>CAMQGK010000638.1:7850000-8450000 GCA_947000775.1 Pterois miles | reverse complement strand
GTGGGATGCAGAAAGACCAGGAGCTCCAGAAGCAGCTGCTCTCAAGCTCTGAGGAGGAGGTGCTGGAGTACGAGAGGAGGCTGGCTGTGCTCATGGATCTACTCAGTCAGATGAAGGCAACGACACACCAGAGGACGTCACTGGATGCAGGGGTAAGAGTTTAAACAATAAGTCATACAGCATTTTGAGCTAAGCCAAGAACCCTTTAGAATCACAAAATTGTTGTTTTTACATTTTGATTTTTGTACAGATTACACAAAAAGACACTGTTTCCCTCTGTATCCTGACTTTATGCTAACTGGTTGTTGACATATTTACCATACAGGCATGAGAGTTATATTGATCTTCAAAATATTCCCGTAAAAAGCACAGAGCAATGTCCTTTAGATTAAACTTCTCATCAAGGTATGTTAGTTTGTTATTTATGGGAATGTATAGAGGTTGCACGGATAACTTAATTTTAGATCTCACTGCCTACTGTCACCAACATTATCACTGAGTTCAAGTTATAGATTGGACTTTTAAAGTCAGTTTTTTGGTTGTCAACTTAAAATTGACATAACTAATGAACACATTAGTGTTAATGATGGCATCCTTTGAATCACTGAAGAAATTAAATGATTTCATCTTAAAAATGGCAAACCTGTTTTTACACTTGTACACTCAACAATCAAGTGCAATATTTGTCTCTTTTGGCTCTGTGTACATTGTGTGGTGGAATTTATATTGGAGCATTATTTTTTTATTATTTTATTATTAAAGCTTATTTATTATTATTATGATTATTATGCATACCTGTATTTTTGGTTTCTATTAGAATATGCTTACATGTTAAAAAAACATGTTGTGTCCACACTGGAGTATTTTTCTCATACTGGCTGTGCTGCATCACCTGTTTTCACCCTCTGTCTAAAACGCTCTGTTTGACCTCCACCAACCCCGTAAAAACCCAGTCTCCTTTGATTGGTCACCTGGCCCGCTGTTGTGATTGGTCACCCGAGCCAAACTCTGCTCCAGCTCCGCTCTAGCTCGAGTAATTTTGCAGACCTTTTACATGCACAAAAAACTACAGTATATAACACACTAAAGGAAAGGGGGAAAGTACAAAAGCTCATCTTTACTGGTTAACTAGATAAAACCCAATGAAACCATTGTAATCAAGGCTGTGTAATATTGTCCCCTGCCTGACACAGCTCTGAAAGAATTTTTGTGACCTTTTCACCAGGCGTCCTCCGCTGATGAGCAACCGGCTGTTGTGTCGGAGCTTCTTCAGGAGCTGCAGCAGGTCAGAGACGAGGCCTCGGCCACCAAAGAGCAGCTAGGCAGCTACAAACAGAGCTGCAGCAGACTACAGGAGGAGCTCCAAGTATGTGACTGCCTCCTAGTGGTCTTGCTTATTGAGAAAGTGTTTCTAATGTTTAGCGAGACTGACAAACGCATGCTTTTCTTTCTAGGACAAAACGATTACAATAGAGAGACTACAGGACCAACTTCAAAAGGTAGGAACCAGAATTTGAAACTACAGTTTACATTTTTAATGAACTAAGTCTTTTCTCGTCTAATATTTAAACTTTGTCGCTTTAGGTATCATCTGGAAGCCGTGAGGAGATCAAGGTGTCTGAGCTTCAGCAGGAGTTAATGGAGGCTCACAATGAGGCGGCCGCCACCAAAGAGGAGCTGAATAGCTGCAAGGAGAGCTTAGAGAAGCTACAGGAGCTGCTGCAGGTACATTAGAAATCTTTACAATCATATTGTAATCTGTAGAAACCGCAGTACTGTTAAAAAAACATATTTCTTTATGTTTCTTTAAGTTTTTTTGTAATTAAAAGTATTAAAAGTTGTTGTTTTATACTTAATTTGAAACTGATGCTTTTGTTGTGGGGAGATTTGAGTTCATGTGATTGATATTTAAAAGAATACTTTGACATTTTAGCAATAAATAAGATATTCACTTTCTTGTCGAGAGTTAGATGAGATCAACACTACTCTCTTATGTCTACTGTAAATATGTTACTAGAATCAGCAGCAATTAGCATACATTAGCATAACGAAAACAGCTATCCTGTCCAAAGTTAACAAAATCCACCCACCAGCACCTCTAAAGCTCTTTGATTAACACATTATATCCAAACCACAACTTGACATTTTTGCACTTCTTTATTTGTACAGATTAAACAATCAAGATATAACATGTTAATTAGTGAGCTTTAGAGTTTGGGGGAGTTTATAACCTAAAGACACACCCAAGTTAACCGGTATGAAAGTGGTATCAATCTTCTCCTCTAATTCTCCACCAGAATGCAAATAACTGTTTCCCAAAATGTTGAATTAATCCTTTAAGCGTGTCGACTCTTGTCTCAGCTATACTGAAGTCAAACATTAGTTCCCTAATCATATATAAAGTATATGTATGTTATTTATACAAATTTTAAGTACATCTGTGTTTTTTAAAGGAGCGGGAAATGACCATCGCTCATCTAAAGGGAGAACTTTTTAAAGTAAGTCAACCTTATTTTTTGGCACTGTAATATGATGTACAGTCAGTCCATTTATATTTGTCTAAAACTGAAAAAGTAATATTCTGTCATGATACTTGGCTGCATAGTATTAGCTGTGTAGTATTTGACCACCTGCCCAATTGTCCTCAAGGTACAAACTGATGAAGACAGAGCTGACATGACGGAGCTTCTCCAAGAGGTCAGAAATGATGCAGCTTCCACCAAAGAAGAGCTCAACAGCTACCGGCAGCACAATGAGAAACTCCAGAAGGACCTCCAAGTTTGTGAAGTTTCCATTTCTAAACTCAAAGAGGAGCTACATGTGGTGAGAACGAACATGGATACCACCAAAGAAGAGCTCAACAGCTGCAGGCAGCACAATGAGAAACTACAGAACGAACTCCATGTCCGTGAGCTCTCCATTTCTAAACTCCAAGAGGAGCTTCAGGAGGTACGAACAGCCTTGATGAAGATGGCAGATTCTAGTCCTTCATCTCCTTCTCCCTCTCCGTCTCCTCAGCCTGTCTCCTCTGCTTCTTCCTCCTCCACCACCCAGCCTAAAAGGAAAGGAGGCAAACAGCCGACTGGTAAAGGAAGCAGTGCCAAAGATAAACCATCTGTCTCCAGGAAGAACTCTGCCTCTTCCAGCCAGTCCTCCAACAAATCTAACAGCGCCCGGCTAAACAGCAGCTCTGAGCAGCAACATGTGGCGGTAGCACACGCGTTCACGCAGACCGAACCTCTACGAATGTCCGACCTCGGCCTGGAAAGCGAGTCCGCGACCAAAGTTGAGATGGAGGAGGTGATAGGAGAATTCCAGGAGAAGATTGTACAGATGCAGGAGCTCCACGCGGCGGAGATCCTGGACATGGAGGCTCGGCATATTTCAGAGAGCGAGAGCCTTCGTAGGGACACACAGGTTCTGGAGGACGAGTGTAAGGCCCTCAAGGC
Source organism: Pterois miles (assembly GCA_947000775.1). Classification (NCBI taxonomy): domain Eukaryota; kingdom Metazoa; phylum Chordata; class Actinopteri; order Perciformes; family Scorpaenidae; genus Pterois; species Pterois miles. The sequence goes on along the minus strand of CAMQGK010000638.1, from coordinate 8,446,551 downwards.
GGTCATCGACAAGCTGCGCTCCACAGAGGTGAGGACAGGAAACAATAGCTGTGTACCAAATCCATACAACATACCAACTCTATATACTACACACTGATCATAGTACACTGTTTTATACTAAAATATCAACATATTTAACCATTTTATCATTTTATTTTCATCTTTTATTTTTGTGCGTTGCATTGTAGAAGAATAGTATACATCAGCATCCCATTCAAAAATCAACCATGTTTAGTATGCATGCTGTGGGTATACTTTATATTGTCACATTTCCAGTGTAAAAACACAGCATACTAAGAACCTGCTTAGAATCAATATGTGGTATGGATTTGGGCAAAAGCAAATGTTTGTTGTGTTGAAGGAAGATGTTTTATAGTCATGACTGTAGCTACAGTGTATTTACAGTGTTTCATACTGTAAGTCAGCTTTTTGCAGCAGTTGCACAACATTACATACAAACTTGTGCATTTCATTGACGCTGTGGTCCACATTTTGCCTGAGAACTACCATTTTTGCTAAAGTAAGATGTCTTAAATGTGCCGCACCCACTTTTAAAGACTCTTCTCCTCGTGCCACATACATACATGATGGGTGATACATATCTTTAGTTGCTGCGCGAGTCAGAAATTAGGGCTTCAAATAAAGATTATTATCATTTAGTGTATTAAATGTCAGAAAATTGAGAAAACCAACAGACAAACCAACAGATATTCAATGTACAATGATATAAAATAGAGAAAGTAGCAAATCCTCCTCGTTTGATAAGCTGAAACTAAGAAATGTTTGATAAATGACTTAAAGGCAGAGTTAGTACAGTTTTCCTAAAAAACAAACAATAGACTGACTTTGGACTCTCAGTCATCATGTATGACCCACTAGAAGTGTGTGGTGGTGTCTTTGTCTACAGAGACTCGGCCCTTTGCCTGTGTTTTTTATTTTGCTGCGTTGGGGACGTTTCTTGGTGTCAACCTCTTTAATATCATAGCCAGATCGTAAGCGTGTATCCAAGAGGAAACTACAAAAATAGCGGGCACGTGCTGCGACAACGCAGACACTGTATATTGAGGCTAGACGGCAAGCAGACAGAATCTGAGAGTGAATCTGGGCTTGGCTTTCACCCGCTGGCGATCACCCTAATCCTTGCTGAGCTGCGGAGGAGGGGCTGACTTTGACTGTTTACAAACCGCAACCAACAAATCATACCTATTAAGCTTTTATCAGAATTGTTGCCAATTAATTTTCTGTCAAATGACTAATTGAATAATTCTTTCAGTGCCAGCTGTGTTTTAATGAAATAGAATAGTAATAATAATAGTAATAGTTCAATGTTAAGAAGGTGTGTCAAACTAATGACACATTTGCTTGTGTTGTATTATCATTTTGATCCATACAGTAAAAGAAGAATCTCAATTATGTTTCATCTTTTCTAGGCCCCTTCATCAAGACAAGACCGTCCGACATCACAGTTCAAAGATGGATACACAAGTGGTAAGAATCACCACAGCACAATCACGCTAATCATTTGTCTACTACTACTACTACTACATTTGTCTTCAAATCAGTCTGTTCTTTTAGTATTATCAGCTCAAATTTCCACTGGCTAGAACTTAACAAAAATGCCAATGATTAAATCTTTTCCTCCAGGATTCTTCATGTGTTTTCAGGTTTTGTTTGAATAAACAATTTACAGAAATAACCTGAGTGCTATAAACAACGTAATCCTGAGAGGGTCGTCTGCTCAGCTATTATTATTTCTGCCTCACTGCATTTCTTTCCAACACTTAAAATAGTTTGTCGTGGCCGCTAGTGTTCATTTCACACATTTCCATTAGCATTGGTGATACCAAAACCATTTTCAGTATTTAGTTTCAAGAAAATATTCTTCCTCTTGCAGACAGCAGCTCAGACTACAGCCAGAGGACTGGGTTTGACTTCCCGAGCTTGCAGCAGGAGTTTAGATCGACTCCAGAGGGCGCCAGGAGAGAGACTGATGATCCATTGCCTGACCGGATCAAGGTACAACCTTCACTTATTAACTATTATAGTGATGGAAATGCTGCTATATACAAAAATACAGTATTTTCCTGGTCTTAATGGTTGTATTAAAAGGAGTTGTGGCACCAATGTGTTTAAGTTATTGGTTGTTCTAGCTGTGTGACCATATTGTCTGTGATCTTAAGATAAATTATGTATTTTGGTGTCTGCATTATATCTAGTACATCTCTGATCATTTCCTGAACTATAAAAAAAAAATGATAGTAAACCCAACATGTCTGTTTGTGTATTTAGACGTTGCTCCGTGAGGTGCACCAGGAGGGCATGCAGGTGCTCTCCCTGTCAGAGCTCCCTCTCACCGAAGGCGAGCCAGGCAGCCAGTTCAACGTGCCAGGCTGGATGAAGGAAAGGGACGCCTTACTGGCAACTGTGGAGTCTCTCAAAGGCCTCATCACCCAGATGCAGACGCACAGAGAAACACAGGTAGGGGAAACCCCGCCAAGAGTGATCACAAAACACTGCTTACTGTTTGTCAGAGCTCAACCAGTCACAAACATCACAGTTCAAAGCAGACAGGTTTCAGTTGTCATTTTGGTCTTCCACTGTATGTGTGCTTTTGTCTTTATCTGTGCATCTCTGACCTGCTGCAGGCTTCAGGCGGCGGGGACTGGCGTGGGGAGCTGCTGGATGCAGTGCGGCAGGTGTTTATGAGGGAGCGTAGTGTGCTGAAGAGCGCCCTCTACAGCCAGCTGGACCTGCTAGACACCAGCGATGCCATTATCCACCTCAATCAGCTGGAGCACAGACTGGCTGAACAGGTCAGAAATAACAACTCAGTCTGTAATCTGACACAGGCCATACTCCATATTAAGATTACTGTGTGTGTGTTCAACACATAAGTTTAAGGTAAAGACTACACAGTAGCTGGAGGAAAACACATTTGACTGTAATAACTTATAATATATGTAATATAATACAGTATCTGAAAATATGCTTGTCATTTATTTATTATTGTTAAAATTCAGTGCTGCCACTGCTGAAGCATTTATTAGTAAGTATATTATGACAAACTAGTCAGTTTCCTCTTCTGTTAACCTTAAAAGTAAGCAAGTAGAGATTTATATAGAGTATATGGCACTTTTCAGAACAAAATTTGCAGAATGCATCACAAAGCATTAAATATTAAAACGCAGGATAGCAACAAAATACAGTTTACAGTTGAATTGGATAATCGAACAGTATTAAAGTAAACTACGTCACTTTAAGTTGAGTACTGGTCAAGTTCTTTTTTTTCTTTTATAATAAACAGTTATCGAAGGCAATTAATTGTTTCCACTGTACTACATAAGTAGTTGAAAACTGTATCTCTGTGAATTATTTGACTATAATTTCACTTTTGAACACGAAACCTACTCAAACTTTTTTTCAGTTTCTGGCCTGTTCTCAGCAGAAGACAAAAATCTGAATATTATTGGACTCTTTTGATTGTCAATTGTGCTGTCAGTAACTAAGTGTTGTATTTGTGATTGTGATCCAGGATGCCCAGCACAGAGAGGCGATGGGGTCTCTCCACACTGCAGAAAGGTCAAGTCTCATCTCTGAGATCCATCAGCTCCGTGGTCAACTAGAGCAACTTCATCAAGGTGAACCAGTTTAAATTCACTCTGCTGGTGATGTTCTTTTTTGCCTGCTAGTGAAATGTGTCCATTATTTTTACCTGCTTTGAGCAGGAACACGTCCTGATACTGATGTTTAGTGATTGTTGCTCCTCAGGTGCCCAACCTGTTGTGTCATTGGGTGGCGAACATAGCGTAAAGGAGCAGAGGGAGGGAGGAGGAGCTGATGGAGCAACAGAGGCCGACAGGCTGCTGGTGGAGGAGCTGAAGGGTGAATTGTCCCAGACTAAACTGGAACTGGAGACGACGCTCAAGGCTCAGCACAAACACCTCAAAGAGCTGGACACACTCAGGTCAGCCACGACAGATAAGACGTGTATCCAACATACCTGGATTTTTCTTGTTTACAGTAGAGCTGTAATATGAAATATGGGGAGAGAGAGAGGGTAATGCATGCAGAAAAGTTCTCAGGCCTCTCTTGAACATTTATCCCATTAGTGCAGGGGTGGCCATCCCGCGGCCCGCAAACCGCAATCGGCTCTTTGCCCGGTTTCATGCGGCTCTTAAGCCTCAAACAGACCGCATGTGTGAGGAGTTTGTCTCAGCTGCGTCTCTTCTAGAGATTCGAGGTCTTGCCCATTTTTGACAGGAGCTGCATGCGTTTCACTACAGCAACAGACAGTGAAAGTTATCATTTGACAACCAGTTTAATCTGAAGGAACCAAACATCAACAAACCTAAAATCATTCTATACGACTAAAATATCCATCACTGCTAAACCCATTAAGATGATGTCTGTCAACAGGGCAGAGGTATCACAGAAGGCTGTTGAGGTGGACGCACTGAACGACCAGCTGACAGAGGAGAGGAAGAGAAGCAGAGATCTTCAGTGGGCAGTGGAGAAGGAGAGGTGTCGAACTGAGAGAAATGAGGAGAGTAAACGAGAAGAAATGGAGGTAAGAGCCTTTAGTCAGGTGGCTTTTTTATTGAGTTTGTTAACCTGAATTTACAAGCATAACCAGGGATGAAGGCCACAAATTAGCTTCAGCTAGATGTCCTATATACATTGAATCTCTTTTATTTCTTCTATTCAGTATTTATCAATCCTGCCCCTGTTAAATAAACAAATAAAGAATAAATAGCTGAGTCTGTTTTACGCAGGAGACATAGAATGCAGTAATTGCTGAGGTATTTGTGTTGAAAACATATTACAAAATGCCACTGTCAAGGCACTTCTGCCAGTTTCAATCTCAGCTTTCCCACTCTAATGTTGTAAGTCATTTTAAAAACAAGTTTATTTTCATTTTCGTTTAAGGATCTGCACCTCACTCTGGAGGATCATAAGAGCCGCATGGCCCAGCTGACCCTGACCCTGGAACAGGAGCGCCAGGCCTCCTCTCAGCTCTCCCAGCAGGCCAAACAGGAGCACCTCAGCCTAAACAGACGCCTCCAGGAGCTCCAGGTCCAGCTTGAGACGGAGCAAGCCAAGGCTCTGGAGATGAGCACGGCGCTTGAGAGGGAGAGGGAGCTGCGGACGGGCGTCTCCTCGGACGGCGGTCCCTCCAGTGAGCAGCGGGTCGAGGAGGACGGGAGGGGAGTCGACAAGGAAGGGGGTCTGCTGGAAAGACTGCAGAGGGAGCTGGATGACAAACATGCGCAGGTGGGATGTTTTCTGCTGAATCTGCTTTGGCCGCAAGACGGGGGACAAAAAGTACAAAGGTCGATTAATTGCATCACTGTCAAAGTGTCTATCTATCTATTTTATTTTTTATGTTTCTACTCCAGGTGGTGCATCTCCTCAGTCAGGTGGAGGCCCAGAAGCTCGAGGTGGTACGGAAAGAGGAGCTGCTGACTCTGGAGAGTCAGAAGTCGAGGCGGGACCAGGAGGCGCTGCTGGAAGCTCGGGTCCAGCTGGAGAGGCTGGAGGCACAGATGTCCGAGGCCCAGGAGGAGCTGGAGAGAGAGATGGAGAGGAGGAAGAGTCTAGAAGAAGAGAAGGAGAGACAGGAGGAGAGGTTGACCCAGTTAGAAGAGCAGAGAGGAGGGAGAGAGGGGAGCGGACCTCTGCAAGCCGATGGCCACAATGTACGTATCAACTAATCACATACTCTTAATAAATCCTGAAGATTTAGTATTTTTTTTAAAAGTGCTATTTCTCTTATTAAAACTGTGTTGTTATTTCCTAAACAGCAGGCTGTTTGGCACGGCGAGTCCACCGACCGCACCAAAGACTGGGTGTTCCAGCAGAAGAGTGGAAATGTTCAGTCAGCCTCTCCAACAGGTCACACCAGCGGATCACACCACGGTCCTTGGCGCACAGTCGACAAGATCCTAGGCAAACTCCACCTCATTTCCTCCAAAATCCGTGGCATGGCGAACAAGACCACTGGCAGGTAATTTAAGCAACTATAGTTAACCTTTTTTATATTAACAATGGATATGATATCAGTGTTTTATAGAAGTAACTCTTAATAAGCTGTGACAGAATTCATAAATGTATCATGAGATGCAGGACTTTGTTATTACATTATAACTAACTCTGTTTGTATATGTGTGTGCAGGCTGACTGCAGAGGTGGACAGTGAAGAGTTATCTTGGGTGCAGTCCAATGTTGATGAGGTCATCACTATGCTACAGCAATCTCCAGGTCTACCCTCCATCCCTGAGGTCAGAAACTTATATTTATATTATTACATTAGTATATAATTTATGTTACATTTTAATTTTTCGGTACAGGAGTACTGAGATGAGAGTAAAGCAATGTGCTGCTGTGGATGGGGCTGGCATGTATTTTAGCCCTAGAAAAAAATGCCCACCTAAAAAAATCAATATCAGTTGAAGTGCATGTTGTATTTAGAATACATTCACCACTACATCTTGCCGTCAGACAACCCTTTGCGATGGGGAACTGAATAGAAAGTGAAACTTATCGACGCTCTCTTCAAAGCCAGCAGACTCCATTGATAAAAACATCATAGATGAGTTTCATTTTCAGTGCAGTTCTCCATCAGAAAACATTATAAATATAGCATACGCTTGTGAATTTCCCCACTGTGGGACCAATAAAGGAATATCTTATCTTATCTTATCTTAAACAATATAGATTTCTTTAGGTGGGCCTTTCTTTTAAGTGGTTAAAATACATTTTCCTGCCGGCCCCATCCACAGCAGTACGTACATTACTTTGCTCTGGAGCCGGTGCTCCTATGTATTTCTTGATGCTGGGGGCATGCTCACCGTCATCTACTGTAAGTAATACAACCCCACTTCAAAACACCCAACTGTCCCTTTAATGGGTGATACACAGAAGCAAAATATGGATGACCAAATTCTTGTCAAAACATAACCAAGTTGTTTCTTCTTTTTGACCAAAATTTGAAGTAAATCTGACTTACCTGATGAGCTCACATCTGTTTATTTTTCCAGACGTCTGTAACATGTTGCGCTCCAAACATGGCCACACATGGTTGTGACTGTTTGTGTATTTTCCCTGCAGAGTGTTTCCCTGCTGGCAGGAGGCTCCTCCAGCTCCTCCAGCTCCCTGACAGAGCGGCTGCTGAGGCAGAATGCCGAGCTGACAGGTTTCGTCAGCCGTCTGACCGAAGAGAAGAACGATCTGAGGAACCACACGCTCCGCTTGGAGGAAGAGCTCCGACGCCACCGGCAGGCTGGACTGGGATCAGGCGACAGTGTGAGTGAATGACAGGAAATACTACTGATGGAGATTGTTGAGGAAAAATTGTTAGGAGAGGGGCCTTCCCCTCCTTTCTTTTCACAATCGAACATCCACTGAAGAGAAACTTGTATTTCGTGACTCTATTTATTTCAAGCAACTCTCCCTCTCAGAGGGATCAACCAGGACTTAGTCCCCAGACGCTGATTCCTGGTCGTCTCACTGCAATCAGGCCCTAGATGTTCACCATCAAATTTAAAGACAAAATAGATTCTCTTATGATTCCATCAAACCCAGTTCTGGTAAGCCAATGGCCAAGACAAACTTAAAACTGCACTTACCAGATTCTGTAGTTATGCTGGAATCCTGCAGACTACACCAAAATTGTTAAGTAAAATATTTAGAGCAACTAATTGGAGACTGAAGAAGTAGACTGGGGACCCAGAATGACTTACACTGGAGGTTTATTTTATGTCTTGAAATCAAGGATAATCAAGTCAGCAATACATGTTAGAAAGTGTGTCAAGAACTCTATTCTGCACATGCAGCGGGCCAGCGGGCACTTGGCTCAGTGCACACTGGCAGTGATAACCCAAACAACACATTCCTCAGACATCAATGAGACCAAAAACAACTAATGTGTCCGGTGTAAATGCTTTAAGTCTGTGTGTGAGTGAAGATGTTTTGCTTGCTAACCTTTGCGCCGATCTTGGGAGGTGAGTCGAGTTGAAGGGAGCTGAAGATCTCTAAATGAAAATATAACTGGGGTACCCAATTATTATTATATATACACATGAACAGAAAAGTGAGGAACGCCCCTCTCCTAACAATTTTTACCAAACAGAGATGACTATACTGATATTATTCAATACTGAAACTGAAATCAGTCTTCATGTGTACCAGAGATGTGGCAGCCAAAACTATAAGATAATATGAGATACTAGAAGTGCCTCCTTTTTACTGACTAAATTCCATTGATTCATTTCGTCCTGCAGTTCAGCAGCAGGAGAGGAGTGTCGAAGGCGGACTCGGCAGGTATGATACTCTCCCAGGAGCGGGAGGCTTGGACGAGAGAGAAGGTCCGCCTGGAAAAAGCTTTACTTCTAGCCCAGGCCCAGGTGGCCCGACTCCGTGGGGAGATCAGAACTGATGCCCTGAGAGAGATAACTGGACCTGAGGCTGACAATGCTGCACTGAAGGTCAGCTAAAAACAGCCAATGAGTCACTTTAATTTGTATTTAGGTAATTCCAAGGAATAACTCTGCGTAATCGTCTCTTTATGCTCCTTTCCTTTGCCTCCAGAGGATGTATGGGAAGTACTTGAGGTCAGAAAGCTTCCGCAAAGCTCTGATCTACCAGAAGAAGTATCTGCTGTTACTGCTGGGCGGCTTCCAGGAATGTGAGGAAGCCACGTTGTCGCTCCTCTCCAGGATGGGTGGCCGGCCGTCGCTGCCCAACCTGGAATCCCTCAGCCAGCGCCGCCGGGGGCTGATGCGCTTCCGTTCTGCCGTCCGAGTCTCTATCGCCCTCTCCAGGTAGGCAGACGGAGCTCTGTGTTGGAGGGTTTGTGTTGGCCACTGCTATCCAAAACTTCCTCATGTTAACAACAGATATACTGTATATGCAGTCACAGACATTACAACTTTGATTTTATCAAAAGTAAAACCTACACATTTTCTGCTCAGAATGCGTTTCCTAGTGAAGCGATGGCACAAGGCGACGGGGATGAACTCCACAACCTCCTGCAGCACCAACAAGAACGGAGGAGGACAGTTGTTAGGTAACCAAAACATATCAGGTCTTTTGGCTTCTACATGTCAGAGAATATCATTTAGAAGCGATGCTCAATAAATTATTCTTCTGGGTCAGGTACAGATGTGAGAGACTCACCGTACCTTCACCCAGGCAGCGTGGAGATGTACAGAGACAGAGGAAGTGGAGGAGGAGTCTCCAGCAGCAGAGGGCGAAGTGGACGCGAATCCCCCAGATCGGCCGTCTCCTCCACACAGCACAGGTGCAACAGAAAATGGGGCTGCAGTTACTGTTATTATCAATTTGTTAATAATGACTCTTTGACTTTGCATTCCTTTAAATTGACATATAAATAAAAGAAATAATCAGGTAATCTTTTTTTACAAGATTCTTTAAATTGAAGGATAGCCCAAAGCAGATTTGGGATGTTTATAGTGACATATTGTGTTAGTTGTGTTAGTGAAAGGTGTCTGTTGTGTCCATGCTGTGTAGGTTTCACCTGGCCGGAGACCACAGCGCTCTCACCTGTTCCCACCTGCAGAACTACGACCCAGACCGAGCGCTCACTGACTACATCTCCAGACTGGAGGCGCTGCAGAGGAGGCTGGGGAGTGTGACATCAGGTAGAGTTTTATGCAGCTAGTAAACAGCAAACAGCCTGTAAACTGTTTAATGCTAAAAGGAACAGCACTGCCAGGTGAAATGAAGAAAGCCAAATGATTTTCAAATATTAAATGTCGATTTTTTGTTTTGTTTTGTTTTGTTCCTGGAGGTGGTTCATCACCATCCACAGTTATTTTAATTTTTTTCCAACTGTGAGCAGCTAAAGAGGAGAATAGTGAACCTGACCGCAATCTCAACTATCACAAGTTGTTTGTATGCACACTTACTGTTTGAGTATGTGTAGTTTAGTGTGACCACACTAAATGCAAACATACAAGTGGTAAACAGAAAATACTTTTAAAGAAACAAAACACTCTGAAAACACTCTGAAATGTTGAATTTGCACATCTGTATACAACCTAATTTAATTTAGATTTAAAAACTCCAAAACTACAACAAATTTGCACACATTTCTAATATATATAGTAAGTTATTCTATGTTCATATTTTATGTTATCTAAGCTAGTTGTGGTAGTCTGGTATATTTATAGTATAATCTTGTATACTATAGATATTTATCTCAAGTGTTGATATGTATAATTACTGTGTATTTACTGTTCCTTTGCATTGCCAGGATAACCTGCTACCGTAACACAATAATTTCCCAATTTGCGATCAATAGTACATGCATCTATATATCTATACATCACAAAATAAATGTTAATATTTTCTGCTAGGCATCTCAACAAGAGTCATAACACTGTGCATCTGAAAAGCTATTAATACCAAAACAAAGTTTTAATGGACCCTCATTTACATGATAAACACAGTTTCACACAGACAAACAAACGTGTAGATTAGATGTGTAGATTAGTGTAAATTTCTCCACTGTGGGACTAATAAAGGAATATCTTATCTCTTATCTTAGATTATCCTACATTACTGTGTAGGAGACTGAAGTTTTGATTTGGAAATAGTTTGCATCCCGATATTTCTAGTTGTGCTTTTTATACTCTTATAAAGTAATTAAAAATGTTTCTCAACTTCTTCTCCACAGGTGCTTCTTCATATGCTCAATTGCACTTTGGCTTGAGAAGATAGACGCTGTCAAGTTACTTTGGCTTGAAGAAACTCAGTTGCCTTTTCTCGTGCTGAGCGCTCTGCTGTTTTCTATCATTCTGGTGTGGACTGTATCTTTCCATGTGGACCAAAACACATTTTTTTATTAGTGTACGACATGTTGTATTCAGGCTTTTTGTCGCCAGCACTTGAAAAACAGCTACGTTTGTAAATGAATCTTCCTCTTTGTTGTGGATGATCTACAATCATGTATATTTGTCTGATGCTAATTTAAGACCTCGTGATTAATTTATCTGTTTGTGTTGTATGGGTGGAGCGCTATGTAGAGAATGTTTGGGTTTACCGTTGAGGAGGCTGCTACTGGATGATATTCTACACTACACTGTGTTTTGTTTAGGCCAGACAGACTACAGAGGACATTTGTAGAGAACGTATTTTTGTAAAGCGTAGGAGCTTTGAATTTTCTGGGTATTTTGTCAAAACTGAAATAAAGAGGACTACATTATTTGAAAGAATTGTGGATTTTTCATTTCTTGGATTCGTCAGCTAATTGTGACAATTTCACACAAAAGTCTAACGGGATAAAAATGATGATGTGATGACATTTTAAACAGTCATGAATATAAACTGCAACTTTACTTGTTACTTGACTAGCTGAAAGTTTCTTTATTGAATGACAGAATTAGACATTAACATTGTTTTCTGCAACAAAATAACCGAAACTCACAAAAAGGACAAAACAAACCCAAATATGTCATGATAAATATGTTGGAAAAAAAGAGAAGACATTTTACAGAGTTTGACTAAAGTCCTATGGGCAGCAACACTGCTTGCAGTGAGAGAGTGTAACTTGCTGTTCACACTAAAGATAATCGCTTCTCCTTAACTCAACAAGGTCCAAGTGGAAAGTTCCTCATCAGTTCAGGTCACCTTTTAAAAAACACTTTATTCACATTTTAGGTGGCAGCAATAAAGTTTATATCCTCAAATGAGGCTATGTGGTTTGCAGCAGTTTCCATTTTTGAACAAAAGTGATCTGTCAGTGTGGCATCATCCTACAACATCTGATTTATAATTCAGACAGCAGGAGCTTACAACTATTTACAGTGGTGGCATTTTGCTGTTGTTCGTGAAATTGCAACCTTTATTGCAGTACACACACTGCAAAAATAGCGTGTAATGCACTAAAAGTTGCTAAAATGTTGCTCTTTTATAAGATGCAAGATGCTTTTTTTGTGCTATCTGTAAATGCACAAAAAGCCTCTCATAAACAGAAATGATGAAATTCACTGGATAACTGTTGAGAAAGCCTTCCATCCCACTATCCAAAACTGTAATATGGACTAATGTAAGACTCTGCTTGGTTGTCCACTGAATAAAACTTGTGAGGGTCCCAAGGCTCCATTCACTCAACAGAAGCTTCCCCTCCATCAAGGCACTGTGTCACATTTCTTCACATTGTGAATATTAGCATATGTGTTCAAGTCAGAGTCTCTGGATACACAAGTTTCATGTATTGCTGTTGACATTCAGGGAAAAAAGGGCTGAAAGAAGCACAAAAACTAAACCATCATTGGAATTTTAGGGCAGAGCAAGGTGTTCATCTAAATGCACCTAAATTGAAGTCCCAGGAAGTCAGAGCTTCACTTTGTCTTTGCTTCTCGCCTCTCACGGTTTCCTCCTCTTGTATCTGATGACGGGATTGTGCGGCGTGTGAATCATTGTGGTGTAGTTGATTGTGGGGAAATATCCATCCACCAGGTCGAAGTCGTACATGCGCAATAAAGTGGACCAGATGGTTTTGATCTGGACGTAGGCGAAGTTCTCCCCAATGCAGCGATGGCGTCCTGAACAGCAGACGACATAGGTACATTTTGGATTGTTTTTTTTTTTGTTGTTGTTTTTTTTGTACATCTGGTGTACTTAGTTTTAAATCTACATCCAATATTGAAAACATTATGGAGACAGCAAATTGAACTACAAGTTGTGAAAAATTTTAACAGAAGTTTTGTTGATTTAGATACATATTTGACTGCATTTATCATGTTTTTTATTGATGAATAAAACTAACTTCTTTCGTGAAAGAAGCTGCATTTACTACATTTCTGATTTTTTTTTTCTTACCGGCTCCAAACGGCACATAGGCGAACTTCTCCCCTGCAGCGGGGTTGTCGTTGAGATAGCGGTCGGGGCTGAACTCCATCCTCTGCGCCCAGGTGTCCTGCAGACGATGGTTGACAGTCGGGGAGACGCAGACCTGGTGGCCCACAGGGATGGTGTATCCTGCTGCACTCTGGGAGAATGAGGAAAAACAAACGGTTTCTACGCTGTGCTGAGAAACGGAGCATTACAATAAAAAGAGGAAACCACTTTTTATTTATTTATTTATTTTGCTGATGTTAAATACCCCCCAAAAAAACCTAGACATGTTCTTACCTGAGGAGAGCGGGCCATCCTCATCATGGTCATGATGGGCGGGCGGAGACGCAGGGTCTCTTTCAAACAGCGCTCCAACAAGCTGAGGTCTTTCAGCTGAGGGCGACACCAACACAATATTAGGATTAACAAACCGTTTATTAGTTTTCTCTAAAGAAGGGGAACCATCACTCACACCGACAGTAGAACCTATTTGAAGCATATCTGTAATTCTCAGCAGTAGTTTAAAGAGGCAGCAGATAATCTGTTCTGATGCAACATCTGTGACTTCTGGTGTATTTCCGTTAAGAAAATGTGATTATCTGTATTCATGATTGCAGTGGGGCTGCACGGTGGTGCAGTGGGGCTGCACGGTGGTGCAGTGGGGCTGCACGGTGGTGCAGTGGGGCTGCACGGTGGTGCAGTGGGGCTGCACGGTGGTGCAGTGGGGCTGCACGGTGGTGCAGTGGGGCTGCACGGTGGTGCAGTGGGGGCACGGTGGTGCAGTGGGGCTGCAGTGGGGCTGCATGGTGGTGCAGTGGGGCTGCACGGTGGTGCAGTGGTTAGCGCTGTTGCCTCAGTAAGCATGAGGGTCGCAGGTTCTAATCTTGGGGCTCTTCTCTGTGGAGTTTGCACGTTCTCCCTGTGTTAGCATGGGTTTTCTCCGGGTTCTCCGGCTTCCTCCCACGTCCAAAAAAAATGCAGGTTAATTAATGACTTAATTGGCCTTAAGTGTGAACATGAGTTTAATATAAATTACTAAAACCAGCAGTCATTCAGTAGACACTGAGATAGCTGTGACATTGTGACTTATTAAATTGCAAATTACATGATACCCTTTTTGTGCAGTGGAGTTGCCTAGTTTAATTACTGTGCATTCTTTTGTTGAAATGTATAGTTTTTGCCATGTTTTACATTGGTAGGGTTGTAAAATTAAATTATTTGAAAAGCCAAAGATTGACCAAAGATTTTTAAAGAGGACGTATTATGCTCGTTTTCAGGTTCTTACTGGTATTTTGGGTTTCTACTAGAACATTTTTACATGGTTTAATGTTTAAAAAAAACACCCATACTGGCTGTGCTGCAGCACCTCTTCTTACCCTCTGAAATGCTCTGTTTGACTCCTCCCCCAGTCTGCTCTGATTGGTCAGCTACCCCACTATGTTGTGATTGGTCAACTGAAACAGACACTTCAGACTACACTCCAGCTCCGCTCTAAAGAGCTTTGTTTGAGGATGTGCCAAATTATCTGCTAGGCAGGTTTTATGCAAATGTGTTACTTGGTGACATCACCACGTTACAGAAGAAAAGGCGGGACATCAAGTGAGGTATTTCAGGCAGTTAAGGAGCAGTGTTTCTTTGAGGCTTTGCACCATTTACATACACAAAACTACATAACACACTAAAACAAAGGGAAAAAGCAAAAAAAAGCATAACAGGTCCTCTTTAAGTTGGTCTTTTAATTCCATTTTAGAAATGCTGATAATGTTGTGATACTCGTGGCCAATATAATCATCCTGTGAAATCAGCCTTACCTGATCAAAGTCGAGTGGTGGCAGCTCTTCTCCACACACAGCGCTCTGCTCGGTGTAGCAGCGCTCCTGCAGAGCTTTGTCTCTAGCCAGGAAGAAACCCATCCAGGCGCTGGTGGTAGAGGACGTGTGCTGACCTGCCAAGAGGAGACCGATCAGCATCCCCGCGATTTCGTCATTGTTCAGGGGTCGTCCATTTCTGAAGGGGAAACAAGAGTCATTTTTACAACTGCTGAGGATTTTAAAGGGCTATAATCATATTTTAAATGTTTTAGCGGAGAGCTTTCTGCAGACACCTTTTCAGACTTTTTTTGTTCTCAGTTCAGTTACCTCTTGCTTATAGATTTAAATAAAGTACAGTTTGCTGTCATGATGTGAGGTATATTGGCTTTTACTGTTTTGTATTGAGAATCCAGTGATTTAGATGGTTTTCAGTTCCGTTATAGATCACAAGTTCCTCTAAAAATCTGAAAAAATGTTACCATCCTGCATCTTACAAAAAAGTCAGAGGTCAAAATATAACGTCTGTTTTGTTTTTTTATCTTAAAAGGTCTTTGGAGACATATAAGACAATTAAATGTGATCCAGCAGCATGAGTTTGACAGTTTTGACCTTTGACATTGAAGCTCTCTTACTTGTAGGTGGCATCGATGAGGGTCTGCAGGATGTCGTCCACTTTCTCTCCAGACTGTCTGCGCTTCTGAATCACCTTGAAGAAGATGTTCTTGATCTCTCTGTGAGCCCTGTCCCTCTTCCTAACAAAACAAATTAAGTTATATTTGTGTTATCTGAAAAATTAGCTTTTCTTCTCTGAATTACTGTTCCAGAGTTTCAGGACTTCTCTTGTGTTGTGTAATATGATATCGCTTGAGTTTCTTTTCAGGAATGTCTTTCTTTCCACAGATGTGTGTCCTAATCTCGTCCAGCGGTCCTACCTGAAGCTGGGCAGGGGCAGCCAGCCGGGCAGGAGCCAGGCAGCGTGGCTGAATCCTCCGTCCAGGTCGGCGTAGAGCTGGGCCACTCGTTCATTCAGCATGCTGCGGATCTCTTTCCCATGAAGGCAGCTGCTGGCCGTCAGGATGATCAGCTCAGACAAGGCCTCAAACAGATCTGAAACAGGCAAAAAGTTAGTTCAGCAAGAACCAGAAACAGCAACAATTCAGAGCAATCAGTCTACAGATAATTTGCACCAAAAATGTGTGATTGCTAATGATTACTCTGTTATTCTTTTATGGATAAGGTTGTGCTGTTTTGGACTCAATATAAGCAAAAACTTTGGGTTAAAGTGACAAAAACAAGCTGGTAGAAATTTGAGTAAAAGTGAATTATCTCACTTTTAATTTTTTAATATTCATGTTTTATTCAAGTAAGTTGTGGAGGACCTTACTTCTCTCTCCGCTGTCTCCCCATCTCTGAAAATACTCGATGGTCTCTGCCTCGATGATTCTCACATGTTCCTTAAAACGAGCGATGTTCAGTCCCGTCTTCAACATCTTCTTTTGTTCCAGAAAGATCTGCAGCGTATTAGAGAAAGCAGGTGATTTGTATTATACTGTAATACTTTTTTTTAGCTTTACTTCTTTCACTGATTTCTCGTTCTTCCTAATATACCCATGTGGATTTGTTAATAAATGTGATTTCACTCACAGGGTTTGGCACATCATAGGCTACGCCTTTGCCAAACACTGGAGTGGTCAGTCTGGAGTAGACATCTTCTGCATTTAGGTCCTCGTTCTTGCTGTTGAACATCAGTGTGGCGGCTTCGCTGCCCAGCAGGTAGGTGAATGTACTGCCCACCATGGTGAAACTGAACACAGGGCCGTACTGTGGGCAGACAGCAGAGACACAGGGGTTAAAATAGTACTGGGGATCAGGACAAAATAAATGTGAGTTGTTTTGCTGTTTTTCATGGATAATTTCAGCTTTTCAGGTCTCTTAGACTTAATTGAAATTAATTAAAAGTGGATTTTATTTGCTGGTCATAACCCATGTACATACAACTGTTGTCACAAGTAGAAATTATGTGGTTTTAGGTATCACGAGCCAAAAAAGTTTAACAAGGTGGAAAGGTGAAAAGGTGAAGTAAGCGTGTATGTGTGCAAATCACTGTGTGAGGTAAATACGATAGAGACAAGAATGTTTGCCTTTGTTTCAGTGCAAACTGCAACACAGGGCTGCAACTAGCAGTTTTCATTGCCAATGAACATTTCTGCAATACTTACTTTTTCATAAGCATTTTCAAGAAATTCAATGGGGCTTTTCCCAAATGCAATGGCATGACCCAGGAAGGGGATGCTGGAGGGGATGTATGGTGGATATTTCTGCAAAAATAAACGTAATGAATATAAACTTACAAGGCATTTTAACAACCATTTTTGGTACACATATATATATATATATATATATAATTTGCCTAACTTACCAGATCAGTGTCACAGGACTGTTTGAGCAGCAGCTTAGAGATATATCCCACAGTGAGAGTGATGACAGAGGCTGCCAGCACCACGGAGGTCAGGTTGTCGCTCATCTTCCCAACAGTGTCCCCGAGCAGTTTACTGCTCATTTCATACAAGTGGATAGACATTTTAAACCTCCTCCGCTGGATCTATCCTCCCAGAACAACCGGCCCACAGACCCACCAAAACCTGGAGCAACTTTGCTTTGTGATAAGGGAGATAAACGTCCACTCATTCAAAGTTTCCACGGCTGATAAAGGTCCGGCTCATCTGATGCTCATCCTAGGGGACCGTTGGTAATATTTCCTCATCGTCTCTACCTGTCAGTGCTCGTCCTGCCCCCGCCTGACCAACGGAGGCTTCCTATTGGCTGCTGACCGCGTGTCCGTCAAGCAACCGTCGCTGTGATTGGCTGCCGCTACCTGAACCGATGTCTTGCTATATGATGTCACTGCAGCAGGACGAACATGGTCTGCGCCATCGATTGTAAGGATATTTTTGATAGGCATTTAACATAAAAATGTTTTTACTTAGTGTTAGACGTTATATTTTGCCTTAAAACACGTTATTGGGTGCCGTTAAAAGTTCCACCGATATTCGGCGTCATGTAGAGGTACTGAAATATGATAGGTACCAAAATATTTATAATTTACTGGGCAAAAATTAGCTAGCAGTTTGCTGTGAGCTGGTGGTGTATTTGATGCTAACTAATGAGGATATAAGCAGCTTTAAATTTCAAGAATTTAAAGAATGCTATTTGCACAGTAGCTAATGGCAAACCTTACATCTTTAGCTCAACAAAAAGTTTGAGCTTAATATATGGTAAGCATATAAAATAATATTTTAATAATGTCCAAACATAGCCTGAAAAAGACTCAACTGAAGTAAGCTTCATCATTTTTATTTAATGACATGGGATATTAATTTTATCTTGATTTTAGGGTTTTCATTAATATATATTATATTCATATTTTATTAATATCCATGAGCCACACAACATAAGAATTATATTCTATATCATATACTATACATAAAATATATGCACAGCCTTTTTATGGTATTGCTAAAAGGAAATTAATGGTATCTTGCTTAGTTTATTAGCTACTTTTAATAACATTAAAAGACAAAGTGCTTAGTCTGTTTCTAATATTAACCAGTTTTTACATGGTTGCATCCTCTATATCACCTAAAAACTATTTTCTAATAGTAATTTCTTCATATCGTCAATAATCCACCCCATTGTTTATTATTTTATTTCTCCCAGTTTACAGCTATTTGCCTCAACAGGTTTTATTATAATTTTCCATCAGCCTAATATTCCATAAGATATATCATTTCATTTTGCTAATAAAAGATAATGTGGTTCAGAGGTTTCAACAAAAACTCCCAAAACATCCTCATTCATCGATCAACTGGTTTATTAAAACAAAGCATTAAATAAACATTTTTACATGCACTCAAAATATACGACAAACATCAAAATACAGTGTGAGGTTGTGCGAGATATTGGTAAGCCTAATTACAAAATGAGGCGCTTGTGGAGAGGCAAACTTTGCTCTTCAGCCGGAGTATTGCAGTCAAATGAGAGTCGGTAAGAGGAACCTGCACTGGGATCTGTGGCAGCTGTGGTTTCTTCTACTGTTCTTCAGCCATAGGCATATTTGTCCGTTGCGCTTTTATCATTTGGTGTTATCTGTCCACTCAGCTTCATCAAAAGCTTCACAATAAGGCCAGCCTGTAAGGAAATAACAAACACAATTGAGACTGTTTTAACATTATTTCAACATGTGAACAATTTAAACTTGAGCTGTCATCCCGTCATCAAAAATATTCGGCTTTATAAATGCTCTTTGGGCTGGTTTCTGTTATTATTTGTATAAATTATTTTTAAAATTGAACCATTTGAGTAGTTTTTAGAAACACCCTGAAGCAGTTACCTGTTTTGTGTGCACAATGAAGTTCATTTTATTGTCACCACTGTGTATCTGGAAGTACTGGTCAGCGTGTCCAAGCTGCCACATGAATGTGCCGTACTCTAAACTGATGAGAAGGACCTGGGAGTGCAGACGTTTCACAGATTATCATATTGAGCACGCACAAAAGAGACACATCACACCAAATGCTCAATTAAAACACAAAGAAGAAATAAATATACTAAATCAATTTTTGTTTTTTTGTTTCTTTTTTTTTTTTAATTGTACAAATTACAGACAATCGCCATTAACAGATAAATTAAGTTAACATTACACATAAGTTTGTGCAAAATCCAAACAACTGGCCTCTCCCTTGTAGCTTCATCTTAGCTATTAGAGTTAGTTAGTTATTAGTTTCCCCCATTAATTTTTCTTCTTACAAAGCTGTAAAGTATGAAAAATCATCTCCACACAATATGACAGTATCATATATATATTCAGCAACAGCTTATCTCAACTCTTTGGTATTCTACATGTGTTGTGTATAATTTTCTACATATTTCCCCAAAATTCGGCCTGACATTGGAGATTTCACTATAATTTAAAATAAAGGGCCCATCGGCATGAATTAAGTGAAAAACAGTATATCCTGTTTTCAGTTCCATCAAAAGCTCATAGAGCCAAGTGAAACTGTCCAAGTTGCTTTTGCAGCAAATTGCAGGTCTTTAATTATTAATTAGAAAAATTCATTTAATTAATTTGCAGATCATATGGGAAAAGTTGGTGTACAGCTGATGTATAAAACAGAAAATTTAAGATGGCGATACCTTGGTCTCCATATTCATAAGGTGCAGCCCCTTCGTGTTGACCCCGACGTAGACGCGGATGACTTTGTGGTTGCTGGCGCTGGCCTTGGTGTAGACCTGGCCAGTGAAGAAGGCCGCTCCGTACGTCGGGATGTCCCAGCAGTTCTGCAGGAAGAGCCGCTGCAGGTGGTGCATCTCTTTACTGACGCCCTCGCTGGTGCTCAGGGCCTGTCGGAGAGAGAGAGAGAGCGAGAGAGACAGAGAGGACAGCCTGTCAATTAAGCCAGCAGTGGGATTTCATTTTAACTTAGAGGAATGTTAACAATGAAATCGCCAGCATACTTTATATTCATGCAGAATCCTGTTTGTCCAGTGGTACGCTTTGCTTTTCACTTTGGATATCGGTACAATTGATTTCAGGTTTTCCTCACTGTTGAAAACAAAACGTAGAGAAATGAAACTTCTTACTTCAAACGACGACTCAAGAATTGAGTGTGACATATCACAAACAAAAACGTTCATATAGAGGTCAGGCAATATGCATTTGAGCTTAAATGTGAATTGAAACTTACTTGAGGAACCCTTGCTTGTGCTTCTTGCTCTCATAGCTGCCGTAAATGATCTGCAGGAGGAGGCTGGCCAGTGTGATCAGCTTGCTGTCCGGAGCAGGAAAGAAGCCCTTCAGGAGGCAGTGACGGGCCTCGTCGAACAGAATGAGGATGGCTAGAGGATCCTCCACCTGGAACAAAAAGGTGAGTAGTTGAGTGAGGACTGAACATCACCATCCCACATGTCAAGGCTAGAAACAAGCAGCTTCTTACACAATACAAACTGAGCTACCTTTTTCTCAACTTCAAGAGGCAGCCGGACGTCCCTGCGGAGGAAGAGCTGAGGCGTTTCCCTTTGAGGATCCAGCACCGTCAGGTCTGTCACAATCTCTGTCCAGATCCGCAGGTGCTGCAGGGGCTTGTGGTAAGGCTTTAGCTGCAGGTCTGGCAATACAAAATGCACACAAATGTTACTGCAATACCATATATAAAAATGGTTAGTTGTACACATGACGTTGAGAAATGCTGAGGTTGAAAGACACAAAGATTTTGTCTCCATAATCTCTTAGCATTATAGTCTACTGATAAAAATACACAAAAAAGCAGCATACAGTACAAGATTTGGTCAAAAAAAGTATGATAAAACATCTCTCCTCAGTTGGTTTTAGAGCCACAGGATTACTGTACGTGTGATTTAAGCACAGGTGTCTTCTGAATGAACTCACGGAGGTTCTCGGAGCAGATCCAGATGGTAAAGTACTGCTGGGTGTCCTGTGACAGACGCATGCCTTCCATGATCTGCTGCACTGTGGTGTTGTTGCCGTGCTTTAGCTCCACGGAGCGATACGAGCCGTCCATGCGATAGATACGCACCTTCTCATACTGTGGAACACATAAAAAATACTGTAAAGAAAAACCAAGTGAAACAGCTAAGCTCTTTTGTCTATGGACTTTTCAGACGATGCTTGAGAGAGATAGCACCATCTAGGGAGGAAGCTTGAATGGAAGCTGCATGAGATCAGCATGAATACTCATGATTAGTGAAGTGTCTGATGTGCGACTCACTGGTTTGCTGCTGGTTTGTTGCAGAAGCTTCACCGTCTCCTCCCATTCATTCTGTTTGTTCTCCTCACACACCTGAAGAGGTGACCTCTTCTGCTGGTCCTCTATGTGCTGTTGGTGGGAAAGTCAGTATCAGTACCCTAATAAATGTTAGTTACATAATTCAAATTTACAGGATAGCGTTTTAAATTCTGGGTACCACACAGTCCAGTGAATGATAATGACCATCAAATATTCAGTGTGTCAAGCTGTAAACACATCATTGATGCACACTGTATCAATATTGGCAGAAGGCCTCCTGTTTATCTTTTTTTTCCATGTGCATTACTAAAAATAAATGGACACCATTAGATCCAATTTAAGCAAATTTTGAAAAAGTAGTTAAGGAAAACAGTCAATGTTTTGCTGTGTTTACCAGTTTTCCTATATAAAGTTTTTAATGCTTTATGGATGTTACATGTTACTGTTCCCAATGGAAAATAGCTGCAGTAGTGGCACCAATATCATGTTCACATTACAGTAGCTGTATATAAAAGCTAAATATTGAGACACCACCAACATCATCTTTCATACCCTGTCGATCTCGGGGTGCTGCAGTAGGAGTTGCACGATCTCTGCGTGGCCTCCTCGGGCTGCAAAGTGCAGAGGGGAGCTGAGCTGACCGTTCAGCAAGTTTGGATTACAGTTCCCTTTCTCCAGTAACAGCTTGGTCGCTTCAACTTTCCCGTGCCTGGATGGAAACAGACCACAGCACATCATTATCAAAATCAAATCAAAATCCATGTTAATAATAACACTGAGCTGTGAGGTGAGAGTCCAACTCACCAGCAGGCATAGTGAATGGGAGCCCAGTGGTCGCTGTCCAGCTGCTTGACAGAGAAACCGCTGTCCAGAAGCTTAGACAGCAGCTCTGTGTCTCCTTCACAGGCACTGCGGTGGAGGGGGAAGTCATCCACCCACTGACGCTCCCTGCAGAGAAATTAATGAACATCATTTTTAAAGCAGGACTGGATGATGTCGGATGGGAAGGTCATGAACAAACCTGTGGCATAAAGAAGAGCAGAAGTTGACAGGAAATGATAGTAACAATATGGTTTATGTAAGAATAACCGCTCACTTGTCTTCTGCCACACAGTTAGGACCGTGTTGCCACTTCTCCCTCTTGGGGATCTGGATCTTGGAGTAGTCGGGCGCTCCCAGTCCAAAATACGGGTTAATAATAACTTTGTCCACCTGCACACAAGAGGCAGGAATGACAAAGGGAGGGTGATTTAGGTTCCTAATACAAAGAGAGTCACATTTTTATATTACTAACAAAAGGAAACTGTTATCTAGACAACCAGTCTCCCCTGTTAAATGACATCAAACGTCCTTGGACATGCTCCCATCCATGTTCTATAAAGTATCTTCTGGTATTGCAAACAGCTGACTCACCCGGTTTGTGTACTGCAGATCAGAGCCATAAAGTGGGTTGAGGATGCACATGTCTGCCTTCTCCAGGGACATCATCTTGCTCTTGATCTCCAGAGCAGTGTAGCCCATGTGCAGACCCTCGTCGCTCAGTTTGCCCTCGCTGCTGTAGGCCGGGTTGCTGACGTTGGTCTTCACCCGCTCAACGGGCGCTGGTCTGAACAGAGCCGGGATGGCGTGAGGCACGGTGTGCTGCTCTGCTAACCATCTATTCAGAGGTCAAAGAGGCATATTTAAAGCTTGGGTTTCTCCATAGCCTCACCAGAGAAGACTATGTTTTTAAATATATCCTCACTTGTCTAAAGCCAGAAGCATCTTGGAGGTGATGGAGCAGAAGTGAGCGCTGGTCTCACTGCACACCCGCATGATGTCCTGGAAGCAGTAGAAGCTTGGGCTCCCAGCGCTGTAGACAGGCTTGCTGTTGTCTGTTCAGAGCAATTTTTTAATGTAAAGTATGTGAATTATTTCTTTTACAATATCCGAGGCACCAATCTAGTGAGACAGATTCTTTGTTTTTTGCTCACCTTTAACGCTGACTGGCACGACAAAAAGCGAAGCCTCTCTTCCTTCATTGTCTCCATCAAGGGGGAACTTCTTCATATGCACCACGCGCTTTCCTGAAACCCAATATTGTGTTTAGATCAGTGGCTCCCAATCTTAGAGGTCAACTCATGGGGTCACAAGTACACTGTTCCTTCAATTTAAAGAGTCACAAACCAGAACGGTTGCAAGTCGGCAGTGGTGACACTGTATGCATGTCTTAAATATTCATGAGCGCGAATGTCACAAATGTCCCACACTCACCTATGAAACCTTGGTTGTTGGATATCGGTCTGATTGTTTCGTCAACGTAATCCAATATGGATTTGGATTTGTCTCCTGCTGCTTGGATCTTTGTCGCCAGGAGGACTTTCTTTCTTTTTTTCTCCTTCCCCTCCAAAGGCACTTCAATCAGCAGGATCTGTACAGAAGAAACATGGAAACGGAGTTAAAAATACATGACGGGATATTTGGTTAAATGGCTGGTTGAACACCAGTTTAGATGTCATTGGCCTCATTGTATGAGTTTAGAAAAACTGTTTGTTGGAAATTGTTCATTGGTAAGTCATTATTTATGATGTTGTAAATTCAAGAAAGGTTGCCTATGTTCCGGCTGTACAGTAACGTTGTGACTTAGATGTTGAGACCAGCAGGCGGCAGGTGGTCTGCTGTCAGGCTCAGCTAGGGCTGCACCTTTTTTGTTGTGTTTTTAAACAACTGAATCTTGGAAAACAAGGGGGCTGCACAATTAATTGAATATTATGGTACTTGGGATCATGATTTTGGCTTCCCTCAATTAAATGACCATGATCGACTGCAATATTGACAGCGCATTACATGGTGGCGTGGAATGTGTTAAAATTATATCTGTCTCCATCAGTGAATATCTGACAATAACTAAGAGTGATGAATGTTGAATATGAATTATGAATAATGTTGTAGGATTATTCCTTATTTCATGGGGTATTTTGGGATATATACAACATTATTACATACTTATACTGTAAATATATGTTTAAAAAAATAAAAAATCTAAAATAAAATATGAATACATAAAAATAAATAGATATATAAGCAAACAAATAAGCTAAAAACTAAGCATCTGAATTGTGATTTGGAGGTCTAATACCATGGCAGAGGTCGAAGCTTCGAAACATTTGAGTCAGCCCTAATTAAAATGACGTGCCCCCACCACGGCCGGTGTGTATTTGAGAGAGAGACAGAGAAAGGGGAAGAAACGGTAGACCTTTATTTATTTACTATTATGTTTCTGTAAGCTATTAAAAACTCTAAACGTTGCTTTGTCACTTTTTGACCCGCCCCAACCCGCAATATTACCTAGTAAGCTCAACTGAACCCGCCTGACAGGTCAACCCACGGGTGGGTCAAATGGGACATTACTAGTGTGCACCCTACAGCGACAGCCTGTGAAAAACTTTCCTGAATGTTGTGGCTGCATTCCAGAATAGAAGACTAATATACAACGGATGGGCAAAATTGAAAACACATACACTGAATTCAGGTGAAGAACCGTAGTTTACATCTGATTTTGATGCAAAGAGTTGTACATTAGCAGGAATGTAGTACAACATGGAGGACAAAGTGCAATATTTTGTCACTAAAATCAATGAATAATTGTGATAAATAATCATGATCTCAGTAATGATCAGAATAATCAGGATTTCATTTTGGCCATAATCGTGCAGCCCTTGGCTCAGCACATAGACCTCATAGGCTTTGGCTCTGTACTCCTTCGAGCTCAGGCTGACTTGACTCTTTGGGCGGATGACAGCAACAAACACATCCTCAAGGCTGTCCTCGCTGCCCATACTGCTGACTCTCTCTCAGTCCTGACAAAAGCTTCCACACAAGGGCCAAATGCTGTGGAGAGACATCCCTGAAACACAAGATCACAGGGGGAGTAAATGTTATCACCGCTGTAGAAAGAAGTCACTTCATAAAATAAGATAAGATAAGATGAACCTTTATTAATCCCCGGAGGGAAATTCGGGTGTCATAGCAGCAGCAACAACAGTACAGATGAATACAGTATAGTGAAAAGTAAAAGAGAAGATGCAATGAAGGAAATTGGCAATAAAATAAATAAGTAAACAGTAATAAGTAAAGTGCAGCAGGTGGGTGGCATATATATATGTAGTTATATAATTATATGTAATTATATACATTTGCTTATATACATGCTTATAAGACTGA
Organism: Pterois miles; assembly: GCA_947000775.1. NCBI lineage: Eukaryota > Metazoa > Chordata > Actinopteri > Perciformes > Scorpaenidae > Pterois > Pterois miles. Next base: position 8,420,876 of record CAMQGK010000638.1, on the reverse strand, counting down.
CATCCACCTTGTTTATAACAAGGTTATTATGTCTTGACATTTTATAGACTGAAATGTGTTGATTAATTGAGACAATAATCACCAGATTAATTAATAATGAAAGTGATGGTTAATAATCTCAAACAAAACTCTCAAATGTCTCATTTCCCTTAAAGGGCCACTTGTGAAAATCACATCACTTTATTGTAAAATCAGAACAGACAACTTTTGAGGTACATGTGATTGTAATGTATTACACATATAATGCATTATATTTAAAACTTTAAATGCAAAACCCAACCAAGCTGATGCCTTATGACTGTGATTATGAGACATCATATTGGCTCATAGCAACTTTTACCATGCCCTATCAACGTGTTATGATAATGCACTTCGCAGATATCCGCAATGCAGGCCTTCAAATAGGCAAACTGACTGCAAGTGTCAAGTGAAATCGATAAAGTAACATTAGACCTCAGATCAGAAATCAACTTGTTGAGTTCAGAGGGAGGTCACGCCCCGGAAACCAAACTCCGATGTCTTTAAATAGTTATCATATATTATATGCTATATTTAAGACGACACCCAGAGCTGATGGATTAACCCAGTAGTGATACATTTTCTCGTCACAACAAACAACGATCAACTTTTTGGACTGAATCAGCAGCTGTAGCCGGGATGCTACACTCCTCATCACCGTTTTTCCGCCCGTTGAGCGGATGAAACTTACCAAAAGCGCCGTGACTTTTTCCTCAAACACACCAAACACAGTTTTTCTCGCCCTCGGGGGGTTTCAGCCGGTTGAATTTAACAGCCCGGGGAGGGGAGACTGCCCCAGGTAAACTTCCAGGGCAGATATTTGGGTGGAAGTAGCAGGCCCTGCAACTCGGGGCAGGGCGGCACAGACAAACAGAGGAATCGCGTTACGTTTCATGACAGCGGCTCCGGTCGGACAACAGAGTACTCTGGCGGTGAGGGGGACTCAGTGCGGCAGCACTACATACTGTTATTGCAGGGTTTTAGTATTTTTAAACCGAGACTTTTTAAATTAGACACAGAGCTGTTTGTAAACATAATTTCAGAAGTATATAGTAGAGATATTATATTTAACCCATTACTGGTATCTGGTGAGAGTTTTATTTCATTTATCTGCCCACTCTGTTAGCTAGCTAAATATTAAACAGCTAGCTAGCAGCTAGTTAGCTTAGTTTAGCACAAAGACTGAAAAAAGGGGAAACATACTAGCTTGGCTCTGTCCACTGGTTACAATCTTTACCCACCAGCACCCCTGAAACTTACAACAAGTTATAAATCTAATGTAAAAATGACACTTTGCTGTTTTAAGAGGGGTTATATGCTGCACTATTTCTTGACTCTGAGCTGTTGCCAGGCAACCAGCTAATCCAGTGCTCCCAATCAAGAAATAGTGTGATACATAAAGCTCTAATAATCGTTACTTGTCATTTATATTTCTTTTATTTGTACATATTTATGCACAAATTAGATATAATGTTGTAATTAGTGAGGCTTAGAGGTATTGTTCCCCTGTTTACTTGTTGTTTCCCTGTGTTTGCAGTTGTTATGCTATGCTAAGCTAATCAGACTTTTTCCCCAGGTTATAGCCCTCCTAAATGTACTGAATCTCCTGTTGACAGACATCTTTCTGTCTGCTGTAATATTTGACAATGAAGGTGAGGCATGAGTGAAATAGTTTTGTGAGTTTATTGTATATCTGGTATCATGAGAGTGGTTTCATGTAGGGTTAGGTATATTCAATAGAAGAATTAAGAGGTGTTATTTCCAGAAGTGGGGGGCTTGTGTGTGTTGTATGGATACAAAATATTAAAACATGTGGAATTCAGAGCTATGTCTCTATACATGACCTTATCACAACATTAGCTAACAATAACATGGCTTTTTTAGGTGTAGATTGTTGGCTGTAGTGTGGATTAAATGAATTTCACAACTATACAGCTTTATTGACCAATTATATCTACATTTTAATTGAAGAGACTGTATAAAACTTCAGCACATATTGGCATAACACAGCAACTGAAACATATAGTGGTCTCTTGGGAACAAAGAAGAACATACAATAACTAAAATGCAACTGCACAATAACAGCATGGCTTTGGTTTTATTTTGATATATATTATAACATATTTTGTCTTTTTTTTTTATTGGTCCACAGCTGAGAGTAGAGATTGTTCCCGGACGTCCTCTCTCTGCTGGTCCATGTTCAGGACGAGCTGTCTTTGCACTGACTGAGCACCTCCTGCATCTTCTCCTGGATGTCCTGCACCCTCTTGGCCCACTTCTCCCGCACCTCGTCTTCGTCATCCTCTGTAACAGCTGTGTAGGCCATGAGGGCGATAAGGCCCATGTGGAACAGGTGGGTAATGTGAGAACAGCGGCGCTCCATGATCTCACGGTTGCCGTCGCAGTTGTCCAGGTACACCTTTAGCAGCGGTCTTCCAAACAGCAATTTAGTACCCATCACACCACGGTAGTACACATCCAGGCTCAAGTCACTCTTGTCTCTCTCATAAATCTTCTCAAAGGTCTCCATGTAGCGCTGGGTGTTGTCTGGATCTTTCTTCACCTGTGCCACCATGTTGTTGAAGGCAGTGTACTGGTGCTTGATGTACTCCTCGTATTTGCCGTAGGTTTCGTTCACCTCATCGATGCGGATCCGCTTCAGGCATTGTTGGTTCTTTTCGTGGATGGTCTCCAGTTTGGAGTGGAGAGGCTGAAACTCCTTGTCCAGAGCGTGGCCCTCCTCCTGAATCAGGCCCTTGCGAGCCACCCCAACCAGGGAGGAGACTATGCCGAAGATGGGGTCGATGGAGGAGGCGAAGGAGGACACCTTCTCCACACAGCACAACACCTTGGCTGCAGTTTTCTTGATCTGTTCTGCATCAGCCATCACTGCTGCTTTTCTTCAGCCACAAAAATGATTGAGGTAAGTCTGAAAAGATTTAAAAAAAAAACCACACACATATATTAAATATATATCTTCAAAATCTGTACTCTGCATGGTAGCTTCATCTTCAGACCACAATCTAAAAGCTTTAACTAACACATTAGTCAAAGAGGGTCTCAGAATTTGCTTCTTCTTGCATTACCCTAGAAATTAGCTGCAGTGTGTAGGATTTTTGAGACATGTAGTGGTGAGTTTGCAGATTGTAACCAACTAAGCTTCTCCCATGTGCCAAGTGTGTAGGAGAACTGCGATGGCCAATGCGAAAACATTAAAATGCGTATGTCCCTCTCTAGGCTGGGCTACTGTGGAAACATGGCGGCCGGCTCCATGAAAATGACCTGCTCCCTATGTAGATATGAAGGGTTCATTCAGGAAAAGCACAACAAATTTTATTTTCAAGTGATTATATCCTAATGAAAACATACTTATTAATATTATGTGCAATTTCTACCAAAAGATCCCTCTAAATTCTACACACTGTTCCTTTAAGCTCATGGCTGACTCTCAGGTTGCTGGTGCTACAGCCCACATGTCACCAGCAGCTGCATGATCGCCATATTGTAGAAGGAGTCATCTTACAGTCTGTTACTGACAACAGGTCGCAATGAGGGATCATGTTGTCTGCAGCGATGCACAGAGCTTCAACATGTGACCAGTGGAGGAAACGGGTTCAAAGTAGTGAATATTTTTATTATTGAGTTATTTTGTCCAACAAACAATCTGAAACTCAAAGATGTCTAGTTTAATATTATAGAAAACTAAGAGGACCAGCAGCTATTCATACCTATTCATTTTTGGCATTTTAGCTTTAAAAAATATACTTAAACTAATCACTAAATAAATAAATTAATCTATCATCAAAATAGTTGCCAATAAATCAACTAATTGTTGCAGCTAAAGAGGAAACTTGTTTTTGTTCTTCCACAATGTCAGAATTAAGGATTAGGTAAAAATGAAGCAAGTCTTGCATTTTAGAAAATAATTTTCTGCCATATTGTTTATATTAAAGAACTTACATGCAGTATTACAGATGACACATCAGAAATCTACAACTAGTCTCTGAGACCACAGACCCAAAACAATCTTTGATCCACCTTTCTCATAGTTTTGACATTAATCATCCTTCTCAATGTTGTCCTGCAGGAAAAATAACTCAGGGATCCCAGTGGGTGTGTCTTCATAGTAACACAAGAAAAACTGGAAATAAACAAATGGTTACATGCCGTTGTGACCTTCAATGTATCACCTTAACCAATTCAATTAACCTCCATCGGCTGTTTGACACCTTTAACTTTAACTCGGGATGTATTGCTTTGTTTGTTTTCAAGCCAGTTCCTTTCATTTCCTGATTCCCAGCCACACACACGAATCAGCCATCTTTTATGTTCATTTCATCAATTCTAATTGACTCAGTTATCACACAGAGTTTAAACCTCCTTCAGATCATAGATTAGATCACACTGAGACGACAGATGTTTACTCACCAGAGATAAAACTGTTGGAATCACTCTGTCTGTTGAAGCCGTCTGACTCTCCTTTCCACCATTTTCCTCCCTTGTCAAACAAGCACTGCCCCTTTCTGCCAAATAAGGGAGTAAACACGAGGAAGTGACTCATGCATGCCTGCTGATTGGATGAGGGGAGTTCCTCCAGATGCACTGCGGCTGCAGCCTCCAACCACAGGCTGCAACAAAGGCAGTGAATGACAGGGTACCCCTTTCATTGTGTTGTTTAAATTACAGGTCCCCACACCTCCCAAACCAGTATGGGTGACCAGATACCACAGATATCATCAGTTAAATGAAAGACAATGTCATTCTTTATAACCAGGAAACAGAGTCTGAGTATCACTGATAATAATGTGAAGACATCAAAGAGAATTTATAAACACAGAAAAGCTCATAATATTCATCATTTTATATATTTGAACACGTCTGTCTTTTAGCAGTTACACTCACAGAGCACTAGGATGTAACGGGTCAGTTCACTCAAATTACAGAAGATAAAGTTTCTCACTTATTTTGGTTGGTATCATAACAAGCAGGTTGATCTGGTTTTATTAGCCAATACAAGATAAATCAGAATAAATTGATTTTTTTTTAATTACGTTACTATAAATAGTTTTGATAGTGATTGTGTAAAAATGAATTAGTGTTTGTTGGCATCTAACAAAGTAGCCTGAACATACAGTATAAATCACATAAACGGTAAATGAGTGAAGTGCACTTATATTTTTCGGAATTTTTTTTTTTTTTTTTTTTTTTTAAAAAAAAAAAAAAAAATAAATAAAAGAAGAGATATAAGGGGGGGGTTCTTCTACAACCCCCCGAGCAGTTGGGGCTCGGCAGTGCCCAAGAGGTAAACTGGCACCTCTCCACTACCATTCACACTCTTTCTTGGTCATTTCGGGACTTAACCGGTGACCCTCCTATTCCCAACCAACTCCCTACAGACTGAGCTACTCCCCCCCCATTATGTAGCGGTTTTCTACCTTAACTGACAAAGTGTTTACAATTAGCCTCTCATTCACTCATTTACATAGTCTTTGAAAGTAAAATATCAGTAATTCCAATGACCAAAATAATGCGGTAAGGATATAAGGTGCAACAGAAGGGAACAAGCAAATGTAAACATGAAATATACCAAAAAAATATGTTTAAAAAATAAATCTTTCTTTCCCCTTTATCTCTTACAGTTCAACTCACAAAATGTATGCAGAGACTGATACTGAGAGGGATGCACTGGCATTCACCAGAGGTATCCAGAGCTGGTTTTTCCAGAGGAGGGTGTGTTTGTGTGTGTGTGTTTGTGTGTGTGTGTGTGTGTGTGTGTGTGTGTGTGTGTGTGTGTGTGTGTGTGTGTTTAACAACAATCAGCTCTGAACTCTGAATGTATATATTATATTAAATGGAATCTGCGTGTATAGGCATGCGTCATCAATGCGTCATCAGTTACACCGTTCACATGTTATACCCAGTGGTCTTAATGTTATGGCTGATTGGAATCCTTTCAAAAATGTGTGAATTCGGATCATGATACGGATCGCCGCTAAAATGTAATGGATTGGTCATTGTGCCACACCACACCCCTCCAAAGAATTTCATTCAAATCCATCGTGAACCTTTGGAGTAATCCTGCTAACAGACAAACCAATGCCAGTAAACACATAACCTCATTGGTCCAAGGCCCTTAGCTTTAGCAGAGGTACACAGACTGACTCTAAAACAGAGTGATCAGATATCATAAACCATGACTTTTGTGACATACTGCACTGTTGCTGTATATGCTGTGATTTGATTGATTGGTTTATTGGTGAACAGCTGACAATTTAGTATTATATATATATACATATATATATATATATATATATATATATATATATATATATATATATATATATATATATATTTTTTTTTTTTTTTTTTTTTTTTTATTATCCACCAAACCTGTAGGACCTTCTCTCTGCTTATTCAGTGATCTCCTGCATCTTCTTCTAGATGTCTTCTACCTTGTTGGTCCACTTCTTCCAAATTGCATCCTCATCGTCTTTGGTAACAGCTCTGTAGGCTATGACTCCGTCAAGAAAAGGTAAATGAATTCATGCAGGACATTTCATACATGAAGGTCATTGGTGTTTTTTGGAGTGGGGTTGCATGAGGTACTTAAGCGGTAAATAGATTTGCACTTACAATATATAGTGGCTTTCTAGTCTTCAGACTCAAAGCGTTTTACACAACATGTCAGCATTCACCCTTTCACACACATTCATACACTGTTGGCAGAGGCTGCCATGCAAGGTGCCAACCTCCCCATCAGAATCTAATCTAGATATTCATTCACACACACAGCCTTCGGTAGCACTTTGGGTTTAAGTATCTTGTTCAACAACACTCTAACATGTGAACTGGAGGAGCTGGATGTCCGGCCTTCTGATTGGTGGGCGACCTGCTCTACCTCTGACCCACAGCCCCCCGCTTCTTATCCATAGTCAGTGTATTACCCTAGGAAACAGACAGGAGTACCACCATGGGAGCTCAGCAATGTACTGCTGTGGATGGCAGCAAAACATATTTTAGACACCTAAAAGAAAGGGTCACCTAAAACAAACAATATCTGTTAAAGTGTACGCTATATTTAGAATACCTTACTACGTTTCATCCGAGGAACTGAGCTCAAAGTGAAACTTATCTATCCTCTCTTCAAAGCAGCCAGACTCCATTGACAAAAACAGTACAGAGAAGTTTCATCCATCCATCGTCAACCGCTTATCCCATTAGGGGTCGCAGGGGGGCTGGAGCTGATCCCAGCTGGCATTGGGCGAAGACGGGGTTCACCCTGGACAGGTCGCCAGTCCATCGCAGGGCACATAGAGACAGACAACATATAGACAGACAACCATTCACGCTCACATCCACACCTACGGGCAATTTAGAGTCATCAATTAACCTAAACAGCATGTCTTTGGACTGTGGGAGGAAGCTGGAGTACCCGGAGAAAACCCACGGGAGAACATGCAAACTCCACACAGAAGAGTCAGTTGCTGTGAGGCAACAGCGCTAACCACTGCACCACCGTGCAGCCCAGAGAAATTTCACTTATCCCATAAACCAACCAGGTTTTAAGCTGCATCATTTTGGTGCTATCTGGTGGTAGAATGAAGAATTACACCGTGGCACAGTCTAAGCTCAACTTCCTGCACACTAAGGCCCCTTACTTTAAAATAGCCTGTCATTATGTCAAATTCACTAGAGACTTCAACAACAAAAAATAATCAAACTTATGTTAAATGAATTAATTATTGTTGATACAATCACTGACAAGATACTGGGTAGTGTATTATTAGCCTAAAGCATGCTGAGAAACAGATTTTTCCCTTAGCTTTACTGTATATTTTATAGTAATGAATGTTTGTGTTGCTCAAGTAGAAGTCAAAGAAAGTGTGATTAGTTCCCAGCATTCACCTGGATTCACCTGGCCTGATTATTTAATAAAAACGGCAGGAATTCTTACACTGGATATAAAATCTGTACTGACAGCTAACCAAATATTATTCAACAGGAGAAGGACACATCTGTTATGTAATATTTGACTTCCCACATAGTGATGTGTGACAAAACAAGAAAACATCTGCAGACTTTTCCATGTACAACATTCACACACACTCACCAGATACACTCTCCTTGACCCCTCGGAGCTCAGGACCTCAGGCTGCCTCAGTCTGTGTCCTCTGTGAGGTGAATTATTCTGTGGCATGCTCGTCCAAAAATATTAAATTCAAGCACATTTGTCATAATGATGTCACTCATAGAGGACCTCTGAGATGTAATCCAGTAGATGTTTGGCAGATAGTTGATCTGATCAGTGAGGGAGCTGCAGTCTTTCTGAACCTTCAAGACAACTTGAAATATGCATAGCTATTTTGACATATTATGCTGTGACTTTTTATGACATACTTTATTACGCCTTTTTACGTAGCACAATTTTGCTGCTTGCACCATGGTGTGGTAATGAGCTGTAACAGATTTGTTAATATTTGATACTGCACAGTGGTTGGCACTGTCGCCTCACAGCAAGAGGGTTGCAGGTTCTTCTGTGTGAAGTTTGCATATTAGCGTGGGTTTTCTCCAGGTTCTCTGGTTTCCTCCCACAGTCCAAAGACATACAGGTTAATTGATGACTCTAAATGTCACATAGGAGTGATCGTGAGCATGAATGGTTGTCTGTCTAAATGTGTCAGCCCTGTGATAGTCTGGCGACCTGTCCAGGATGTACCCCACCTTCGCCCAATGTCAGCTTTCAAACCTTTCAAAATCACAAATTAATGTACAAGGTCAGTTGCTTTTAGTACTTAGCAGATTTTAACCTGGCAAAGAAGAAAAACTAGAGCACACTGATCAGCTTGCGGGACCTAGTTTGCAAGAAGACATACAGTATGTCTGGACAGCAGTTGAGTCCAACTGACATGCAAATTGATTACTGTGATCTTGTTTCACACCTTTCTCAATTTATTGTTTTTAATCTGAAAAGCAACAGATTCAGGATTCACCTGCTGGATGAAAAAGTCCATACAAACTACTAGATACATTTGTGAGAGGTTTTGTGAACACCAGATTCACACCTTCGATCTCTCCACAATTAACAGATATTTTCATTAAATGCAATGTTATGTTAAATATTTGGACAAATGTGAGGTTTAGGTTTTTTTATGACCAAACAAGCTGAATCTGCAATCTACAATATATGGTACCCACCCTCCTTGTTGGATATTTGATACTCTCAGTGTTTCTGTTTAATCCAGACCCTATAATTTCATTAAAACTGGCCAATCTCATTGATCCAAACAAAAACCCAAATACTGCTACATTTGTTTTTAGTAATTTACTCTTAAATTAGCCTGTTATATGCAAAAATATCTGCATAGACTTTACTATATTAATTTTTATGTCAAAACTACACAAGTTCTCTCTATTGAAATTCTTACTTTTGTATTGATACACATCTTATCAATATTGGGTCTATTTTTGGGCTTTCACTAACTGATAAGAAAAGCTGTGGGAAAACATTCAGCTGTAGTTGATGCACATAGACAAGCCCTTAATGCCCTTAATGCTGTTGTAACTAAAATACTAAAAAAACTAAAATAATGTATTATTATATTATTATTATAAAGTCACGAACCAGATCACATTTTGTATTTTCAATCTTTTTAGCCTGTATATACTAAATAGTTGTATTTTAAAATAAGACCAGGTACTATGGCAATGTTGTACCAAGGCAAATATCCTCAACATGGACTTAAATAATCCTTAAACACTGGCCAGAAGCCAACACTACATTCACTAATTCATACCTACTGCATTTGATTTTTGGATATTTGTGTTATTTCTGAACCATAATAAATGAGGGGTATGATAGATGAATGCCCCTCACTCACAGACACACCCCTCCACTCCCACCCCTGCTCTTCTATGGTATTTCCCACAATAACATCCCAGGTCGACACACTGACTCTGTCATTTTGCCTCTGACCCCCTCCACTCCTCTCTCCCCTCTTTCTGTCCCCTGGCACCCAGACCGACTGAGGACGAACACCTTCTGGTTTCAGGTATGAACTGCAGCGGACGAGAGCAGCACATCAACACATCAGCAGGTTTGATGCAGCAGCAGTGGAGGGTTTGGTTCAGTTTTGGGATTAGAAAGGTTTAAGCCTGCCATTGAAATGGCCTGGAGGGATGAGCTGAGGTCGACCTCAGCCCGGACTGGGATCAAATTGTTTCCACTGTTTGTTTGGTTTTTATATCGGCCAACATACTTTTATGAGGGGGGAGTGCTTTTCATTTTTAGTTGTAGGCAGGTACATGCTAGCTGGCCTGGAAGAGAATTAGAGTTGATGGAAAATTTAGTTTCACTATCACCTAATCTGTTTTATTGTCAACAGATTTTAAACAAATATTGATTCATCTAAAGTTTGAATGTCCATTTCTCCATTTCTCATTGTTCTGTTGACCAGTTTACTGATAATTTATTGATTTAATTAAGTTATCACCTTATTGACCACTTTGTTGTTCACTTTACATGTAAGTAAATGCTGACCTCAGATGTATTTGTCTTGCTTTTACCTCTGCTGATCATCAGAACCGATCAATCAACGATGGGCACCAAGAGAGGAGGTCCGGTGAAAGTGCAGATGTTCATTGAGCTGATGGTGCTAGTAGGGTGAGTAAACTGAAATGTGTCAGATTGATAACACCTTTTTTCTGAAACACTTTATAATAAGGGTACATTAATTAGCATTAGTTAATGCATTAATAAGCTTCAATTAATGGTTAATTAACAGCAACTAAAGTGTCTAGTAAGCACTTACTTATGGTGTGTAGGTAACTAGGTATCAATGTTTTTATTTAAGTTATTTAATGTTTGAAATGACATTATCAACATGAGTTAACACAGTAAATAGCATTAAATAACTGTCAAGAAATGTCTTCTGTTAACATTTATTAAAGGTTTACATGTTAATGAAGGTGCTAACTAACACTAATTTATAAATACAAAATTATTTTTGGTAAAGGTCAAGATCAGTGGACACAGTTCATGATCTTCATGTAGACGTTCCTTAACTTATAGCCTAACCTTTACAATGTTGTACATGTTACATAACCATGACCTAACCATTATTAACCATGTGTTAATACTCTTTATGGTTAAGTAATGCTTATTCAGCCCTCTTGTGCATTTATGAAGTGTTACTTTAAGGTGGCATTTGTGATTCTTGTCCAGTACACTTTTTGTCAAATTCAGTGAATATCTCCTCCTCCTGGCTGTCTATTCTGTGTGCGCTGAAAAAAACCAAGCCACTAGAGCCGAACCAAATATTATTTTTTTTATATTCAAAGCTTCTATTGAGGTTTTCAAGCAAAAATCTCAAATGTCTATTAGGTGCAAGCTTTTCTTTGTGTGAGTTTTTGAAAGGTGAGACACCAACAAATATGGATGGAAGCAGGATATTTCATTAGATAAAAACATGTGTTTTTTTCAATAAATTTTGAGTTTTGGACTGAAGAACTGAGACAGCTCGTTGTGTGTAGGCCTATTTGTGTTTTTTTAGTTATTAAAAACTGGCACCAATGGATGTGATGGAACATTTTCCACTCTGTTCTTGCCAGATCGTGAAATCCCACGTTCAGATAATCTGGTAATTCCAGTCTCCAGTGTGGTAGCAGAACAAAATTAAAATGGCCGTGAGAAGTCATCTGTCTGAGGCAAAAACTATGGAAAAAATTCATTCATCCACTTCATGTGTGTATGAATAATGGCCACATGGTTGGTGTAGTGTTTCCGTTCATCTTTTCTCTCCATGCCCTTATAAATGCATAGTATAAGCTTGTTCTGTAGCCAACATTACATTAGTTATTTTTAAAAAAAACACAATAGGCCTACATACACAGCGGGTGCCACTGCCTCAGTCTCAGTCCTCGGTCCGAAACTCAAAATTTATTGAAAAAAAGTTAGATGTAATAATTTCCAAAATTCACATGTATTATCTAATGCTATATTCTGCTTCAATCCATAGTTATTGGCATTTAGCTTTTCAAAAACAACATTTTTACTGCAGGCAAAAACAATAAAGTGGCAAAAGGCTCTCTAGAGCCAGTGTTTGGTTTGTCCATTCTGGGCTACTGTAGAAACATGGCGGAACAACTTGGCAGGTTCCGTGAAAAGGACCCGCTCCCTATGTAGATATGAAAGGTTCATTCTAAGCTAACAAAAACACAAAATCTCCCATAAAAACCTGATGTATTTACCACAAAGACTATGCCTCTGGCAAACCTCTGTTATGTTTCAGAGTTATTGGTTTGAGTTACGGTGCCGTTCAGAGACCTGACTATGATGACACACCCAACCCGGAGTTCCTCAACCCGTCCTGGATGGCCAACATCCCAGATGATCAACCTCTGTCTAAGGTCACCATGCCTGGGACCCACAACACCATGGCCCTGTACGGCGGTGTGTATGCTGAGTGCCAGACATGGAGCCTGGCCTCCCAGCTCCGAGCAGGCGTCCGCTTCCTGGACGTACGTGTCCGTCACGTCAAAGGAAACCTCACCCTCCATCACGGGGTGTCCTATCAGCGGGCGCACTTTGGCCATGTGCTGGAGGGTGTGGCCGACTTCCTTCAAGAGCATCCCAGTGAGACAGTGCTGATGCGTGTGAAGGAGGAGCTGAGTGAGACAAATAACATCTATGGTGCTGTGGTAGACTACATCCATCGCTATGCTAACTGGGACCTGCTGTGGCACAGTCGGCTCGTGCCGACCATGGGAGAGGCCCGAGGAAAACTCATCATTCTGCAAGACTTTTCTGGGCCAGACTTGGGGATGCGCTATGGTTCACTGGACATAGCTGATGACTGGAAGGTACAAAAACATATTGTTTTCTCATTTTAATTATGTTGATAAAATTGTCACAATAAAAATCAACTAACACACATCAAAACCAACTCTCGCCCACAGCAAAGAATGAAAAAATATGGAGCAGAAAAAGTTGCTAGATCTTGTAAAATGTTCCAGTTGAGCCAACAGTAGTATGCTTTAGCTATTCAAGCTTGTGGTGTGCCATTACATTCTCCAGCCAGCATGTTTAAACTGAGGGGAATCACTTTTCAAGCAGGCAGTGTAGAGAAGGCCACAACTACAAAGGTTTAGGATCAAAAACTGTGCCACGTACATTTGAAAGGGTATCACAAATGACTAAAACAAATGGCTGTGGGTGTCCCAATCACAAGCAGTTAATAAAAATGCATAAATGAATGCTTTTGCTGTTCCTTGTAGGTACCCACACTCATACATGTGGAGGAGAAATGGCAGAGCATCTATGAACACCTGGAGGCTGCACCTTCAGGAAATAAGGACCAGATTTTTCTCACCTTCAGCAGTGGAGCTGGTGTGTTCGCGTACCCCAGAGCCATCGCTCAGCGCATCAATCCACAACTGTACAACTACCTGAGGGCCAAGACAGACTTGAACCAGCGCCTTGGAATTATATGCATGGACTTCCCTGCTGCTCCTATTATTCAAATGATCATTGACTTCCAACTGAGAGAGGGCATAAAGACAAAACCAGCCTTTAATGCAGTACCTAGCAAGGCAAGTTTGAAATATGCATTTTCTTCACTGAGAAAGAAGATGACCAAACATTTTAATATTAATGTGTGAGCCAAAATCAAGCACAAGGGAACAGTATACTGGTTAATGACTGTACAATCAATAAGGCATCAAATTCTGCAGCTGTAGCTCGGGTTCAATATTTTGACGTAACCTCACTACTTTACTGTAACGACCATGATCTAAATTATACCTCAGATGAAACTTCTCATTGTGTCATTCACCAAATATACTGGGAACAAAATAAATGTCTCATACAAATTAAATCAGAAATGACAATGTGAAGTTTTGTGCAGTAATAAAGCGCAGTAGAAACTGAGGAATTGGGTTGCAATTGCTGTTTTGACGTATTGAATATGAATATACAGTACATCACCTGTCAAGTCATTTGGTAACTACGATAACATTTAAGTAAGTCAGATAAATACCTATGATGTTCCACTCCACCCTGGACATATTTAATATGTTTAAGCCAGGACAAATGTACTGTAAACACAATGTGTTTCTTGGTCACAGGGTGGCAGTGCTGCTGCAGAGGCACTGACATCCTGCTCTGGGTCGTTGGTGTTCGAGGTGGTGCAACACGTATGTCAATATTTGCATCACAAAACCACCTTTACTGTCACACAACTTGAGACACGTTCCTACTGAAGCAGATTACTACTTTCACATTGGATTTATTGTCCTTACATGGTTTATTGTGCTATTTTTATCATTTTACTCAATACTATATATATATACTGTTTTCATTAATGTATATTCTCCTGAAACTAACAACCATGTTTTCATTAGCTTAGAATGAGCCCTTTGTACCTACATAGGGAGTCCACCGTGTTGCACCACCATGTTTCTACAGTAGCCCAGGATGGACAAACCAAGCATTGGCTCCAGAAAGAGCCTTTCACATTTTTTACGTTACCTGAAGGCCACCGCAGTTCTCCAACATGCTTGTGAAATGGAGGTAACATAATTCACGGTGCGTAACTGTGATACCGCCAGCTGCTGTCTGACTTCTGTCGCTCCTAAAGTGGTGTTGTTACGGCATGGTCGGCCTCTAAGTAGAGGCCAATGGAGTAATTTGGAAAGGGAGGGGCAGAGGGGTACTCTGTTGGTTGCAGACCACTAGAAATCCTACACACTGAACCTTTTAAAGGACCACTCTGCGAAAAAAGTTGTATAAAGCTTTTTATCCAGAAGGAGCTCTGATATATTGCCTTAAGTGGTGTCACTTGAGGCTGAAGACAACATTATCCGCTACTAGCATAACACCCGAATCTCTGACTCAACTCCCTGAGACTGTACTGTATTGTGGGCAATGTAGGTATCTGTTTTCGGCAAGAATCTAGAAAATCTAGATTGAAATAAGCGGCAAATGGGCCATCATGGCTGCCATACCTGTTCAATACTTTTAAAAGAAAATGGAATATAATCTTAAAAAGTGTGTTTGTTTTAGTGTATAATCACCTGAACATAAGAACCGTTGGGTTTTGTTACCTTAGAAAGAGCCGTTGACATTTACATACAGAGCGTGTCCTCTTCACATAGCCGACTGCCATGTTTCTACAGTAGCCCAGAATAGACGAACCAAACACTGACTGTAGATGGGGCCACTCACGAACATGAGAGAAGTTTCAGTTGGTTGCAGTCTGCAACCTCACCTCTAGATGCCTCCAAATCCTACACGCAGGCCCTTTAAATGAGGTTTATTTCTGAAGATGTGACCAATAATTCCTCCATGTTGGCATTTGGCTTTCTCTTGTGAGTTGCAACCATTCTGCCTACCATTGTAAAAAGCCACCATTCTGTTGTGACACTTTTTAGGAATCATTTGAATATTATGCATTATTCAGAAACATGTAATTTTCATTTTGGCAAATTGAATATGTATTTCAGCCAACCATAAGCAAGTGCCCTCAATTTTTACTGTTCAAAAGCTCTACAGAAAATATGAAATGTGAAGTAAGTGCATGTGGTTTGTGGTTTAAAACACCCTTTGCATGGAGATAGTTTGTATCAGATAACAGATCGTATCAACAACATGTCTTAACGTTCTGCCCAAACAGCAAGGGATGATAAATTTGACACTTTGTAAAGAGCGCCGATACTTAGTGAATACTGGAGGAAGAAAGAAAAACTGTCTGTCTGCCTCATTTTATGTGTTATAGTTCCTTGACCCTCTCCCTCTTTCTTTCTCATAGTTGTGGTGAACATTATATGGGGGATGATTATGATAGCAGCCATTGATTTTGGTGGGGTTACTTCTGTTTGATCACTGCAGTATTTTGTGCATTATTTTTGTGATTTTTAACAGCAAGCAGTATTATTTTGGAAACTTTTTCATGACGGCATGTTAATATTGGCATCTTTCCTGTTCCGTGTACCTCCTTCATAGGGGCCACACATCTGAGCCGATGTCCAGTACAACCCTACATCCCCATTTACCTGATAGTGCTGGGAGCAACCAGCCTCTTCTCTCTGTCTCTGACCTACACCAAGACCACCTGGGGGGACGGCATGGTGTTCATCATGTGCTCTTCCTGCACGACCGTCCTGCACCTCTTCAGTTTCGGCTGGTTCATTGCAGGTGAGAGAAAATATCACATGAGATGTTATGTTTAGTTACATCTCTGTAGACTGTACTTTCAGGCAGTGGTATAAACTAACTAAGTATATTTACTATACTACTTATTTTTTGAAATCAACTTTTCAGGGTCTTAAGAAAATGGACACACAAACCCGAATAGTTTGACACTCAAAAATTGCTCCATCTGAACTAAGTGGATGCAGTTTGATCAGATTCAATCCGCCGACTGTCATCACTAAATAAAATATTACATTATGTCAACTTCACTAGAGGCTTCAACAACAAGCAATAATCAAACTAATTAATATCAGATTAATTAACAGTATTGTTAATACAGTTACTGACAGCAGGGTAGTGTATCATTAGCTTTAGGCACACTGAGAAATATGTTTCCCTTAGCTTTACTGTATATTTTATAGAAATATGTTTGCATTGTTCAAGTAAAAGTCAAAGAAAGTGTTATTAGTTCCCAGCATTCACCTGCAGTCACCTGGCCAGGAATTTCTATTCTGTACACTCTGGATATAAAGTCTGTATTGACAGCTAACCAAATATTGTCCAACAGGACAAGGACACATCTGTTATGTAATATTTGACTTCCCACATAGTGATGTGTGACAAAGCAAGAAAACATTTGTAGACCTTTCATTGTACTATATTCACACACATAAACATAGTCATGTTTCCATGACTTTCGAGGACAGTGCTTTGACTTACATTAATTTCTTGAAGACTTATCCTAACCCTAACTGCAACTGTTACTTGCCTAATCCTAACCCTTACCCTAATCTCAACCTAAAACTAACCTTACCCTAACCCTAAACCAAGTCCGCACCCTAAAATATAATGTTTTACATTATGGGCATTTTATCCCCAAAAGGAAGGCAAGTCCCCACTATGTGACTTTGTAAACAGATTCATGTCCCCACAACATACACGAATACACGAGAATACAAAGAAACGCTCACCTGAAAAAACTGATATTCATTTAAATGTACTCAAAACACCCAAACTATCCCTTGAATGAGCTACCACCATTGTGAGTTGATGCAATACTTTTTTATTGTGCAACAAGTGTTTGATAGGCTACATCAAAATGTTGAAGCCTAACTAATTCCTACAAGTTAGGATTTTTAATAGTTTTTGCAAATATACTGTATATGTGTGTGTGTATATATATATATATATATATATATATATATATATATATATATATATATATATATATATATATATATATATATATATATATATATATAAGCTGTATATAAGTAGTATTATGATGTATCAAACATTAATGGTAATGATAATCTATAATGTTATGAAAAAAGGCCTACAGTTTGGTACCTTGTCAACGTTGCTTTTAGTACTTACTGGGTTTTAACCTGAGAAAGAAAAGAAATAGATAAAAGAGCAAAACTAACAACACTGCAATCAAAAAATGATCATTGCCAGTCAAATAAAACTGTGATTAAAAATGTTGTGAATCCACAAGTTTCATTTGCTCCTCAAGCTCACCCACCTACAGGTCCTACGCTCATGTAAGACACATCTATATTGGCCAATCTCCACTGGGGCACAAGCTTGGCAACATCCACTGTCAGCAAACATGCAGCACATCACAAATAAACCCATAAACTAACATCAGATCTTTGAACACAAATAGTCCGATTAGCTAGATACACAAACATGCAGGGCAATGGGCAGCCGGGGCACATGACACACCTAAGACGAGTGAGTTAACAAACTGAACAGCTACAGGATGGCAAAGTAATATGTATTTTTTAACCCACTATCATTTAACAAAAAACAATCTACAGTTCAAACAAACAATCTGCAGTTCAAACAAAACATTCTTGCCATGACGGACGTTTTGTGTTATTAATCAGTTAAGTGCATTTTCTGTCTTCTCCGTGGACTTCAGATAGTCCTCTCTTGTTTACTGACAGTAGATGTTGCCAAACTGTCATTCCGATAAAGACTGTGCAATAGAGACGTCTATTACATCTTTCAGCATAGGTCCCGCCCACAAGATTCAGCTGTACAGCAAACAAAACGTTTGGATTTCCATATATTTTTAACGTCAAATTAATTGTACTTGCTCTCAAATCTACACTGTTTGCTTACATGATAAAGACACAAAAGTACCTCTATAGCAGCTGTGTCTTCGTCAGAGTCCAACCAAAGTATACATTGGTCACTTGTTTCCCTTCTTTCTCAGTATACTGTTCTTAATCTGAAAATCTCATTCTCGTGAACACGACATCTCAGGAACACCTGAAGGGTATTTCTTCAAATTTGACACATAGGTCCACTTGCACTCAAGGATGAACTGATTCGATTTTGGTGACCAACAGTCAAAGGTCAAGGTCATGGTGACCTTACGCCCACCATGTCCCATTCTTGTGAAAGAGATATCTCAAAAACGCCTGGAGGGAATCTGTGGTAAAACATTCACCTGTAGTCGATGCACATAGACAACCCCTTAATACTGGTGTAACTGCAATCATTGCTTTTTCATAGGGATTATAAGTCTGCTAACCGGATTCAATTTTGTATTTTCAATCCTGTGAAATTACTGAATTGTTTTATTTTAAAATAAGATTAGGTTTGTGGTAATGTTGTAAGAAGGCAAACATCCTCAACATAGCCTTAAAGAAACCTACAGAATTGGCCAGATCCACTTCCTTGACTTGTTTTTTGGATTTATTTGTGTGTGTGTTTCTGAACCGCAATAAATGAGGGACATGATCGAATAAATTATCCTCAGGCACAGACACACTCCTCCACTCCCACCCCTGCTCCTCTTTGGTATTTCCCACAATAACATCCCAGGCAGCATACTCACTGTCATTTTGTCTCTGACCATCTTGGCTCCTCTCTCCCCTCTTTCTGTCCCCAGACACCCAGACCGGACTGAGGACGAACACTTTCTGGTTTCGGGAAAGAACCACAGCGGATGAGAGCAGCACATCAACACATCAGCAGGTTACATGAAGCAGCAGTGGAGGGTTTGGTTCAGTATTTTGATTTAAAAAGGTAGTTTATTCATTTGTTCATTGAAATATCCTAGAGTTTTGTGTGAGGTCGAATTATTTCCACTGTTTGGTTTTTATATTGGCCGACCTACTTTCACTAAGGGAGAGTGTTTTTTTTTTTTTGTAATAGGCACCTGCTTTACTAAAAGCTAGCTAGCTTGAGAGAGAATTAGTTTTGATGGGAAATGTAGTTTTATTATTATCTAATCTGTTTTATTCTCAACAGATATTGGACAGTTAGAGATAGAGATGCACTGACTGCAATTTTCATGGCTTATGCCAATTTTGGATTTTTTAAGTCTGACCTGCTGATTCAGAGTTTTCAGCGTAAACGGTAGAAAATTTGAAATATTATCCTTTGACTTTGTTGTCATCTGTAGTGGTATTTGCATGAAACACACAATTCAAATGATTAGGAATTAAATAATTGTATTTTTATTTTATATTTGTTTTGATAAAAACTTTTTAAATTCTATATTATAAACTGCTTAGAGCTACTTTTTAATTTATCTCTATTATCTATTTTACATTACTGTGAACACATCTCCTTCAAACAACAGTATTTATTCAAAACCAAAAGCAAGATTTTATAAGATTACATTTGAACATTATAGTGTTGTAATTTACCTTCTCTCATAACTCTTTCTATTTACTGAATAGAGCTTGAATGCATCATTAGCTGTTTCACCGCAAATAACAGTATAATAAGTTTTAGTTATTTGTTCCAAATGTTTTAAGGTTGTTTCTCAACAGTTTGGACTTACAGTTGTGACAGATTGCAGCTTTATGTCTTCTTCCACACCACCGACATGTTTCAGTTTTGATTGTCAGTTGATCAGTCAGTGCTTCTCTAAAGTCTATAGTATGTTTTGATTATTGATCTCATTGTTCTGTTGACCAGTTTATTGATAATTTATTGATCTATTTAAACCTGCAGTAGGTACTGTCAATCACTTCCAAACTCCTATCAAACGGTCAAACCAGGCAGCACTAATCAAATATGAATCAATATTCTGTTACTGTAATACCTATTTCTCCACTCTTGTAGTTACTGTTTAGCTGTAAAATTAGAAAGTTTGATCCAGCTGGTGGGCGGTGCTTAGTATTTCCTCAACTGACCTCCTCATGGCTGCTGTGTCACAAACTTTCTCATCTCAAACAACCAATCAGAGCCAAGCTGAAGTTGGCCGTCTCTGAGCATCTGTCAGTCACTCATGAACTCCAATCAAACGGTCAAACTGGGCAGCACGGATCAATTATGAATCAAAACCTATTTCAGTGTACTGTTTAGCTGTTAAAAGAGAAAGTTTTGTGACCCAGCAGCCATGTTGAGATCAGCTGAGGAAATACCAAGCATCACCCACCAGTCGGACCAAACTTTCTCAATTTATAACTTGCTGCTGCACAGACTGCTGTTCGCTTGTTCATTCAAATTTAGTTTATAAAAAAATTGAACAACAATTTTGCACGTCCAAATTGCACCAAAGTCGACATGACACTCCCTTTGGTCTCCAGCAATACCCCCGCCAAGTGTGATGTAGATAGGAGGAGCGGATCTCAAAATATGCAAAGGACGGACAGACAGAAAGAGATCCCTTGCTTTATAGTTAGACAGTGCAGTTCCCGTTCATGCCCTGGTTGTTAGGAGCGTGTACCCGTTCCAGAACTGGCCGCTTGCTTGATTCCCTGTTGCCTCCAGGTTTTGCTGCTTGCAGCATTGTCGGAGGCTCGTTGTTGTTTGGAGGACATGGCTATTCAGAGCAAGGTTATTGCTTGGCTCTCAGTAGCCTCTTGATATTGCTGCATAAAGCATTGTCAGGGGCTCAAGCCTGTTTGGAGCAGAGCAATTGCTTGGCCCTAAGGAAGTGCAGCAGAGTGTGTCAAGAACTGCTTATCGCTCAATGACTCCGGGGAAGTGAAGAAGAGTTTGATTGGAGCATTATCATCCAGCGGTCAGTGAGCCAGGGTCTGCCTGTTGTGGACGACATGCTCGTCTTAGTCTGCAGCGCTCTGAAGCCCTGAAGCCCTGCAGCCAAACAGAGTACTGCTCACTTGTTTATTCAAAGTTTATTAATATGAACGTGTCGCATGTCCAAAGCACCCCGCAGGATTCCCAGCAATACACCCGTCAAGTGTGAAGTCAATTGGATGAACGGTTCTTGACCTATGTGGGGGAGATATAGAAAAACAGTGATTCCTCACTTTATAGTTAGATGCTGACCTCAGTTGTGTTTTCCATGCCTTTGCCTCTGTTGATCATCAGAACTGATCAATCAATGATGGGCGGCATCAGAGGAGGTCAAGTGAGAATGGAGAAGATGTTAATGGAGCTGATGGTGCTAGTGGGGTGAGTAAATTGAAAATGTCTCACATTAATAGCACACTATTCTAACACACAAAATACAATTGTATGCATTCACATAGGATTTAATTCAGTACAATATTACTTTATTTTACTACGTTTTACATTTGACTCAAGTCAACATAGAACAAAGAAACACTGTTAATTACAAAGCTAAAACAATCAGTCTAAATTTAATCACCATTATTGACCATTCAGTCGGTAATGGTTTTAAAACACCCACAACATGAATGGTAAGACTCCAACCTTTGACGTTCTCTGAGAACCAGAAAAGTCTCCCATAAAAACTTGATGTATTTACCACAAAGACTATGCCTCTGGCAAACCTCTGTTATGTTTTAGAGTCATTGGTTTGAGTTACGGTGCCATTCAGAGACCCGACTATGATGACACGCCCAACCCGGAGTTCCTCAACCCGTCCTGGATGGCCAACATCTCAAATGATCAACTTCTGTCTAAGGTCACCATGCCTGGGACCCACAACACCATGGCCCTGTACGGCGGTGTGTATGCTGAGTGCCAGACATGGAGCCTGGCCTCCCAGCTCCGAGCAGGCGTCCGCTTCCTGGACGTCCGTGTCCGTCACGTCAAAGGAAACCTCACCATCCATCATTGGGTGACCTATCAGCGGGCGCATTTCGGCCATGTGCTGGAGGGTGTGGCCGACTTCCTCCGAGAGTATCCAAGTGAGACAGTGCTGATGCGTGTGAGGGAGGAGTTGAGTAAAACAAATAACATCTATGGTGCTGTGGTAGACTACATCCATCGCTATGCTAACTGGGACCTGCTGTGGCACAGTCGGCTCGTGCCGACCATGGGAGAGGCCCGAGGAAAACTCATCATTCTGCAAGACTTTTCTGGGCCAGACTTGGGGATGCGCTATGGTTCACTGGACATAGCTGATGACTGGAAGGTATGAAAACATTAGAAAATGTTCACAATAAAAATTAACAAGCATACACAACTCTAGCTTGTTAGGCAGGGCGGGGTAAATAACAGGAAGAAAGAACCCCAAACGCAGACAACCACAAGGACGACAGATTAACAAAAAGCGAGCCTTTAATATTCGACTGAATTAAACCAATATCTTAATAATTAGAGTAATAGAAAAACACTTAACTGATACTCAAAAGTAATACTAACTAAACACAGAGTAACAAGAAAACTAAATAACTAAACATAAGGTAACAGCATGAATCTGAAAACTACAATTAACACTAAACCTAAAGTACACCAAGAGAAAGTGAGGACATACCAGTGTGCAAACACAGACAAGTGAAACACAAAACCACCAGGAGTGAACAGGGAGACATCTAACAGGAAGAAAACCTACCAGAAACAAAAGAAACTCAAAGCTACACCGTGGAAAAGAGAGTCTAACAGGGAATCCAGGAAAAACACAAAGAGGCACACGAAAGTCACATAGCACGAGAAGATCAGGGAGACTGAACAAATGGACCGACAAGAACAGAGAGGAAAGGGGTGGCTTAAATACACACAGGGAAGACAACCAGGTGGAAACAATCAGGGTGGAGCAGAAAATCAAAAAAGGAGGGAAAAACAGACAAAGACAGGAAGTAAAGCTGAAACAACACAGAGACGCAAGACTTTCAAAATAAAACAGGAAACAACCAAAGACAAGACACCAGGACCAGGACAGTGAGTGAAACACAAACAATACACTAGAACAGAAACTCAGTACAACAAAACAGAACCAAATAATAAACTAATCAAAAGCCTCACTAACATAAAAGTCCATAACCGTGACATAGCCCACAGAAAACCACAACGACAGCTTGGTCTGCGAATATCAAGGAGCAGTATCAGGATCAAAAACTGTGTCATGTACATTTGAAAGTGTATGACAAACCCCTGGCAAACAGGAACAAAACTAATGGCTGTGGGTGCCCACATCACAAACAGTTCATAAAATTACATAAAGAGTTTAAATGCATTTGAGTTATTCAACATTTGCTGTTCCTTGTAGGTACCCACACTCTTACATTTGGTGGAGAAATGGCAGAGCGTCTATAAACACCTGGAGGCTGCACCTTCAGGAAACAAGGACCAGATTTTTCTCACCTTCAGCAGTGGAACTGGTTTTTTGGCGTACCCCAGAGCCGTTGCATTGTATGTCAATGCAAAACTGTACGACTACTTGAGGAACAAGACAGACCTGAACCAGCGCCTTGGAATCATATGCATGGACTTCCCTGCTGCTCCTATTATTCAAATGATCATTGACTTCCAACTGAAAGAGGGCATAAAGACAAAACCAGCCTTTAATGGCACACATAGTGAGATAACATATTTGCAAAATACTCTATGTAATATATTTTCTTTTTTCTTCTTCTGAGAAAGAACATCAAACATTTTATTAATGTCTGAGCCAAAATAAAGCACAAGGGAACAGTAGATTGTTCAATGACAGGCATTAATATGGATAGCAAATACTATTGCTGTGACTCAGATTCAATAGTTCTAAAAAGGGCTGTCAATCAAGTAAAACATTTAATTGCGATTAATCACATGACCGTCCATAGTTAATCAAATCAATTAATTTGCTGTCTGTTCAAAATGTACCTTAAAGGGAGATTTGTCAAGTATTTAATACTTTTATCAACATGGAGTGGGCAAATATGCTGCTTTATGCAAATGTATGTATATACTGTACTTATTGGGGGCGGCAGTAGCTCAGTCCGTAAGGACTTGGATTAGGATGTGGAGGACCCGGGTTCAAATCCCCCATGGACCAAGACCAACTGGTTGCTGGAGAGGTGCCAGTTTACCTCTTGGGCACTGCCGAGGTGCCCCTGAGCAAGGCACCAAACCCCCAACTGCTCTGGGCGCTTGTCAGGAGCAGCCCCCTCACTCTGACATCTCTCCATTGACATGTATATGTACTATGTACTGTGTACTGTGAACAACAGAGTGTAAAACTGAATTTCCCCACTGTGGGACTAATAAAGAATATCTTTCTTTCTTCTTTCATTATTGGAAATCAATTAACAACACAAAACAATGACAAATATTGTCCAGAAACAATTACAGGTACTGCATTTAGTATAAAACAATATGCTGAAATTCTAACATTGCAAACTCAAGACAGGCAACAGCAGCTGTCAGTGTGTCAGAGTGCTGACTTGACTATGACTTGCCCCAAACTGCATGTGATTATCATAAAGTGGGCATGTCAGAGGTCAAGGGACCACTTTGAAAATGGCCATGACAGTTTTGCCTCACCAAAATGTAGCGTCAGTTTGGAGAGTTATTTAGCCTCCTCTGTGACAAGCTAGTATGAGTGGTGGAGTATTGGTTGCTACAAATGAATTCATTATGTTTTCTGGTTTAATATGATACCAATATCTTCACTCTAGCTTTAAATACGAGCTCGCTACAACCTCCAAGAGATCGATTGCGTTAATGCGTTAAAGAATGTGGTGGCTAAAGTGGTTAAAACAAATTTGTGTGTTATTATGACGTTAACTTCGACAGCCCTCGTTGTAATCCATTGAGGGAACTTTGTAATCGAGACTCAAAAGAGAGAAGATGTCTTTCAAGGTTTTATTCTCCAGAATCTTCATACTGTCATGCAGGTACACACAGATACTGTCCAGGCACTGAGCCATGTTATATTTCCAGCAGTCCATCTTTATGCATTCAAAATACATGAACATACGCATTAAATACATTATCACATCAGTCAGTATTTTCACTGGTTACTCCTGTTTGTTATTCTGTTAGCTCATGTGCCAGTACTCACAGTGCTTGCTTACTTAATTTTTTAAGTTTTTTTGTATTTTGTACCCCTAAAGAGGTCAATGTCAGAGTGTCTTCTGTACTCGTTCATCATACAACATTAAACAGCATGGAATAATAAAGCTTTAATTATTCCCTTATACCATTACATGAATGTTTATATGTTTATATGTGAATTTTAACTTGGATGAAACCTCTCATTATGTCATTCACCAAAGATACTGGAAACAAAATAAATGTCACATTAAAAATAAATCAGTATTTTTCAATATGAAGTTTTGTGTAGTAATAAAATTTTAAAATGCATGAATGCTATTTTTTACATATTTTGTGAATACACATCACCGGTCAGGTCATTTGGTAACTGTGATAAAGCCAAAATAAGCCAAAAAATAATGTGCCAATCCATCTTGGAAAAGGAGCTCCAGTCTAACAGCTGATACAGATGTGTTTGCAGCGATCACTGTCAGGTTTTGTTGTGTTATTAGGAGTTAATGTTTAAGCCCGGACCGGCAGTGGCAGTGCTGCTGCTGCAGAGGCACTTGGCATCAGCTTGTGGTATCATTGTGTGAATGCTGATTCAGCATTCAGACCCTAAGCCCCTCTGCCTTTCTGCTTTTACAAAATTGTCTGACTTTAACCCTTGCAACTTCCCCAACTTCCACTCCTCATACACAGTTAATACATTAAAACTTTCACATGATGTGTTCATTGAAGCAATAGGTCTTATAGTTTTGTAATTATCTGCTTCAAAGCACCAAGAGATCCATCCCCCTCTCTCATCCACTGCAATGTTAATTCACCTCTGGAAGACTTTGTTAGGCATATAGCAAAAGGCAGGTTTGGACTCAAATGCAAAAACAGACTTAAAGCAGGTATAGGCAATAATCGGCGTCTTTAATACAAAAGGGTTCGGTACACAGAGAATCAATAACTTGCAGCAGTGTCCAAATCAGAGGGCTGAAGCAGGGTCAAAAAACACGAGCAGAATGTCATTCACGAGGAGTCTAAATAATCAAAGAATGCTGGGACGCTTAACACTAGTAACAGGCAAGACGAACTGGCACAGGAGGAATGGGGAGCACATATTATATACTAGTGAAGGAAGTGACTAACTATGGACAGGTGGACACAATCAGGGGCGGGGGGCGACGATCAGACTCAGGTGAGCAGTGAGGAAAACTAGGTCAGTGGGCGGTGCTCAAACGTGCAGGAGGGAAACAGGGCAGGGATTGAAGTGATGTGCAAGGAGAGGAGAGGTTAAAAATGCCAAAATAAAACAGGAAGTGCACCAAAAGAAGAGCATGCAACACAGGTCAGGTTTAATAGTACCTCTATCTCTCTCACATGCACCCCTTCAAAATAAAAGCCCTATAGAGTAACTATCTTAACAGGAAAAATCCTACACACTGCACCTTTAAATGAGGTTTCTTTCTTCTTTGTCTTTTTCTTCCATTATTTGATCAACAAATCTTCATCTCTGTATTTGGTTTCCAGTTATTTCCAGTTTCCAGTTCCAGTCACTCTGCCGTCCACTGTAAAAAGCCACCACTCTATCTTGTCAAACTAAAAGACACTTTTTAGAGATCACTTGAATACTGTATATCATTCAAAAACATGTTTTACTCTTATTTTGGAGAAACTGAAAATGTATTTTAACCAACCATAAGCAGGTGCACTCAGTTTTTACTTAACTTTAATGTGTGATGCAAGTGTACCCTGTGTTTTTACTACCACACTGATGAGAGCTGATAATACAGTTTTTCTTGTAATTTTCTTGACATAGTCTTCGTCTGTGCTGGATTGCATTAAATGACCTTCTGCACGATTAATGACCAATTAATCTCAAAATGTAAAATTTCAGAAATGTGAGGTTTGCAAGAGAAATATAACACTGTGTGACAGGATTGTGTCTTAAAACACACATGCATGCATGCATGCAGATAGTTTGTATCAGATAACAGATCGTATCATTATTTCCTCCTAGTTAAACACAGTGTTGCGAAACAGTTGTTGAAATGTGTTGGTTTGCATGTCTAACATGTCTTAACATCCTGCCCAAACAGCAAAGGATGTTAACAAAGTTGGCACTTTGTAAAGAACACCGACACTCATTTAGTGAATAGTGGAGGAAGAAAAAAGGCTTTAAAGTGTCTCCAACCACAGCTGGACAGGTACAGTATAACACTGCTGCTGCAGCTCCTCTTCCTGTTGATGGCTGTGTATAACTGTGACAGGACTCTTACTTTCTTTACTACAGATATGAACCCGTCTCCACAAGCCGAAGGCAGGCCTCAAAATGCCGTGATAATTTCATCACTTGGTTAGACGTCTACATTACATTACGTTACATTTCTGCCTCATTTTATAGTTGATGTATTATAGTTCCTTGACCCTCTTTCTTTCTCATAGTTGTGACGAATGTTATTTGGTGGATGATTATGATAGCAGCCATTGGTTTTGGTGGGTTTACTTCCATTTAATTACTGTAATATTTTGTATTATTTTTTGTTTTTTGACTGCACCCAGTATTATTTTGGGATCTTTTTCATGACACCATGTTAATATTGACATCTTTCCTGTTCTGGATACCTCCTTCATAGGGGCCACACATCTGAGCCGATGTCCAGTACAACCCTACATCCCCATTTACCTGATAGTGCTGGGAGCCACCAGCCTCTTCTCTCTGTGTCTGACCTACACCAAGACCACCTGGGGGGACGGCATGCTGTTCATCATGTGCTCTTCCTGCGTGGCCGTCCTGCACCTCTTCAGTTTCGGCTGGTTCATTGCAGGTGGGAGAAAAATACATCTCATGCTACATTATAACTAGTTTAAAGCCCCTGAAAAACTGTTCTTCGATTTGACGGCAATTTTTCAGGGTCTTAAAATGTGGCACACAAAACTCCATCAGGACTGTGTCGGTGCAGTTTGATCGGATAAAAGCCACCAGCTGTCATCAGATTCTGTTTCAAAAGTTGCTGAATCTGATTGATGGACCTCATCTGTTTTCCACTTTAAACCAGTGAAAACAACATAAATGGAAATCTATTTGTGTTCATGTTTGACCCAAAGATGTTGTCAGAGCCTTAATGTTCAGTTTAGTGTGTAGTTTTAACTCTAAATTTAACTGAAATGTTCTCCCATAGGCACTACCTGGGTTTACTCTGTCTATCCTCCTGACTACACATCTGGACTACCACGATACTGCCACATGACAACCTACCTGTTTGCCTTCGTTGTCACCACCCTGGTATGGGTCGTTTTGTCTCTTATGTTCATCGGTGGATGTTGCTTCGCTTGTCTGACCTGCTGCAAGACGGTAATTGTAGGACGCAGATTGTTACCCAACAGCAATACTTTCTATGGTGCGACAACAAATGAAGACCCCACTGCTGGTGATGTGTAATATCAATTTTTGTTCAAAAGTCTAAGGAATTTACATTTAGTTTGAGGCTTAAGTAACATTTTTTACCACATTTAGATACTTAGGTTTTTACTGCACACAAGGTGCTGAGCTCAGGCAGCTCTGTCACACGCGACTCAACTGTCATCAAGATATGAAATAGCCATTATCAGTCACTATAACCATCATAGATGTGGGTCATTAAGGGCCTAGTACATTGTAAAAGTGAAATTTATAAGTAACACGTTCTAACATGTTGTAAAACTGAATGAAACATCATGTTTTGAACACAAACAAAAAGACTTCTTTATGTTAAGGCTACAAAATACTGTTACATTTAAGGAAAAATACTGTGTTTTTTGTGTTAAAATTACTATGAAACACAATGTGTTGGCTTCACCCAGCATGCACACTACAGCGCCTGACATCTACTTCTACTCCCTGTTATAATTGCTGTCGCTGTTGTGTTATTTTAGACCTTCTTTTGGTGATCTACTGTGTGAGTAGATGATAAAACCTACTGGGTGTAATAGGCACCTATTGACCCACACATATGGGTCTTTTGGCGACTGATAATGTCTGTTTAATAGCCTGACAATAATCTGTCCTGCTTAATTTAGCATTAGTGACTCTTCACAGTCTGTGTTGTCAAATTTAACAGCAGCACTGTCTGGTCACATGTTTCCTGTTTTACACCAACAGTTAACATATGAGCCGACAGAAGAGAAGTTGTTGCTAGCGGCAGCTAACGTTTTACTTTCTAACTTCTGTTGTGTGTATTACTTTTTGTATTTGAAACAAAATAACTTGTCTTGAAGGTGGTATTATTACAATGAATTGTGCAGTATTTGCTTGAAAATAAAAGTTTGATATATTGTTTGTATTACAGTATTTAATTATGTTAGAGAAAAAAGACTAATATTCCACATAACTGATGTTTTAATGCATACTATTACGGGTTCTATTAAACACCCAAGGACTGTTTGGTTGTCCTGTCTCTGCTCCTCTTGAAATTCAGGAAACTGTCGCCACACAGTGATGTTACTGTGTACTGACACTGTGGTGTACACTTCTACATCACTGCATCAAAGGTGAGAAATTAAACCACTGAAAGTCAGCAAAGACGACGCCTTCAGCTAGTGTTAAGGTGCTTGGGGTCACATCCTGATGCATTTAACATAGCTATTGCTATAGCTTACTGTATCCTGTATGCAATGATAAATTTGCATATTTAATGTTTTGGCTAATTTTAATCCAGAAAGAGTTAAATGTACTTAAAAAATAAGAAAAACATGAAAAAACAAATAAAAAGACAAAAAGAACAATGGTTGTCAGAGTTAACATAATAATAACATATTAGCAAATTTCATTTAACCCCAATAATTAATTTAACACATTAAAGCAACTTATGATTTGTAGGTTGTAGAGGGCTCAGTTTTGGAGCTACAATGAAGATACTGGCATCATATGAAATTTGAAAACCTAAGGAATTCATTGGTATCAACCATGTCATGTTGTTTCTTCTAGCGAAGAGGCCAAATAACGCTCAAAACTTATGTTAAATTCTGGCGAGGAGAAGCTGGTATGGCCATTTTTAAAGGGGTCCTTTGACCTCTGACCTCAGGATACAGTATGTGAATGAAAATGGATCCTGTGGGTATCCACAAGTCTCCCTTTCACATCACATGCAGTTTGTGGCAAGTCAGAGTCAAGTCAGCACACTGACAGCTGTTGTTGCCTGCTGGGCTTGAGTTTACCATGTTATGATTTGAGCATATTTTTTATGCTAACTACTGTACCTGTGAGGGTTTGTGGACAATACGTGTCATTGTTTTGTGTTGTTAATTAATTTCCAATGATAAATATATACAGACATTTACATAAAGCAGTATATTTGTCCACTCCCATGTTGCTAAGTCTAGTACATACTTGACAAATTTCCCTTTAAGATACATTTTGTACAGATAAAAAATGTGTGATTAATCATTAATTAATCATGATTAAATATTTTAATTGACTGACAGCCCTAAAAGGAACCAAAGATACTAAAATCTTGCTGGCTCATTGCTTTTGTCATAACATTTTCTTAATAAACCTTATGAATGAACAACATATTCAGTACTAATGAAAAAGAAAACAAAAAATAATAATTTTTAAAAGCTTGAAAAACCTGAATATTTTTGATCCATCTAGTTTTTGAGGTTTTCCACGGAGAAAACTTTTAATTCTACCTTTTAATAACTTTTAATTATCTTAACTGAACTTATTCTTGCTTTTGATTTTGTTTGCTTTTGTTTTCAGTTTATGAGCTCAGTATTTTGACATAATGTTACTTCATTATTATTTTCATCATTAGCTTTATGTTAATTATCTTCATGTTATGATGGTATGGTTTGGGATGGATGGCGGGAGAGCGTTTGTATATGCCCTTGTTCATGTTACTATCTTGATTGTTTTTTTATGTTTTTATCCAATTTATCATCATTATTAAATATTCGTTAACGTCTATGTTTTGTGCCCGAGGACCCCTCGACGAGATGTTGCATCTCAAGGGGTTTGTCCTCTAATAAATTTTGAAATAATATCAATAAATTCAGGCGTTTTACTGGACTACTATTTTAGCTGCTGGGGTCCTTTGACGTCATTCAACAGACCAACGCCAGTTAGCCTTTAGCAAAGATGCTAACATGCATGCTGCGGTTATCTTAGCAGTGATTAAGGCACAATTTAACGGCGGAGGTTCCTAGGCCCAGACTGTATTGACCTTTTTATTGATTTATGTGAGGTGACTTATGTCAATAAGGTGGTGAACTGTGGTGTTAAATGAACATGTGGAGCTCAGGCCGCCGTGTCCTTCAGGAGCTGTTCAGCCAGCCGACTGTCAGGAGTTTCTCTCTGAGTCCTGCTCAGGTCAGTGTCCCTGCACCTTTTTACCAACATAACACCTGATATGTCAGTGTTTGAAACTGCTTTAGTTCAGCACTCTTATACTAAAGAGCGTCCAGTAATGGTGATAATGATTATATTTAAAAAGATCTGCTCTATGGTTTTTATTTTGGTCAATTTTACTGGTGCTATTGGGTTTGACAATAAAGGTTATTTTTGCATGATCAGTTAACGTTTATTACTGCATGAAAGTAGCGAGGAAGACTAATTAATATTAGAATTATAATGAATTAAATTAAATCATTATACATATACACACACACTCGCAGTATATATAGTGTGAATAAATAATAAGAATTTAATTAACCACACTGATATTCGGCTGAAACATCAAATGCTATTTAATGGTGGGCATGAAGCTGTTTTGCACGTGTCTTTGCAGTAAATGCTGTACTTAATAAATGTCATGCTTACTAACAGTTGGTGGTCAGTGTAAATGGGAAATATATTAAAAAAAAAAATCTGATCTACAGAAACATACCAGTCAACCTTTATTAACATCCTCACTTTGATCTATTTAGATAAATAAATAAAGAGTTCTGCTGAAGAACCATAACAACTAAGATAATAAATCCACGCCTAAATTGAAGTTTTGTGAAGGCTACCAGACGTGACTGCAGACTTAAAAGTTTGTGCTTGATGTTTCCACAGAGTACAGTTGTGGTGGAGCGCTGGTGGCAGGTGCCCTTATCTAAAGTAGGAAGACCGCCAAGGCTTCACCCTCGAAGACACAGAATCTACAAGTTGGTTGAAGACACCACGCACGCTCCCAATGAGAAGATGGAGCTCATCCTGACTCAGACAGTACCCAGTGAGTATCTGTGGATACAGTGCTCTCAACAGATCTCATAAACCTCAGATTTCAGAGTTGTCACAGGGGGCACAGTTTCTTTGCACCAATGAAACTTTTTACATGTTTATGTTCGTACAGAGCTTGGTGGGCGAGGAGACACCGTGTTTGTGAAAAAGTCTGTTGGCAGAAATAAGCTGCTTCCTCAAGGCCTCGCAGTGTATCCATCGCCGGAGAACAAACAGATGTTTTCTGAGGAGTTAAGAGTGTGTACTTCATCTTAGTACTGTCATTTATTCCCCCTTCATATTAGATGGCAATGTATAGCTATTAATGTTGTCACCTTTTCTCCAACAGCTTCTGCGTGAGGGGAAGCCAGAGGATAGAATCCAAACCCGCACCGGGCAATTGGTGAGCCTTTCATTTCATTGTTTCACTACTTAGGTCCTATGCTGGAATCAAAGTTTAAAATGAGATAACGAGAGATAAAATGAACAATAGATGCACAGCTGTCAGTTTTTTAACAAAAGTTTCTTGTTTTTTTTTTTTTTTTACAGACAGTGGAGCTCCTTAAGCGCTCCAAGTTGAAGGTAAACACGATGCCCTCAGGTGACTTCCAGCTCACTAAAGAAGTCGTCTGCAGACAGTTTCAAAAGAAGGTATGGCCGACATTTTCTTTTTGTCCTATTTGACATAAAAGTATTTGCTTCTACTGAACATACAAATGTTTTATTGACTAATAAAAACTTTTCCATAGCTGGGAGTTGTTGTGCCACCTCATGCATTGAGTTTCCCATTTGAGTCAGTTAAGGACGTGGGTGACTACTGGTGCGAAGTTACGGTAAGAAACCTCCTTTTTCAGTGCATCACATGCATAAATGTATTATCAAGCATTTGCAGCAAGAGTAGTTCCACACTCTAGATGCCTTTTTAGTGGTTAGCAGAAATTGACTCCAACCAACTAGTGTTTAAAATGCTCAAAGTGAAGACAGTTTTTTTTTTTTTTTTTTTTTTACATACTGGTGCTACAAGAAAAACACATTTTATAACGAATATAAGTAAAATATTCTGTAGAGAGTTGCCTTGAATCTTAATCATCTTTGTTAGTTTCTCCATCAAGGGCATATCTTCATGTCACTCTCCCTGTACCAAAAACAATTAAAAACCTGTTTCTACTCAAGAACAGAATGCTTATTCTTCATATTTTTATCTTCCAGGTTAATGGAATGGACATAGTTCGCATCCCCATTTCACTGATGCCATATGAGGACCCATCTGCAAGTTATCAGCGACAGCTGAAAACACAAATGCAGAAGCAGCAGGAGGCGGCCGCTGACGTCTCAGAACCTGCTGCTGCTGTGGAGGCCATTTCTGAAGCTGCTGTTTCTGAAGCTGCTGTGGAGGCAGTTCCTGACGCTGCAGTGAAGGCCGTTTCTGAAGCTGTGGTGGAGGAAGTGGCTGTTTCTGAAGCTGCTGTGGACGCAGTTCCTGACGCTGCAGTGAAGGCCGTGTCTGAAGCTGCTGTGGAGGAAGCTGCTGTGGAGAAAGCTGCTTTGGAGGCTGTTTCTGAAGCAGCTGTTTCTGATGCTGCAGTGAAGGCCGTTACTGAAGCTGCGGTGGAGGAAGTGGCTGTTTCTGACGCTGCAGTGAAAGCTGTTTTTGAAGCTGCTGTTTCTGAAGCTGCTGTGGAGGCCGTTCCTGAAGCTGCAGGGGAAGTTGAAGCAGGTAAAGACTCTGTGAATCAAGTTAGTGAAGCTGCAGCCTCAGCAGGAGTCGCCACTGCTGAAGAATCAGCAGCAAGTACACAGACGAGTCAAGAAACAACAGCACCACCTAGTGACACCCCAAAGAAAGATTAAAGGACTCCAAATGAAGATGTGCATAGAACTACAATGGATATTATTTACATATAATACACATTATACATGCATAAAAACAGTCGTCTGTGTCATTATTAATTACTTACTAAATGTTTGGGAACTTAAACATATTACATGTGAACTAAATTAAATTGGATTTTGTAATCTTACTGTATATAAAACCATTCATCAATATTATGATACCAGACAACCAAAAAAAATACTCGGTTGCATTCAGAGGTATGGAGCCAGGAAAGGAAAAAATTTATTCATTAATTTGTACTGAACAAACATGCAAAACAAAAGTATAGGGTAGACAAGAAAGATATTCCTCAGCAATGCTGTCAAACATGTTAGTCACTGAAGTTGAAATGTCAGTGCCTTAATACAGTTGTTAGCGGCTGAGTTCAATGTCGAAGGAGAGACAGATATGTAGCTAAACAAGGAGGGCTGTGAATGTCTGATTAATGTTAAGAAAATTATATAGTTATTTCTTCCAAACCCCCTTTGCAGCTCTGCCAACTGTATACTGTGTGTACCATAACTGTGAAGTATGGAAGCAATCAATATTCCTGGACTGCTGATATGTTACCGCCCAAACATCAGTCAGTTTCAAGGCAGTTCAGGTTGTGCATGTGTCTGCACAGTAATGGCGGACAAGCCACACCTGGACATAGTTTACAAATGAAGCTCTCAACAAAATCCATGTGTAATGAATCAACCTGGCTCGTGAGATAACTTTTATACTCTTATTTTCTGCTTGAAAACTAAGAAAATGCTGATGGAAGGTGGACTAGGAAACCATTAGAGCCTGAATAAATGCCACTGCTTCAGTTTAAAAGGATTTTTACATCAACCTAACAGAGAAAGCAGAAATCTGCAATAGTCTCCAACACTGGAGAGATTGGCAGTATTTTTGTTTCACTACATTAAACATTTCACAGCAGTTTCCCTTCACAGATGTTTATTTTAAACATTCTGAGAGAACAAGCCACACACTGATTAATTTTGTCGGCGTAGTCTTCCTATAACTGGATCAGCAGAAAGAAATTCGGTTACAGCCTCCTCTCAACCACCTAAACTAAAACAACTTAGGTTCAATGTGCTGCTACACTGCCAGTTGCACACTAGTATAAAGGCTTGTCATTGGGATTTAGGAGAAGACTACTGAATCTGTAAATGCATGCTGGATACAGCCAGATAATACTGAGATAAAGGTCCTGTTTCATGTTAAAATCAGATGGTTCTGGGGTGTAGCTGTTTAGTTGAGTTGGTAGAGCAGGCGCCCCATATGCCACAGCAGCTTTGCTACAACAGCCCTGGGTTCAAGTCCTACCCAGAGAGCTTTGCTGTATGTCATCCCCTCTGTCTCCCCATTTCACCACTATCTTGCTCTCCCTGTCAATAAAAAAACCCTCTCTAAAAAAAGTTAAAAAAAAAAAAAAAAAAATTTAGCTGGTTCTCTGACCTAAAGAACCAGCTCATGTTTGGTTCTCTGGCAATTCATTTATAGAAAAACTAAATCTTTACTTGATGCCGGTAAGCTCTTTCACAACTTTGCTAAACATGAAGTAAATTTAAAAAAGGGGGGATGAAATAACAGCAACATAGACAGCTTTTACATCCTTAATTTAATGAGTCATTGTGAGCAGCATATGTATTCCAACACCTTTATTTCCTATTACAAAGTTGTCAATTCAATGTATAAATACTGATTTAATGCATCACAGCTTTCTACTGGTTCATTTCTCTTTATCAGCGACAAAATTTTACTAACATACCTGCGACTGCCAGAGAACCAAACCTTTTTTGTGGCGTCATCTGTGTTTAAATCACAAAAGAACAGGAGTCATACATCAGGATTCGCTGTATGAAAAGGAAGCAAACACTGTCAAAGGAAAACATTAATAATGGCCACTTGAGGGTCACTGACTGGCCACGGTTTCCTTAAAATCACTTGTAGGTATAGAGCCTATAGTTACTGTAAATTACTATGAAAGGAAGTTTAACGGCTGGATTTTCTGTACAAAAGTAACAGTTGACCAAAAGAACTACTGAATAATACCAACACAAATACAGGAGGGAAAATCTGTATTAAGATGTGTGTATAGTTTCTTTCCAAATGGAAGTTTTCCCATTGCATAGGGAAATCTGGAAAGCTCTAAACTACTTTCTGATGCAGGGGTTTCCACATGCCACCAAGAATCCACAGTGTGACATTTAGAAACCGTATTTGGCCTGCGTCTGCCGGCGGGTCAGCTTGTTTTCTGCCCAGCTGTTCTTCAACTCCAACTCACGTTCCTTTGCCTGTGAAAGAAAGAAAACCACGTTAAATTCCAAAGGATTCAATACAATTTCAAGTGACTTTCAAATGCTTGTGAACAGTGTGGAATGTCACATCACCAGAGATAAGAGGAGATAACCTGCTTTTAGAGAGTCCAAAAGCCTGAGTGAGTACGCCAACAAATATGAGCTCTGAATGCCGACCAGCTCAACAATATAAACAAAACCCCACCCTGTGCGCTAATCACAATTTGAATACTGTCTGGGGTTTGTAAAAATAAAACAACATGACTGTAAAGCCAGTGTCTCTTTTAGCTTGTTCGAATGCCTTGTGTTTAGGCTCATCATCCTGCAGCTTACGGTACAAAACCACGCTCGATATTTGCCAAGCATGGCAGCCAACAGCTTGGAGCTGAATGTGTGCAGACATGTCACACTGGCAGTGCAGACTCCTGGAGTGTTGGTACAGAAACACTGACTCACACCCTGCTCAGTATACAGTATCACCTTCAAAATCAATTGAAATGTTCAATTTAAAAATGTTGCCTTGTCTGTCTACTAGAAGCTCTTGTGTTAGCTACAATATGTTTGTGTTTAGTTAATGAATGTATCTCTGAATCCCTCCCACTTAAACCCTACACTATTGTTGGTATGAAAAGAAATATACTGTAGCATTTCAAAGATTACACTAACTTTTGGGTCCGCGGCATCAGCCCTCACAAACATGAGAAGATGATAGAAGTTGCATTGCACAAATATGTTAAGTATAATTTGGGCTTTAGAAGCACTCACCTGGTGAATGAGATATGTTATCTGATGCTTGCGTCGCTGTTGTCCTGTGGGCTGTTCTCCCTTTTTCTGAGAAATGAAAAAAGGTAGAAAAAAAAGCATATGATACGTTAAGTTAAATGCATTGTGGTACACGTTATTGCTTTGCAAAACTGGCTTGTGATCAATCGGGACATGATTTTTATAACAGCCCTGGAAGTGTCGAGCCCATCCGCATGTTTTGGTTTTTGGTTTTAAACCTCAAGAGTCAGATTACCAAAGCGATTTCTTTCTTTGTGAATGTTCACGTTAGAGAAATCTAAATCCTGTCTGTTGAATCGGGCCATGAAATATTTTTAGTTCCACCGCATCAGACATTTTATGACTGGAGCAGTTTTAGGTGTTCTCAGTCTCACATCATCCTTCCACTTTCCAAAAGCTGAGCAAAAAACCAGAACAAAAAACCTCTGCACAACATTTCATCCAACCCAGGCCTCCAAAGTCAGACCCTCACAGTGATCGAGAGCTACTCGAGGTGGTCACCTTGCTGAAGGACTGACGGGTCTGCTTCTCTTCTGTCATGCTCTTGGTCATCCACTGCTGGTTGCCACTCAGCTGGTCATCCCCCTTGATCTCCAGGAACTTCACCTCCTCTTTGCCCCTGTTCCGTTTCCCTTGCAGACGCATGAACTGAAACACGGGAAAGAACATGCTCATATCAGTTAAACAATATTTTAAACCTGACTTGATGCAGCTGCAAATTGATCAACAATTAACTAATGGATAAAGTATGGAGTTATATAGCAAAACAGTACAGATAGAAAAATCTGCAAATTTCTTACCGCTTCATCATCAAACATGGCAGAGTTACCCGGCTCTTCAGCCTCTGCCAATCCGGCCTCAGGATCTTGGTAGTATGGCTCATTATAGTATCCCTGTCAAAGGAGGACATGTTTGAGATGTCACATAAATTCATGTTCCATTTTTGCTGGTTTAAATATAGTCAGCCTAATTGGAACCTAAAGCCATTCAGCTATATGAGTGCTATATAAGTGTAGAAGTAATATTTGAGTCATGATTACCTGAGGGAGAACTCCTGGGCCTGCCATGGGCTGTTGATACTGAGCATATTGACCTCCCCATGGCCCAGCTCCCTCCTGGTTCCCCCCAAAGTCAAGCGGGGCGTCTGACTGACCCGGTTCATCCGCAGGTGCAAGCGCAAGAGGTTCTGTGGGGGCCCCTGGCTCAGGGTCTAAGCTTGGGACGACCGCAGGGAGAGGCTGCGAGCTCTCGCCCAGAGAAAAGTAGTTCTGTGGGGTTATGTCCTCCTCGTCCTGGTCGTCGGTGGCTATTTGTCTGGCCAGCTGCAGGGCAGCTGATTTTGCTGCTGCTTTTATAGCGGAGGGAGATGCACTAGAGCCAAGGAGACCTTGACCAGGCGTTCCAGGTTTGGGTCCTTTGGGTTCTTGGCGCTTGGTGAGCGTGTGAGGGATCAGGGGTCTGTCGATCTCCTTCACTGTCAGGTTTTTGGGTTGTGGTAGAAGGGAGGAAAGACCTGAACCCTGAAAGAGATAAGGATGTAAAGGGCAGTGTGAGTTCAGCTGTTTGATAATGTTTGTGTACTTTGTAGAAGGGATGAAATAATCTATTCTGTGCTATTGGTTCCCTCCACTTTGATGCATTTATTAGCCTTACTGGAGGACAGGAAATGTTGAGAGGATACAAGAGGAGATACCAAACAGGAAGGTGGCAACAGTGGTATATTATTACCTGAGGTTGTACTTTCTTCTTTGCTGGTTCATCATCATCATCATCAGAGTCTGACTGTACATAGCAAATACATAGATTGAGACTTACACCCTGATTACACACCACAGGAGCTACAATATGTAAAAGCAAATACGACTCAGTACTCACATCCCGTCTCTGGATCTGTGGCACAGTGATCTTGACAGGCTCTGTTCGTTTCCTCGGCTTAGGCAGACTAGAAAATAAGCCTCCTTTAGATGGCTGAGGATCTAGGTCATCGTTTGACGAGCTGTCCCCTGCTGAACGGTTTTCTTTTGTCTCCTGTCTTGGTCCCTCGTTTCCTCCAGTCGATCCTGTTTTTTTGG
Organism: Pterois miles; assembly: GCA_947000775.1. Classification (NCBI taxonomy): domain Eukaryota; kingdom Metazoa; phylum Chordata; class Actinopteri; order Perciformes; family Scorpaenidae; genus Pterois; species Pterois miles. The sequence continues at coordinate 8,381,344 of CAMQGK010000638.1, read as the reverse complement.
GAGCAGGCAGGAGAGAGAAGAGCCCCCCTGAGCTGACTTTGCTCTCCGGTGCGGCAGAAGTTGATGTTTCTTCTGAGTCACTGTCATCACTGCTGCCATAAGCGACTAAAGACATGTTTGCTGGTGTTATTAAAGCTTAATCTGCAGGAACTCGTTGACATGGATGTACACTCCCCCTGGATTTGGTCTCAAGAAGCCGTACTCACACTTTCTGAGGTTGTTACTTCAATTACAGGTGCGATAATGTTTGATAAATACAGCTACAAAGAAAATGAAATAATTCCCAGTGGAGTTGTAGTATAAAGAAAAGCACAACCGGTTTAAAAGAGGGCCTCGCAGTGAGCTCATTAAATGAAAGGGCTGTCCCAACTTCACGGCGCTAGCTAACGTTAGCTAGGCCGCCGCAGCAAAACGATATCAGCTAACTGGCCCTTTCTCACTTCGTCAAACTAAATCTGTTACTGCACATAACACGACATCGGCTGATGCAGCAGCTGCGATTTGCACCTCAAAAGCGGAGCTTTTTAGTCCCTAGAATCCATCAAAACATTCGCCTCGATCATTCATGATTAAAAAACGGCGACTGCGCAGCTTTCTGCGCAGCTTCTTTCTTCTTCTTCGTCTGTTCTTTAATCAGTTGGTAAACAACTCCAGAGTGTTACTGCCCCCAGCGGGCCGACTGTGTACACACAGACATCCACAGTATCTGACGTTTCCTCATAAATATACTGTAAAATTACAAGTAACATCAAGTTTTTATTAAAGATTGTACACTGGTACTACCGTGTTTAAAATAATATTTGTAATTTCTTGTCAACTGTTAACAATAGATGCACTTTTTGCAATTGTGAAGGGGAAACTGTTGAACGTGTGTTTGTAGATTGTTTCCATGCTACTTCTTTTTGGTTTAATTTACAGAGGAATGTCTAAAAAATTTGGAAATATCATACTAACAAAAATTGAGGTATAACTCATTGCCAACAATCCCAGTTTTTTTGTCATTATAATAATAATAATAATAATAATAATAATAATAATAATAATAATTATTATTATTATTATTTTAGCTGTGTGGAGTTTGCATGTTCTCCCCGTGTAAGCGTGGGTTTTCTCCGGGTTCTCCGGCTTCCTCCCACAGTCCAAAGACATGCAATTTAAGTTAATTGATGACTCTAAATTGCCCGTAGGTGTGGATGTGAGTGTGAATGGTTGTCTGTCTATATGTTGTCTGTCTCTATGTGCCCTGCGATGGCGACAGCGACCTGTCCAGGGTGAACCCCGCCTTCGCCCAATGCCAGTTGGGATCGGCTGCAGCCTCCCCACGACCCCTAACGGGATAAGCGGTTGACGATGGATGTACAATTGGATGTACAATTGGTCATTCAATTGGATGTACAATTAGATGATATTCAATTAGATACAATTAGATGATATTCAATGATGATTTAAATACTTTAGTTTCAAAACTCCATTAATCTCCCCCAGATATTTTCAAAAACTACTAGCTTTCCTTTAGTAATGTGTGTAAGTTTTTCCATAGAAATGATACTTGGTTTGTTCACATTTTTCCAACCCATTGCTATTGCTCTCTTTGCTTATAAGAGACACAAGTCTATTAGTGTACAGTCATTCTTCTTAGTGACCAAATCATTTGGGATACTCAGTTTTGTTATTAGACTAATCATGTCAAGAACTTCCCCCCTGTCCAGCTTACTCTGACAAAAGTCCTTGGTATTAGTTGGTAGTCTGAAAAATGTCCAACACGTTTTGACAAAAGTCATCCATGTATTAAAAAAAAGGATTTTTGACTTCCTCAGATATGTTTCAGGCTTACAACTAATATTAAGGGACTTGCTTCAAATGTAAACTGGACAGTCACTGTTTTTTTTATTTATGCTTTGAAACACTATTTCGACCTTCACTTCAGAAAATCTAAGTCAGAGAAAAGCCTTATTTTTGGTTGCTGGTCTCAAAAAGGTGGGTCATGAGGAGTGTGTTCGGGGAAGTCAGAATCACATTTATTTACATACAAAGAAGTTGACTCTGGATTGTTCTTACACATAAATAGAAATAACAGCTTGGAACAAGGACAACAAAGCTAGATGAATTAAGGTAAGGAACAGACAAGACTGTTATATAAATAGGTGTATATATGAATATAATATAAATATACATAAAAAGCACAGATGACCAACAATAAAATAATTAATAAATAAAAAGTATATATACTAGTCAAGTGTTCTGTAGGTTGTAAATACTACGAATAGTGCAAAGAAATAAATACTGAATGGATATACATGGAATGAACGACTACAGTATGTCCATGTGAAGATGTCTATACTGTATGTGCAGGGAGTAGGATTTATATTGACAGTGACAGATGAAATATAAATGTTATAAAAAATGTGGATTAAAGATGGTGAAATTATAATCTATGATGGCAGCAGCGGGCATTTGGTGTGAGAGGGTTATTGACAGTGTATGACTGAATAAGTGTTCATCAGAGTGACAGCCTGAGGGTGGAAGCTGTTCTTGTGTCTGGGCGTTTTGGTGTACAGTGCTCTGTAGCGCCTCCCAGAGGGGAGAAGCTGGAATAGGTTGTGTCCAGGGTGGGACGTGTCTGCAGTGATGTTTCCTGTCGTTGGACGTGTAGAAGTACTGGCTGGAGGGCAGGCTGGCATCGTGATTTTCTCTGCAGGCCTGACTGTGTGTTCCCATCCTGTTTGGTGGCTGATCTAAACCACACAGTGACGGACGTGCAGAGAACAGGTTGGATTATTACAGTGTAGAGTTGTATCAGCAGCTCCTGAGGCAGGTTGAACTTGCTGAGCTGGCGCAGGATGTACATCCTCTGCTGGGCCTTTTTTCCTGATGGCATCTATGTTGGAGGTCCACTCGAGGTCCTGGAAGATGGTGGATCCCAGGAACTTAAAGGCTCCCACATCAAACAGACGTAGTGGTGTTTGGAAGTTATTCAGAGTGTTCAGGTCCAGGTTGTTCTGACCACACCAGAGGGCCAGCTGTTCATCCTCCTGTCTATATGCAGACTCATCACCGTCCTGGGTGAAGCAGATAATTGTTGTGTCGTTTGCAAATTTGAGGAGTTGAATGGACAGGTCTCCTGAGGTGCAGTCATTGGTGTAGAGGGAGAAGAGCAGTGGGGAGAGTACATATCCTTGGGGGGGCGGGCAGCAGTGCTGGTGGTCTGGGTGCTGGATGTGATTTTCCCCAGCCTCAACTGCTGGCTCTAGTCTGTCAGGAGGTTTGTGATCCACTGACAGCTGGAGGCTGAGACGGTGAGCTACTTCTGACTACAGCCATGTTGATGATCCATCTCAATCTTCTGCAACTGAAATAACAATTTGAAAGTATTAAAGATTAAAATTAAGGTGCAAAGCTTGATTACAGGGGCTGCACGGTGGTGTAGTGGTTAGCGCTGTCGCCTCACAGCAAGAGGGTCGCAGGTTCGATTCCAGCTTGCGGCTCTTCTGTGTGGAGTTTGCATGTTCTCCCCGTGTAAGCGTGGGTTTTCTCCGGGTACTCCGGCTTCCTCCCACCATCCAAAGACATGCTGTTTAGGTTAATTGATTACTCTAAATTGCCCGTAGGTGTGGATGTGAGCGTGAATGGTTGTCTGTCTATATGTTGTCTGTCTCTATGTGCCCTGCGATGGACTGGCGACCTGTCCAGGGTGTACCCTGCCTTCGCCCTATGCCAGCTGGGATCGGCTCCAGCCCCCCCGCGACCCCTAACGGGATAAGCGGTTGACGATGGATGGATGGATGGAAGCTTGATTACAATTCTTTCAGAAAAACAAATCAAGAGAAATATCCCAGTGACTGGCTGTCTGACTCAGGTTGTTTAGCTTGTATATATATATATGTAAGAACATCCAAAACGGGCTCATCTCTCCTTATTGGTTTCAAATAATCATGTGTATATAGCCAAAAGCATATGGGCACACCTGCTGTTGTACTTTTTTGTATTGGTGTACAGTATTGTTTTTCATGGTTTGGGCTAGGCCTAGGCATTAGTACTAACTGGGCAAAGTGGGAAACTGCCCAGGGCTCCTGACCCTCAAGGGGCTGCAAAAGCTCCAGGTTCACTGTGTTGGGACAAAGCTGTGAAACTGAATAGTGGCCCACAGTTAATTTTTGCCTCAGGGCCCTAGTGGATGAGGACGGCCGTCCCATTCATGAATCAAGGTCTGTAAAAACATATTTTTCCATTTGGTGTGGAAGAACTTGATGGGTGTGCATAGAGCCCTGCTCTCACAAAATCTTATCCCAAAATCAGAGAAGAAGAAGAAGATAGTCCTTTATTAGTCCCACGAGGGGAAATTCAATTTTTTCACTCTGTTGTTAACTTATACACAGTACATGCAGACCCGAACACACACATGCACAAACATGCAACAATGGAGAGATGTCAGAGTGAGGGGGCTGCTCCTGACAAGCGCCCCAAGCAGTTGGGGGTTTGGTGCCTTGCTCAAGGGCACCTCGGCAGTGCCCAAGAGGTAAACTGGCACCTCTCCAGCTACCAGTTCACACTCAGTTCTTGGTCCATGTCGGGACTTGAACCGGTGACCCTCCGGTTCCCAAGCCAACTCCCTACAGACTGAGCTACTGCCGCCCAAGTGGAGGTTGTAAAGCAGTATATTAATGTCCATGGCTTCAATCACATATTGGTCTAATGTTTGGGTTTCCACATACTTTAGTCTAATTTGAAATGGATGAAAATTGGGATTTAAGCTGTTTTGTGACAGATACATGACATTTAATATGCACTTACTTAATGACAACCTTACCTGATAATGCAGTGATCTGTATGTGGGAGGCCCTATATTGAAGACGGTCTTTGTTTCAAAATGTTATTTCAGTACCTCATTATTTCATTTTATTTTGTGCTTACATATTCATAAATTGAATGTGTGGTATTTAATCAAAATACCACACATTCAATTTATTATGCCCTGGTAGTATTCCAGCTTCGAACAACTGCACACAATGCGGACAAAAGTGGCTGTTTATATAGACCCCTTTTTGCCTTGGGCCTCCATGCAAATTAATCCAGCCATGTAAATGAACTTGGTCCATTTATTTTTGGCTGATGTCAAGCTCATCTTACCAACCTATTTATCATACAAGGACTGGGGTCTTTGGAAACCCCACGAATAAACTGTAAGAAACAGCCATCATAGCAAAACGAAGCAGATTATTGGTATCTTTACAAAGTTGCAGTTAATTTGCATATTGTGTGAAACAGAAATAGACAGTGTGCATAAGGAAATCTGTATCTGATGTTAAATAAAAAAAAGCCTTCCCGGAATCCCTGTTTCTCATACTGACATCAGCCAAACCAATAATTTAAGGAGAGTAGAGGGGGGCCCCCCCCCCCCGGGTTTTCTCCGGGCCCCCCCCCAGGAAAGCCCCCCCCCATTCCCCCCTTTTTGTCCTTGGATTACCGTGACCCCCCTTCCCAACCAACCCCCTACAGACTAGCTACTCCCCCCCAATAGCCTTTTATCTGTATTCTATTTTATCTGTTTTAACTGCATAGGCTGCAATATATTTTTCTTTTTTAAAAGCACAAATAAAAACAGAAAACAATGGTTTGAAGTCATTAGGAACAAACTGTCAAAGTCATGAAAAACTGGAATGATAGAAATAATAATAAATAAAACACCTGTGAGATATAAAAAGTAGACCTGTGGGGTTTGGCACCCAGTCGGTAGGATGAGGGCTAAAGCTGATTTATATTTTAGCTCAACAATTGTCAGGCAAATTTCCAAGTGAATAACGTTTTTATTGTTTTAGAGCTGTAATTTCTTTACATGACAGATATACCCGCAGTGTGGGCTTTTGGCCGACAGGGGCGCTGCTGCGCGGCTTGGGGGCGCGTCTGCGGGCGGGTTTCAATTTCAAACCCAAACAGTCCGAGGGACGAGCCAGTGGACTGTGGGATAACGTAAAAAACAAATAGTTACCGCGCTTAGTTTAACCGTATAGTTTAAAACATTATTCAGACATACACCAGAACGGTATCTTCATCACCGGTGGTGGTTACAGTCAACTGCATCCGCGGAAAAAGTCGCCCGCCTCGTAATCGCTCCAGTTTTCCGCGCCTGGTTAATTTGGATGACAAACCGACGCTTGGCTTGTTTACAGCAGGTGTTGACCGACGCGGACACTGTGCCACATTAAAACTACTACTCTGTTTTAATTCATACTAGCTGACATAGTGATCCATTTCTGCAAGAGGCATGCCGAGGTCCAACAGGCAAAGAGAATACAAACCTGGAGATCTCGTGTTTGCTAAAATGAAGGGGTATCCACACTGGCCTGCGAGGGTAAGCACCCGACCTTAAATGTCTTGCTTCCAGCACAGGGTTTGGTGTTGAATTCATTCCTTCTGGCTGCCTGCTGTATCACTTGTTTACCTGCGAGGCCTATCAGTAGTTAGCGTTAGCTGCCATGAGTTAGCCTAGCTCGGTCGTTTTAGCTAACGTTGCCCAGCATCCACACACTGCTAACCAACTGTAGACAGTTGGACATTTCTTTCGGGTGAGTCATCTTGTAGACAGACACTTCATTACCCTGCTCTGCTAACTAAATATGAATGTCGCTGCTAGCTGCTCTCTGCCACCAACGCTGCTTTTCATGTGCCGCTGTCGTCTCCCAGGGGGCCTGTTGGGCTAATGTTAACTTCAAGCTAACCGTTAAAAGGAGCAGTGGGGGTAACACTCAACGGCCATGACATAACGTTGCACAGCGTTGACGTCTGTCCCGTACCAAACCTTATCTTATCGTTAAAGTTGAGCTATCTGAGGACGCTATTTTTTTTAGCTAGCGTGTAACTTCGCTAACTTCGCTAAGTTACACGCTAGCTAAATAAGTTTTACGTTGTTTTCCATAATAACTGTTGCATTACAGACTGGTTATGGCTGCTTGTGTAGCCATTTGTAAACACGCCAGCCTGCACACACACTTGTTGCCACAAGTAGCTTTATTTCTGCTTATAAGTTGGAATTACCTCCATTACGGTACAATTTGGTTCAAGGCTACTAAAAAATACACTGGTACAAGACCACAACGTAATGTCTGCCAGCTCCATTAACACACAGCAGCCCAACATTACAGTCAGTGTTTCCTAATCATTCAGCAGGGCAGAAAATGTGAACTTTTAACTGACTTATGTTGCCCTTAAACGCAGACTCGCTCAGAGCTTTACAAATACTGTTATGCATATGAGATAAGAGATAATGTGGATACAAATAAAAGATAAAAATAAATCACTTTATGCTGCAAGAGAGTCAAAAAACTACAGTGGATAAATGTGGAAACCAAAAAACCTATAACCCCCAACCACAAGTGGCCAGAAGAGCTGAAAAGGAAACGCTCCATTGCAGCGGTTTCAGCCAGTGTTTCTTTTTGATGTATCAACCATGATACATTTGAATGGTGATTGACACACAAAAACTCTCTTTAAAGTTAAACAAACAAATGATTTGTAATATCACCTATAATCAGTGTTGACAGGTGCTTTTCCCCTCCTTTTTCTCAGTCGTATCAGCCATGACCCATGTCAGCAGACTACAGGTCCTGTCCCACCTGTCCGGACACAGTGGTCCTCTCTGGGAATGCCAAAAGGCCTGTCTGGCAGTTTGCAAACGGATGCCATGCTGTCCTGTGTCTTTGCTGTGCTCTTTTAAAATCACAAATAAATATCAGCAGAGTGGTGATATTAACGGTGTACCGCAAGGATGTTAAACATGAGATCTGATGCAAAAACTGGAGTGACCCCTATTCACAAATGAGGAGTTAAATTAGAAGAGATTTTTATAGTGTCTGGTAAGATCTGACTGAGGTGAGCAATACATTCAAAATACCTCTCAATTAGCGATGAAGAGTACTGCATAGCCTGTTTTGGTATTCGAAGAATTGTTAAAGGAACAGTGTTTAGCATTTAGGGGCATCTATTTGCAGAAATGATGTCTGTTTTCTGTAGTGTATAATCACTTCAATTGTAGTTTTTAAAATCGTAACATTACTCTGAATACTAGTGACTGTCGTTAGTTTGACACCGATCCAGTGGTCCTGAGTTTGTCAAGGCAGTATTTGAATCTACTTTTGGCCTTGTGTTTTTCTTCATTGTCATTCTCCTAAAGATTCACATTGATTTTTGGGTTCACCAGCGTCATTAATCAAGAAGCTGTGTTTTTAATTCACAGATTGATGAGTTACCCGAAGGAGCCGTGAAGTCCCCTTCAAACAAGTACCAGGTGTTCTTTTTTGGGACGCATGAGACGTGAGTAATGTGTGTTAATGTTGTTAGTCTTCTCTAAGTGGAGCCTAAATGATGGCAGAAATGTCTGTCTATTTAAGTGCATTACATTAATCATGTAATGCACTTACAGTATGTAGTACATGTAAAGGTGCAGAGCAAAACTATTTTGGTGATCCTGTGACCTTTCCTTAACATTGTGGTTAAAATTTCCTCAATCAACACTTCAATCTCAAACTGGCCAGATTTCCATTAAATTTGACATCTTCTGAGTTCCCTTAAATTTGCGGTGAATATATGCCCTTGATAAAGTCTCAGAATTTGTTGACTCTTTGACCTTTTTTGACCTTTTCAAAACAAGACACATCAAAGCCTAATGCAGACTTTACATTTACATACCCCCAGTACTGGTAGTTAGTATATTACTTTTTCTGTCCAACATAGATAATTACTATAACTCCATATAACAATAATTCATCTTGATCTACTTGATAAACAATCAGTTGTCAAAATTGTCATTAATTAATCTCTTTTATTAAGTGATAATTGCCTAACTATTTGTCACTAAAATACTGTTTACAAGAATTTAATGAAGATATGTTTTCATTGACCAAATGTCAAAATTGACGCCCCTACTTGTATGGCATAACACCACGTACTTGTGTGAATGGGTGTACACATTTAGAAAACCCACTGACTTATATTGACATCTCTAATGTTTGACCACCACAGGGCGTTTCTGGGGGCCAAGGATTTGTGCCCATATGATGAAAATAAGGAGAAGTTTGGAAAAGCAAACAAGAGGAAAGGCTTCGCTGAAGGACTCTGGGAGATTGAGAACAACCCCACTGTCACGCATGAAGGCTACGAGGTGTGTGCATTTATGAGATAGAAGTGGGTTTTTTTTTTTTTTTTTTTTTTTTTTTTTACTCTGAGTAATTACGTTATATATCTCTGTAACTAAATTTATGATCAAATTGATTCATGTTCCATTACACAGACTCGTGACATTATGGAAAGTTAAAGTTACCTTTGGCTCCGTGACTACTTCACTCAGAGCAGCTGTCAATCATGTTGTCACATCCCCCTTTTATAGCATCAAATAACTAATTAAAACCAAACTTAAGAAGAAGAAGAAGAAGAAGATCTACCTTTATTAGTCCCACAGTGAGGAAATTCAATTTACACTCTGTTAAACTCATACATGGTACATGCAGACCTGAAACACACATACATGCATTAATGGAGAGATGTCAGAGTGATGGGGCTGCTCCTGACAAGCGCCCCGAGCAGTTGGGGGTTTGGTGCCTTGCTCAGGGGCACCTCGGCAGTGCCCAAGAGGTAAACTGGCACCTCTCCAGCTACCAGTTCACACTCAGTTTTTGGTCCATGCCGGGACTTGAACCGGTGACCCTCCGGTTCCCAAGCCAACTCCCTACAGAAAAATTAACACTTGATCATAAATCAGTGTGATTAAAAACAACCTAAAATTACAGAAATCATCTTTGGTAAAAAATAATTTGACATGTAGATGTCCCATCCACTAACATGGAGGGGGTGGGATTTATGACCTATACTGCAGCCAGCCACCAGGGGGCAATCAAGATGTTTTGGCTTCATTTTTGTGGAGCTATCATGTCATCCATCTTTATATGCAGTCAGTGGTTTGCACAGAGATGCAAACAAAGGACAAAACAACTTTTCTACAAAGCCACACAACCAATCATAGAGTGTGCGATGAAACTGGCTTGTTTGGCCAACATGCATTAAACTTGTAGTCATTTTGACGCAAAAGTCCACTCTTTAGCCCTATTGAAGAATATAGGAGAACTGCACTGTTTACTAATTGAAGACATTATTTAGACTTTGCCGTATGACTTTGTTTCCTTTTCTTACGCTGTTATTTCAATCTCTGCCTGTAGTCTTCAAAGAAGGACAACGCGTCAGAAGGAGCAGGGGATACAGGGGGTTCTGAGAAAGCGGATGCCGAGGGCAGTAGTGATGAGGATGAAGGGGCCCTGGTCATCGACGAGAAGAATGAAAGGGGAGGAGCTAAACGTAAAGCAGATGAGTCCACAGAGGTGAGCTTTGAGTCCGTCAGTTGTACACAGTCCAAGTAGAGAGCTTCAGAGTTGGGCGTTCTGTCTCTCTGACACTTCCTCAAACCTTTTGTAAGGCATCACCCAAGCGGCCAAAGGATTCAGAGGCAGAAGGGGAATCTAAAGTAGACCACAACAAGTCTAATGCGGAGGCCAAGCTCAACGATGTGGCTGGTCCCAAGGCAACTGCTCCCTCCTCACAGAGCGAGTCAAAAGCAGAGGCCCAGGAAACCGCTCCAGCAGGAGGCCAGTTAACGGCAGATAAGGTGAGACACTCCCTTTATTGAGAAACAATCAATTTATGCAGACTTAAAGCGCCAGTAGGACATAAAATTTTTGGCATCATTGGGCAAAAATCCCATAATAACCTTTCAGCATATTGTAATTCAGGTGTTCTGAGAGATAAGTAGACTTCTGCACCTCCTCATGGCTCTGTTTTCAGGCTTTAAAAAATCTAGCCTGTGACAGAAGACTGACCAATCACAGGTCAGTTCAGATTGGGAGTGTTCCTATTGGCTGTGCTCCAGCCATGTGAACAGTGCTTGGTATTTCCTTAGCAGAGCTCAACATGGCTGCCAGGTCACAAACTTTCTCATTTTATAGCTAAACTGTAACTACAAGATGTTTCTGAAACCATTTGAGACAGGAAATAGACATCACAGTATTATCAGTCTTATTCAATATTGTCAGGATACAGTGATTGTGTTAAAATTATTATTTTTATAATCATATTTGTTCCAGTCTTCTCTACTGCTGCTTTAACAATATTGCAGAATATTTTACAAACCATACCATGGTGTTAGCCCAAAACCTGTGTTGGTGATGTTTTCAGAAACATCTTGTAGTGAAGGGCTGCACGGTGGTGTAGTGGTTAGCGCTGTTGCCTCACAGCAAGAGGGTTCGATTCCGGCTTGTGATTCTTCTGTGTGGAGTTTGCATGTTCTCCCCGTGTAAGCGTGGGTTTTCTCCGGGTACTCCGGCTTCCTCCCACACACAGAAGTTAATTGATTACTCTAAATTGCCCGTAGGTGTGAATGTGAGCGTGTCTATATGTTGTCTGCCTCTATGTGCCCTGCGATGGACTGGCGACCTGTCCCGGGTGTACCCCGCCTTCGCCGGATCGGCTCCAGCCTCCCCGCGACCCCTAACGGGACAAGCGGTTGACGATGGATGGATCTTGTAGTGAACTGTTTAGCTGTAAAATGACCTGTGATTGGCTAAAGTCTCCTGTCACTGCTAGATGGTCACTGGCTAGATGGTGTAAAGCCTGTAAACAGAGCCATGAGGAGGTGCAGAAGTCTAGTTTTCTCTCAAAGCACTTAAATTATAATATGCTGAAAGGTTGAATTTTTGCCCAGTGACGCCCAAAAATATACTGCCTACAGAAGCTGTAAGTATAGATACTTAAAGATCATGCAAAAATAAGTGATAAAATTGTATGTTTATGTTGCTAAATGCAATAGTTCCTCTAATTTCTCTCCCCACAGCCTGTGACAGACAGTGCTTAACATCAGCTCTCAGAAGAAAACCATGAAACTCTGACGCTTTTCTCTGGAATTTAAGCATCAACACAATTACCTGCAGGATGCCAGATTTCAGCTGTTTAATTAATAGGAGAATTTTAAAAACCTAAGTGTTTGTATTGAGAGACAAACAAATCCTCATTTGCCATTTTTGGGATATCATATATCCCAGAAACAAAAAGTTTGCTAATCTGATTTCAAACAATTGAACTGAGCACTTTAAGGCTCATTTATAAATGGGATTTTTGGTGTGTATATATTTTTTATTTCTAAGTGCAATTACATAATTACAAAGACTGAATGCTAGGTGTCAAAAACATTTTTTTTTTCAGTTTAGAGGGACTAAACACTGAGTATATAGTGAATAAAAAAGGAGAACATTTAAACCACAAAAAAGATAAATACTCTCATTTGATGGTTTTAAAGCATAGATATTTTACAGGAATAAGAACAAATTTTCACCCATGCTCTCAGCTTTAGTTCACAAATTAAACGTTTTACTTCCATTTGTTTCACCTAGCTTATCAGCCTCATATTACAGCATATTAAGTCATATATATTCAGTCATGAGTTGCACTTTCAGATTAGTTTTTCCCCTGCCCCATTACTCATCGTCTAGCTCACTGTATGATGTTTTATGCAGCGCAGGTTTTGTTGCTTTGGTGTAGTGAATGCTTCATTGCAGGTGACCAAATTTCTGTGATTCATTTCACCAGATTGAATCTGTAAAGCCCATCTGAGAAGAAGTATAGCAGGATTAAAACAGCTACTTTGTAAACCCCTCTGTACCTTTCTTCAGCTGATGATTGTTGATTATTGAAAGCAGAAAGACATTCCTGAATGTTGTCATGTCGGAGCTCAGTCTTGAAACTTTGGAGGTAGAGCTGTGGGGTAAAAGTTATTTGTTGCTACTTTTTCTGGAGAAATTATCTGGCAAACTCTTTCAGATCCATCAACTCAACTCTCAATTTCCTGTTATTACAAGTTCTAAATAAGCTCACGTTAACGCTGCCATTGCTTGACACTTCAGAACACTTAATTGCATTCAACGATTGATCGTACCAAATATATTTTTTTTATTTCTTTCTACACAAATTGTGATTTTTCTCTTTTTTTTTTTTTTTTTTTTTTTGAAGAAACTAAAATGAGAAGAATCTACAGAATAAACCATCTGTAAAACATTTGGTTTCCAACCCTCTTTAACTGGAATGAGTCTGTTTTACTTCAGTGGTCTTATTATTTTGGCTGTGAAACAAAGTTGTGATGTTTTAAAGATGTGTTTTATTTCAACATTTGTTTGGATGATGTGGTGTTTGTTATTTTCCACTATAATAGGTAATTTTTGTTAAGGTTCAACAGTGTTTTTTGTAATGCTGGGCCTGTTAACCATGTTACTTGGATGTCATTGTCATCGCTTTAGTGTTCTTTCCTGTATTTGGCAACATGAACCCAAAGTTAATCAAATTTATGATGATGTATCTCAGCTTTTAAAAGTGGAAATAACCCTGACTGCTGTGCCTAAAATGACATATACCCACCTATAACATACCACTGGTTTTAAAATATAAAATGGTCAAAGTGGCCCTCTAAAGTCTGGAGTTGATTCCAAGGGTGTGATTTGACATTATGGTGTAATTCTTGGTTACGCTTTCTCTTTTACTTTCAGAAGCTGTCATTAAACTTAATCTGCTGCTTAGTTTACTGTTGTAGTTGCCAGTCCATTTAATAAACATGTTGATTACAAAAAACTTGTTTCTGTTATGTATATATTTAGTAAATCCTACTTGTTTATCAATTTTACTTCCTCAGTCTGGAAATCACTTAAAGCAATCACTGAGTTCTTTTTAACCAACAGGACTGTCTGCAATTCTGATGTAAAATCATCCTTTTGAGTCATCCGGTACCTCCTAAACCAGGTATTGTGTTGAATCTTCCTCATATTTAATGTGTCAAACAGGTGAAAGTCTGACATTTCAAACCAACCAAACCTAATTAATCATTTCACATCTCATTTTTCACTGTTACAAATGTATGAAACTAACAATGGCACCTTTTAGTGTGCGTCTGTGCACACGTGCACACTTGTCACAAGTAATTTGCTCTCCAGAGAGCCTGGCAGCACAGTTTGGTGCTCTCGGCTGTGTTAGCTGAACCAGTTTTGGTGTTATGTAACATGTCCTGACAGCTTTTAATTTGTTATGGGCTTTGGTTGAACACAAGTTCTTTAAATAAGTTGTTTGGGAGGAAACAGAATGTTTTAAAAACACTTTCATTTGTCCTTTTTTATATAATATCCATGAGATGCTGGACTAAAACACTGTGTAATGTTCTCTGTGGCAGCTGGTACATCCAGTTCACAAGATTAATAACCACTTCAGCGTGCTCAATTGATTTTATTCAATAAGCTAGGTCATGAATAATTATAAACAAGCCATTGTGTAGATACTTTTTCTGTAATTCTATTAAAGTACTTAAGTAAGAAAGTAACCATGGGTATTCTTTCTAAAATTAATCTCTATTACAATAAAAATATACTATGACATTTTGTACTCGTATAATGTTGCAAATGACGCATCATCATATTTTAAAAATGATGCTGTCAAATGGTAATTCATTCTCATCAACACAAGGTAGGCAATGGCCAATTCATCACAGATTATGCAGGCAGAAATGAGAAAATGAGCAATTTATAGTCAGGAACTGAAATTAGTGAGAATCACTTTTAAAAACTTGTATTTAATGAATATGTTGTAATATTGTATGTATACATATTTAATGGGTCTGACTGTGATTGGATGACTGTGATTTTGTTCCATTGAGCACAAAGTATTTGCTTTTATTTAATCCATATATATATTTCAATCTTTTGGAAGTGGATTTATATAAAATACAGTAAGCTATAGTGATGCTGTAATGCTGGAAAGGATATAACATTAAACCACAATTTACACTTCTGAAAAACATTAACAGGACTCAAAAAAAACTGCACTTATTTTAAATTTTTTTCCTGGTGGTGTAGAAATTATAATACAATGCAGCTCACCTGGGTGATATTGTTGAATTAAATATGATTTGAATTATTATTTAGTTATTTTTATAAAATGTAACAAGACCAACAAAAGTGTATGAGGCAGGTAATCTGAAAAAACATCATGTGCCTCTTTCTCCTTCGGTGCTCCTAATGACATCTGCAGGATTTCACAGACCTGAGGAAAACACCCAGTCAGAGCTGATCTGGAGCCTGACGTCTCTGAGCAGCTGTCAATCACTCGTGAACTCCGATCAAACTGTCAAACTAAGCGGCGCTGATCAAATATGAGTCAATATTCTGTTTATCAAATGCCTATTTACCACCTCAAATGTTTTTAGAAACATGTTGTAGTGGACTGTTAGCTGTATAATGGAAATGTTTGTGACCAGGCAACCATATTGAGAACAGTTTAGGAAAATTTCAAGTACCGCCCACCAGCCAGAGCACAGCCAATAGGAAGGCTCTCTCTCTGAAATGACCTGTGATTGGCCAAAGTCTCCCGCCACAGGCTAGATTTTTTTAAAGCCTGAAAACAGAGATGAGGAGGCGCAGAAGTCTAGTTTTCTCTCAGAACACTTGAATTAAAATATGCTGACAGATTATTATGGATTTTTTGCCCAATGATGCCAAAAACTTTCTGCCTACTGCAGGATTAAAGGGAAGGATTCAGCAAGTTGGTTTGGCTGACTTTTGCACTTCTCCATGTTTAAAACAAATCAAAATCCTATCAAATCATGAAACTCCTGTGAAACCTAAGCTCTAATAACTGTTAAACACTGCCATACCTTCAACTAGGCTATCTCAAATTCCTAAATAATTTTCCTCTTGGAGAGTCAGTATGGTGTATGTACAGCTCATTTCAAATATCACTATTATCTAGTTTTGGCTCAGTGATATGCAGACTTCCCATAAACTACTCTGAAGTACACAAAGTACAGTGAAGTTTGTGCATCCTGCCCCATCCTTCCCTCATTTCTGTTGTCCACTTGCAGATGCATTATTTGGCCACTGCGCATGCGTACAGTCAGCTCCGACCCTCCTGTCCACTAGGCGGCGCTGCCGCAGTGCATGCTGGTGCCAGTGTTGCTGTCAGTGCTGCTACATGTGACATTGTCATCAACAGAGGTTAAGCTCTTTCTTCACGTTATGTTACTTTAATTGTTTTTTTGTGTTAGTAACACTTTGACAAGATAGGTAGCAGTCTTATCTAAAATTTTAGTGTGTTCGCAAAGATAATGGCGCATTCCTAGCCGTCGTAACACTACGTTAACGATAGCTTCTCCGCAAGCTAACGTTAGCATAGCTTGTGTTGAGAGTAGACACTGGGCAGCATTTAAGCTAATTCATTAGCGTTGATTCATTTTGTCCCCTCAGCTCAATGAGGCTGTCCGCTCTCCTGTCGATGGCAGCCAGGGTGGTGGTGCCCAAAGATTACCGCTTCGGCACCAACAGACCGTGGACGCCGGCTGCTAAGAGGCTGAATCCTCCGGGGAAGAAGAGGAGAAAGGTGTTTGTGGAGCCGATAGCAGCAGAGGACTGGTCTGTGTTCAGAGGGGATAGGGTGAGTAGCTCTCACAACATAGTCAACTGGGACTCTGACTTCTGTGACTATTTTATTGGAAGTCTCAAGTTTACAGGTCATAGTATATAGACATAATGTACAACACCATACCTGGTAACATAACCACCATTTAGAAGAAGAAGAAAGATCTACCTTTATTAGTCCCACAGTGGGGAAATTCAATTTACACTCTAACTTATACATGGTACATGCACACAAACACACACACACAAAAGAAAGAAAGAAAGATATTCCTTTATTAGTCCCACAGTGGGGAAGTTCAGTTTTACACAATTGTTTTTCACACACAGTACATATACATGTGTCAATGGAGAGATGTCAGAGTGAGGGGGCTGCTCCAGACAAGCGCCCCGAGCAGTTGGGGGTTTGGTGCCTCTCAGGGGCACCTCGGCAGTGCCCAAGAGGTAAACTGGCACCTCTCCAGCTATCAGTTCACACTCAGTTTTTGGTCCATGTGGGGACTTGAACCGGTGACCCTCCGGTTCCCAAGCCAACTCCCTACAGACTGAGCTACTGCCGCCCCGCCGCAATTTATAAGTATTAAAAAACTTAGTTAATAGTTATTTTACTGTTAACAAACAGTGAAATGCTAATTAATAATGTTTGCTACTATAATTTATTTTAGCAATGTGTTGTTGCAACATTTTATAATACTATATAAGTATTTGTGAACGATTAAGATGTTAAGGTGTCAGTATTTTTGGGTTGGGGTTGGGTGAGGCTGGGTACAACCCCCAATTAAAACCCACCCAGTTCTTTGTGGGAGGGTTTCCTGTTTCCCTCCCGCTCTCCCCCCGCGCCCCCCCCACGCCCAACCCACCCCCCCCCCCCCTGCCCCCTTTGCCGGCCCCCCCCCCCCCCCCCTCTCTCCCCTCTTTTCCTCTTTTTTTTTTTTTTTTGAAAAAAAAATTGAAAAATTAATTTTCCCCCCTTTGGGGTAATAAAAAAATTTTTTTTTTTTTTTTCTTTCTTTCTTATTTATAAACCTTAAATAAATTGTCTGTAAACATCTATAAATGGTTAGTAATTTTTTTTTTTCTCTTTAAATTATGATTTAATATCTTTTAAATTTTTAATCAAAAACTTTTTACCATCTATAAACATTATTTAATATTAATATTGTGTCAATGGTTTATCATTGGTTTTTGCTCCATCTATCTATGTAATGTGTATAGATGTTTTAAAAACTATTTCTTAGAAATTATTAGCATTTCATTTTTTGTTAACAGTAAAATAACTATTAACTAAGTTTAATTAACAATCAATTTGCCATTTATAAATGTTGGTTATAGTGTTATCCTTACCTTAGTGCTATTTTTCCAGGAAACTGCAAACCACAACAATAAAATACAGCTTACTTAACTCTTTTTGAACTATTTTTTTTCTTTAATGAATGAGCACATGGGTACATTTCCATGCTCCCACTCATTTACTTGTACATGAGTTAAGTTTTAAAGCTGCTGAGCCTACTTTACAGTCATATTTTAATGAGGAATTACAGTTTTTACATGATACAGCTTTTCTACCATTGAAGAAGAAGAAGAAGAAGAAGAAGATCAACCTTTATTAGTCCCGCGAGGGGAAATTCAACTTTTACACTCTGTTTGTTAACTTATACACGGTACGTGCAGACCCGAAACACACACATGCACATGCATCAATGGAGAGATGTCAGAGTGAGGGGGCTGCTCCTGACAAGCGCCCCGAGCAGTTGGGGGTTTGGTGCCTTGCTCAGGGGCACCTCGGCAGTGCCCAATAGGTAAACTGGCACCTCTCCAGCTACCAGTTCACACTCAGTTCTTGGTCCATCGGGACTTGAACCGGTGACCCTCCGGTTCCCAAGCCAACTCCCTACAGACTGAGCTACTGCCGCCCCCCATTGGTATACACAACTGATGCTTGTATAGTGTGCAATAACGTCCTGTGTGCAATATTCAGTGAACTTGTACATAATTTCTTATTTAAATTGTACATAATCTCTTGTTTGCATTTCTATTTTTTCTACGTTTTAACATAGCTGTACATATTTAATTATTATTTTTGTATTTATTCTTGTATCTTGTTTCTTCTAAAAATACACCAAAAGAGTTGCGCTCTAATTTCGTTGTATGCAATACAATGATAATAAAGGTGATTCTGATTCTTCTGATTCTGATTCTAATATTGTAACTACAATTATTTTGATGTAGCCACATGTGTGCTATCACATAAGATGTAATACCATAAATAATGCATTGCTCCAAGAGAATCTCATGAGTGAGACAAAAATATTTTTGAACAAACTTGGATTGATAAAACCTACCGGTACATATGATAAGAAAATGTTTGCACATCACAGATGCAAGTTTCTGCTTTTCATTCATTTCTCAGGTGGAGATTCTCACAGGGAAGGACAGAGGGAAGCAGGGGAAAGTGATCCAAGTCTTCAGACACAGAAACTGGGTTATTCTGGAGGGCCTGAACACAGTAAGGAACTTCTGTAATGTGTTTCCAGAGGAAAGTAACTGGAAGCCGTTAAGTGTATTGCTATGTAATTGGCAGTGCTGTTGAAAGGATGAAAAGTTGTGTCTTGCTGTTCTCTCTATACAGAGTGCTGATGCTTCACGATGCGCTTAAACAATTTTGGATACAGCAAGTCAATCATTTCACCAAAAAGTTAGCAGTAAAGTTGTATGTTAATTGTCATTGTAGCAGTACAGTGTGCCTTTTTTTTTTTTTTTTTTTTTTTTGCTCCACCAGATGGAGACACATGTCTAGTAGAACTTCAAATTGAAACAAGCTGACAAAGTGTGCCATGAAAAGCCATTTGGCCACCACCTGTTTGGTTTTTAGATTGGAAACTATTGTCATCTGTTTTAGCATCACAGGTATATTGGAAAAACTGGGGATTATCGTGGGACCTACATTGCCAGTGAGGCTCCCATCCTGCTCCGTGATGTTGCACTCATCGACCCCTCAGACAGGTACAGTAAAGCTTGCTACACTGCAAGATTAAAATTGTGGCTATGAACATGCACACCCACCTCAGGATCTTAACAATAGCTGAACCACAGATTAGCTGTCCAAATGAGTTTAAATCCTTTTTTCTAGATGGTTTTACATTATTTCTATCTGAAGTCCTAAGTAGCTTATGCTGAAGTTAGAGCTCCTGGTGTTATTCTGAAAGCAAATTGTAATAAATATATATAAAAAAAAAACTCATAAGTGTGACCAGCAACAAAAATGACAAGGTAACATTTTTTTCTTGAAACAAGTCTGTTTGGAAGACCATCAAACTTTTTTTGCTTGTGTACACACATTTTAATGTTTTTTATTGTTGATATTTGTGGGGTTTTTGTTTGACATCACTGTGCATCGAAAAGGGATATGTGCTGGAGGTCCTGCTTGTTTTCCCTTTACCCTAAGATTATCACTTTAGGGCATTAGCGATGTCACAAGAACCGATACTTCGCTACCAGGTCGATTCTGAAAATGTAACAGTAGTCATTTTGCTATAGTACCGCAAGTACTGGGGATCAAGGCTCCAGACTAACGGTGTCCCTTCACCCCAGGGATGATAGAAAAATTTCCTGATAATGTTACTAATCTGTGTTGAAATCATCAGAAGGAGAGTAATGTTAGCTGTTAGCCGGTGGGCAGCTGATTAATGATAAATGATTATGATAAATTCACAAAAAACAGCTGCAAATGGGAATAAAGGTGTATGTTGAAGTACATGGGATATATTGTTTTTGTTTTTTACCATAGTATTGAATTGATATTGAAAATCATGGAATTTCACCAGGGTTGGTATACTACTAAATGCTGAATAATAACAATCTTCAAACTACTTTCAGGTTATTAAAAAAGAGTCCAGCTTCATTTACTGTAGATAAATGTAAATGATGTTTGGTTTTATAGCAGATCCACTCTGACATGCTGATATTGATCCTCCAGGAAGCCCACTGATGTCGAGTGGAAATTCACAGAGGGTGGGGAGAGAGTCCGGGTGTCTCTCAGGACGGGTCGAATCATCCCCAAACCTGTTGTAGAGCGACGGGATGGCATCGTGCCACAGCAGTGGAAAGGTGAGAGTGTGTTTTTATTCACTGGAGGGGGATTCTTTACAGTAACCAGTTTATTCTGTGTGTAGCTGAGAGTCAGCACATAAAACTGTCTGTCAGTCTTTTTTCCAGCAGAAGCAGACTTGGATTCTAAAAATAGGTGTCTGAGTGACGCAGTTTGATTGTTTTATAGTCAAAGAAACACATTTCTTTCTAAACTAGAAGACACATGGGGAAGTGTAAACCTTGACCAATGCTGAACAAATTTCCAACTTAATTTCACACTTGAAACAAGCTAGTTTATCCAACGTGTCGTCCAAACAAACATCTGAAGGCAGAGCAAACAGGTGCCTGCTCAAATTTATGCTTATTTTATTCTTATGCTTTTCAAGTTGTATATATTTTTGCATGTGACTGTTTTGCCTCTCTGCTATTATAGATGGTCCAAAAGACACTAGTCCAGAAGACACTCTAGAAAAAACATACGTACCATCTCTAAAAACCCTGGAGGAGGAAGTTATGGAGAAAATGGGCATCCAGGAGAACAGAAGGCACCGAAGGTCCTACTGGTACTGACCGGACAAATCAGAGACATTCAGGCCCCATTGTGCTGTTCAGTTTTCACTCTGAAAACTCTCCATGTGTCATGGAAGTCAAGCAGAATGGCAAGTTAAAGAGAGACTATGAGGATGACATACATAAGGCTTGTGCACTGTAAAACACTGGTGCAACATACATATTATTAAGGCTATGACAACTTTGTAAAAATATGAGGAGGTGAAACAGACCTGTTGCGTAAATGTTTCCTGAAGAGTTTCAGCCGTTCTCCACTTACAGCGGTATCAGAGTTTAAATTATGTTTCCTTTTTGTAATTGGGAATAAATGTCACACATAAACGTAATAATGTAATAGCCTGTGTTTGCTGTGTACTAGAAGTTCACGCCATATTTCAGTCAAGGAACCTGATATTCAGACCCCAGAAAGACTAGCTGGTGCCATTGGCATCAGCTAATGGGGATCTTTTTAAATAGATAAATAAATATTCTCAAAGAACAATATTATTAAAGGTTTACAACGGTAATACTGTATTTGTGAACATGAGCTCCTCTCTCTCAAAGCCAGAAACCAGAGAAGTAAGTCTCTAACTTGTGATGTCATTGGGTATAAAGTCTGGAGCTGCTCCATAAACAATGAATGGCAGACTGGTTTTATGGCCCCACAGGATGATTGTTTTCTTATTTATACCCAAATGAGCTTTAGTCTATTGTAGAGTCGTGAGTGGTGAAACAGAAGATGTTCGCATATACTGGCTGCTCTCAGTGTCCTCTACTCTATAACATCTCTCCCATTCATGTCTATGGAGCAGCTCCTCACTTTATACGTTATGGCATCACAGGTATGAATTTTAGTACTCTAGTTAGATATGGGAGAGTTGTTCGTGTTTAGTAATATATTTTAGACTGTCTGGAATTAGATATTAATTTTGAAAATGGACGTAATTCCCCTTTAAGGGTTTGGCCAGTTTGCAAATTTTCCCACACCAGGCAAATACTTGTAATACATAAATACTACAAAATACTACAAAAATATTCCCTGAGCAGGAATGAAACATTATTAATATAAGAAGCTCCTGAAAGCAGCATTTCAACTGAAATGACAATGTTGAGTAAGCTTGTATTAGAGCCATCATTAGGAGAACAGCTTCTGTCCCAGAGAGGATACAGCATTGGACAATTTAGTATTGTAGTATGGCTTACACACACTGTACTGAAAGTTAAACTTATTCTTGGTATTGGCAGGGTTAATAATGGTAATGGTTGCTGCTGTTAGGATCATTCATTCATCAGGCTAAAAATAGTCATATTATTTTACAGAAGCCCAGACATGCTGCTCTCCAAAACTCAAAGCCTTTAGACAAATGCGTCTGTCTTTCCAACGTGTCTGGGAAACTGTGTGCAGAAGGAAATGGCTTGGGAGGAGACTATACAGACTGGGTAGCTTCAACCAAGTTCTCACTCACCTCATATGACTCTTATACACTGCATGCTGTTCCTCTGATGTGTTCAAGTATGAGCTCACTGAGGAAGTTATTTGATCATGAATTTATGATCAAATTCATCTAAGAAAACTGTCAAAGGCCAAAGCAGAATCGCTGTATTTTTGTTCACTTACAGCATAAGCAATTTTAAATGTCAAATCTACATTATTGTTTTGTACTCAGTTGTCATGAAAACATTCTTAACTCCTTATACTTACAGGTACATCTTGCATAGTTTGGTGCTCGTATAAGCGATCTGTAGAGCCAAAAATCAACCCCAGTAACCAAAGCAAAGTGTCATTGTCAAAGGATTTTTAAAACAAAATAATCATACTGTAAGGTAGTGCAGTATAAATGGTGA
Source organism: Pterois miles (assembly GCA_947000775.1). Lineage (NCBI taxonomy): Eukaryota > Metazoa > Chordata > Actinopteri > Perciformes > Scorpaenidae > Pterois > Pterois miles. The sequence goes on along the minus strand of CAMQGK010000638.1, from coordinate 8,358,383 downwards.
ATGTGACAGTAAGCTTAAATTTAAAAAAAAAAATTGAACACTAATATGTTAAAAAGATTGCTTTAAGAAATATGTAACTGAATAGAATCAACTGATATAATGAAAAGACCAGAACTATATCATGTAGTGAGATAAAATGTACCAAAAATATATATATATTTCAGCTAGGGCTGTCAGTTGATTAAAATATTTACCTGGGATTAATCACATTTTTTATCAGTTCAAAATGTACCTTAAAGGGAGATTTGTCAAGTATTTAATACTCTTATTAACATGGAAGTAGGTAAATATGCTGCAAATATATGCAAATGTATGCTGTATAATTGTTATTGGAAATCAATTAACAACAACACGATGACAAATGTTGTCCAGAAACCCTCACAGGTACTGCATTTAGCATAAAAACATGGTAAACAACAGCTGTCAGTGGGTCAGTGTACTGACTTGACTATTTGCCCCAAACTGCATGTGATTATCATCAAGTCCGTAAAGGAGAGAATTGTGGGTACCCATAGAACCCATTTACATTCACATATCTTGAGGTCAGAGGTCAAGGGACCCCTTTGAAAATGGCCATGTCAGGTTTTCCTCACCAAGTTTGGATCATGATTTAGCTAGTATGGTTGGTACCTATGGATTCCTTTAGGTTTTCTAGTGTTATTTGATGCTGGCATAATATATCACTAAAAAAGCTTCAAAACTGATCCCGCCACAGTCTAAAAATCGCAAATTGTGTTATTATTGCATTAACTTTGACAGCCCTTGTATAAATTGACTTAAAATAGCTCTTTGTAGCTATAAATATCCAGTTTAAAGTATAAGTATCTGTATCTATCAAAGGGAAGTCCAGTCTTTAAGCCCCCCTCAGCTACACATTTATCTGTGATATATGAGGGAGGAGGTAAAATCCGTTTTCCCCTGCTGGCTGGTTAACCACAAATACTGATTTACTGAAAGACCCAGCTTGCCAGATCTCCAGCTGTAGAAGCAACTAACTTTGTTGCCAGGCAGTGACTCAAAAAAAAAAAAAACAATGTGTCACACATAATATAACTGCGTCAAAGTATCACAGTGGCTCTCCATAACCCTCATTTCTGGTCAGAGCAGTAACATCATGCAGAAAGCATGGCAAGTCGTCGGTTTGGCCGGTGAGCGGATGAGTGCAGCAGTTTTCCCAGACTGGTCTCTCCTGAACCAGTTCTCTGCCACACTGCATTCAAGAGGGAATAAAAGCAGCCAGTCAGCGGAAACTGGGTTTTGAGGTTTTTGCTTTTATGGGAGGAAAAATGATTCGAGGGCTGGTCGTCTTTCCTGTCATTGCATGCGTGTGGATTTCAGTCTGGGATTACAGCAAAAGGTGTAACGCTGGTGAAGAGGAGCCTTTGTCTTTATTTTTTTTTTTTTTCCATTTACACACAAAGTGCAGAGATTTAGTTGTGCAGGGCAGAATGAGTTTTGAAAATGCCTGTCTTTGTCATTTCTATCTTGTGGTGAGGTGTTTTCTGGTAACCCAGTTAAATGAAACCACAGAACATGACTCAAGCAGAATTAAGACTACTTAAAAATAAACTGCAGGATGTGCTCTGCGTTTTAGCTGAGTCACATTTACTTCTCAGCCACGTAAACTAATGAATCCCACCTGGTGGCGTAGGTTGCACGTGTCAGAGTCACTAACAGATCGCTTTGAAAGTCAGATTACAATACCTTCATTTCTATCACTTATTTACTTGTCTCTGTCTTTATATGATTAGCAGTGGTAAGTTTGCTGTGCAGATTTTGCACATAAAACAATGATGATTTCAGAAATTTACCCCTTCCAGATTATGATCCCCTTGCAGAAGGATTTGTGAACATCTCCAGAACATCTGAAGACACTTTAAAGCTAAATTTGAATGTTGCTCTTGACTCACTTGATGATCTAAACCCAGCTACAATATAATGATAGTGTCTAATTATAGGCTGGTTGTTTGAAGGCTGCTGGAAAATGTAACGTTAGCTTGTATGCAGGTCTGAGGCATGGCTTGCATGCACGTGTACAGTGTTACTGTGTTGGGTCTAATTTAGTTGCTCTCAGTGGATTCTTGTATTTGACCTCAATATGTTGCGTTTAGGAGCTGAAAAGGAAAGTAGAAAATGGCTCTTACTTTTCCTGTCGGGCTTCAATTTGAAACAATAGGTTTTATGTTCATTTTAATTAATTCACTTAATTTGCAGTCCTGTCGTCCACAGAAAAAACAATACTATACTACTAATATAATACTATAACTATTGTATAGGACAGTATTATTAAGAATTACAGTACACACATCTGTGTATCAGAATCTTATTAAAGTGAAAGTACTGAAGTATATCACCAACAAAATGGGCTTAAAGTAGCAAAAGTAAAAGCAGTAATAACATGCAGAAATGCCCCTTTTAGTCTATTTATATTATATATTATATTATTTGATTATTATTGGCAATACATAGAAGTATTTTAATCTTGTGGCTGGTCTAGGTGGCAATTTTAACTACAGTATATACTGTAGGGATGTTTAATATTTACCAGTGGATCATATTTTATAAAGTAGTGTCAATGGTGGATGAAGAACCTGAAAGTAAGTAAAGATATCTAACCAGAAAATGACTTTAGCAGAAGTTAAAGTCACCTATTACTAATATTACTTGAGTAAACGTCTTAAAGTATCTGATATTTACTGTACTTAAGTGTCAAAAGTATTTTCTGATATTAAATGTACATAAGTATTCAAATTAAAAGTATAAGTGTATGCAGTTATTTAAAAAGAAAGCAAGTCAGAATCTTGAGATTTATGTTTATTCCTCTTAACATGTACACCTCCTTAAAAATGGAGGCTAAATTACACTTGAAGAAAAATAAAGTGCAAAATACAGTTTTTCCTTCACTAGTAGTAGCAAGTAGCTGGATCTGACATGCAGCCTTCCTGGACATGAGCAGAAATAGAAACTTAACTGCAGCTTTGAGAGCACCTTATTCGTCCTTGTTGCCCATCATGTGAATGATACACCTTGCAAACTAGGATCACTGATTCGCCAAACCTGCTTCCTTGCAACAGTAACAAATAACAAAAATGCACAGGGGAACGTATCGGAGTAAAAGTACATACTTTATTTAGGAAATGTAGTGGAGTAATAGTGAAAGTTGACAGAAATATAAAAACTAAGTACTGTAAGGAAGTATTATTACTTCATTAAACTGAGTATCATAAAATCTTAATCTGCAAAGAGATTAGTAACTAAAGCTTTCAAATAAATAAGGAATAAAAAGTACAGTATTTCCTTAAAAAATGTAGTACTATAAAGTAAATATAAAGTCTAAAATACCTCAAAACTTTACTGAAATCTTGCGTAAATGTACTATACTACATAGTTACTTTCCACCACTGTATGAAACAGACTAAAAACTAAATATCAGCATCATCATTTTCTATGAAAGATTTGACCATTTTTGTTTTTCTGATAGTCTGCAGCAGATACAATATCCTCTTGAGAAAACAGTCTCGGTCCATTCAGTAGCTGTTGTGGAGCTTTCAGTCGTGTCTCACTGTCTACATCAGCAGATGGGGTTTGCCCAGCAGCATCCACAAGAGGTAATTACAGGATAACAGCACATACAGTCGAGTTTTCTTTTCCTTAATATTCAGTCAGTCACTTTAAAGACATCAGGTGACCTGACTGAGCTAAAATGTTGTGTAACACAAGCACAAGTGTAGAGGCAGCCAACTGATGTGAAAATTTTCATTTACAACTAGAAAAGCACTCGGAGAGCGCAGACCTCCGCCAAGCGCCATAGTTTCTCCCCCCGGCGGTTTCTTCTGGATCTGTCTCCTCAAGTATTAAAGCTAGATCAAATTCGTTGACATACTTCAGATGTGGAATTGTCTCAGCTACACGATGCCACTGTTAGAAATCTCTACCTCTAATATTAAATGAACAGTAGATAAGATAAGATAAGATAAGATAAGATAAGATGAACCTTTATAAATTCCCGTAGGGAAATTCAGTTTTTACACTCTGTTGTTAATTTCACACAGTACACATACATGCATTAATGGAGAGATGTCAGAGTGAGGGGGCTGCTCCTGACAAGCGCCCCGAGCAGTTGGGGGTTCGGTGCCTTGCTCAGGGGCACCTCGGCAGTGCCCAAGAGGTAAACTGGCACCTCTCCAGCAACCAACTGGTCTTGGTCCATGTTGGGACTTGAACCGGTGACCCTCCGATTCCTAAACCAAGTCTATATAAATATAAAATCCGCCATCTGGATCAGATCTGGGTCAGCCTTTGGGATTTGATAGAAGTACACATTGTAAATCCCTGAGTCAAATTTCATGAGCTTTGGGCAACAATTTTTGGGCAACAATTGCCAGAGATATTGAGAAACAATTTTTTGGGTCCCATTTACCCCAATGTTAACGAAAATTTCAAAGTGATCCAGAATCCAGGATTTCTTCCGGATCACCCCCAAAATTAAATCAGTTCTTCCTTTTCACATTTTTGACACACCCTGAAAATTTCATCAAAATCCGTCCATAAGTTTTTGAGTTATCTTGAACACAGACAAACAAACAAACAAACAGACAGATAAACGCCGGCAAATGAATGAAAGAAAGAAAGATATTCCTTTATTAGTCCCACAGTGGGGAAATTCAGTTTTACACAATTGTTTTTCACACACATACATATACATGTGTCAATGGAGAGATGTCAGAGTGATGGGGCTGCCCTGACAAGCGCCCAGAGCAGTGGGGGTTCGGTGCCTTGCTCAGGGGCACCTCGGCGGTACAGGTAAACTGGCACCTCTCCAGCAACCAGTTGGTCTTGGTCCATGGGGGTCTTGAACCCGTGATGTCCGCGTCCTGACCCAAGTCCTTACAACTAGCTACTCCGCCCCATCCCAACATAACCTCCTTGCGGGGTAAATATCAACATTGCCACCAAAAGAAACTGGCATTCCAGACTAAGTTAAAGTTGTAGCAACAAAACCGCTGAGCATGCTGAACTGAGCAAGAACATGTTTTACAAAAAGCTGAATGTGGGCAGAAATATGTGTCACCAGAAACTGAATTTGAATCATTTACATTTGAATGGTTTAAGTTAAATAACTGCATTAAAAAACTAAATAATTTCATAATTTGAAATTTAGTTTGGAACCAAATCCCAATAAACTTCAAACCGAATGTTATATTATGAAACTGAATTCAGTTGCTCTGAAACTGTAGTTGATCCTCGCTGTTGAGCAACCTGTTAAACACTTTCGGCTGCATTCTCGCCAAATCAGGTGTTGCAATGATTAGGGCACGGTTGGGCGGCGGTGTCGGAGTGTTACTTTATGGCTCGTTACCACCAAGCGCCTGTTCGATAGCTGACATTTAACATCTTTTAATTGCCCGATAAGTGATTGGCCACTGCAGCATTTCTGCAAAAGTTGATTCTGCTTAAACTTTTTCACCGCAGGCCGCTGTGTTTTTTCACACCAGCCATATTCAAATGAATGGGAAGACTGGTGTTTTCTCCACAATGCCTGAATAGATGACAAAATATGGTTTGTGTCGCGTTTTGCTCATCGCTGCAAAAAGCTGTCCTTGTATGGTGCAAGCCATATAGACCCAGCGCTGCCACTGGCCACCGTTTGACTTGCTTACAGTTTGGGTAAAGGTCAGATGAGGAAAGCCTCTTCTGGATTGCCTCTTTCTATCATTGAACTTTCTGTTTGAAGGATAGCCTTCGTTTTCATTCTGCCACCCTGGTGTTGAAGTCAAGTGACAGCAGAGAGGATGACGTCTTACAGCGAGAATAACTGCTGACTGGCCGTGACTCAGTCTGGGTCACTGTGACAGCCAGCTAGCTGGAACATAGAGCTCACCTCTGATCGTTGTCTGCTCTTTGAGCTTTGACATTTCCTTCCCAGACGGTCCTGCTGCTATCTGGGTGTCAGATTCCTCAGGTGCGAGGCACCGACCGCCGCTGCCGAGCCACAGGACGGCCTCTACAAAGCACCATTCACCCTGTCTACAGAGGGCATTGGTGCACGCTCTGCATGTCTCCGTTATATACAGTTTAAACAGATGGTGAGATGCAGTAGTCAGCCAAGAAGATCCCTGAACACATACTGTATGTAGCTCATAATGGGCACAGATTCAACTCAGCTATGAATCCTCCACATTACTAACAGAGATGAGACGCTGGTCGGTTGGGTCTCTGGAGCAGGTGCGTGCTATGCACAGTCATTAATCCAGCTTTGGTGCTGTCGTCAGTGTGGATAGATCGGTGCAGGGTAAAGGTGTAAATATGCTGTGTACAAAGTACAATGAATGAGAGGAAGGAAATAACTCTGGAATCAGCTATTAGTGCATTTTACAACTTTTAGGAAATTATTCAAATAAGGGCTATTCAAGTGTTCATGCTGGGAAGTTGATTCACCTCAAAAAATTATCTGCTGATTAACAGACGTCTCTTTCCCAATGTAAGTCTATGGAAAACGTCTTTTTTGGCCTAATGGCATCATGTGACGAACACAAAAGTTGTAGTTTCACCGTTTGGCCACTGACTTGGTCTCACCCTCTCTGTGACACCAGGCTTTTCATCCTCCCTTCAGCTTTGGCCATTTTGAACAACTCTTAGCTTTGTGTGTTCATTTCATGTGTTCATTTTGTTTACTTGCAGGATCACAGGATGTATAAATGACATTGGGCGAAGGCGGAGTTCACCCTGGACAGGTCGCCAGTCCATGGGTTAAATGCAGCGGTACATGTCCATCAGGTCTGGCGAGGACACTAGGGGACATGCTGCTCCACTCAACTGGCCATTCAAGGGGTAACGGACCCTAACATTGTATGCACCTGATTGGTCCCTGGTTTCAAATGGACCAGCATGGCGGACTCCAATGCTCAGTTGACCAAGCCTGCTGGCCCTCTGCAGTCCTCTGTGGCACCGTGTAGGTGTTGTAACAGGGCCCACAGCCCATTGCCACTCAGGGCCCCCATGCAGGTTGATCTCGCCATGGATGGGACCACAAATGCCTGCTTTAATGCTCTTCAACAGCGTTTATATAAACATCTCGAGCTTGTTAGATCACTCACCAACAGACAACAACAACATCAGCTTAACACATAACCGCTGAGTTTTAGTGCCTTCAAATGGGGTCGTGTTTACCGTGTTTACAAGATAGGAAGTTGTTTTCACGATAGCAACGGCATTATTAAAGTTACTGTTCCAGTTTAGAAGACACAGAGGCTAACAATTTAGCAAGCTAGCAAGTGGGTAACATAAGCAGGAAATGCAAAGGCATAATGACAGAGGAGAAAGATGAGGTTGAGAATATTAACATTTTCATCCATCTTCATCCGCTTATCCCGTTAGGGATCGCAGGAGGGCTGCAGCCGATTGGGCGAAGTCGGGGTAGACCTTGGACAGGTCGCCAGTCCATCGCAGGGCACATAAAGACAGACAACCATTCACGCTCACATTCATATCTACTGGAGATTTTGTGTCATTGATTAACCTGCATGTCTTTGGACTGTGGGAGGAAACTAGAGAACCCGGAGAAAACCCACGTTAACACAGGGAGAACATGCAAACTCCACTCAGAAGAGCTCCAAGTCGGATTCTGCAACCCTCTTACTGTGAGGCGATGCATGCAGTCCATATCAACATTTTCCTCAGACATATTATAAAACTACAGAGAAAAACAATATATGATGTCGGGCGACATGAGGGGGACAATCATATGGGACCAACTTGTAAACATGAGCCCATATAAGGCACCAATATTCACAACCTCGTAAGTGGAAAGTTTCTGAAAGCTCTGAGTTCACGACTTGTGACGTGTTTGCTGACGTTGTCAGAAAAGGTGGAGCCCATTTGTGTGTAATGATATAGATAATATATTGACATTTTAGTTGTATATTGATTTTCTTTGTAATTTCATATGTCTGAGGAAAATGTTGATATTCTCCACAACCTCATCTTTCTCCTCTCTTTATGTTTTTGCATCTCCTTCATTATGCTCCCCACTAGTCAGTTTGCTAAACTGCTAGCCTCTGTGGCTTCTAGACTCGACCTTAATATTGCCGTTACTTAGCAGCAGTGTTCTTCACGACTTAACCACTTCAGCATGAGAGTGTTGTGTTCATGACTTCCCATTTCGTAAACATAGTAAACAGGATCCCATTTGAAGGCGCCAATAATGTCAATAGATATATCTCTGCTTTTATGGTACTTTGAAGTACATTTGATGCTGGTAAATAAATTTCTTTGTGAGCTTTTTTTCTTTTAATGGCTATTTCCTGATGAGCTGCAGTTAAATACTACTGAACTGTGACATTCTGAACTGAGTTTATGGGTCTGAAATGAAATGCTGGTCAAACGCAGACTGCAGACTGAAGATGTAAACTGGCGGACTGAGCTGCTGCTGCTGCGGTCTGCCTGCTCCTCTGCAGGATGTTGCAGCAAACTGATGGTGATACATGCAAAGTTACTCAAGGTGATTTAAGAAGACCAATAAAGTGATGAAGCGGAGGGTGTTACTGTCAGCGCCCTCCTCCTCCTCCTCCTCCAGTATAGGTGACTGTGCTGCAGTATCACCTGCAGTAGCATCAGCAGCTCCGCGTTGCTGCTGTGCTGAAACCAAATGACGCTCCATGGTTTTGTCGTTTCCCTGCAGGGAAAAAAAAACCCCATCTCTCTTCACTTCATAGCCTATAACATCGGTTATTTTAGGTGTCATCCCTCCCAATCCCCTTTGACAGGCATGCGCCATCTCCATCCCGATTGTTGGGTGAAAAAGTGGGCAGTTCAGGATCTCATATGTGCCTTCACTTTCTCTCTCAACTCCCTCCTTTTCTCACCGAGCCTCCGAGTCGTCCGGACAGCAGCAGTCCCAAACTCCCCTCCTCATACCTGCAGAGCATCCAGAGCCGCTTTCTCTCCCCCAACAGGACGGGACGGGACGGGACAGTCGCACTGCAGCAAGCTGAGTGGAGCTGACGGAGAAGACTTCTTACAGCCGACAAGTCCATCCATCCATCAGCTGAAATGCTGCTGAGAAGAAGCCGGTAGGTTTTTTTATATTGTTTTATTTGCACTGTTATATCAATGACAGCAGCTGATGTGGTTTAAGTTCTTTTAAATGTGTAATGTGATTTAAATGATAGTGTAAGTAAAGAAAACGACCCTGTTTACCAGTTAATTGCTTTACAGTTAGTTGCTGTCCTCAGAGGAGGTCCTGAAATTATGGCCAGGAGTTCATTTTCTCCCCAGAAAATGACATCTTGTGGAACTGACACACTTATTTAAGTATAACTTTCTGCTAATTGACTTTATGCTTCTTTCTTTTCAGTTTTCTTGCACACCCTGAACTCCCCCACTGTGTTTTAGTGGAGCATGTAGCTGGTTGCCATGTTCCTTAAAGGCTTTTGCCTCCTCATCAGTATTACATAACAATTATGAGGCTAATTGTAATGGTTTTTCATTACTGACTGAAAATTTGTGACTGCATTTATAGAAAGCAACTCCTGGTGTATTTGTCTTTAAATGCTATTTTCTCTGGGAGTAAAGACTGAATGCTGTTGAGTTTAAGCACTGAAATGTTGTTGCTGTGCCCCTTTTGGGGGTGGGGGGAAGAAGCCAGCTTTTTGTTTCAAGTGCACATTTAGCCTCTTCTGTTCGTTGTCTCCACCTCAGGGTGCAGGTAGAGTTCATTAATGGGCAGGTAGAAAGAAAAATGGCAGACTTTTAAAGGAGTCCTCTCTCCTTTATGTGACGGTCCAGTGGCTCTCTGGTCTAATGTCAGCCAGTGGAGACAGTCAAACCCAAAGGGGTCTCTGATCAAAATGTTAATAAAATGAACCCTTTGGTAATCATTTATAATATTAAACACCTTGGTGGCAACATTCAGAACCTTTAAAACTTGAATTTGGTGGTCTAGTGTTGATACTCAACATCATCAGGTCATAAAAGCAGATGCTCAGTAAAGTATTACTTAATTAGACATAAATGTCATAACCTCAGCCCTCATATTAACAATGAATATCTGAGGAGATTTCACATTATTTTATAAACCCTCTGAAATTCAGTAGATATTTGATAATTCGGTTGTGAAGGTGTGGCACATGTTGCATAACAGCAGGAAACCTACTGCTGCAGGGAGTGTGGATGAAGTTGTTGGAGGAATAATTGAACATCTAGCCAGGTTTCAAGCTTCTGAATCATTGCCAACATCTCCAGTTATTCAGGGATTCAAGTTTTTCACAATAAATGATAAAGTGAAAACTAAATGGTAATTAATTCAGCCAGTAAAACTGTTGTTTCTTACGGTTTATGCAGAATAAGGCTACGATTGCAATTACATAATTACAAGACTGTGTTGAAGCTGTATTCGAAGGTATAAAAATTAATTTTGCATTGTGTCCTGAAAGAGTAGGATTATTTTACTCATACAGTTTACTCTGAGGCTTAAGACTGAGCATGTAATATACTGTGGATATGACTTTAAAAAATATATTTATTTCCATATAAGTAGTTAATCATTTTAGCATAAATGCCATGATGAGGTAAGTAATGAGGGTTACTGTATTCAGCAGCCACCTTTGGATTTGTTGAGACCATGAAGTAGATTTTGATTCGTTGAACTCTGATGTCAAAATAGCTGAACTTAAATTAAAGAGTTCTTGATAGGAAGATGTGGTTTAGTAGTTAATTTATTGCCCCCATTCTGTTTAATTTATGGTTTTGTGTGGTTTATAATGGGCTCGCCACGCATGGGCGGTGGTCAGTCCACGGATTTGCTGAGTCAGGTCTGAGATCAGGTGTTTGTTTGATCCACCAACTTGTTCCCAGGCACGTTGGGTGGTGAATCCTCTACTGGGTGGCTTTTCCAAGTTGGTCCACTTCTTGGGAGACAGTTGGTTTATTGAAGCTGTCTGAAGATCTGGAAGGTGGGACGAGTCCTTTGAGTGAGTGTGACTCGTCGGATGTGCGGAGGTGTTACGCTTGATGGTGCAGAGAGTCGGAGGAGTGGTGTTGAGTGTCAGACAGGGGCAGCTTACTTTGCTGTGGAGTATGCAATGTTCAGTGTAAAACAGCTGTACAACATCTGGAGCTGTGGGTTGTTTCTGATCTGAAGATGTAATTCATGGTTTTTTTTTTTTTTTTCTGATGGGTCTTTTCTGGTTACCAGGCGAATGTCATCTGCATAGATGAATATAGAAGATCTGGTCTGAGGTCAGTTAGACTAGGAGGAAAAACTGATCCTTGTGTGAGTCTGTCATTCTGTCGTCTTTATGCACTTTTAATATGTCCAAGTGAAGTTGTAACATCCATTTGTCGACCAGAGATCTGACCGTTACCCACATAGACTTAGATAAGCAGGCAGAAAAACTGCTCTAATTTGCTTATTTAAAAAAAAAACACATAATTTGGTCAGAGTAGAATAAAAAAATACATGACAATGATGTTAATGACAAGGTTGCACAAATGATCCAAGTGTCTCAAATGGCACATTAATTTAGCCTCTTCTGAAAAGCTTTGATTTTAGATTAGAAGATTCCTGCTAAGTATCAACAAAAGGATCAGCTGTGAGACTACGTCACACTTTAAATGTAAGAATACAAGCATCAGAAAGAAACTAAACTAAAGCTTATTAAAGTCATTGTGGGTAAAATGAATAAGTATTACGGAGTCGGGAGAGAAGGATAAAAGTCTGAGAAAAACTCACATAACTTACTACGTTCGCGCTCACTACTCACAACAGAAGTTGTAAATTTATGAGAAAAAAACGTTAAAAGGGCAAATTTACACGAAAAAAATAATCTTGCCTCGCTCAGGGCCGTCTTTACCATAATAACTAACTACATACTGTAATAATTAGTGGCTGTTGTCACTGCAGTTTTGCACACCATTATTTATTTACCGTATATATTTATTTATTTATTTTGTGTAGTTGTATCAATGGTATAGTTTTTTCTCATAAATTCATGACTTTATATTCTTGCAACTTTGTGATTTTATTTTATTTTTTTATTTTATTTTTCTCATAAATTTGCTGTATTAATCTAAGTTTTTTCTTGTAAATGTACAGCTTCAGAAGCTTCAGAAGCTTCAGAAGCTTCAGCTTCAGCTACAGAATCTTTTGTCTTGAAATATTACCTCCCTCCATAGTTATTATTTTTTAAAATCTAAAATGGCCTCAATACGCCGTCGTACTAAACTTCCCATCAGTGTATAAATGAACTATGTCATTACAGTTCAGATAAGACAAAAGTTATATGTAAATTAGGTGCCTTCTTGTTTGGCTGTTTGTAATTATACCTACAAAAAGTAATGCACTGTAATTTGTGTACATCCCATGAAATCTCTTTGTGTGTAATTCACGTAATCGTGAAGCAGGAAATATAAAGAGCGGTGATCGCCGCGTAGGGAGGAGGTCTGGGAGACGGCTGTTCGTGTCCCGTGTGAAACCAGAAGTCAACAAGTCGATTTATTTGTCCCGTAACTTATTTTAGCGTAATTATTTTAACCCAAACTACAATCATTTCCTAAGCCTAACTACACTGTTATGTTGCCCAAACATAACCAAATTGTTTCCTGTGAAGACTGAGTGCATGTAATGAGCGGAAACTGACGTGTTGCTGGACATCTGTAAGAAAATGAACAAATGAAAAAAGAGGAACAACTTTTTCATAAGATATTGTTGTATTTTGAGTTAATAAATCTAAAATCTTAAAAGAAACTGGAAATGTTTGGAGGAATGACGCTGCAATGCTCAAGTAATAGACAGAAACTCATAACACTAGAGTGGATTCCTACCTTTAAAATCCAGTGATAGTAGAAGTATTATCGTAGTCTCACTAACCAGTCCACAGAGCTTACGTCAGCTAACCCGGTGTCTCAGTATGTTTGACCTTGCTGAACTGAGGAGTTATTTTCTTGCTCACTGGTGGAGACAAGGTTTGCCTGAGTTGACCTTGATGCAGAAGACAGAGTACTGCAGAGGCCACCAGCAAGATGTAGTAGGCAAGCTTTAGTTGTTTAGTTGTCAGTGCAGCACTGGCAGGGATCTCAGCCTCTTCATGTTCCTTGTTGACTATTACATTTAGATTTAAAGTTGACAGTGTTAAAGATCTGCTGCAATGTGGTTTTGACTGATGTCAGTCTTCTTTTGCTTACTTGTATGTCTCTGCAGGAGGAGACTGGATTAGTTCTGCTTGTGAATAATGCATCGGCTGCAGTTTCTAGACCTGTAAATGCAGTGGGTGGCATCGATTTTAGCTTGACTTGTCTTCATTGTTGCTCTCATTAAAAAGAGCAGCGCTGCAGAGTGCCTGGTGACGGCGAGGCCAAAGTCTTTGTGATCTAAAAAAGTCACTGAATAATCAGCAGCAACCGGGATTTTCTGGCATCAATTTGAATCATGCACAAACTCATACACAAGCACGCTCTCACAGCAGCGATATTGAAACAGAGTCTTAATGTGGCCTTTTGTACAAAGCCTGCTCCAGAACGATTCTTAGTGGTTTTGAACTTCCTTTTCCATCCTTGAAAAGAAGCGAGAGAAAGGAAAGAGAAAAAGCAAACGAGTGTGCCAGTGCCCCGTCCTTTAATTTTGCTGCGAGGCCTTTTGTAAGGGAGTCGGCCTGAAGTGAAAGCACAGTGTGCAGCTGTCCTCCTGGCCCACGGCTCGCTTTTTGTGAGACGCTTTCTCGTTAAGAATACTAATAGTGATACCAGCCCTGTGGAGTCCTCCCAGCTGGCTGTGGAAACAGACAACAATTATTCTGCCATCAAAGACGGTCATTTAGTCTCACACAAGTTAGCGAGCTGTGTTGGTGCCCATGTGGTTGATACACAGATGTAGAAAAGTTCATCAATGCTTGTTTAACTTTTGGCTCACTTCTGACCTTGGTAAGATTTATTCATATTTCATTATTTACTAAAATTTTCACCTTGAGCACAGGTACAGTATACAATGTGTATGTCTGTGTGAGACTCTATTTATTGAAACTTCATTTTGACAGAAATTAATGAGGCTGGCACACACACACACACACACACACACACAATGTTAGTGTTTTGTTTGTTTCATGTGTCAGCAACAGTCAGTCTTGGACTTCTTTAAGAGTTTAAGAGCTTCTCTGTCCTCTGTCTTACTTAAGTACTAATTTAAACTGCTACTACTACATATCAGTGAGAAATACACTATTGTAGTTTTTACTCCACTACATTTATTTCATAGCTATAGTAACAAGTGACTATTCAGATTAAGATTTTGTATGCCAAACAAATGACCAGTTTGTGACATAAAAAGCACCTTAAAGTATATAAAGTACTCATAATTAGCTCCACATCAACCAACTAAAACGATGAAGTATTTCTCACTTTTTAATGAATAAATGACAATCTGCATTATGCTTCTCTATCAAAAAGTAAGCACAACTACAAGCCAAGTATACCTTTCTGTAGGCCTATAAGGCAAGAAAACATAATTATACTTTATATATACTTATATCTTGGTAAAAAGATTATGTACAAATTGGCCAAAAAGCCAAGTATACCTAGACTTTTCTGTATACTTGTCAATATAAGCCAGGTATACTTAAGTATACGTTTTAAATGTATATGTCTGATAAGTACATGAAAAGGAAACTGAAAGTATACTCACTTATTTTAAGTTTAAAACGTGTAGTAATAGTACACTTGAATAATCTTCTTTTTGGTAATGATAATGAGCAATTTTACTTTTGATACTTGTGTAGAAGTGCAACAAAATCTACTTTAAGTACAATTTTCCATGCTTAACTTTTACTTGTAAAAGTATTGTAAGAGTGTGGTGTTCCTCCTAGTAGTTAAGGAAATTATCTTAATACTGTCTATAGAGCTGCATTTGTATTATCAATTAATATTCTTTTTCACATATCGATAATAACCGCTTTTTCCTAGTGCCCAAATTGAACACTATCTGTCTTTTTTGTCCATAAAACAGTCCAAAATACATTTCCCACTTACAGTTATAAATGACCAAGAAAACCTGCAAATATCCATATTTGAAAAGCTGGAACCTGTGAATTTTGGGCATTTTTGCTTTAAAAATGACTTTACTGTCAATAGTTTCTATTAATCAATTAACAGAAAAGTAATTTGGAGCCACAGCGCTGCTTTTTAATGACGGATGAACATTTGCAGCTTCAGGAGGTTGTGTGAGGTCACTCTGAGCGCCCTGCCATGCCTGCTGGGTTAATAACAGGGCCAGACTGGTGACGGGGAACTGGCAGGGTGCCGCCGGGCTGAGACGCCATGTCATTAGCTCCCGGAGGTGATGAATGGCCTGTGGTCAGGAGCTCCCAGCTTCACTTTGAAAACCACAGAAGTTGCTCTTTTATACTAGTTGAGCTTTGAGATATGCTTTTCAGTATCTTCTGGGACTTTTTTTTACACAGGCTATTAAGATTTTCTCTAAAAGTACAATACAAACACTCAGCTGTCAAGTTAAATCGTACCTTTATGATGATTGTATATTCAGTTTTTATTGAAAATATCCTGGAGAAGCTTTTGGAGGCTGTAGTCTCTGTTGCATGTTATTACGTTATACTGAGAGGTGTTTTTGATATTACTCTATGTGTCAGTTTATTCTATTTTTAGGGTGTCTTCACGCTGGGCCAGAGACAAAAGGATGGAAATTAGACTTGTGGACTATTTATGGCACATTTACAGTTTTTTTTTTTTTCTGTTGATCAGTGAGCATTGTTCCTGTCAAATATGCTTATAAAATACATAAAATGTTCCACTCTATTTATGTCAATGAGAGTGGACAAAATATAAAACACCTCTTAGTATAACTCTAATACTATTTACCCAGTATGTGCATTACAGGTATAATCGTTTTTATTTTCCACCACTTTAGTTCAGACTGAAATCTCTCCACAGCTATTGGATGGGCTGCCATGACATTTAGTTGTTCCTAAGGTCAGCCTTACAGATCTGCTAGTATGGCTGAGACAGGACAGGATGTAATATCTACTCCCAGGCAGATATTATGGTGAACTTGGTGAACGTTCTTCTCCTAAGATAACCTTCAGGTCCAAATCCCTCCATTTTTATAGGTGCTTTATGTTTTATGGCCTTAATTACATAACCCCACATAAAGCTTTTCTTTCTTTCTTTCTTTCTTTCTTTCTTTCTTTTTTATCTTCATGTATTAGTGGTACAATTCAAAAGTCAGAGCATTTGAACCTTGAATCTGTCTCTTCACTTTATCAATACATGTGCAAAGCTAATATATGGGGATGCTGTAGTGAAGGTAGCACAATACTAAGCAGGTTGTGACCTTTAATATTACAATAAATCAGTTTGGTGAGATCAATGGAGCTGAATCAACACAGTTCCTGACTTCCAGTATCAGAAATCGCTCTTCCTATTAAAGGTTAAATGTGTGTGAAATTGGAAACTAGGAAGGAGAAATAACAGGACATGACAGGAATGCTTCATTAATCTTTATGTGTCATATTTTGTCCAATAATAATAATACTCATCTTGTGTTTTCCTCTTTATCTCCATAGCCATGTCCAAATACTTCCACTTCTCATTGCAGTCTGCCACCTCACTCTGGCCTTCCCCACACAAACTCCATCTGCATTTGGTACGTCTGCATTTGCCCATTATTACCTCTTACTTTCTGTATCCATTCAGTTATAAGCAAAGTGTACAAAGGTGTGTTTAAAGAACCACTATTCTCAGCAAATTTACAGAGCTGCTGTGCTCTTCACACTGTTTTACACTCCTGCAGATGATGTCCGGCAGCTCCACGTGAACATCCCTCACTCCGGTCCAGTTTCCGCCCCTCTGGGCAGCTCCATCTCCATCCCCTGCTTGGTGTCTCAGTCCGCTTCCTCCTCTGTTACACCGCGGGTCAAGTGGACCGTGGTGTCTGGCGGGGTGGAGACACAGATCTTGGTGGCACGGGGTCAAAGGGTGAAGGTCAATGAGGCGTACCGAAACCGTGCCGCCTGGCTCAACTACACCTCCTTCCCTGATGATCTGTCACTGTGGTTAGGAGATCTACGCTCCAGTGATTCGGGTCACTATCGCTGTGAGGTGCAGCAGGGACTGGAGGACGCCAGCGACCTCATACAACTCAAGGTCAAAGGTAAGAAAATGAAAAGCGTGGATTTGTGTGCTTTGATTGTAATGTTCCTGTTATAACACATCTAAGAAAATTTTTGTATAATCTGAATATAAATATGTGTATTGTGTGTGTTTAGGTGTCGTATTCCACTATAGAGATGCTTTGGGTCGTTATGCGTTTTCCTTCCATCAGGCCCAGAGGGCTTGTGAAGCCATCGGGGCACAAATTGCGACTCCTGACCAGCTGCTGGCGGCGTATTATGATGGCTATGAGCAATGTGATGCAGGCTGGCTGGCAGACCAGTCTGTCAGGTATCCCAGCTCCTCTGTATCTACGTTTTCCTACATTAAATTAAAGCTATGTTGGTGCAAACATGCATGCTTTAATGGCTGCACCTCTTTGTTTAGTGAACAACATCTAAACCTTATCTTTAGAAAGTACAGGATCTCCACTAGAATTTAAGACAAGTTTACATAAATTTTATGAGGTTAATTTTGCATGATAAATGCTGATTGTTTCCACTCTTGCAGGTACCCCATCCAAGTGCCCCGTGAAGGTTGTTATGGAGACATGGATGGCCAACCAGGCGTGAGAAACTATGGGACAATGCATCCAGATGATCTATTTGATGTTTACTGTTATGTGGAGGAAACTGACGGTATGAATAATAATACTTATTTCTATAACTAAAGGCCAACTCATATGAGATATTTTGGGCCAATTCTGATTCAGAGCGCTAAAAAACTATTACAACATAATATATCAGCCATTATTTATGTAAACAAAGCATGAGAAATGTAAACATAAAATACTTTGTGCTTGTAGGGGAGCTGTTTCATGACTCCATTCCTCAGCAGTTGTCATTTGATGAAGCGCAGTCATACTGCAGAGCAGCAGGAGCCGAGGTGGCTACAACAGCACAGCTGTACTTGGCATGGAGTGAAGGTCTGGACCGCTGCAGCCCTGGCTGGCTGTCTGACGGCAGTGTGCGGTACCCCATCATATCCCCTAGAGAGCGCTGTGGAGGACCTCAGCCAGGCGTCAAAACGCTCTACCGCTTCGGCAACCAAACTGGCTTCCCAGAGCCATCCAGCCTTCATGATGTGTATTGTTTTAAAAGTGAGTATTAAAGTGCATAAAATAGAAAAACAAAATCCATGTCAAAAATGCATTGGATACGCATGCAAAATGGAGATTCAGATGTATAGAAATGTTAGGTGTTTACAGTGTGTATGCATGTAATGAAATTGTTAGGATGTGTACAAACTATTTGAATAAAATAAAAATAAAAAAATAAAATTTGTATTCAATTATCTGTCCTCTACAGGTACTAGAAATACTCATACAGACTCGCCCAGGGACTTCGAGGCCACAGAGCCTGCGGACATTGAACAAGATGTTGTTATTCTTATGGAAACAGCTCAAGAGCTGCAACTGAACCAACATGCAGAACAGGTGGAGCTCAAAGCTCAAAAGGTCCTTGAATCTTTTCCCTTTTTCTCTTCCACTGAGCAAAACCTGGGTGACACACGCCCAACAGTTATATCAGACACAACAGAGTCTCCTCTCGACACCATACCTACATTGGACATCCTCCAGACATTGAATGAAACTTCATCTCCTACAGAAATGAGCTCCCAGCATCCTACAGCACTGGTGAACAGCACTGTTAGCACCACAGAAACTTACGATTCACCACAAAACACAACATTACTGCTCAGTGTTTACAATGAGACAGATTCCCTCCACAACTTGAACTTCACCTTTCACCAGCCTGAGTCTGACAGCACCACAGCATATCCTGAATCATCACATGAATCTCTCACACATAACCAGACAGTTCCAGACACACATCCCGAAGAGAATACACCTGAGACAACAAAGTATTCCCAAGAAATACAAGAGGCCAACTTGCATTTTGACAGATCCCAAGCCAATTACAGTGAGACAGACAGCAATCACACTCAAGAGGAGAGTTTCTGGGAGGTGACCTCTATGACCCTTGACCCTGTCGTTCAGGTGAAACTGGAGGAGACAGCAGGAGAAGATCATGTGCAGGTGTTTCTCTCAACTCAGGCCTCAAAAGAAGAAGAACTTGTTACACAACCAGCACAAACTACAAAATCTACCATTGTGGAGCTAACATCATTTTGGACCCATCTGGATGGGTCTGGAGATATTTCTCAAGGTATGCTGAGCATTTTAAATTTGCATTTCTAAGTCTTACAAATGAACACACCAATATCTTGGATGAATCATTTGATTAAAAATGCACTTATTCACATTCTTGCCAAGAGTTAGATGAGAAGATTGCTACCACTCTTTTATAGTACATATGAAGCTACCAGCAGATGATTAGCTTAGCTTAGCTTAGTGAAAAAACTGGAAGCAGGGGGAAACAACTAGCCTGGTTCTGTCCTAAAGCAACAAAATCCACCTACCAGCATCTCTAAAACTCACAAGATAACATACAGTATATCTCATATATTGAATTTGTACAAAAAAGAAGTGTAGCCACAGCAAGTTGTGATGTTATGGGGGTTTATGTTGCAGACTATTTCTTGGTTGGGAGCGGTAACTTGCCAGGCAACCAGCACAGACTTCATACAGTTAGTGGAACTGGCCAAGACAGTTAGGGACACGCTTCAACCTTGATATTTTAAAAATGTGTTTCTTGTATGAATTAAATGAATTGTATATATAACATGTCAATTAGTGATCTTTAGAGGTGCTGGAAGCATGGATGTATAAAGAGAACTGGATACAGCGTTGGCTCCGTTCATTTCTATGGAAGTTTCTCAGTGGTGCATG
Organism: Pterois miles; assembly: GCA_947000775.1. NCBI lineage: Eukaryota > Metazoa > Chordata > Actinopteri > Perciformes > Scorpaenidae > Pterois > Pterois miles. The sequence continues at coordinate 8,338,438 of CAMQGK010000638.1, read as the reverse complement.
AAGTCAATGGGTAGACTTCCAGGTCTGGAAAAGTACCCAGATCTTTTGGGTCTTTCAGGTCTTACTGGGCCCTAGTGTCTATGTCAGACATGCGCAGTAGCATCCGCTCAGTTAAATGACTCCCTCACATGGTCCCAACGTCTCAGCTTGCGCTGTTGTCTCGGTCTGGGTCTCCACAGGCATGAACAGAGGAAGGAAATAACTCTGATTTTGGCCATTAGCGCAGTTTACAACTTTTCGGACCTCATGACTTAAATTAGGGCTGTTAGAGTGTTTGCACGAGGGAGTTGATTCACCAAAAAAAAAATGATCCGCTGAGTTAGAGACGTCTCTCTCTCAATTTAAATCTCTGAGAAAAAGTCTTTTTGGGCCCAATGGCATCACATGACAGACTCAGAAGTTGCAGTACCACCGTTGGCCACCGTGACCATGTTGGTATCAACGACCGGCGTAATTCCTGGGGCTTGGCTCTAAGGCAGCTGATTCCCCTTTTTTCCAGTCTTTGTGCTAAATTTAACTAACTGGCTGATGGCTGTAGCATCATATTTACAAATATGAGAGCGGTATCGGTCTTTTCATCTTAGTCTTGGCAAGGAAGCAAATAAGTGTGTTTCCCAAAATGTGAAACCCTTTCCTTAATAGATGTATTTACAGCTCTAAATACATGCAATGCTCTTTTCTAGAGAGTGACCTTGAGGTTGAAGCAGTCAGCTTCATCCCCACATCAGATTCTTCCACATCTGGCTTCACCACTCACCCATCACTTTCTGCTTCAGCTAGCAGTTTTCCTACTGAGCCTCGGACAGCACACCCCGATCCGACCCTCTCGTCTGAGTCACGCCAGTCTGACAAACTGGGCTTGGATATCCTCTCCACAGCACCACATTTGTGGGAGTCCTCAATTTCTAGACAGGAGGGAAGTACAAGCTTAGAAATCGAAGACACTGTGATTCTGGAAAGTGAAGAGAAACAGCTGCACCCGACAAAGTCTGAAGATAACCTCCTTTCTGGAGTAAGTTTAGCTACCACTGAGTCTCCAGAGGGGTCAGACACCTCCCTGTTGCCTACTGACTCCTCCACAGCACGATATCGAACATCTGGTTATAGAGTGTATTTGGATACTACGACCACTGGGTACGAAGAAGCAAGTGGACATGAACTTGCTACAGTTACTGCAACCCTGGAAGAAGATGTTAAATTTACGCCAACCATTGCGGAGGGTGTTAAAGTTAGCCAAAGCATTGAAGAGGAAAATAAATTTAACCCAGCTCTTGAAGAGGACATTACAGTTACACCAACCCTTGAAGAAGAAATGAAATTTTCCCCAACTCTCGATGAGAAAACCCAAGTATCCTTTTCACTTGAAGAAGAAGCTAAAATTGCTGTAACCCCTGAAGAAGAAGCTAATGTTGACACAGGTCTTGAAGAAGAAGGTAGCGTTACCCCAGCCCTTAAGGAAGAAGCTACCATTGCCCCAGTCCTTGACAAAGAAGCTAGCATTGCCCCAGTCCTTGAAAAAGATGTTACCATTGTCCCAACTCTTGAAGAAGAATCTAGAGTTGCTCCAACCCTTGAAGAAGAAACTTATATTGCCCCAACCCTTGTCCTTAAAGAAGAAGCTGACGTTGCCCCAGTCCTTGAAAAAGAAGTTAACATTGTCCCAACTCTTGGAGAAGATGCTAGTATTTCCCCAACCCTTGAAGAAGAAGCTAGCGTTACCCCAACTGAAGAAGAAGACGCTAATATTGCCACAACCCTTGAAGAAGAAGCTAGCGTTACCCCAACTGAAGCAGAAGATGCTAATATTGCCCCAACCCTTGAAGAAGAAGCTAGCGTTACCCCAACTGAAGCAGAAGATGCTAATATTGCCCCAACCCTTGAAGAAGAAGCTAGCGTTACCCCAGCTGAAGCAGAAGATGCTAATATTGCCCCAACCCTTGAAGAAGAAGCTAGCGTTACCCCAACTGAAGAAGAAGATGCTAATATTGCCCCAACCCTTGAAGAAGAAGCTAGCGTTACCCCAACTGAAGAAGAAGATGCTAATATTGCCCCAACGCTTGAAGAAGAAGCTAGCGTTACCCCAACTGATGAAGAAGATGCTAATATTGCCCCAACGCTTGAAGAAGAAGCTAGCGTTACCCCAACTGAAGAAGAAGATGCTAATATTGCCCCAACCCTTGAAGAAGAAGCTAGCGTTACCCCAACTGAAGAAGAAGATGCTAATATTGCCCCAACCCTTGAAGAAGAAAATGTTTCCCCAACATTTGAGGAGGACTTTACTGTCTTTCCCTTCGATTCACAAACATCTAACTGGGCTCTGCTGACCACCACAACAGGACCCCAAGAGTCTCTGAATGATCTAGAGTACAGCACAAAAAACTCCTTCATCACCTCTACAGCAGCTCCAGATTCCTCCTCAAGTACAAAACCAGTTGCTGCTACCACAAAGACGCCCATCACAACCACCACGCACTGGTCTAGACGCACCTGGAGCCCAACCACCTCAGCGCCAAATGTTTTCCACAAGACGGCTGAGCCCCGGAAGGTGACAGCCTTCATACCACCAGTGGATCAAGGACTGGTGGATGTTGAGTTTAGTCTCACCCAGCCGCCCACCCTGCTTATCTTGCCCAATGAGAGGGCAGCTGTAGGAGGTACAGGGAAAGCTTCAGGTAATGTTAAAGCCACTCTCATCAGCCTAACCGTCCTCCTCTTGCTACTCGACGCAATGATGCACTAAAATCCCCGATCTGTCCCCAACCTGCCTTTGCTCCATTTTCTGTAAAACGCCTCCCCTCCTTTTTCAAATGACTTCCCACGTTTGTTTCACTTGTTGTCTCAGAAAGCCCCTCACCTCTCTGGCTCCTCCCGCTTCACATTAAAACGCTCCTCACTTCCCCTCCTTGTGACCCCCACCTCCCCTCCAAGATACTCACACTGGGACAGCTCCCATTTGACATTTGTCAACAGCCCAGTCTGTGCATGATGTTTTCTTCCTCATCCAAAGATTGACTTCTATGAAGTATTGTAATATACTGGTATGTTTATGAATGAATGTCTCAGTGCTTCTTCTACAATGATTTTCTGTAAGAGTGATGGGGACAGCGTTGGTAACTTTTATTTCCAAATAATACAAATTACTCTCTTTACCATCACTTTCTTCTCGCTAACGCTCTGTGTCTTTTGCAGTACTCTGGAAGTAACTTTTAAATAAGGGATTTTTCTCTGGAATGTAACAGGTATTATGTTGAATGCAAAAGCAATAATGATTTTATTTTTTTATGTTATATATTTAATCCATAACTTCACATCAAGTGTTAAAACTCCTCCATTTCCTCAGATTTTAAGACTTTTCTTGCTGTATCAGACAGTCTAGTACCAGAAGCACACAGTGTTATTATGTTTATAAGCACAAATATTGTTCAGTGTTCATTTGTTATAAGTGGTAGCATTTAGCATTGTGTTTTTAAATGTCATTTATGGTCATGAATGTTTAATACTCAAGGCATTCTATTGTTTAATCGTTCAAGATTTGTACAGTATTGTGTTCTTAGGTGTAAGAATGATAAAATAATGACTAATCTGTTTGTTTCTCGTATCACCGTAAGTTGATAAATCTGTTAATTTTTTTTCCCTCAGTCTCAAATGTTTTACTTTACTGTAAAATGCATCTGCAGAGGGGTGCATAGTATGGAAGCTAATGTATGCCAAGAAAATCAAAAAGGAAAAAAAAAGAAAATTTAGACATGATGAAATCTAAAGATAAGTCCATTTTTTGACTTAATGATTCAAAATTATGACTCACTTTCTCACAATTTTGCCTAAGTGTCTCATCATTTTGATTTATTATGAGTATTTTTAATTTTAATTTGTGCAAATTGTTTGGTTTTCCCTGCAGAAATTGGCTTCTATATAATTGGCATAATTCCAGGGGTCTGTCTTTCAACAGAGTGGGCAGTAACAGGTCTAACATTTTGACCTGAAAACAAGATGAGGCACAACTCATTACACGAAAACTCTTTACTTTTATTGCTTTACATTACATTACACATGCTTTAGATTAATGTGCATACAGTAACAGAGCAGAACTTAAAATGATGCACAAACTGGAGTGGTTCTGCATCCATCTTTACAGATGCTTTCAGTGATTTGCATCACAAAATAGACTACAGAGCTACTAACAAGCTCAATTTAATCTGAGGTTGCAGTTACACTTTAGTTTGTTAGTTGTATACATCTCTCTATGTTAACATGGTTTTACTATCAGCAAAAAAAACAACAACAGGAAAAGCATCCACATAAGTATTCATTTATTGTGACAAGCTGTCAGATGCAGTATGCAGATGCTTTTGCTATTTTTTCCACATTTAATCTCAGCTTCGGCGCCTCCATTAAGCCTTAATTTGGCGGGCAGTGCTGATTATACGTATATAGGACTATTCATGGTGATAAAAGACTGGAGACTCAGCAGTTAAAGACAGTGGGAAAGCCACCACTCATTCAGTAATTGACTGAAATGACTGAAATGACTGACCTCTCATAATCACCAACAGGAATTTACTTTGCTTTACTTTACTGCTCTGTTTGAGGAAAATGACACAAACACATGGAAATCATTCAGACTTTTCCCAGAAAAGGCTGACAATTGAACCAAGGTCCTTGTTGCTGGGCGAACTTGAAAACATGGGTTAAATTTGTTTTTATACTTAACCCCAGTTGTGTGTGTTCTTTTTTTACAGTTTTACTTTCAGCACACATGATTGTCATTTGACTTGTTTAAAACCGCCATTACCTTCCACGCACACACTGACCCAAAGAGTATGTGAGTGTACACAGTATAATGAGAGACACACACAGAGCTCTTGTTTATAGAGTGTCAAAGGAAGCAAATGAACCAGATCCACTAGTAAGATGTTTAATTTCAGTTTGGACACACATGTCTCCATTTTGCCTTCTTTTACAAAATTAGAGAATTAAACTGAAACTCAGACCCTTCTTTTTCTACTTTCTACTAAACTACTAGGCTTTTTATGGTAACAATTACCCTTTGACATCGACAGTTTTCCTGTAGCCAAGTGATATTTCCCTTGGTCAGTGTAACACAGGAGTTAGGCAACATCCAATTTTTCAAATAGGTCAACGCAAAAACTTCAATCTGTCATACAAATGTACACATTTTATGGGAAACGACATGATGTGAAGTGACTGATGGATTTCTGTTATAATTCCCTCAAAATGACTTTATGAACTCCATGATTTTTTTCTTCACCATAGTTGTGCAAACATTTTTAAACTATGGAAGGAGAGATCCAAGTGTGAAACAAATGTACGTAAGTAAGGGTTATTTGAGTGATAGAGTAGCTTATGTGAATTACAGGGTGAGTCAATGAGCAAAAATGATGTGAAACACAGAGGATTTGTGACAGGAAACATCAGTCTTTATCACTATTGTGTTCTTGGCCGTCCAATAATGTGTTTGACATACTGTAATATCTAACGACCAAAACAGACAGTATGCTTTGGTAGAGAGTAGCTATCAAAACAGATCATTACAATGTCTGCTGATTATTGTGTGTCTTGTGTCTTTACCTTTGGATTTGGAGGGTTTTTAATGAAGAGTAATATTTTGGTGCATTAAACCCAACAAATAACATTCAGTGAAAATTTATTGGGGTGAATGTAGCTCCAAACAACCTCAAACTTTGTGGACAGAGTATAAACCCTGGTTATAAGGGAATATGCGGTTCTAGATGACCTATCCCTTTAAGTCTTTTACATGACGCATTCACACGGGGTAAACGCTTTTTTGAAAGGTTTATTATTAATGAAGAGTGCAAGAGGAAGAAGAAGACAGAAAAAAGATGTCAGAGATCCACCAAGAAGAGAGAAGAAAACCTGAGTTTGACCTCATGTGACACTCTGAAGTTTGTCCTCTGCTGCCATCTGTTGGCTCAGGTTGAGGTCCTTTTAATGGCCTGTAGTATGACACTATTATTATTTGCACATATTCATCTACCTCTGTAAATGTGTAGAATTCACTGGTATACATGCACGTTTGCCATTAGTGCATTCTTTAATCTTTATTTCTTGTATCTTCTGAAGCAGCAAATCCATTTTTATCCTGATATTTATACTCGAAATACAATAATAATACAGAATACTTTAGTACTAAGATATACAGAGTGTAAGCTATGCTCTCATGTAATTTCAGCAGCAGAATAACCTGAAGTGACCCTCTGTTTAATTTCAGATGCCTGTGTGAACGACCCCTGTCTCAATGGAGGCACCTGCACTGACCGAGGTGGGCAGATTCAGTGTCTCTGTCTGCCAACATACGGAGGAGACTTCTGTCAGACCGGTAAGCTCTCTGCTTTTTTGCAGTGGAAATTGTATTTGTCATGTCTGTCAGTATGTCAGTTTGGAATCTGTTTCATAGAATACCAGGTAAATAAGGGAACTGCATACACTGCAGCATACTGTAAAACTGGATATGGTTTCAAAGAGTTTTGGTTGTGCTGTCTCCTCCCCTGTAATGTTTTCAGACCTGGAGCGATGTGAACCAGGTTGGGATAAGTTCCACGGTTTCTGCTACCGACACTTCAGCCAGCGTCTGAGCTGGGAGGTTGCAGAGCAGCACTGTCGTACGCAGGGAGCTCATCTGGTGTCCATCATGACCCCTGAGGAACAGAATTACATCAACAGTAGGTTCAAACGAGATGGTGTGTCCCACATGAGTAATTTATTTACTTATTGTGTCCTGAGGACTGAATATAATTGCCTTATTGCTGTCACCAGACAACTACAAAGAATACCAGTGGACCGGCCTAAATGACAAGACCATTGAAGATGATTTCCACTGGTCTGATGGCAACCCGCTGGTGAGATATTATAAACCACGAGTGTGACCGAGCTCATACAAATCCACACAGTTTTCATATGTGTGAGCACCAGCAGGGAAAAGTTGATGTCCAAACAATTTATTATTGAAAAAAATGAGAACTTTAAAGGACCATTCAACTGATTATATCAATCAAGCTCAGTTTATTAGTTGTGAGTAGCCTATGAGACAACCTTCATGACTTCTTCTGAGGCTCTGGAGGAGCGTTGTCAAGTCATACATGCATTATGTATCATATACGATCCCTGAGCTTGACCCATTCTAGGGACTAAAAATCAAGATATCATTGCTTCTGCAATACACATTTCACCTCTCTTTGTAAAATGCATCTTTTGTTAGTCCCCCAACATTTACAGAATAGTCAAACAGTTTCGGGAAAATATGCTTGTTCATTTTCTTAGAGAGAGTTAGCTGAGAAGATCGATATCACTCTCATGTATCTACGTTATATATGAAGCTGCAGCCAGTTAGCTTAGCTCAGCATAAAGACTGGAAACAGTGGGAAACAGTTAGCCTGGCTCTGTTCAAAGATCGTTCTAGTTTTTGTGACAGGCCCTAGGCCTCAAGACTGATTTCCTGATCTGGGGAGTGGCTACACAGGAGTGTTGGCTGACGCCAGAGTTGGTGTGACTACCCATCTGTGGGTGCCTGGGCAGTCAGTCTCTCTCCAGTTGTTCGGTTTGGTTGGACTTTGGTGAAGCTGCAGGGACTGATCATCATCTTCACTCTTCACAGCAACAGGGGTAAATGGGAACTTGGCTATATCAGCTTCCTCCAGCCCTTGAAACTGCTCTCCCTCCTGACTGGTCCAGAGTTCTTCCTGTTCCTCCTTAATAAGTGGGGGCTCAGGGTCCTCCCAGTTCAGACTGGAGCAAATATCTCTTCAGCAGCCACAGATAGTTGCTGCCTCAACAACGGTCTCAGCATTTGGACAGTGGACATCACTCAGAATGAGCCACTCCCTAATCAGGGAATTGGTCTTGTCACACTTTTATACGTTTTTGGTCAGATTAAATAAAAACTGTATGTGTTAATCTGTGAGATTTAGAGGTGCTGGTTGGAGGATTCTGCTACCTTTAATGCCATTTTATGATCTTATGCCACATTTTGGCTACAGTGATGAAATAATTCCAAAGTTTTGCTATTTTTACATGACCTCATAAAAAATAGGGAAATAAGTAGAAAGAACAATATTATTAATTTGGACACAGTTTATTTATACATATTCTGATTATTATTTACTTATATGCAAATAGTTAAAAACAAATTCACCCATGTTTCCTCTCTCCATGCATACAGCTGTATGAAAACTGGTACAGAGGGCAGCCAGACAGCTATTTTCTGTCTGGTGAAGACTGTGTAGTGATGGTGTGGCACGATGACGGACGTTGGAGTGACGTACCCTGCAACTATCACCTTTCATACACCTGCAAGAAAGGCACCTGTGAGTAAATTAGACATACAACATAGAGCTCCTCATTAATGGTTTCAACTCCCTCATGTGGCTATATTGGGCTGTTACACATCAGCCCCAATGAGGACCTAACTTGACTCAACTCTTCCAACAGCCTCATGTGGTCCACCACCCAAGGTCCGAAACACCTCCATCTTTGGTAAAATTCGACAGAGATATGAGACCAATGCAGTTGTGCGTTATCACTGTGCCGAGGGTTTCCAGCAGAGACTAAATCCTCTGATCAGGTGTCTGTCTGGAGGCATGTGGGAGAAGCCACAGATCCTTTGCACCCTTGGTAAGATAACACATTATCATAACCCTTACAATCACCTTAAAATTATTTTTAAAATGATTTTAAGTTTAGGGCTGCACGGTGGTGCAGTGGTTAGCACTCTCGCCTCACAGCAAGAGGGTTGCAGATTCGAATCCAGCTTGGGGCTTCTTCTGTGTGGAGTTTGCCTGTTCTCCCCGTGTAAGTGTGGGTTTTCTCCGGGTACTCCGGCTTCCTCCCACAGTCCAAAGACAAGCAATTTAAGTTAATTGATGACTCTAAATTGCCTGTAGGTGTGGATGTAAGCGTGAATGATTGTGTGTCTACATGTTGTCTGTCTCTATGTGCCCTGCGATGGACTGGCGACCTGTCCCGGGTGAACCCCGCCTTCGCCCAATACCAGCTGGGATCGGCTCCAGCTCCCCCGCAACCCCTAACGGGATGAGCAGTTGATGATGGATGGATGGATGGATTTTAAGTTTGAGTGTTTTTCCTGTTCTCTGTGTCAGATATGAAATGACATGGTGACTTTGTGGCTGAAGCTCTTCACCTGACAATCTGATAAAGTCAGACTTATTCCCACACACAACATTCTGGTGTTAAGCATTTGCATCTTTATTTCCTGAAAAAATGCACAACCCACCTACAGACCAGGCCAATATATGTTTTAATACTTGTATTACATTTGTAAATTATCACATTTTTTACATAACTTTGAATTATATCATAACGTTGATCATTTCTATTTATTTTTTCTAATTTAAATTAGGATTAAGAATAATAAAGCCAGAATAATGATGTGCAATAACTAATTCCTAGAATGTGCGTCATCCTTCGTTTCACTGAACATATTGTTTGTTACAAATAAAATCTCTTAATCTTCAAATGCGTATTAATCCAACATAAAACTGGTCCCCAATAAATGAACTACAGTATTTACCGCTGTTTGAGTAACATTTGCTAAAAGCCACAGTGCCAAGCTGTATGAGGAAATTACATTTTTGTTAAAGGAGGCCTATTATGCTCATTTTCACCAAACTCTTCGGACTCTGCACCAGTTTCGCTCTAACTGGCCGCTTGGCAGGTATTATGCAAATGTGTTACTTGGTGACATCACCACGTTGCAGAATTAAAGGTGTGACTTCAATCAAGGTGTTTCAGGCAGTTCAGGAGCAGTGTTTCTGTGAGAGAGAGTAACTCCCTTTGGTGTGGACTTTGGGCTTTGTAACTCTGCAAACATGTTACAAGCACACCAAAACTATACAACACACTAAAGGAAATGGAAAAAGCACCATAGATCTTCTTTAAATTAAACTATATATGTTAAAGCAGTTTATTAACAAAAAGAAAAATGGAGAATAACCTTAGAACATTGCTTTTGAATTACTTTTCAGAGGCCGGAGGTCCAACCCAACACCCTGAAGTGACATCACAGACCAGCAGCAACTCTGCTCTCACTGAAGACGAGTTTGAAGCCACTAAAGACACACCGCAGTACTGGGACATCAAGTTTTAAAAGTCAGCCACGCTTTCCTTCCTTGTCTTCCTTTTTTAAATTCTGCTGTTGTAACATGACAAGGTGCCATAAATCAAATGCTTTTACCAATGAATACTCAACAAAATGAAAAAAATGAAGCACAGATAAAGACAGAAACTGAAGCTTCCTCTATAAGCCAAGAAGTCAGAGTGCACAGACAGGCTTTGTTTTCTATTAATGGAGTTAAATATTTCTACTTTTTGATGTCCTTTAGAATATTTTCTACTGTATTTTGGTTTAATGTAGTGATAGCAGAGAAAAAAAGAGGTTAAAGTAGAAGGAAGAAATACAGTAAATGTGTGAACTCCAAATAACTGTCAGCTCCAAATGTACATTACAGTAAAAACGGTTCTCGTTGTGGTTTTTGTTGTCAGGAACCTTTTTTTATAAAATGGTGCTAATGTCTTTAAAAACCTCCTTTCTCAAAGAATCTAACATCTCCAAAGTAAAAAGTCAATCTTAACAAATAGTAGTACTGTACATATATCCGTTTTCACACCCGTGATTACTGCTGTCCGCATTCCTCTGAGAGAAACCTTTTATCGTCCAGCAGACGCAGTTTTGTTCGTCAGCTTTATGTTGTAATAAAGTTTTGTAGAACAGAGCAAAGAATAAATTGTTCTCTTATTTTACCCTTAGCACTGTGTGTGGGCTTTATTTTATGTTCAATCCAGCACTCAGGCTGACAATACAGCAGAAACACCGTTTGGATTTCTGTTTTCTTTTGTCTTCTTTTTCACAACCTTTTCTTGGTAATTTTATATGTCTGAGGAAAATGCTGATGTTCCCAACAACCTCATCTTTCTCCTCTGTCATTATGCCTTTTTATTTCCTGCATCATGTTACCCGCTAGCTTGTTAAATCGTTAGATTTAGACTCAGAGAGTAATGTTAATATTGCCCTTTGCTTAGCGGTGGTGTTCTTCATGACTTAATCACTTGAACGCAACACGTGGTGTTCAGGACGTCCCTGTAATCACCAGCACAGGAGTTCCATTTGAAGGTACCGTAAGGTCAGGTGACCAATGTGATTCTGCGCAGGCGCACTCACACCTGCACATAATCAGCAAAGATGTTGCGTCATGGTTTCGTCACTCAGGCCGGAAAACTGAAGAAGACTGAGAGAAACGACAAGAGAAACACAGACTGTAAGTACTATGTTTGTAAAGGTGTGTTTGTAACAGCTAAAGCTACCCAGTGTACATCCAGGAAACCCTCAGTAATGAGGAAAAGATGTAAACATGAACACATTAGTTTGTGCTAACGCGAGCTAGCTCTGTAGCTAACGTTACGTGCCGCAGGTGACTGAGCTAGCTTACCAAAGGTAGCCCAGGGCCACAACAAGCTGTCGTCTCACCATAAACCATGTATTGTATCACACAAATAACAGGCTAAACATACAAATAGGAGTAGTTTACAGAGGCTTGGTTGTCATCGCGGGTAACTAACAGGTTATATGTTATTCTTTTCACAAAACTGTTTAAAACCAGCCATGTTAGCTTCCAGGGAGGGCCGGTGATGGTCATAAAAAATATAATGATATTTTACTGCAAGACTAAAATGTGCATCAATCTCATAAAAGGCTGACACCACCCACTGTTGTGTTAAATCCTGAGAATAATTGCTGACAAAAAAGAGAAGAAAATAAATAAATAAAACCAGCCGTGTTTACACCGGTTTCTACATGAGATGATAACAGCCACAGTCACAGTTGCCAGCAGCCACCTGCTGCCACCAGATGGCATCATTGTTCCGTGATTTATTGGGGCTACAGGAAACTAACGGGAAGATGTCAGGGACAATAAAGTATTTGATATTACAGCTGAGTCCATACTAAATGTTTTGATTGCTGTCATGTTATCAGGAAAAAAGGCTGAAACAAACAAAGCTACTACCAAGAATTGTTGAGATGCACAGTGGCGATCATTTTATCAGTAACATTTTAAGGAGGATAAATATTGGTTACCTATGGATACTTCAGCTTTAAATCCTGTTAGCCGCATGTATTGAATGAACATAACCACATTATTATACAAGTGGTTAACACTTTACATCTTCCTCCCTGAAAGTATTTCCACTTGCTTACTATACACTTGAATGTACTGTTATTCTCTCATGTGTATAGTAAGTATTTTTTTTCAGTGAAGAAAATGAATGAGACAGTTTGCAGCTATATGAGAAGAATCCCTCAGGTTACACCTACAACCTCTGTGTAATACTTGAGACATTATAATTTAGTAGAGAGTAGGATAGATTGTAAGACCTGTTTGAATAATAGCACGCAGATGGCCAAAAAGTTACTTATACTCTACAGTATGCTCTTATTTTGCCATCACACACATTTTAATCCCTTTAATTTCGAACTAATATGATATAGATTTATGTGACTGAGCACAAATTAAAACCTCTCCACTGTCAACAACTTGTTGGGGGTGGCATTAGGAAAGTCTAACTAAACAGGTGACAAAATGTGTATTTGATGCATGTTTAAATGATTAATTCATCTTACTTGATCAGCTGAATATTATCAATTATTTCTTATTGATAGGTTATTAATCAAGCAAAAATAATTAACAACCACTGCTTTTATCTGTATTATGTGATTGTAAATTGAATATTTTTGTGGTTTTGGATTGAAAGTCAAACTAAAGTGATTTGAAAACATCCCTCTGGGTCTGGAGAACCAAACTGTATTATTATTAACCCTGAAATGTATGTTGAGTGCAGTGGTAGAAGAGATACTCCAGTACTCAGTACTACAGTGTAGAACCAATGTAGATGTGCAAAAGTATTAAAATCAAAATATACATAAGTTTTCAGTATGCAGAATGTTCAACATTAGAATAATTTATTTCCAGATTAATAATGCATAATATAATCAAATTATCTAGTGAATATAGCTATCAAGTAAAGGTAGTGCAGTAGAAGTATAAAGTAGCAGAAAATGAAAATACTCAAGCAAAGTACAAGTACCTCAAAAGTGTACTTACATACAGTACTTGATTAAATGTAATTACTTAGTTACAGTCCACCACTAGTGGCTCATTGTAATCACATAATAGTATATTTAGGATCAGCATTAGATGGCCAAAAACTTGTGAAACTGAAACTGAACTGAAATTATGTATGTGCAAGTGTCTTTATGCATAATTCAAGAGTAGTTTTACATGAAGGCGAATGGGAGGCACTTTTCCTTCCCAACAATGTGCCATTGAGCAAGGCATTTCCCCCTGAAGCAGATCCACATTAGTGCTGCTCAGTGGCCAGAAATACAGGATTATAGTCGCTCCAGGCAGATCCCCCGGTGTGCAGTGTATGTGTGAAACCTTCCTTCCTTCTGGTCCAGCTCAAATAAAAAACAGACCGATCCACATTATTGGACCTGATCAGAGGGCAAAGTTGAATTCATAAACCTGGGTGGATGTTCATAGAGGTATTGGAGCAGGACTGGCATTCTCAGGCCTTCAATGGCGTCACGCAGCTCGGCCTGAATGCAGAGGGTCGCTGTCCATTCCCTTCGTCATAGAGCCGATAACACAGCTCCAGATGGGAGTGTATTGTGGCCTGTGACCCAGAGGTCACGGGGTCAGAGCAGTGTGAACAGAGGCCAGTCATTAAGGACTCCTCACGGAGTTTCTCTTTCTTACGAAGGACGCGTGGCTTGCTAATTGAGGGCCCATCTCCCAAAACCCCAAGTGCGAGGCCCTTGACATCCGCAAATGACCACTGGTGTGAACTGCAGGGGGTGGAGGGAGGTATAGGAAATGAAAAGGAGTGCGTTATCATTATTTTAGCTGTGTTGTTAGAGCTGCAACTAATTATTTTGTCATTATTTTGTTGGTGATTTCTTCAATTTGTAAATTATATTTTAGTTTCCAAAATATCTAATAAGCTAGGTTGATGAGTTAATCATGCAGTTGAATCTATGAGTGGAGCTACTGATAATGTTTATTATCAGTTAATCTGTCAGACACTTTTTTGATAATCATTTTGCCTCTAAAATGTAAAGCAATAGTAGAAATTGCCCGTTACAAGTTCAGAGACCTCAATATATTAAATTTAATGTGACATAAAACAGAAAAATCAGCAAATCATCACATTTGAGAAGCTGCAACGAGAGAATATTTGTTACTTTAGCTTGAACTATAAGCTACATGATTCATTTATTATCAAAATTTTCCATTGATTTTCTGTTATGAAATCATCTGTCTGATCTAGATATATCAAAAGTATTTTTTCCCGCCTCAAACAAGGCAGTGAAATTCTCTTTTTATTTCAATACATCTAATCAGCTGCAAAAAAACAGTTTTTGTGTGTCACACAGTTTCATTCGATGTGCGGCGTCTCTGTGCGAAAGTGCCAGATTTCCTGAGGAAACAGCAAACGATGTTTGAATGAACATATCGGTAATAATTGGACCACAGTGCAAGACTTCACAAGATGTGTTAGTCCGCACAATGAAAAGACAGAAGGGCGAGGAGAAGCTGAAAAGGCGTGCCAAGTTGGCTGGGAACCTCAGCAGTAAGCTTTACCCACAACCCTTCACCCCACCACCACCGCTCACTGGGACACAAACAACCTTTGTGGCTTCCCTCTCGCTCGTGATTTGGACAAATGCAAAGTGTTTTGTGTTTTTGGGGTCCCGACTTCCTTCCTGGTCTTTTTACTACGATATGCAGGCATACACTTGAGGAAAATGTGTGTGTGCAGCTCAGCTTTAAGAATTCAACACAGAGCGGGAAAAAATCATCTGTCAGTGAAAAATTCAATAATCTAATTTACATTTATCTTATAGAGGTCATGAAATTCCAAATTATATAAGATATATACTTGACTTAAAAAACTACCAAGACAAAAAAAGAGTTTTACATTTTCAAAAGATATAATAATCTGTATATTTTAAAAATGGAGATCTATTATCAATATTTTGTCTTGAATGGAGCAGCTTCAAACAGACTTTTTCTAAAGTCTGATTGTTTTTAATGAAATAAATGAATGTGAAATAAATGAACTTGAACACAAGGCTTTGGGAAGAACGGGAGTTGGTCCCCTTCAGGTTTTAGTGCTCATTATAGTCTTTTATTTTGTTTCTTAAAATTCTGAGGGACTTCACTGGAATAAATCATGCTCAAAATATTTCCATTTAAACATCTAATCACTCAGAGTAATCCAGTGGTGACCAGTTATGAAAGAAAAAAACAAACACTACTTCAGTTCAGTATAGCATTGCTGTGTTGCTGCCAGATCATATCATAGCTTGACTGATACAAGATAAATATTTCAATTTTACACTTTTAAATCAAATAATGATATATTAGCTGATATGTATTTTCCATGGCCACGTAACATAATCAAATACTTTTAACAGGGATCCCTTTAAAGCTTTGTGACCATCTGCACCGAGTGGGACATGAAAACAAAGCACTCAACTCTGCTTTTACTTCAAACTATGGCTGCAACTAGCGATTATTGTCATTGTCAATTAATCTACTGATTAGATTCTCGATTAATTGACTAGTTGTTTGGTCAATAAATTGACAGAGAATGGTGAAAAGTTTAAATGGTGATAATAATAATGGTGAAAATTAGTGTTTCCCAAAGCCCAAGATGACGTCCTCAACTTAAAGATATATTCAGTTTGCTGTCATAGAGGAATAAAGAAACCAGAAAATATTCACTTTTAAGAATCTGGAGTCACCCAATTTTTCTATTTTCTTTCTTAAAAAAATACTCAAACTGATAGATTATCAAAATAGTTAGCGATTTTATTTAATAGTTGTCAAAAAAATCAATTAATTATTGCAGCTTGACCTCAAATATATATTCCCCATACTGTAATTTCTCGTTATTTATGGTTCAGCTTGCCAGTATGATATACACAGTATCTGTGATAAGCTAATATTGGCTGAGTGATTGATCAGGCTCCAAATCCTATATTTTATAAAAATAGTCAATTGTAAAATAATTTATGATTTATTACTTTTTATTACATATCTATCTTCTTGCATAATACAATACTGAGATTCAGTTAAGGCATTCAACTGAATTAATCAATGAGACCAATTTGCTGTGAGCACCACTTATTGGACCATATTGGACCATAAAAAACATCTCAATACTAAATACCTTGTGTTATTGTGATGAAGTACCATCTCAAATACAGATCATTGTATCCGTTTCACTGTTTATGGTATCAGGAGTGCTGCATGTAAGAAGTGACTATATTTGTGGAAGCTGCATCAGCTGGATCCAGCTGCATCAGTTTCTCAGCGTGATAAAAAAGCAGCAGCTCAGCTTTCAGATCAGCTCCACTGATATAATGGCTTCTTTAATCCAAGCCAATTAGACCCACAGGGCACGGGGAGTGGCTGTTTTCACACTGCACCAATTTGCGCTGGGGGTGGGAGGATTGATCGACAGGCAGCCGTGTGAAAACACGGAGACAAATAGTTTACAATTTGAACCCATGGAGAGGCGATATGGAGGACGTAGCCTGCGTGGAAAACTGTCTTACCTCAGAAACAATCAGTCAGGAGCATTAGATCAAACCACATCACATAATTGAACCATCTGGACCATTAAAACCAACACTTTGACCATTTTATGGTAGCTTTTCAAAAAAAAATCTATCCAAACAACTGATCATATCACACTGTCATCATATCTTTTTGTGTTATGATGCCTTAAAACAAATGTTTTTGAGCTTTGAGCCATGCAAAAATATTTGTTTTTTTAAATTGTCTCATATACATTCATGAAAAAAAGCAACAATTACAAACAAATCCAAAAAGTAAGCATTATCAGCTTCATGTTGAAAATCATGCAGTCCTTGGTCACAGGCGAAGGGTTCAATACCTCCATGCTGCTGTCAGCCCCTCAGTTCCTGTAGTGCTGCAGAGCTCCAGCAGGGGGCGCGTTGAGCTGAAGTTGTCCTGATAAAATGACTGCATGGGAATCACTTCCTTTTCAATATTCAGCCTCTGTTTCAGTCAGTGTGATGGGAACATGTGGGCAAAACTCCTCCTGAGGATTACTGAGTCGAGTGTTTGTGTCATTCATGTTTCTGTGAGGCCGTCTCGCTCTCACAGCTGTTCCTCGACACACACCACTGATTAGTCATCCAAGGTGTGTGTGTTGTTGCTCTACACACACGGATACCACATCCAAGCCCCAAGTCAGCGTTCAGATGGTCATACATTATCGCCAAAACATATCTGTTTTGTCATGTTAGTTTT
Source organism: Pterois miles (assembly GCA_947000775.1). Classification (NCBI taxonomy): domain Eukaryota; kingdom Metazoa; phylum Chordata; class Actinopteri; order Perciformes; family Scorpaenidae; genus Pterois; species Pterois miles. The sequence goes on along the minus strand of CAMQGK010000638.1, from coordinate 8,321,042 downwards.
ATAGTTCAGGGTGATGTGCGTTTTGTTTTTAGCATTTATTATGTAGTGGACAGTAAAGACCTGACAGGAAATGAAGGGGAGAGCAGGGATCCTGTAGCCAGACTTGAACTTGTGATTATGTTGGTCAGCATCTTAAACTCTTACAACTCCAGGACACACTGTGATGTGCCTGTATAACTAGAGTACTCTACAGTCTTTAGACATTAAACCAAAATATACTTGTCTTTTAAATCTAAAATGAGAAAACGTACATGTCTCTCCTTTATATACGCTAGACTACTTTTTTCAACATAATCTAATGGAAGTGGGAAAGACGTTGCTTTTGAGGCAGTAACATTCCCATAGGGTGTGACATTTGTTTATGTTGTCACCAATCATACAATGCCGAGCCTGTACGTGGAGGCGACCTCTCCATTATTAATATTGTTTATAGTTTGCAGACAATGTAAAGAATGATTCTCTCATGCCATCCTACTTTATCACCCACGGCTGTGAAGTTCAGAGGACTGAGATTGGTGCTGCGACCATATGCAGATTTCGGAGGAGACCAGTGGCGTCGAGAAATGCCTTTGCAAGTTTTCTCGCTGATTGCTACTTGCGTGAAATAGAAATCCACTTCTGTGTTTTGGTGCAGTTTGTTTTCACACCCGATGCGATGTACCTGAGTACAAATGAACTTTACTTGAGACGACCTTTTTAGGGCTGATCCAAATGCTTCGAAGCTTTGATGATTTGACCGTTGCCATGTTAATCAACTCTAAATCAGTATTCATTACTTGCTTTGTTTTAATATATACATACATTATAAAAATGTAATTATAATGTATAAATCCAAAAATAGCCCATGAATTAAGGAATACAGTACAGTAGTGCATTAGCAGCACTGAAATGGGGGAGATGGAGACTGAAGAATATGTCAGCCTGCTGCGCCATGCTGTACCACGCCATGCTGTACCACGCCATGCTGTACCACGCCATGCTGTACCACGCCATGCCGTGAAGCTTCGAAGTTTTTCCTCAATGAAGCTTCAAAGCCCCCCAAAAAATAGTATTCCGAACAGCCCCACACCTTTTCAAGTGGACCGGGAACGGATCAAGAAACTGTGCCCAGGTACACAGTGTTCACACTAATCAGACATACTGGGGTCAAGTGTACTCAAATCTGGCCCGGGTCCCTGATTTTAAAGCATCCTAAATAACCACTGTAATAGTGAAATTAATACAATAAGAGGAACATAAATATAAGAACAGGACAGTTTTTTGTATACAGCCAGTGGTGGAGGTGGTGTTCAGATAATTTACTTAAGTAACAGTTGCAATACCATGATATACAGATCTAAAAAAAAAAAAAAAACTTCACTTCAGTAAAGCATAAAAAAGTGTTATCCGTAAAATGTACTGGGTAGTACAGTATATGATAATATATTATGCTGCATTAATCTGTTGTAGCAGGTTGAGATGGAGCTAAATATAACTATTTTACACATTGTTGGGTAGTTTAATCTGTAACAATAATATTTTATATGATAAAGTTACATCTAAAATCTTCATTTGTAAAATAAATAATAAGTTAAGAAGTAAAAATAAAAGGAGTAAAAAAGTGGAATATTTCCCTCTGAAATGTAGAAGAGTAGAAGTTGCACAAGTGGAAGTTGTTGCACAGTTGGAAATAATCAAGTACAAGGTCATTGCTCTTAAACACTGTAGATGAGTAAAAATACTTTGTTACTTTACATCAGAGTATATAACACAGCACACTCCTCCATTATATAAAAAATATAAAAGATGTATTCTAAAGCCACATTTTGACAAAGCTTTCCTCTGGTGCTTTCGTGGCTTCGGGTGACATTTTACATAACGATAATAGTAATTGTTGACGTTAAGATATTATCTTGGGTCATTCATGTTTGTCCATATTTTCATGTCATTTTGAAAGATGAGTCCTTCAGTTGCGTAAAGCTGTCGATCAAATGTGATATTTTGACACATTTTAAACAAACAGCGTCCTGACAACATTATAATCACCTTCTCTGTTTTGTTCTTGTGCTGCACCAAAGCATTAACATGTGAAAGCCCACAGTTCCTGTGAACTTATTTGACCTCTGACCTCTCTTCTATGTCTCGCAGACAACAAATAGCTGCAGCTGCGATGGAGGGTTCCCGTTCGGTTCTCACCCACAGACTCCAGTTCAGATTGACGGGGCCCTGTCTGCTCTGCAGCAACAATGAGTGAGTAAGAAGAAGTGATTATTATAAGTGGCTCTGACTTGTTTTGACCAGTAATGACTTACTGAGACACATTCTTCATGCTCTTATACACTTCACATAGTTTAAACATAGCGGAGGCTAGACAAGTGTGAGCAGACACATACATGCATACACAGCGCTGATTAACAGCAGATAATAAAAAGCCTTATTTCTGGAATGCAGTTATATGATACTTGATAACCTGCAGAGGGTGCTGTGTTGAAATGAGAGGAAAAATATGACAGCAAATGAAAGTGAAGAATATGAGTCATCTTAACAAGCATGTTGTGTTAGCTTGCTGGTAAAGACTGTAAATATAGATATCTATCATATCTATCTCTCAGCTGAAATGTTCTCATTATTGATGGATGTGCGGCGGGTTCAGTTATTGTCCAACATTCAGGTCATTCACCATCTTAATGTGATAAGTGTAAAGACCTTCCCATGAATTATGATATTGTCAATGTTTAAATGATGCAGTACATTAACCTCTAGGATTACGTTAATAATATCATGTGTTCCTGATGTATACTCGCAACCCCTCGGCACTGATTTCACACTGTACTGTATGTGTACTGGATCATCTGTTTAACTAAAGAGGAGAGTGATGTTTGAGCTTGTGTTATATTAATTATTTATTTTCAGAGGTAAAAATATCCAGTAATTCACAAGAAAATAGTAGTTTAGGGGAAAGTCTTACAAGAGACATAATTTCATATATCACAAGTATGTTTGTTCTGATTTCCTGGTCTGTTGATCACCAGGTTGTTGTACCCTTAAATGTATTTTTTATAGCTCTATGCTGACAATAGCTGTGGTCAGAGGCATTATGTTTACGGGTTGTCCGTTCATCTGTCAGTCTGTCATACGTTCGCACATCCATCGGGTTCAATCTCGTGACCGCGTTATATCACGAATGCCTGAAGGGAATTACTTCAAATTTGGCACAAACATCAACTTGGACTCAAGGATGAACTTATCAGATTTTGGTCATCAAAGGCCACTGTCACCTCAAAATATACATTTTTGGCTATAATTCAATTCATGCCCTTATTATGACAATTTCACACTAATGTCTATCAGGATAAAATGATGATGTGATGACATTTTGGACAGACATGGAACTGTAACTTGACAGGTGAGTGGAGGCATACAACCACAAGGTGGTAATTCTAGCTGACCATGTATCATATTAATCATTTATTTTCAGGGGTAAATATATCCAGTAATTCACAAGAAAATAAGCAAAACTTAGAGGAAACGCTGACAAAATATGCATAATTTCATATAGCACAAGTATGTTTGCTCTTCTTTTGGTTAATCACCATGTGATGTGAGTCTTGACCAAGTTATTTAGTGCAGGGTCCACAATATGTCTTGATCATTTGTGCATTTGAGTTACTATTTCAATTTAGCGATATCAACCTTAAAATGTGTCATTTATATGCATGATTTATGTTGCTGTGCCGCATATACATGCAATTCAGGCTTATGGTTAAGTGTACGGGCAGCTTTTTTTGTTCCAAATCAAAAAATATGAAGAAAGTAACACCTGACACATGCAGGAAATGTCTTTGATGGCCCAAAGCCTTCATCACGTTCACAGATTTATTCGATCATGTTTATCTGGGGGTTTTTTTGTGTGGAGATTTTTCCAATCCATCCTTGCAAAAAATCACTAAAAACATCTCACACATGTTCACACGAATACACACAGATGTGCCAGACACAGACACATTCCTACACGCAGTCCTGCACAGCCGAGACTCAGACATGCAAACGACACGGGTACACACTTTTCTCACAGCACCACCCAGACACACACACACACCCACGGTGTGACGCAGACAGTTTGAAGGGCCTCATCTCGCCTGCCTTTCTTTGCCTGTCTGCTCCGTCTGACCCAGCCTTTTTATATGTCTAATTAAGTAGTCAGACCCTCCAGCGTGCCATGACATACTCATGGCTGATTTCTAGCCATGTTTTGTGCCTGTGTCTTCGTCTGGACGGATCGGTTTTATATCGCAATCTATAAGATATTGTTTCCCCATCAAGCTCGCCGCCCCCACTGTCAATGGTCTAGGAGAGTGGACGGATAATTCACAAAATGTTCAATAGCACTCACTAGACTGTTTTTGTGGGAAACCAGCGAGTGGATGACTTTTAGACAGAGGAAGAAATTTCAGACAATGTTCATTTGTGTAAAGAGATTCAACTGAGCATTCCCCATGTATGATCGTCACGCATTTATGAGCTGAACAATGTGTGACGAAAAGTCTACAGATTCTTTTTTTTTTTACACTGTGTGGTCAGTCTGGACTGTTTTTGCAGAAATTTTTGCTTTTTTTTTTTTTTTTTTTTTTTTTTTTCAAATTAGCTGTCAAGTTGTGATGTGTGTCCGTCTGTGCGCACGTGTGCAGAAATGCATTTCCACGGCTCGCTGGGGATGGACGACACACTTCGTCCTCCGGCCCGTCCCCTCGACCCCTCCTGACTGAGCCCTGACCTCGGAGCTCTCTTCAAAAAGGAGGCCAAGAGGTTAAACTTAGCAAACCAGCGGGTCAACAACCTCTTTATCCGGCTTTGACCCCCACCCCCACCGCTCTGCAGTTTAGGAATGAACTGAGTAGCTTATTCTCACATTTAAGATTTCCATAAACTCTGATTTCCTCTTCAGTTTTTTTACCGTCACCAAACTGCCATCATATCACACAGGCTAAATGAGATCAGATGCTTTGGACACCTGAAACAAGCTTAAACGTTTGTAAAGAATTAGAAGTGAAGAACATCTTTACTTCTACTTATCTCTAATGTTTTGTGTTTCTCTTGCATCATGTGATCACAGAGTGGTGGAAAGTAACTAAGTATATTTACTCAACCCCTGTACTTAAGTACAGGTGCCACTGTATGCTACTACATATTTCACTACAAGTCTGAGAAATATTGTACTTTTTATTCCACTGCATTTATCTGGCTGCTGTAGTTACTTAAGTTACTTCAGATTAACAAAAAAGATATTATGATATTATAAATCATAATGCGTTGTTAGAGATTTAACCAGTGGTTTCTAGCCTTTTTGGCTTATGACACCTCACAACAAAAGAAGCATTGGGTTGAAGCTCCTTGTCACAATTCAAATGAGTTGTTACAGTTTCACCAAAGACACATTTTCCCTTCAAACTTTTCACGTGATTCATTTATATAATTGATTGAGGCCTAGAGAGAAAAAATGATCTAATATTTCACATAAAGGCAAAGATTAGAGAAAAGTCCAACAAACAAACTAATTTTTTTCTTCCTCCTGTACCGCGTTAATCATCACAACCCATCAGATTTATGTTGTGCCTGAACCCCTAGGTTGGAACACACTGGACTAAACTACCAAACAGTAAAGATAAAATAGCTCCATCTTGATCAGCTACAGTTGTAAAATTGTATGTACACATTCATGCAACAATCTAATAATGTCATATAGAATAAATTCAGTCACAGGTGACATTTTTCTGCAGAGCGAGTACTTTTACTATGGTAAAATGGTAAAATGGTTGTGTACTTTTAATTGAATTGTATTTTAAATACCAGATTTTTCATCATAATTAGCATTTTTACATTTTGGTGTTGGTACTTTAATTGTAGTAAAGGATCTGTGTACTTCCTCCACCACCAACTTCCCATTTTTAGCAAGAATTAATGGTTTTAGATCAGGAGGGTGTGACTGTATAAACTAAGCAGCAGGATGTCACAGGTTTCTTTTTGAGAAATCCCAGTGGCCTGCAAGGACACACAGCAACAATCAAAGGGTTCAAAGGTCAAGCAACTTGTGGATTTAAAAGGCCATCGAAGAGGGTCGCATAGAGCAACACACTCACACACAGATTCAAACAGTCAATTGTGTGTAGAGAGGTGGTGAATTAGGGAGGAAGTGACCATTGTCCGTCTGCCCAGAGGTCAGAGCGCTTCATGTCACGCTTAATTTCTGACCTTTAACAGGCCGAGGAGGACCTTAATTTATTCAGTGGTTTAAGATGTTTGTTTTTCAGCATGTACTGTACATTATATAGATTAGTCCCAGGAACAGGAGTGTGCTGTCTGCAACTGAAATCTGGTTAGTGATGAGGATTGAGGTGTGGCGTGTATTTTTAATTCAGAATATTTATTTATTTAGTATTAACAATAACATTGCTTCTCACCATGCTTTCTCATCTAAACTTGCTGGCAGTCGGCCCGTTTATACCCAGACATGTTCACTCAGGTTTTTAATACTGGATGTTTGTGTTTCAGTCAAAATTTATAAAGATGTGAGTGAAGAAGCAACATCATCTGTTAAAAAGTAAATACACTTTGTTTCTCTCTCTATGTAATCTTTGCCAAAGTAAAACAAAAATTTGCAAAGTTATTGTTTTTAATTATACTGTCTGATTGAGATTATAAGTAAATAAAAGTGCAAATCTGAGGAAGTATTTGATGCCAACTTTTAGTACTTGACAGGTACAAGATACAGTATAGGGCTACGGTTATACCTGTATTTCAGTTGGTATGACTTCATTTATTTCCCACTTATTCAATAACAGGATGCATCTCAATATATGACAGAGAAATAAAGTGAAGTTAAGATCATTCATCTAAGTATTATAATATTTAATGGACTTTTGTTTAGAGCTGAAACTAGATCAACAGAAGATTAACAATTATATATTTAAGGGTTTTTTTCTAACAAAAATGGCAGTCATTCCCTGTTGTTCCAGTTTTTCACTTTGTGAGCTGGTTTTATCTTTCTTATGTGACAGTAAATTGAATATTTTGCATAAAACTTTCAATTTGAAGACAGTAACTTAAGTTTTAGGAAATCGTGACTGGCATTTTACAGAATAAGTGATTAATCTATTAACTGAGAAAATAATAATCAGATTTATTGATAATGAAAGTAGTTGTTTCTTGCATCCCTGTTTTCATTTAATTGTCAGTTGTGAATCTGAATGGGATGCATTCATTTAAAGTTTGAAATGAACTTTGACCTCCATGATTCAGAGATATGAGAAACGATGAGATGAGATCTGAAGTTTTAAGATAGCTTCATCACAGTAACAGGTAGATTTGAAGTTAAAGTCAGACTTCAGTCTTCATCATGCAGACGAGGATTTGCCGTTGAACTTGAACCCAGTCCCCTCGCCCTGCCTGATTTCACAGTGGCAGCCTCGAGCCCTCCAGCACCTCCCCCGTCCTCTCTCCTCCACCCCCATCAGCACCATGCTCGTCTTTGTGAAGCTGTCTTCCTTGACTTTCCGCATCCCCCGTCTGGCCCTGTGCAACCTCTCTTCCATCTCTGCTCCCCTCCCCTCCCGTGCAGCCATTCTTCACTCCTGGGTTGGGGGGCTCCAGGAGACGGCCTGCGGGGACTCGCAATACAGAATGCTAATCAGGCCCTCGGCGGCACTTCCCACGATTTTCCTCCCAGACATGAGCTTTTGTTTTGTTATTGATTCCATTATAATCAGACGGTTCCCGTAACTTTCCTGCTGTCTGGAGGCCGGCCTGCAGCGCTGACTGCAGCGGAGGGCCTACCTGTCATATGGCCCTTCTCACATTCACTCAGGATTTATGTTTTTACTAAAACAATGCAAATTATCATGTTTACAAGATCTGCAGTGGCACTTGTATTTGCAGTAACCCTGGCATATTACCCTCTTTTAACACACTGTCAGTCAAAAAGGATCAGTCACATTTTATTTAAATTTTGAAGAATCTATTTTTTTATTTATTGCAAATACTCTAGAGTGAAGTGAGAAACTAAATCTATCTGTTTAGGCCCCTCTAACAGATACATTACTGTATAATTTGTACAGCTGATACTGTGTGTGGAGGAGGTTAGATAAGTGTACATGCTCATTTAAAATAATGTCATATTGACAGTAAGGCTATCCTGAATACCATTTTTTTGGGCTTCGAGGTTTTGGTGAGAAATATTCGAAGCTTCATGGTGCAGCGCAAAAGTCTGGCATGTTCTTCTGTCTGTTCCAGGACAGCCAGTCAACTGTACACAGACGCACTACTACATACTACGTAGTGATATCTGTCTGAGAATAACTAATAATAATTACTGTTGAATAGGAATAATGGATAATGTTGTGGGATTATTCCTTTATTCCATGACCTATTTTAGAATTTATGTATTATTAGCATTCTTGTGTAAAAAAAACAAAAAAACAACCCAAAGCATTTGAATACTGATTTGGTGATCAATTACCTCGGCAATGGTCGAAGCTTTGACACGTTCGGGTCAGCTGTCATTAACAGCAGATAGAAAATAACAAGAACATCAGAGTCGATTAATAAAACAGAAAACTGACAATAAACAAGGTTAGGCTCAGCGAAAACCATCTCAGGTGTGTAGAAATTTAATGATTGAGAGTGCCACACTTTTTAATAGATCAGTTTTATAATCATATACTGTAGGCTAATTGTATGGACAAATTCTCCTCAAGGCCATCTTTCCTAGCTAAGAGTAACAGAGCTGACATTTGTCACCTGTGATGACTGTTCAGTGCTTCAGTATCTTTTTGATTTAAATGCACCTACTAATTTTTAAGCTTTTTAACATGGGAAAGGTCAACAAGGTCAACAATAGGTTAAGCTTGTATTTGTTAAAACATGTTGACAGTGATCTTCTAATTTGTGTCATTACACTATAATTTTTACAATTATATGTATAGGGGATTTCAAATAATTTTGAAATCAAATATCAAATAATAATTACGATTTACATCATAAACATTACTAAATTCACAGCTTTACCTGGTCTGTGCCCATGTTTTCTAACTTGTGTGTAGATAAAGTGTGATTACAGTAAAGATTTTTAACCAAAAATGCTAAGTATTAAACCATTATGAGTATTAAAAGCTGAACAAAAATGGGTTTTTAAACTCCCAAAGCCAAATCTTTGCTGTTTGTTCTGTTAACTTTTGGCACTTCAGTGATGGACAACTTCATTTATTGATGCATGTAAAACAGCCTGATGAACTTGCCAAGCCTTTCCAAAACATCAAATTTATACTAACCTCAGTCACTCGTTATCATTTCTGTGCCACTATAGTGAGTTAAAAGAGAGTTGTGCATTACGTGCGCTCTGATCATAACCACTTACTATGAATGATTCATATCTGTCATTTTTTGCGTGAAACAAAAGCTCAGAAACCTTTTTCCTCGAGACCTTTACCCCCGGAGTGTTTGTGAGCTGAACGAGGAGCTCGTCCCTCCAGATGTTTCCAGATGCTTCATGCAGCACGGCAGCAGCTGGATGCACTGGCCTGCGCCTCCTTAGGAGCAGCTGTGCCACACTGTCCCAGACGCAACACATCATCCAGATGTGATTGTGATTTTCCTCTGCGAGTGTACGGTGCGTGTAAACATTGATCAGTGATTGTGTTTAGTGTTTATATGAGTATGTTGTCCTCTGTTCACTGCTGGAGCGTTTCTACCTCGGGCCGGTCCTAACAAGGGTTTTGTGGAGTAAGTTGGTCAGTTTACATACCTGTACTGTTATATTGCATTAAAGGAAGTAGTGTGCAAGCACGTCTTGATCCTGAATTCAGAGATGGGCAGTAAAACCCTATAGAGACCGCTCAGTTAAAACGTGATTCATTAATTCAGACAGATCCACTCATCCTGAATAGTTTCTGAAACTTTATATTTCTAGGTCCATCTTTAAATTCACAGCATGGCTGTTTCTCACAGCTAGCTCATGCATTAATTATTAAATATACCAAGATTATGTAATTTAACATTTCCCAGTCTCATACTTCTGCGTAATGTATGGGGAATCACCTTTAACAAGTCTGACTACTGGCATCATCAATATCACCTTCTCTGTTACAGACAAATCTGATTGGAGTTTAACAGAATTGGGGAAATGATGCATCACTGTTAACTTGTATTGTCACATTAGAATGATTTTTCCTACAGATTACTCCAATTGCAGGTTAAAAATGAGTGTAAGTCAAAATGTGTGAGTGAATTAGAGTCAAAGGCTCCAGTCTCAGACCTGCTGGGAACAGCTGCGTCTCCTACGCAGTAAGCGAGGTGATTGTCTTTACAACTATCACTGGCATGCCGTTGAGTTTCTATGTGGCTGCGTTGTGTTATGATGTTGTGAACATGGGACATGAACAAACAGCTGATTGTAACATGAAAGTGAAACTTAACACACGGGACACGAACAGCGATTTGAATGAAAGCTTTGTGTTTGGTCCATCCACCTCCAGTACCGTCTGCCTGGGTTTACGTCGTAGTTAATGGAGAGCCTGGTGCGTCTCATATGACCGCTAAAGGGTACCTAGTGCGGTGGTATGTCTATACATGTCTGCGGCCATGACAAAGCCCCGGACTTTGGCGCCCTGGGAATGAGAATGGGCTGACGGTAACAGTAAAGGACTGTACTGGATGACACCCATGAGAGGAAGTGTGTAACTGACCTGATGAATTAGTGCTTAAAAACAATCAACTTATAGCAGCACTGATATAAAATGGAGTGAAAACGATTTTAAAGCACACAGCTCGATGGTAGTGTACACAAACAGCCCCATGAAGAAGAGCATGCCACAGTAGGAATTAATCCACATCTCATGTAAAGCTTACAAGGATCTGATTTACAGTCTTTTTTCATATTGTGTCTCTCCGTGTTCTGCTCTGTGTATATCTGTTTGTTTCTGTGTTGTGTTTGTCATGAAAACAAATCTCCTTCTTGGACAATATTAAATCTAAATATATAGATGAATGCCCATGCAGAACAATTGTCACTTATTTTGTGCGAGCCGGAGTTTATTTCTAAGTTGTTGCACAATTGTTATTGAAATTCACACATAGACTGTTATTGTCTCATTGTTAACATTAATACTTTTATTGATTTAATTTAACTGCAGTAGAAACAGTTGCATAGTAAAAACATTGAGCACATTAACAGCAGCTCATGTGCAAATCCTGCTTATAAAACTCCTGAAACAGTAGTTCATAGTGCATTATAGTATAATCAGTTATTCCCTCTGAGTAGTATTCAATCTGCATCAAATGTATTGCACATATTCACAAGTTCTCCACATTAGCGCAAAACAAAATCCCATCTTAAATCCAGATTTTAGTCTCTGAGACTGACTGTGCAATTACTTCTGAAATCAATGGAAACACTTAACTGTTTCAAATGAAACCTCTTCAAATGAAAACACACTTCAACAACAGCATAGCACACACACATTGCACCTGTGCTCTTATAGTGCATGTTAGTTAAACATCACAGTTCTCTCACACAAACCGAACCTGTACATTTAGCTGCTAACGTGCAACAATACAATTCATGTGCAAACACTAATACACAGTGCAATCTTAACAAAACCTCATTTCCTTTGCATAGCTAAAAAATAAATGTATTTTTATTGCACAAAATGCTTCCTGCAGTGAATGCCCTCATGATTAAATGTTTACGCAAAAACATGAAATGTACAATTTAACAAAGATTTTGTTAACAAAATAAAAAAGATAAAATATAATGTGTTGTATGTGATCGGTGGCTGTAAAAAAAAAAAAAAAGCTGCATTTAACCACCATATCATTTAGCATGTTAAGGTTATACAGTCCTTGAATAGAAATGTACAAAAAGTACTAGTTACTAGTTACTGCATGCGTCTAAAAACCTAAACTTAAAAAAAAAAAACTAAAGACAAATCATCTGAATGATTGATAAACAATTCATAGTTGATGGATCAAGTCCATAAAACAGTTTTGACATTGCACCAGAAAATTAATTTCATTTTTTTCAAGTACTCCAGTCACACAGATTGTCAACAATTTGATTGAAACATACTATATTTTACATGAGACAAATTTAATTGCTAGCTGAAATAATTACAAACAAATATGATTCAAGAGATAAATGAGAAAAATTAATGTAACATCTATAATTTAAGATCTACTGTAAGATAAAATTCTCATATATAGGAATATAAATTGCTAAACTAATGAATAATATAAAAAAAATCACACAACTGGTTTTACCACCATTTAACCTTTTTTTCCTTCTTTATAAATTAGTTTGAATCTCAAATGACTGTTTTTTTTGTGTGTATGTGATTGAGAGAGAGAGAGAGAGAGCGAGAGAGAGAGATCTAAGCTCTGACCTACATGAAAATCTAGTGCAGATGTTTCCTGAACAGCTGTGCAGAGCATTTCCCAAGAACAGCGTGTACAGCAGCTCAGTTTGCCGTCCTGTACTCTCTGTTCCAGCCTCATGATGGCCAACTGTCAGTTTGTCCACTCGTATCAAAGTCTTCTGTCGTCATTGGGATAAAGATGTTCTGCTGAAAACGGTCACTTTTGTATCCATTAACCAGCTTTAAGACCTGGCAGTTTCATTCAATGTCCGCTTGTTGGAGACGGCTGCTTTCACAGAGTCCGTATGTTTCCTCCCATATGTTAGCGGTTAATGATGTAGTCCTGTGTGAAACGAACATCGCTGGACTCAAAGTCACAGACCAAAAGAGCGGAGAGGCAAAGATCCGATGATTCCCAACTCCAGACCGATCCCAAACCTTAAAAGAGGAGACAGAGGAGGTGTTAAAAACATTTAAAAAGATACAGCGCAACCACAGAAAGCCCAAAAAATATAATCAGCATTTTATCATTAATGTCCTGATAAGATGTACAGTTTCTGCAGTATGTGGAGCAGCAGAATAAACGTATGCATTTTTAATACTGTATTCAAATTATGTTGGTGAACCAGTTGGCTCAATTCCTCAGCTGCTCTGATTCTACTGTGTTCAACTTTACTGCATTTGTAGTGCAGTACAGGACTGGAGACCACTATAAAAGATATTGATCCCAGGAGATCATCTCTGTTAGATAAGGCTCAGACATACTGCATCTACACAACACGTGTTCTGCAAGACACACACATCCCATATTACTTGGGAATAATTAGCCATTTTGGGCGATTCCTGGTCATACTTAGAAGCTCCTAAAGATGGTAAATAGGTGGAAGGATTGCAGGGGGATCATGTGTGTGCACAGACTCGAACATTTGATGGTCTCTGAGCTAAGCCATGCATAATTTAACACAAAGCTCTGTGTTACTGTTTACTGTGTCGCCTACTGAGTGGCCTTTACTGTAACTGCCCATAGATGGCACACTAATAACAGAGGGAACGAACTCAACACATACAGATAAAATATGTCCCCCTCAACCCCCAAAAACACCAAACTCCAAAACAACCATGCCAGTCTAGACACAAGCTGCTCTTCCAATCACCAACATCACACCTCCTCTCCTTCTCTATCTCCTCTCCTCCTTCTCTTCCTCCTCTCCTCTCCCTCCTCCTCCTCACCCCCACTATCATTGTCTGAGCCACCAAAGTGTTTTTTCCCACGCTTTATTTTTCTCCGTCCTGTTTGCAGCCAGGCAGGAGGAGGAGGAGGTGGTAGTGGGGGTGGAGGGGAGTGGGGGGTCGCCATGGCAACCCCACATTGGCATGCCCCTGATTGGACTATGTGGTGGCTAATTATTCAGCGCATATGCTTAAAAAAAACAATAAAGTAGGACGTATTGAAATGCAGAGCCGAGCATCGCATGGTGTGTGATTAACATATGAGCCCCGCACCGCTTTTGATGAAAGACGCCTCAGTTTCATCGCTCTGTGTAGAAATTAAACGCAGTGTTTAATTGTATGTGCATGTTAAATACACTCGGACATATCGCTTAATATTTCAACTGTAATCCTTTTATTTGTTTTAATTAATAAATGTATTGTTTTTGTTTGCGCAATGTTTGAACTTTTTGACATGAACTTTTGTTTTTGTTTATAAAATCTACTTTAGCTAATTATATTTAACTACGGAAAGATTAATAATTCACATATATGCCAATTTACATCAGAGGATCAATGCAAACTTTACATTGAAAAGCTAGAACAAAAAAACAAGGGCAGCATGCTAATGGCAGGCCTCTGAACACTGGCATGACAGACAAATTGTGTGTGTGTGTGTGTGTGTGTGTGTGTGTGTGTGTGTGTGTGTGTGTGTGTGTGTGTGTGTGTTGTGTGTGTGTGTGTGTGTGTGTGTGTGTGTGTGTGTGTAGCGGGGATGGAGGGTCTGCTGTGTGAAAGAAACCCGTGGGGTAGGGGTTTGTATATGTGTGTGTGGGGGGGGGGTACGTTAACAATGGCCGGCATTGTTTACCAATCTCCCTCGTCCATTAATCAGGACGATCCGGCTCTAATTGGCGTTTTGGTTAAGCTGGTCTCCAGACCCCGTTCCCTCCACTGGCCTAAATAATGGCGTTACGCCACAAGTGCCGCCACACATTGGGGAGGACAATGTGCCGCTTGTCTGAGGGCCCAGGATAGGATCCCCACCCTCTCCTCTTCCCCTCCTTTCTTAGCGCCCCATGCACCCCCCCAAGATAAACCTCACACAGAAACACAAAGAAGGCCTCTCACTATTGAGATCTCACTGTCGCAGCCTCCCTCTCCTTGTCTGTCTGCCCCCCCCCCCCTCCTCCTCCTCCTTCCCACCCTCCTTCCAGTCATTCACTTACTACACTTTTTCCTCCCTGAACTCATCGGTCCCTTGCTTCTGGTGGTCATGGTAGGAGTTGCAGGCTCAGTGATCAGGTCATAAAACCACATCGAAGAAGACGATGCTCACTTCCAGTTCCCTGTTTAGGCTGGCTAAATCCCAACTGCAAATTAGAGTTTAAATGTTTTCACACTTGCTGATAATACTGTTTGCTTCTCAAAAAGTTAGAACATTTCTCAGACTTTTAAAACCTAAAAAAATATGCACGTGAAGCTCAAAGTAAGGCCAGAAAAGTTGGCATGATGGATTTTTATCCACCAGCAACAAAACAAGAAGTAACTGTATATTAATACAGGTTATTAATTTAGATTGATTTCCAGCTCTCTCCTTATGTGATCGCTTTTAAACCCAAATGGTTAACATGAAAAATGCATGATCATAAAGGTAAAAGTAAGGCCACAAGATTATTTAAAAGTTATTTCCAGTAAAATCTTTAAATTCCTCTAGTTCAGAAGTGAGTGACAGTCGATGGCCCTGTGTCAAATAATCCATACAGCATCAGATATTCTTCTACAAGCCAAATACGAAGTCTAGAGCATGTGTGAGAAAAGTAAGTGTGATAACAAGCGGAGATTTATGAAGACTGCCATGTTGCTAATTACGGCTCCTTGTGGGTGTCAGGGAGCATGTAGGTGTTTTCTCTTTCTTCCACATCATCAAACAAAGCCGTCTGCACGCGCCTGCAGTGTAAATATCGTGTGAATGCTCCACATGCAGAAATAGGGATTATAACTCTTTGTAATCAAAAGAATGATCAAATTAATGTCCCAGAAGCCAAGCAGTCGAAAGACTTTTCAGAGCGTTTTGGAAAATCCACAAAACGCTCGATCGTCAGTGTCTGCAGCGTGACGACGGGCGGCACGAAAGCGACGCAGGGAACCGCAGCTGCCCTTAAAAATGCCAGCTTGCCGACACTCAAAAGCCACTGGCTCTACGGTTTCCTCCTATCTCATCCATTCCCGCGAGTCTCTTGGGGCGATCTCTACAATTAACACACTGGCAGTAATTAACGCTGTCTTGAGGCAACCAATGGCGCGGAAAGGATCAGGGCCAACGCGAAGTGGGGGAAGGTGCAGCGCTGGCTATCCATGTTTCACCCCCCCCTTTTTTTTCAGCTGCCATTTTGTGCCAGTCTTAACACCTAAGATGGTGGCAGGACTGTGACTTGCCGTGTGGGAGAGGAGGACAAACTGGCAAGGGAGGGGTCGGAGAAGAGGAGGATTATGGGATTGAGGAGGGAGTCTCTTATTTTCATTCTTCTAGTCGGTACATTGCTGAACGGTTACCAAGACGGGAGAGAGAGGCGGGAGACGGAAAGAGGCATGATCGTCACATTGGTGCCCTACATGCACCACACAGAGGAGGAATTCTCCCACACATGGACACACAAACACACACATGTCAGAGAGGAAGAACAAAGTGTTTATACAGTGTGTACACGAAACAAACACCCTGTGATGGTCTGCTTGTGTTTAAAAAAAAAAACGTAATTTACATGTGCTTAATATACGCTGCATAGATGAACACACATGTGCCCATGTATGAACACACACACACACACACACACACACACACACACACACACACACACACACACACAACCAACACAGCCGTTCTCATGGTATGGTCTGCCCCTGAGCATGCAAATGACATTCATTATGCAAATGCATACAAATCAGAACCAACCATCTGAGAATCCAAGCTGGGAAAAAAACGAAAAGAATAAAATGAAATGAATGAGGGGGGGAAACGCGTAGAAAAGAAAGAAGTACGTTGGGACGAGAGCGTGGGGAAAGTACAGTGTCAAAAAGCACATGTGAACACGTGGTCAACAGGAAAATAGCTTCTAACGTATTTTTTAAGGTTTAAAGATCATAAAAAGCTGGATGAATCTCAAAATTAGCTGCAGCCGTTAGCAAGGTATAAAAAAGATGAATGAAAGAAAAGCATAATTTGGAAATTTTAAGATCAATTCAGCGTTATTTTCCCTGATGTGCAGGACTTTTCCAGACGGATGCATTTGGTGTTGCACGCCACTAGTGCCGACGGTGTTTGAGAGGCGATTTTCTTAAGGCAGATTTTTTGTGAATATGCCCGACAAAGTTACATTCAACATGGGAGACGATGACCATCTTCCTCGCTGGCTTGCGGCGCCTCACTGATGCTATGCTGTTGACTTGTTTGAGACAAAGCCCATTGAGAAGGAAAAGCAGCAAATCAACTGCAGAAGAGCATCAACTGGAGAGGAGATGCTCCAAATGATGGCAAAGTGCCGCTAATTGCCTCTCGAGGTGTTCTTTGTGTAGTTTCACCTCTCTCACCGCCACTGCTCCTGTACGACATGCTCTCTAAAACCGCAGAGGAGGTGCACGCACGTTATTGCCCTTTTTAGGATGGTCACATATATTTTTTTTGCTCTGGGTAAAAAGAAGCTGCTGAGGCACCAGCATGTCTCAACTGTGTGTAGTTCACGCCTCATCTAACAACTACAGCAACAGCAAACAGTTTCCCCTCCTAAGAAAGAGATTTGGATGAGAAAACTGTGCTAAAAGCATATTTTAGCCAATTATCTGGCATCGATAAAAATGCAAAATAAAGGCTAATTAGAAACAGATTGAGGCCAAATTCATCCCCAAACAAAGTGCAATTAGACAAAGAAACTCCTGAGTGTGCGGTATGTGTTTGTTTGTGTGTTGTGCGTGTACAGACGGAGGACAGCCTCTATGACGAAAGGAAAGGTTTAGGGATTTTCTAGCATCTTAAAATCAAACGTTTAAAAAAAACATCTCAGTGTCTCAAGTGCTTTGAAACTCCAAACTCCCTTTTTCTTCATCCTCTTGAAATAACTGTAGCTCATGCAGGCTAACTGCTTCTTTCTTCACTAATTTGTATTTACAGTGATAACAAATCTTTCAGAAACAAAATCACCAAACCAACCAGGTGAAGAATTTTTTTTTTTCCTGTGTCCTCACAGGAAACCTAATTTGATTTGTGATCAGTTGAGATGCCTCTAATAAATAAATAAACAAATAAAACAACACAATAGGGTGAAGACTATAAATCTGAGGCACGGTGCACCGAGGTGTGAAGTACTGTAGTGCTAGCAAGTAATTTCACAGTTTACTTCTCTGGTGGGACAAGAAGGTGGCAGAAATGTTTGTCAATAACAAAGTCAGTTTTGTATGTTTTTCTTACAAGACACCATCTGAAATGTCTTATTTAGCTGCATAGTTTGGTCTAATCTGGTACACGGAGCAGAAAATAAGGCTGGTCCTCTGTGTACGTCAGCTGTCTGGATAAAAGGGTGAAAGAAAGCTTCAGCCCTGCATGGCCTCTCACTACAGAGTATTTATTTTCATCTTTGCATTGTACTTTAATTTGATCCATTTCCTCCTGAAGCGAGATGTTTGGATGGAACCAGAAAGGATTAATTCAATGGGAAGCCATTTGTGGACAGAAGAGCAGTTTAAATAAATTACATTTTGGATGTACAAATACATCAAAGATAGTTTTGTTTTTTGCAATATGTCTATCAATAGGAGTAGGTGCACAGCTTTATTATTAGCTGTATTGATCATTTAGCATTTCAGTGTAACTTTAAGTAAATATTTGGAAAAGAAAAAATGTAAATGTTGAATTTATCTTTTTCCTTCCCAGTTGACAGCGAGAGCCATAGTGGTTTGAAATGAGTCAGCATGAGGAAACATCGTGTCACAAAGCAGGACAAGCTCTACCCCACCACTGTGACTGTACAACAACCAGACTTGATGTATTTTGTGAAAACTGAATGTTGTCTGTAATTGTAATTCTAATATTGATTATTTGTGTTTGTGCACAGTAGCTCCTCTATAAGAGACCTTATGTAATACAGCATCATACCTTCACATCATCGATTGGCAGCATCCATCGTCCGGAGTCCATTCCTGCTTCTTTTTGTGTTTTTTATTTAGTTTTGTTCCTCCATGCAGGCGTGTAATGGGATTCTTGTTACTTTCGGTTATCTAGCTTTATGAAGAATGTACGTCACTCATACAGCTAGATAACCAAAGATAACAGACAACCCCTCAGGCCTGCGAACACTGCTCTCTGCCAGCAACACAAACACACACACACACAAGCTCCGACACACCTGTAAGGACAAACAATGACAAGGGAATGCTTAAAGGGCTAATTCACCAAAAACAAGCTGCTTTACTTTGTCCTGCACCTATTCCAGAGGTGGAAATTATGACATTAATAGTCATAAATCTGGAGTGTTAATGCAGATGATTTATGGTGTGGTGTTAAAAACGCCTCGGTGAAATGAGATGAAAAACAAGCATGACTAAAGATTCACAAGGGATACTGCTGGGAGAACACATTTTCCAAGCTATTAAGTGTCTTTTATATGACTGAAATGTGAATGGGCTCTTGTAGGAATTCAAAACAAAGCATTATAGCCGACTATCCAGTGAACTAAAGACAACAACAATAAAGATCTTTATGAGGGTTATTAGAAGCTCAGGCTGAAATGGCACTGAGGGGAATAATTTACATGAAAATATTACAGTATATGGCAGAATGAAAAGAGGAAATCTCTTGAAAATTGAACGCATGAACTCATTTTAGTAGAGGTAAATACTCAATTACTATACAAAGGTATATAAAGGTATTCAGTTTATTTTAATGTCCAGTCTGGAAGGCAGGTAAACCCTCAAATCATGTGCTTAACATTCACCAGTATTCTGCAAAGTCTTCCTGTTGTACTTACATATCATAATACTGCACTATTTTCATCCTGAGAATTATTCAGATATTAACATAAACAGTTTACATCCCCAGATGTTGTGCTCAGTTGCAGCACCAGCTGTATAGAAAATAGATTATATATATATACATATTGCTTCGAAGGACAAGAGGTTCGTATCTTACATAACTGCAAAAAAATAAGATATATGTAGATGATTAGATGAAATGTATATAAGTAAATGAATAAATGTGGGAATTATTGATGCATTAATTTTCATTAATTAATTTTATACTATGAAGCAATGTTTTTAGATGCTGCCATATTTATTACATGTTTATATTGTAAACATTTTTAAACATGTTTATATATATATATATATATATATTTATATATTATATATATATTATATATATATAATATATATATATAATATATATATATTATATATATATATATAATATATATATATATTAGAGAGAGAGAGAGAGAGAGAGAGAGAGATACACACGTATTACAAATAAATTGAAGTTGAGGCTGACATACTGTATATTTGGACATAATTTCCATAATACATAATTATCTGAAAATAGTAAAATATTTACACATAAAGCCAAATACATCGTTGTGTTTCTCTATAAAATGTTATTTATTTTATTATTATTTTTACCCCATATAATGTTTTTTTTTTTTAATGGCTTTTGGCGAGAGAGGGGAGTGACGTCACTGGCATCGCTGGCTTTCAATTAATGCAGCGAGGTGTGATGCCTAATTAACACGCGCTCGCGCCATTATGGAGAGGATTTTTTTTTTTTTCTTAGAGCATCGTGAAAATAGGCCACTGCCTCCATCCACTCATGAAAAATAAATAACTAGTCCAGGCTACACCTCGTGCTTGAGGCCTACGGTTTGCTGTGTGAAAGGCTCAGAGAGGAGCAGCACCCTCCAGTAGCTGAGACCACTTTGCTGTTTTACGTCTGCAGGCCGTGACACACACGTTTTGTCACCACGACATTCACACCGATGACACCCACACATCCATGTATTCTCATTTATTAATATTTGTATTATACACATAGTTTTTAAAACCGTCGTCTCTGAATATTGTGATCAGCCGCCTTTCTTTCCCTACTGTGAGTGTTGGCCTGAGCTGCTGCAAACGACTTCTCTTACACAGACAATAAAGTTGTATTTTGAATTCTTTCGCTACAGAAAAGTCCACTTGTGTGTTTTTTTAAGTTTTTAAAATGCAAAAATTACTCTATTTTTCAAATTGCATGAAATTTAATGTCTGAAGCTGTTAGAGTAATAGTTGTTTTCTATTATGACCCATGTGTATTGTGCTGTCCCTCTAAATATAACAGAATTATAGCAATAATAACTGATAATAGTGCAACTGTTTATTTAATTGCATTTGATTATTTTTGTGTTAATCTGTTTGGCTTTCCTGAATTAAAGCAAATATTAAATACTGAGCACTGCTGCCTGAATTAAATCTGTTAATTGATATCTGATGCATTTTCATGCAGGTACCGATACACCAGTAAAAGCACAAAGGGGGGGAAAGCTGTGATTTCTCTACAGGTTTCGTTCAAGGTAACTTGGCAGTATAGTGAAAAATGTTCTACTTTAATAGATTGTCAGGATCATAAAAGGCTGCTGTGAAATGCTGCAAAACCTGAGCGGAACAGTCGCGTCCACAAAAAGGATCCCGAAAGGATTTTAAAATGATTTCCAGGAGTAATCAATTAGTTCCACACAGCGAGCTGCTGCTGCGTTCAGGGCCGCTTCATTTATCGTGTGTGTGTGTGTGTGTGTGTGTGTGTGTGTGTGTGTGTGTGTGTGTGTGTGTGTGTGTGTGTGTGTGTGTGAGAGAGAGAGAGAGAGAGAGAGAGAAAGGGAGAAATATGTTGTAACTACTAGGCCTATATGAATTTTTCTAATTTCCTCGAAGTGCATTGAGAGCTCATGTAGAGTCATCATATTGGTGTCGATAGTAAATCCATGACAAATATAAAGATAATTCATATTTACCTGGGAGTTGGAGGAAGTCATCATCTTTATATCTGGTGCGTTTGGGTGTATGTTTCTGAGGGGAAAAAAAGAAAGAATAACTTGAGTGTAAAGGGAAAAAAACACTAAGATATCCAAGAAATGCATCTTTAAAATTGGTAACACGCGGACATTTCATCTCCCCCTCTCTGGAAATCCCTGGAAAACACCCTGCGTGGGAAACCTGCCTACTAGGTCACAGAAAGCCCCAAACTAGTCCAGCTCGTGTTGCTCAGCAGGGTCGCTTTGCACCTGCAGCTTCACTGCCTCTGCAGCAGAGTGATGCTGCAGACAGCGCCCCCCCTTTTCACATTACAATATGTTATATAGACTTGTGTCCCACAGCAGCGTCTCATACTCGATCTTCTAACTTCTTATCCATCACCGTCTCTCATCTGTGGCTTTTAGGTGAATTTAGCAGGTTTGGTCAATCATCACAGCCGTTTTTTTTTTTATTTTTTTTACACCTGGATTCACCTGTGCAGAGTCACCGTTACACCTCATGATAAAGCCCCGACACGTCTTCATTTTGGGGGAACATCCGCCTAATTTCGTCTTTGCGTCATTCGGCCTGGACCTTGCAAAGGCGACTTTTGCTGCTCAGGACCTCAGTGATGATGCAAGACATAATAAGCCCCTTGCATGTTTAAAACCTGTTCATGTTTCAAACAAATTCTTTATACATCACTTTGATTTATAGATAAAGTACAAAAATATACTAAATAAACTTCTTCCCATTGTCAGCTACAATTCGGCAGCTACAACGTATACATCCCCTAAATATGCACCCAATACTATAGAAAATGTTATGTAATGATTCTAGAAATGAAACCTATACACGCATGAGAGGGAGGTCTTACTACCCACTCACACAGATTAAACAGGCCTTATGTAAGAGCTCTCCTATGCTGCTCGCACCGTACTCTATAATCCCAGGCTGCAGGAAGCCGCACGCTGCTGGGTTCATGTACAATCATCACCTTTTGCTTTTTTAATATGCGTACCACCTCCACCCCTCAACCCCTGCTTAGCCTTTTCAGCGCGTAATCTGTTGACAGCAAACAGGCCAAAACACAACACTGTGCACCTCCCGAGGCCACCCTGACACCGCCACATGCCGGTGTTGTGCACCCATGCAACATTGTGAAATTACAGTTCAGTAAAATCTGCAGTACAGCAGGGCTTAGTAAGTAAACTCGTGGAAATGGTGCAACATCAACTTATGTAATGTAATAACAATAGAGTATATGGCTGATCCGGGGTCAGCATCCTCACTGAGTCGAAATCATTATTTCTTTATTGGCATCAAAGACACTAAACCTGTGTTGCCAAAGCAGAATTTAAAAGTTGAAGGGAAAAAAACTCCCATTAGTGAGGTGTTCAAAATGTAGATTAAAAGATGGAGGAGAGAGGGGGGAAGGCAGAGCATAATTCTTTAGTTTAGTGTTACCATTAATACTAATAAAGATGACTGCAAACTAATCAAAAGGCCTTGTGGGAGACAGGAGATCAGCTGTGACTGGAGTCGGGGGAAAGCCATAACTCAAATTCACAGCCATGTTGAGATTTCAGCAAACTACCTTGAACATGCTGTGTACTGAATCCAGTACCAAACAAAAGTGGCTGCAGCCACAAGTGAAACTACACGTCTGTGCTGCCATCAGAAGATGCTCAGCCTTTATCCCAGATGCTGCTGCGCACCGTTTATATAGACCTTGAACTGGTCTGAGAACAGACCAGACCTCACTGGAAGAAATATAGATTTAGTCTGAAGCATCTGGTTTGGCCTGTAGATCCTCACTTATTTACACAACAGGGTTAAACACAGTGTGTTGCAGCCTAAACGCGCGTGAGCTCGCCATATAAATCTTCCCTCCTGCAGGTTTTAAACTCACATGCAGCAAAAGCACTCATAATATACAAAACACGGTTCTTACTGTCTCCTCCGCAGGTGCAGCAGGGCGGGTTGCACCGGGCTTGGATGAGCTCCTGGTAACCAGCGGTCCCTCCGGACGTGTGGCATGCTGAGAGCCAAATGAGCGCGTTCACGAGCGTCGTATTGAGCTTTGTGACGACGGCGCACCGTGACGTCCCCTCCGGCCCCGTCCATTTTTTAAAATCTAACGGGTCCTCTTGTTTCTCTCCGCGCATATCGTCACACGGCTGTCCACCACATCCACAGCCCCCGTCCTCCCCTCACCAAACGGGGGAGTTGGGGCTGTCCGACCCGGATGGCTACATCTCCACCACCACCGTTGTCTCCAAATGGTTTAACATCTCATTTGTCCTCAATCATATACGCCGTCCAAGGCCCACCCCCTTGTGAGTCAGTGAGGTAACACTGTTCCCACCCTCTGAGATTTTTGATATTATGCAAGGCGGCCGATGTAGTTAAAATAAGAACCCACGACAGCGCCTCTCACGCCCCCCAACAGACGCATGCAGAAGTGCATGGTGGCACCATCGTTCATTCATCCACCAAACATCTCCCTAATGCCTCAGTTAGTGTCTGCATGACTTCACCATATCAGGCCCTATATATCTATATAATACGGACTCATAGTGAATTGTTTACATGTCATTAAAGATGTATATAATATAAATCATACCACAACATCTCTATTCCCCCAGCTTATGTTGCATCACGAACATTATGGTCTGGAGCTGAAACTTGTAGAGACAGACTCCAGAGGCTAATTATCATGATAATCACACCAGAAATCTTTTTTGAATCAATGAAAGACGAATCCTCTCAAACGTTACTGAATGAGTCTTGTCTGTGTGCATATAGCCTGGACTTCATTTGCATAAATAAAGTTAACTCAGTCATGTTGATCTGTCTAGACCACATCAGTGTGTGGAAATGCCTTCACACACAGGCTGAACACCTGCATCTCTTATCCCCCACACACTGCAAAAATGCACATTTCAAACATTGCTTAAAAAATACAGTTTTGGTAACTCTTAACAATAACGAACGCTTAATAAAGTTGTAAATAAAGGCGTTATTATAATGGTTTATAAATAGATAAAAGCTTTATGGATCAACTGCAAGACACTGGTTAGGTTGTGAAGAATGGCTGGTTGGATCATGCATGGTTGCAGAAACTCTGGCCCAAAATTCGTGCATTAACAGCTTATTACGCATTTATGGCAGCATTTTCACATTGGCCTATTAGGGTTTTTTTCATAACCTGGCATCCCAAAATGTGTTAAACCAAAAACAGGCGATTAATTGAAAACATTGTGATTCACTGGAGGAACAATCTATCAAATAGTCTCTCTTTCCTCTCACTTTGTATGACTTTAGTGATCAAAACCACGGGTTAACTACAGCAGAAACAAATGAAAGCCTATGTCAGGTGTCAGTCAGACGTGTGAAGGCCTAGCGGAGCTGGAGGATGCTCAGTAACCGGGGGGGAGCCTTGGGCTCCGGACTGTGAAGCAGTTTTCTCTCTGCTGTACGCGTGGGAACCAGATCCAGACACTTTCACTGTGCCGTGATGAGATGACTCAAGTTCATTATGAACGGGGAGCCTCCACCAACGAGCTCTCTGGGGAGCTGCAGCGCACAGAGGCGCGCTCAAGCCAACACCTGCGTGCGCCAAGTTGCCAGGAAACTGTTGTGTGCGTTGATGGGCCAAACTGGCCATTTTTAATTCATGGTACTTTACGGTGTAAAAAGTCGACGTTGTGCCAGTATTTGTAGGCTACTACAATTGAGTTGGACAAGTGTATGAACTTCTACCTGATGCTACTGTAGGAAACAGACACTTCCACACATTCTCTTTTCTTTTAAAATAACAAATAAGGACGTAGTCTATCCCTCTAAACATAGGCAGCATTGTTGTTTGTGATGGAAATAATTTCAATTAGCCTACTTTATATTGCTGGGTAGTTTTACACTCATCATACCTCTGGGCTCCCTGCAGACCCCAGAGGTATACCTACTGTTTATATCTCACAGGTGCTTTACCCTGTCATTACATTTTTTTCATGGCTTTGTCAATCTGTTTGTTCCAAACGACTTCATATCAATGTTTTCAGTTTCTTTTCTTTCTTTTCTTTAATTAGGCCTAGTGCTTTTAAAAAGAGAAATGTAATGGGATCCTGGGTGACCCCAGTCTAAAGCACCCAGTTGCAGCTTATGCAGTTAAATAGAGGAGAATAGATACAATTTTTTTTGCCATGAATCCTAATTTAAAGTATGACACACTATCAGAGGCGTAGGGGCACTATGTCAGTCATTTTCAAGGAGCAGCACATGCTGATTTCCTCATGTGTTCTATCAGTTTTACATCTATGCAAATTAAATAACTTTCCTAAAATAATAATAATCTATTTGTTTTTCATGTGACATTATTTACATAACCAATATTGTTCAGAAAATAAAAAGTTAACATTTTTCTGTGATGGTTGTTTGTACAATAGTTTATTCTTGTCTTCTCGGTCAGTGTTTCCTGTATGTATAGGATGAGGGTTCATTTATAACATCCATCCATCCAGGTGGGGTACACCCTGGACAGGTCGCCAGTCCATCGCAGAGCACATAGGGATGTGTAAGTCATATGTTACAGGCTGCAGAAATAGTGAAGTAAAACATAAGATGTTGACCACTGAGTTGTAGAAGCAGGCTGCAGCACACAGTGGAAATACTCAAGTTGTACTTGAGAGTTGTACTTCAGTAGCATAATTTAATAGTTAATGCCAATAATTATCTTAAAGTAAAAAGTGGTTGATAAAACGAGTTGTGTTGCCATGGTAATGACAGCAGAATAAAACCCCTGTGGCCATTGAACTGTTTCTGATAGAAAACTATTTTTCCACTTGTTTCGTACAAAGTTATAAACAACAATAGCGTGTTGCCCTGTTACTTATTGTAACGCGTTACATGGGCCGTGAGAAGCAGACAGTCTTTTGGCTGGTGGGTCACAATCTGTCTCAGAGCCTCCGACAGCAGTAAACCACCCTCCAGCATCCCTTCATTGTTTTACTGCTGCCAGTCCAGACACCATGCAGGCTTCACTGCGCGCAGAGGCGGCGCGCATCGCGACAAAACCGGCTTTTGCGCACGACGACGAGCAACGTGTTCCAGTTGTACAGTCGATATGTAAGCCTAGAAACCACTATCTTAATATTGCTGTAAATATGAGATGTAATACTTTATCCTGACCACAAGGATTCAGTGTGTAGCCCATGTGTGCCCATGCATGCAGGGAGTCTGGCACCCTTTCACCCCCACGTCGCGCCAATATTCAAATGGGGATCCTCTGATTTAAATAAGAGCTTAATGAGACATGGTGGTGTATAATAAATGAAAGTGGGGGTACTTCAAGAGATTGAAGGCATGCTGCACAGTTTCCAGAGTTATTTTAGAAATGTTACACAGTTTTTTAAAAAGAAGCCAAATAGTACTTCTTACCCCAGCTTAGTGTTAAGAATAGTGAAAATAGGCTATGCTGAAGCCTATATTCAATATATTTTTATATTAGTTTATCTGAAAGCCAAAGTTCCTCAGAGGTTTTTGTAGATTCAACTGGTGGTCTATGAAGAAGGACCACCAGCAAGCCCTCCATCACTTTCTGGGGTCAGGGGACTCCTTGCTGTCAGAAATGTTTAAGAAAATTTACACAATGTTCCTTCATGTGTTGCAGAACAGTCAAAGTGAACGCAGATCACAGTCTTTGCTATTGTAAGAAACTAGAGAAGTGGCACTATAATTTGTAATTTAATCAGAAAGTAAAAATCTTTGACTCTGATGTTAAAGTATTTATCTATTTATCTGAAAGCTTTTGAACTCAAGTGAATTTTAGAATTAAAATACAATACAATAAATCTATTTGTCCACCAGGGTAGAAATTTGTCTTTGGCTCAGCAAACACAGGAAACAGCAACATTAAAAAACAGACAAGCCGTTAGTAAAAACATATAGTTAGACAGGTTGTGTTGTACATTAAAACAGTTAATGTCTGTGTCTGTTTGTTAGGTCTGTTCAGTCTTCTACTTCTAGTTTTTGCTCCTGCCTCTAGAAAAGGATCCATTATGCAGTTTCTGATTTTACATACCAGTGACTTGATGAACTTAGTGGTTTTCTCTCTGAGTTCCTGATTTAAGGAAGAGTGATGATTTTGCTTCTTACCGAATATTGAAGGGAAAGCAACATAAGATATATCTTTTCTGGTTTGCTGCTTAACTTCAGTTAAACATTTTGGATGATCCTCCCTGTCACCACTCACACAAGGCCATGTGCAGCATATTCTTGTTTACCTGTTATTGTTTATTAAAGGATCCTAGTTGCCAAAAACAGAGAAATGCAGTAATCTAGCCCTCTTGGGATTTGCATATAACACACAGGACAATAATTACATTGACAATATAAAACAATTAAATAACATTACAAACAAAATAATTCCCAGATCTATGAGAATAACAAGGTTTTACTAAAGTCTGGATAAGTTTTAACAGGTAAACAGTGAACAATCTCCTGAGTGAATTAGGAAACTGATGTTATCATTACAGGCATTGCTGTATGGTCTTAGTTGACTAAATAGATATCCTGCCTCTATAGGCATGATGTTAAAAAGTGAAAGTAGTGCTGTACTGAGCTGAATACTGCTACTGTTAAGCGTGGTTGTGGCCAAGAGGGTTGTCTTGACGGAATGACAATATTCATCCCCTCCCTGTTATAAAATATATCAAAGATATGATTTCCTGTTTATACTTGGAAGAGATAAGGTATTCCACGTTGGTTACTCAAAGTTTGTGAAGATTTGAGACCCCCTGTGGGACCCTCTGTGAGTGAAGCACAATAATTCGACTATCTAAATCGGTTTCTCTCTGAATGTATTGTGGGTCTCCTGGTGACTGTTGGTGGTTTCCTCTGGTCCCTGAACACAGTCACACATGCAGCTGCATTAGCAGTGGGAACTGACAAGCATACCAAAAAGGCTCACACTGTTGTAATGTACTTAATATATTGGCCCTTTTTTTTGCTTTGGGTTTTTACTGTATTTTTTTCTTTGTGTATAGAAGAAGAAGAAGAAGATCTACCTATTTTACATACTGAAAAAAACCCTTTGAATTATAAGGATGGCAGAACAGACGGAGATGAGATAGATAGATAGATAGATAGATAGACACCCTCCAAAATAATGAAAGAAATAAAAGACTGATTCTTGATTTTTTTAATTATTCTAATCCGTTTGTATTTTTTGCATCTGCTTATGAAGTGTTTATTTTTCAAGTAATATATTTTATTTTATTTAGATAGCCTATTGTTGATGAAATATTTCATATTCCATTAGCAAAATCTAACTCGATTGTGCTTTCCTTCATCACTACAGAAATAAGCCAAATTTGAAAGTGGATATTAATGCTACACATCAGAAACAAGGCGGGCAGACAAAGTGAGTGAAATTAAATATAATATAATAAATGTTATGTCGTTATGGGTTGAGATTCAACAGGCGTTTTGTTTGGAGCAGGTCTAGAAGGATAACGGGGCTCCACGTGTTGGTGAAAAGACTAAAAATGAAGAGGTCTCGTCTCGTTTCTCAGATATGAGACCAACAGGTTGGTTTACTCAGACAGATGTAACTAGTTTACATCAACACTTAACTGGTTAAATTTGTCGCATAAAAACCTTTAAAATTGCTGTTCTAAGATAAATTACTTATTACTTATTTCTGTGTGCACACATGCCGTAAAGGTTTAGACCATTTTGCATTTTAGCTTTTATTTCAGTGATTTATTTTATTTATTTTCATTCAGCGAAATAAACTGACGGCACTGTCCTTCTTTTATATTCTTCCAATGATGTTAATGCACAATTGAATCTGCAATTTCTTTTCTTCTAATTTCTAAATTTACGCATTTTGGAACAGTGTCCGAGTATTATTTTGGATTTTATTTGGACTCCTTTTGATTTCTCCTCCTTTCATGAGGTTACAACAGAAAAAGGCCAAAACTGAATCAGGTGAACTGCACCTCCGTTAAAACATTCCCTTTATTATTAGTTTTATGGCTGAAATGAGCGATTATAGGTCACATTTTCAAACAGGAGTTGCTCAAATGTCTCACAGCTGAACATCTTGTTTTATCAACTAAAATATTGGTTGCAGAAATAAACGCAAACATTTACAGCAGCTGCAGCTCTTTAAATTATAAAAAAAAATCTTCTACGCGAGATCAAATATTAGGAAATGATGTGTCTTTAAAAAAACAAAAGCATCACAAAATCAAATTTATCGATCTCAAATGAGGAATCTCAACCTGTCTGTTTCCATTTTAGCGTTCAAATTTAGCGCAGGTCCTCTGGGATGTGCAGAAGATGACAAATCTTTTTGCTGCTTGTTTTTTTTTTATGCATTTTTATTACTGAGGACCTTCACTGGAGGTACACTATGTGGTCTGGGCGCCTGGCTGTTGTGGTCTTTATGTTATATCAGCACACCTGCTTATTTCACAGCTTCAGTAATCAAACAGGTTTAAATCCTTCAGTCCACTGTTACTGTGAAGTATTTGCGCTGCTTCCAGTAAAATCAGATGTTTTTTTCTGGGTGAAGACTAATAACAAGGAAATATCAGTGAGATATTTGGCCTCGTGGTTGTGTGAATGTTGATGCTGATGCTGTTTTTTTTTTTTTTTTTTGTTTTTTTTGGAGCATATCGATGACATCAGTGCAGAAAACACAGGACTCACAGCAGGATGCAGGTTTCTCTGTTCTCCTGCTGCCATCACATGGACGTTTTGTCTATTACAGCCACACCACCGTGGATTATTGTGCCCTAACTATCTGCTGCCCCTCCTGGCCAAAGAGCCATAAAGTCAACTACTTTACTGCAAACACCAGTAACAACACAAATGCTTCTCCCTGTCTCACATTAAATGGGGTTAGTATATTTTTATGATATGGGATGAGGACATTTACATTCTGTAATTACAAACAAATTACACTCTGCGGGGTTCAAAAGTTTTTTTCTTATATTTTCTAATATTTTAATATTAATAGTATAATAGTAAAATATTAGTAGTAAATAGACTAAATCACAGTAATTAAGGCTTTGAAATAGCTCCTCACCATCATCAAGGATCATACATGAACAAATCAGTGAAATGATAAGTGTGTGAATTTGAAAATATGACCTCAGTGTTTCCTCCAGATGTGGTGAATTGCCAATAGCTGCAGTTGGCTATCGAACAGCACCTAGAATATCGTATCTTTTCTTTAGCATCTTTCTTCTGCAAAACCAACACCACCAGTTTATGGATGCAGCTCAACACTGGTGGAAATAAATACAAACAGTCTGGATTCACTGCTCTTGAAACGTAGGAACCATTGTTTCCCATCTATAGCAACATCATATTGTATGTTTGTGGTAACACACGTTCAGTTTAATAGTGGTAGATGTAAAACAATATTTCATGGCAATCCACTCAAAATTAAAACCACAAATGTCAACCTCATGGTCACGCTTAGGGCTGCAGCTAATGATTATTTTCATTGTCGGTTCATCTGTCCGTTATTTTCTTGATTAATTGATTAGTTGTTTGGTCTATGAAATTTCATAGAATGGTGACAAATATGATAGATTTTTTGATAATCAATTAAGTAGCTGCTGATTAATTTAATGGCTGACAACTAACTGAATTCTCTATTAATCATTACAGTCACATTGAAGTCCATCATAGTACTGGTAGGCTTGATTCTCAGGAATGTCTGGAAGAAATTGTTTGAAATTGTGGCTGAGGTGCAGTTGGGATTTGAGGACACTGCCACTAGCTTTTTCTGGAGCTTTCAACCATATCACACAGTCTTCTTCAGTGGCTGGAGTTTGTTCAGTCGCAACTGAGATGGATTTGTTGACAAGTTCAGTAGCTGCTATGATTCAATCCAAAGACGTGAAAATATTGAGAAATTGAGGTAGCAGCTAGTTCATTTTGGGGTTGTTTTGTCAAACTGCTATTCCCAAGGTCAGTCAATCAATCAATCAACCAACCAACCAACCAACCAACCAACCAACCAACCAACCAATCAATCAACCAACCAACCAACCAACCAACCAACCAACCAACCAACCAACCAACCAACCAATCAACCAACCAACCAACCAATCAACCAACCAACCAATCAACCAACTAATTAATCAATCAATCCTTTTATTTGTTCCCAAAGGGTAATTGATTGCACAGCAGTGAAACATAGTAAACACATGACCATACACAAACAGACATAGGTGAAAAAAAACAAAAGTGTGCAAAAGTGAACTATTTCAAAACAAATTAAAGTATACAGTATGCTCATATCACTTTTGAATAAAACCTTCAAGCTTAAACCTGCAGTTAACAGAATATTTTTGGCATCATTAAGCAAATATCCATAATAACCTTTCAGCATATTGTAATTCAAGTGTTCTGAGAAAAAACAAAACTAGACTTCTGCGCCTCCTCATGGCTCTGTTTCCTGGCTTTAAAAAATCTAGCTAGAGACTCTGACCAATCACAGGTCATTTCAGAAAGAGCAGTCCTATTGTTGTCAGCTGTCAATCATTTGCGATCTCCAGCTGGTGGGTGGTGCTTGGTATTTCCTCAACTGATCCAAACATGGCTGCCAGGTCACAAACTCTCATTTTACAGCTAAACAGTCCACTACAAGAAGCTTCAGAGAACATTAGAGGTGAGAAATAGTCATTACAGTAACAGAATATTGATTCATATTTGATCAGCACTGCCTAGTTTGATCGTTTTGATCAGAATTTGCAAGTGATTGACAGCTGCTCAAAGACAGCAGGCTCTGGATCAGCTCTGATTGGCTGTTTTCCTCTGGTCTGTGAAATCTTGCAGATACTGTTTGGAGGACACAGAAGCAGATGATTTTTTTCTTGTTTTCTTGAACTTGTTTACTTAATTAATTTTGATTATTTTTTAAAAAGATTATTATTATTTAACCGCATGTATGACATAAGTCATCACAAGTTGGCATCTTATTTTATTTAATATAACTTGTAGATATATCTCTATAGAATCAAGACTGACCTACTTATTGTTACAGAAATATGAATCTCAAAAATGTCCAGCGCTAGAAAACACCCTCACGAGTAATAAAGAGTGACAAGTAGTTCTAGTCTCCATGATAAAACGAGATCATAAACCAGTAACATGATGGCAGAGTGAAGTGTGTGTGGGAGGCAGCGTGGAGCGTGTGTGGGCAGCCGAGTGGGGTAAACCTGCATGGAGAGCACTTTGGCTTGTTTTTGTCATTATCACAGCGACTGTAAAACACATTTCCAGGCATGCAGCTGGGGTTTGATGACCCCCCAGGTTTGGTCGCTCCAGAGGATGGAAACACATTTGTCAAACGGTGGACTTGCATATTATGTTGCTCTTTGTTCAGAGTGGACATGTGAACAAGATGGCTTGAGGTTAATCACGGATAGTGGCAGCATAACTCCAACCTCTGTATGATAATATTCCAGCAAGAAACTGACTGATAGATGGATGGATAGATAGATAGACAGATAGATAGATAGATAGATAGATAGATAGATAGATAGATAGATAGATATTGTCAGTCTTCAGGGATTGTGCTTCACTGTGTACTTCATTTACTGGATTAACCAAAAACAAACATGACCATCTGGTTATTGTATCATAAATATTTTTTTTAGAAAATGTAGGTAACACTCCAGGTAAAGAATATAAAGTTAACTGATATGCTTTATTTTCCTATGTGCTGGTAAATAGATGATATATAGCAAATAACTTCTTTGGAAAAAAACCTCCTTGAATCAGTACATTAGCTACACGTTTGTGTAGACAAGACGTCACACAGTGGTGAGATTTGAGTCTGATCAGAAGTGTCTTCCATTAGTTTTGGTTTTCCACCTCTGATGAAGAGCAGTGGACTGTTACTTCTCAGGCCTAAGGGCCCTATTTTAACCATTATATGCTGTTTTGTGTGAAGTGTGTGCAGCAGTGAACAGTAGGAGAGAGCACTGTGTTGATAAATGACTGCTAAACACAGAGGCCTCTGATTAAACAGTATCCGAGGAGGTGTTCGTAAAAACAAAGAGGCAGTGGAGAAGAATGACTGTAATCAAACAGATCAAACTACTTGAACTTATTCACCGGGTTCATTGTGGTTGTTTTCAAATCTCTGGCCTGCTAATCTGTATTGAAGGAAAAAACACTCAGGAATGAGACGTCAACTCGTGAGCTGAGTATTTACAGCGGAAATACGCTTTCAAAGTAAAAAAGTGCAACTATTAAATCACTGAATGGGGCTGATAGTGTTGTTTATAGGTAACATTGACTTTCAAAACTAATTTTCCAATTTGAGAATGAAAAAAATTACAACACCCTATTTGCATTTTGAAATGCTGGACCATTTTATTTTGCAGCATGATACATCTTCACCTGTTGAATTTCTCAGATAATCTGCTTCTCTCATTTCTTATCTGTGAATATGTGTTTTTTTTGTGTGTGTCTTAAATGTGTGTTGCTGTTTATAGGCTAGGGTTAGGTTTCTGGGCCTTAACCCAAGCCCTAGAGCAGGGTCACCCAATCAGAATACGGCACCAAAAGGGCTAAAGACAGCCCTGATTACAATAACATCCGCAGTTAGGTTTAGGCAACAAAACCACTAAGTTAGTTTTCGAAAAAATGTCAAATAAGTATGTGAACTCAAAAATGTATGGAAACAAAGTAACACAGAAAACACATCACAAACATCACTAAAAAACATGTGACAAACGTCACTTATGTGTCTTAGCAAAACACCGGTCTCATGGTTTGTTTGTTGAATCCATCCCCTTCCCCACCCATCCACCATAAACAGTCTTTCTTACTTTCTACTCTACATCAATAGCTCTGATCTTAGCATATTTATGCAGATGTGCTTCCACTGTAGTCGGTACAGACTGCATGACAAATGTCACGCAAAAAGCGAGAAAGGTATTCTTAACGCATGCTAAATGCCTTGTGCAGTTTGTTTTTATTAATTTCATAGTTGTATGTCCCTGACTTTCCCTTCATGTGAGGCTTTCCATCAGAAATCCAATCCTAGTGGGGGAAATATTGGATTATTGGATTTAATTATACAAACAATTTGGCACATTCGACATTCATGATTCCAGGATGATGACTGACTTTGGAGATCCCCTGACTTTTTCTTTAGTGCTACCAACAGGTTGACATTTGTGGTTTGGAGTGAAATGTCTTAGCAGCTATTAGATGGATTGTCATGAACAGAATTTTCTTCCGGTCTGTGAAATCTTTAAGATGCCATGAGGAGCACAGGAGGACACAGAGATATGATTGTTTGTTTTTTTTTCAGATTACCTGTCTCATGTACTACTACCATTTTATAAGAATAACTTTTTTAATCATATTTGCTCTTGTTCTACCCACTGTAGCTTTAAGGGAAAACATCATGTTGGGGATTAAAATAAGTAAACTACAAGTACTAAACACGTACAGCAACCACATAATGTCAGTATGGAAAATGTGACAGTCACGACAAAACGCAGCATTTTCATGCAGGCATGTAATATTCACATCTCTGAGACACAAAATGTGACAGAGACGCACTTTCTTCTGTTGGACAGGCAGGTCCATGACACGCTTTACCGTGAGACTGGGCTGATAAATAAGCAGGACAATCCACTCTGACCCCTGTAATTATAGAAAAATAACACCTGGCAGAGGCAACTACTGACCTTCAGGTCAATAGCGCCCACGTCATACGTTATATTCTATAATTGTTCATTACGGATTATTTAGGGTGGTATTGTACTCGCTTACCCACGTCTCAAAGTCCAACAGCGTACACTGACCAGTTTACAGTCGTGTTTAAAGAGATGTGGAGGAGAAGTCTGAAGCCTTTTACTGTACTGTATGTAGGTTGGGAGGTAGGTCATACAAAATTAAAGATGTTTATGGGTGTCCAACTGATTTGGACAGTGTAAGTCAGTCCAGTACAACAGTCTTCTAATATATACTACCTTTGAAAACCTTTAACTTGAATATAATTTTTTAGGCTGCTGTTTATAGCGTCCTACAGTATCGCCCTCCTTCCATGTTTATTTCGAATCAAGGCTGTGTATTGGCAAGAATCTAACGATACAATGCGTACCATGATACAGGAGTTATGATTCAATATTTTGTGATATATTGAAATATACGCAAGGCAATATATTGTGATTTTTTAATAGTATAATATAATAGCCATAGTATAATGAACACACCGCCACATGCATAAAATCTAAGTCAAACAATTTACTTTTTTATGCAATCAGAACAGTAGACTCTATTTACATTTATCACTGTCCCTGTAACATCCAACATCATAATGTTATCACTTTGTGCAGTCTCAGCCACTTTCTGCCACAAATATTTACATGTCGGCTAATGATTAAAAAGCAATAGTGTTTTTTACAACATATCGTGATACTCAAGTGCATTAATACTTTCTTTCACCCCTATTAAGAATACTATACTGTTTTTGAAAAGTATGAAGTATGAATAGCATTATCAAATACTCTTTACACCCAGGTATCACAGGCACACGAACAGTTAACTCTCTCTTGGAAAGAGATGGAAATTGGACTCTACTGAGTCGTTCATGACATTTTGTAGTTGTGTGAGATTCAGCTGTCTACTGTTTTCTATAATAAAGAAAAAACAAAACTAATGATGCATTCATATCCTGTATTGATTTAGATTCCCTGCTTGATTCAGATTCCCTTTTTCACTTAAAGGTCCAGTGTGAGTATCTAGCAGTGAGGTGAGGAGATTGCAACCAACTGAAGCCTCTCCTGTGCGCCAAGCATGTCGGAGAACAATGGTGGCTGATACGAAAATGCAAATGGTCCTCTTTAGAGCCAGTTGTTGTAAGAGTATCATAGGTCATTTGGAGCAGAGCCAGTGTGTGTACGTGGGAAGTGGGTGGTGAAGCAAGAGCTAAAGAGTGGCGGCAACAGGAGCGAGTAATGTTATTGACTCTGGCCTAA
Organism: Pterois miles; assembly: GCA_947000775.1. Classification (NCBI taxonomy): domain Eukaryota; kingdom Metazoa; phylum Chordata; class Actinopteri; order Perciformes; family Scorpaenidae; genus Pterois; species Pterois miles. The sequence goes on along the minus strand of CAMQGK010000638.1, from coordinate 8,284,393 downwards.
GCAGGAAAAGTTAAGTGGTTTGTCCGTTCAGCGCTACTGTAGACACATGGCAGTGCAACATCGTGGACTCCATGGAGAGGACTCGCTCCCTCTGTAGATATAAACGGCTCATTCTAAGGAAACGAAAACACAATGATTCTTATTATCAGGTGGTTATACACTAAAGAAAACATACTTCTTAATATTATATTCCATTTTTACCAATAGATCCTCTAATTGTTATACATTGGTCCTCTAATGCTATCAGGTGATAATTTTAACATTGAGCTGGCTCCTCTGTGTACAGTTTCACTGCTCAGTTAGATTCTGCAATTGGGTGTGCGATATTTAGCTCAAGGACACTTCAACAACAGCTTTCCTTGAGGAAACTGCAAACCTTACAGTTAACTGGTCTACAGATCTACAGCCAACGTGCTAAATAGTTCAAGCTTTTTAACCGTAACCCTTTCGTCTGTACATTTAACAGACGCCCACACTGTTCTTTTGAGGAGCTGGAGGCCAAGTCTTTCTTCAGCTGAAGTTGTCCTTCCTTCGCTGCCAGATCTCTCTGCTCTTTCTACCCTGCATTTCATTTCTTATGTCTGCCTCTGGACACTATTATGCTACAGACTTAGAGTTTCCACTCACTGCTGGACTTCATCCCAAGGACTTCGTCTAAACTTTTAAAAACGTCCAGGTCATCACAGGATTCTTGTAATCAATCAGTGCTGTTGGAGACATGTAGGTCCCTTTTAACACGGTTTCTTCTCCTGGTTTGTCTTATCCTCTGTTCTACTTCACTGTTCTCCTGGTCTAGAGTGATGTCCATGCCTGAGCTTGATGTCCATGACTCATCTCTATCCCATTTGTTGCTTGTGAGTTTGAATCCAAGAAATCAAGCCAGCCATTGATACTGTGTTTCTAATCCAAGATGTCCCTTATGAGGCATTTTTCCAAGATGTCATGTGTTTTATTTCTGTCAGCCGCTCTATTCCCAGTGGTCCGCAGCACTGGGCCTGATATGGCTTTTGTTTTTTAACTAGGACACACATCTGCCTAGAAACCCAGAAGAATTATACAGGCAGCATGTTACTAGAAATGCAATGTTTTTTAAAAGCATTTTTGAAAACTCCCTAGAGAGTCAGTGCACATCAATGTGATCTCAGTTACTGGATGAGCTGTGCCCACTGGGTTCCTACTGGTTACCTATATGAGAGCCAACACATTTTTTAAATTTGCAAATTGGCCCCTACTGACCTTGCCAAACCTGCCCTCTGCACATCATGTATGTACCTTGCCACCTCTTAATCCCCAATTGAGGGAATAGTTTAACATCAAAGAGTTATTGCCTGTGACAACCAACAGTTTGAGCGCATAATGGCCGTAAAAACACAAATTGTATATTTTACATTTCTGTTTTTGTAGAGATTAATTAAACAACATTAGTGAGCTTTACAGATGGTGGTGGACAGATTTTCTTTGTTACCTTTGCACCGAGTCAGGTAAGATTTTCCCCCTTGTTTTCAATTTTTATGCTAAGCTAAGATAACCCACTGCTGTCTCTAGCTTTATGTTTAGCATACAAACATGACAGGGGTATCAATCCTCTCATCTATGGCAGCTTCATCACGCACCCAGAGACCCAGAAACCAACCAGCAGGCTACTCCTGTTGTGGAATAAAAGGACACCGAACATTTCTGCTAAATTAGAAACACTTTGAAAATGGCCATGACAGTTTTTCCTTTGCAACAAGCTATTATGACATAGTTGGTACTAATGGATTCCTCATGTTTTCTAGTTTAATATGTCAGTATCTTTCCTCTAGCTTTAAAATCTTAAATCATAAGTTGCCTTAATGCTTTTTAAAGAAATTAGTGGCGTTAAAACAAATTTGCATGAATGTTATTAACGCTTTAACTTTGACAGCCCTATAGCGCCCCTCATAGCCAGATGTTTTGAAACGCTACTAAGCGTGGCCGGAAAACACTGAATTGTGACAGATATGTTTGGCAGTGTCTCCACCCGATCCGTACATCCTGTCCAATCGGTGCTGTGCATGTACACCTCTCAGAAGGAAGAAGAAGGAATTTACAGTATGTATGCTGGGTCACTTGGAGGTTGCTTCTAGGACGGATGTGGCCTGTGGGCCGCCAATTGAATAGGCCCGCTGTATAGGCTACTGTATATAGAGTTGTGGTACAGAGAGTGCAGTTGCCCAGGGGCTCCTGAAGGTCACAGTTTAGCAATTACTTTGTGGTAATTTAATTAACAGAAATTTAGTTTGGAAAATAGAAAGGTCCCTAAGGTAGATGCTGCACTTTTGCCTGACCTTGACGGCCTGTCTTGTTGAGAGACCCTGTGTCAAAATTCATTTTTACAATATCAATTGATATTATACTTGCATTGTGCATATTGGCAAAAAAAAAAAAAAAAAAAAAAAAATCAGTGTTATCCATATACTGAAAACTAAATTGGGAAGAGGATTGGTCTGGTAGGTGAGGGCTGATATAGGGGAACTCCTATAGGTCAATTTGCCCCCAGGCCCTCTAGTGAGTTAATCCAGCCTTGTAAAAAAATATATATATAAATTAGTCTGCATGCAGAAGTGTTTTTATTTGATTATATGTACAGTAGGCCTACTGTGTAGTCAGAGTACACTTGCATGCATCAAAAGCATTTTATGTCCAATGTGTGTTGCACTGGTCTATATTATAGCACAGTGTATGGTTGTATTGGGATTTATTTCACATATTTATACCTCTGATAGCTGATTTATGGGTTCATATGTCCCCATATTACTCATATGCAGATTTTTACAAGGCGACTCGTTGGAAAACAAAATCAGGCAATTGTGTGTCACGTTGGCATGATAAACGAAGGTCTGGGAGAAAATGTAGACTATTAACGCCTCACAACACTCAGCATCTCTCTTTAACAACCCCAGCTGGTCTCATCGGTCCGTGATTCGCCGCTTTACAAGACTGTGGTGGTTTCAGGCGTGAAAAACAAACGGCCTAGCGGGTTTTTTTATGGAAAGCAGGCAGGGCACAGTGGGGCTACAGTGACATTTTCCCCACATGCAAAATCATGCAAAAGGTAAATACTGAAGCGGAGGGATACAGACACTATTGCAGAACATGGCCGTCACCTCCGTCATGTCCTCTCGCAAACACCAGCCCTCTTTAGCGACACTATACTCTGATTGGACGAGAGGCTAGCACGTCAGCTTCTCATTGGATTACCGACGGGTCAATCACGGGCTAATTTCTATGACGTCGATCGTACACTGGGTACGCTGTATCGCCAGGGTGGACTGTATAGTTACTTCAACATTAAATGGAATAAAATGCCGTGGATTCACGTAAATAGAGACGTCGCTTCAGCGTAATTAATTGATACCTATTAATTAAGACATTAATACGTCTGGAGCGCGTGGCGACAGGCCTAGTGTCGGCTTTTTATCAGCAATATTTCAGGGTAAGTGGAGTGATACATTTCCTTCCTGCGTCTTTTCTCCTCGCACAGAAGCAGAGCTGCTAGCTTTATTATTTTGAATATAGCAAAGTAAATAAGCATCACTGTTCTGATTTGTATGACATAGAAGCATAGTGTTGGATTTGAGTACAAAATGACCGTAATGTGATTTAAAGTAGTGCGTGCTACAGCTCGCACAGCCGAGTTATATGGAGAGTGTCAGGAAGGTAATGGCTGTCGGTCGACTCGTAACTTGAAAATTGTGAAATGGCCTATTTAGAGTAGCTCGTCCTTTGCTCTGTAAATCAACCCCGGTTGTGTTGTATATGGCAAAAAAAAAAAAAAAAAAAAACAGGACACACTTGATTTGGTAGCAGTATTAGCTTCAAAGCTGTCAAATTAGACCATGTAGGGTACCTGTCTGCCGTCAGTGGGCCTACTCAGTCTCCAGACTCCATCTGTCATAATGTTTGTAGGATACAGCCATGAATCCTGATCCCACTTTGGTAAAAATAATAATAATAATAATTTTAACCTCGTGTGGAGTCCTCATTTCAGAGCTAACATGCTCAGTAGTTTAATGACATTAAGGAGAACATACATATAAAAGAGAGCTATTGTTCAAAGCTCATCCAGCTGCATTTTTCAGCCTCCAGAAAAATGATATTTCCCTGCACTGGTTCAAGTTTGTGTGCCTGAAGTGACTTGAAGAGATTTAGTACAAAAGACTCATTATATTAACAGTGCCAGGTGGATGTTGTTGACAAGCAGAGGGCATTTGCATGGCTTTATATACTGTATTCTTTAACATATACTGTAAGAACAACCAAGTCCAGTTAGGGCACAGATTGTGGTTTAGCATGGGGCTGTTTGCACTCAGTGCACTGGAAATCAGCAGCCATAATTTTCTGTGCCATCCCCGGGTAGATGTTAAAGTTGTTGGGCAAAAAGTAGGCCAGTTTGACAGAGTGACACACCACTGTGTGCCATCCCTGCAGATGGATTCATATCACCATGGTAAGGTAGCACAGTCCCACAGATTGAGAGCATAGATGACACATTTCACTCATCAGTTCTCCTCCAGCAGCATGTTTGTTGTGATGTGTAATATGGGTTTTGGGTTTGCTGCTGAATCCTTATTTTTAGAAATCAAAGCCTCCATGTCCGAAAGATTCCCATTTCTCTGCTCGCCTCACAGCAGGAACAACAACTTGGCTTCCCTCAAACCATGCTACAGTATCATCACCAGCAGTATTTTATTAAAATGCCTGAAATAACAGTGTTGTTGAAAGTAGCAGTTCCTATGGGTGAGACTGAGCTGACAAAGCTGGGAGTGGTTGCCAAGATGAACAGAATAAATCAACTAAGGGTTTCTTAAGTCTACAGCAGCAGTTCCTTAAGACTGGATTCAGATCTTGCATTGTTAGCATCATTTGGTGTATATGGGAATTTGATCTTTTGTCTTTCGTGTCAAAAAATCCTAACAACAAGACAGACAAGGCATCAAACCTCTGATATTTGTTGATTTAGCACAGATATGTATTATAGCAATACACACTTTATGTAAACCAAAAATTACATTTGATTTGTATTTTGCAACTAATATAAAGAGAGGACGGATCAGAATAAATTAAACTTTTTAAATGATTGGACCAGACATATAAATGGAAAGGAAACATGTGACTTGTTACAGTGTACAGTAAATGCAGTGGCAATTGCTTTCATTCCAAGTTTCAGTCCTCTATGTTGGTTTAAATACTTCAGCCATGTCTAGAAAGTTGTAATTTATTTCCTCAAACTTCTCACAGATTTACCAGAGTGATGAGATTTACTTTCTTTGTATCTCCTTTTGATTTAGTCAAGTGGAAGAGGTACAGTAAGACCTCAGGGCTTTCATTGATTTGCCTGTTAATGGTAATTTTATAGCAAGACATGAGGGGAAAATAATCCAAATGCAAAACACTTACATGAGACATTTCAAATTGGTTATTAAAATAGTTTAATTGGATCGGTATTATGATCAGAGTTAATGACTTTGATAGCCATCAACTTGTAATTTGTCTCATATTGTGTTTATTCGTTTGTAGTCACAGCAACTTATTGTCAAGTAGAGTCATATCACACAATAACATAAAACGTGACATTAATACTGAACTCTGAAATTCTTGTTGGGTCAGGTAATGGTTAAAGAAATGATCGACCGGTGTGATATTCTGTGTGGCATTAGTAGATGGTGCGTAGAGTGGGAATGAACACTTGGTTAATCAATTAGTTGGTTGACAGAAATGTAGTTGAACAATTTTGCAATTTATTCCCAGTGGTGGTCCTTATTTATTAAAATCTTAACATTTAGATTATAGTCAAAGTATATACCTTTTAGCGTCAAAATGCTATTTGCTCAAGGCTTTCTAAGCTTTTCTGCACGAGCTGAAGTAGGTTTCTGCATGATCCCTATAGTCAGTGTTTTAACATTGCATACTGTAACTTAAATGGCGGTCGGTGCGCTTCCAGTTTGGAAAAGCAGAGAGGAGTACCGGCACGGAAGCTAAGCAATGTACTGATGTAGGGCTGCAACTAACCATTATTTTCACGGTAGATTAATCCATGGATTATTTTCTTGATTAGTTGTTTGGTATTTTTAAATGTCAGAAATTGTTGAAAATGCGGATCAATGTTTCCCAAAGTCCAAGACGACGTCCTAAAATGTCTTGTTTTGTACACAACTCAAAGAAGAAAGTATTCACATATTTAAGAAGCAGTTTTCATTTATTTTCTTTCTTCTCAAACCGACTCAATTATTCATTGCAACTCTACTGCTGTGGACGCCACATTAGTTCAGATCCGAAAAATCACACAGTAACACAAACAAACTAACCGATCAATGCGGTGGTAGACCAGCGAGGTAAAATTACAGTCTTTGTGAATGTAGTCTGGTAGCTTTGAAGACCATGATATAACGGCTTCAGTTTCCTGTCAGAAAGGCTGTCTGATGGCGAGGTTAAGCTGTGAAAATTCAAAATATAGTGTACTATAGTGTATTTTTTTCTATAGTGTATTATTATTATGTTTTTTAAGTTGGCTAAAATCCGTTTTTCTGCTGCTCCCCTTCACAGCCGCTTTACCTCGCCATCAGACAGTCCTTTCCGATGGGGAACTGAAGCTGTTATATCGTTCACAGAAGCAGTAACTTTACCAGGCAGAATGTGGAAGTATATACAGTATGTGTGTGTGAGATGAACCTGCCCTTTAAGCAATAATGACAAACTTTTCTGATTTCAGATGTACAATTTTTTTTTTTTTTTTGTTGTCTCAGAGTAAACTCATCATTTGGGTTTTGGACTGATGGTAGGATAAAACAAAAATGTAATTTGTAGATGCCACCTGGAAATTAACCGGAAGTCTTTCATGATTTTCTGACACTTTCAGACAAAATGATCGATAAAATAATCAAGTGTTAATCAATAATGAAAAGATGGGTAGTTACAGCTCTCTAATGCTTGCAGGCGACACAAATATATTAATCTTTCATCACTGCATGTTCCTTTTTATTGTCAGGTGAAAGGTTGATGTGAAGTCACAAGACTACATGAGTGCAAATCAACGCTGTCCATCTTTGGGGAGCGGAGACTGAGCCATTAAGGCCGCCCTAAACCCCTGTGTGAGAGCTGTGGATGGGCAAACCCCACTGCAAGTCACGTTTGAGGCTCCTGCCATTTATCTCACATTTCATTGGCTAGCGCATAATCCGCTAAAGGTCACAGCCACTAATTACACTCCTCCAAAACAGACAGATGCCTACCCTGAGCTTGATTGCGCTCTCCTTCGTAAGAAGAATATTCAAGGGTTGCATAACCATCACTTGGACAATCTGAATAACATGTGCATGACTCACTTTTTTTTTTTTTTTTTTTTTTTTTTTTTTAACCAGAGTGACCAAATACATGCCCTCTTAAGATAATGAGGCAAACCTGATCCAGCCAAAAGTCATTCTTTTTCCACTATTATACACTTCAATCTAGTGTCTTTACTTGTTAACAGTCTTTTCTGCTTCTTTGGCTTCCCGTATGTCACAGAGCAAGCTTGGTTTGGCTGGATGCAGGGCTCAGTTTTAGCCAAGCGGCGACCTCATTATCTTGGCGTCCAATCAGTCCTCTGGCCAGCTCCTAATTGAGCCATCAGCGCCTTAAGGGGGAATAGGAGGGATGAACGTGTCAATTACAGTAATGAGGGGGCAGCCATGCAGAGGGCAGTCAGGCAGACGGAGGTTAGACTGAAGCCATTGCAGTGTAGCCCCATTCTGGTCAATTCACAGCTAATCAAAGATTGTCGCTTGACAGTGGCAAAGTTAGTAGTCAGTAAGGAAGAGCTGTTTTTAATCATTTTTCCCTCTCGCAGTGGGATATGCCTACATGGTGTGGTAATTGTTTAGAGTTGTTGCATTACAGTCGCAGCTAATGAATGATCTATGATTATGTCCAGCACTGCTGTGAATACAGATAGATAATGTATGAAAAGCAACATGTAGGTGCAGCACAAGCATACATGATGTCGTCTTTGGAGTACTGTGTTAGTTTTGCAGGCTGTCCAAATTCATTGATGTAATGTTGTTTGCTATTGGACATCATAAGAGGTATTTAAACACTTTAAGGTCTCTTATCATTGAAAGGTTTGTTGTATAAACATCTTATAGCATTTGGTGTGTCGAATATAAATGTACTTTTTTTTTACATTATTATGTTATCCAGTAATCTGGCCGAGTGACTCCCAACTCAACAGGCTTGCATTTAGAGGGTACTCTTACAGTTACTAGGTTGGTACCTGGGAAAACTGTGGAGTTGCTAATGAGCTAAAAGAAGCATTGAAACAATTAATCAATCATAGGACAGTTTTATAATTGTTTGTCATTTAATTTATCAAGCAAACATGCCAAAGATTTATTGTGGTTTCTGTAACCAACTAAAATAGCCCAGTAGTGAAATTGTGAAATCATATTTTAGTTGCCTTTTGTGCATTTATATAATTGTAACAGATTGTGTTAAATGGGCACATGCTATTGCCTCATATTGATTTTAGGCCCCTGAATGTAATCAGATATTTTCATAGTTGTCCAAAGAATCAATACAGTATTGTACTGTGATGAAACTTGTGATTTACATCCTTATTTGTCAGACAAAACAAGACTTTTGAAGACTTCACATTAGCTCTGGGGCATGACATTTTTCACTTGTAACAATATATAGACTAAAATGTATTGTTTGGTCCATGATGTGGAAAAAATAAAATAAAATGACTTTTCTTAGCCCAAAGTGATGTTTTCAGATGTTTTGTTTAGTCTGACCAAAAGTCCAAAACCTAAAGTTATTAAATTCATTAACATGGCAAGCAAATGCTGCCATTTGAGAGATGCTGGAAACTGAAAATGTGTTTGCATCTTTTCACTATTTTTGCTTGAAGCAAAAATAACCACAAATTGTCCACCAAATTGTCACAGTAACCAGTAACACACCAGCTACGATAGGCTGACTTTCCTCGGTTTTCAAGCAACCTGTCAGTTGAAACAATTTAACACCAGATGCTAAAAAAATGCATAAAAACTGGGGATAAACTGATCCAACTTTTTCTTTCCCAATGCAGACGCTGATACGAGTAACTATCTAATATTAATGCTCTTCTCAAAATTTCAGTGGGATCATTTGTATGAAGGGTAACATGAGCATGAGGCCAAGGAGTGCTGTGGTGACTGAATGAATAGTGAAAGTGAAAACAGATTTTTTTTTTTTGTGACGTAGGTAAATAAGCTGTATTTATTGCAGACATCTGATCCACTTCATATTCAGTGTAGCGAATCAAGCCAGAAAAGTGAAAATAAATATGGTTGATACAGAGGGCTGAAGTTTCATGTGCTACTGTTGACGTAATACATGGCACTGATAAATGACACTGAGACTTTTTAGAGTCAAACCTAATATGCCGACTTTTATTACAACTTCTGATTAATTCTCAAGATGGACGCTCTAAAGTGTTGAAATGTGGTTTGTGGAGGCCCCATGTGCACTCCACTGGCGTTTTCAATTTTTCCGTCTGGCCTAACAACAATCCCAGAGGAGAGCACGGACATGGAGGGTCAAGACTGGAGGGAAAACGTAACACGACTGCCACAGGGCTGAGCCTATGTGTAGGAAGGAGAAGGGCTTTTAAGGATGTTAATGTATTTAGAAAATGTAAGTTATGTAAAGTCTTGTTTTGTTTCCAGTTTTCACTACAGCATGGCAAAATTTAGATTTGGGATCGATTTGTCACTCATTTTCACCTCCAGAGGTGTTGTTTACCCATCAAATCAGTTCAGATTTCTCTCCCTTAATTATGGAAATTATACACACATACAGAAAACACAATAACAATCCTTTCAAATGTTAAGTCAAGTAAAATGATCCCTACATAAAAAATGGAGTTACTCTCACAGTCCTAGTGGAAGGAAGCATTGATGACACAGTTCATACGTACAACAAACCGTTTATTTTCTTTTATTATCAGTTAATCTGACAGTGGAATTCTTAATCATTTTGTCAATAACGTCAAAAACTAATGACAAATGCTCATTATTGTGTTCCTGAGCCCAAGCTGGTATCTTCAAATCAGAATGGCAGGAAATCCTCATATTTGAGAAGCTCAAGCTCACGACCAGGTCATGTTTGATATGTCTGCTCGGGGAAAAAAAAATGACTGAAATGATTAATCAGTTATCAAAATGACTGTGAATTAATTCTTTTTCAAAAATTCTGTCGATTGACTAATTAATTGATAATTAATCGACCATAACTTTCAGCTCCAGGGAGTGCTTGATTTAATGTACCGGAGCACCCAAAATGCAAAGCATCAGCATCACACCTGACCAGGTTTAATTAACTGTTGTGGCTAGAATTATATGATTAACTGTGCAGTGCTAATGTAAACTTAAATCACAGTTGTAGACATATTTAAAGGAAGGATATGTGCAGCTGTGTATATTACTGTTAGTCAATTTGGATTTATTATTAAGATTAAGTGACTAATTTATAATTTTAGATACAATTAAATGCGTCGGCAGTTTATAATGATGTCATGTTGACATGATTAATCAAAGAGAAACTGTTGTTACTGATGTAGAATGATAATTTAAGTATTTATCCTCGCCACCGTTGAGACATTTACTGAATCTTGGCATAAAGCTTGTATACCTGCAGTAATACATGCAGGGCTATCACTCTCCAATCATTTGAATCCAACAGCTCAGGTGGTGTGTAACAACACAGCCGAGGGACTGACCAGTTTCATATCTATCTCTATCATTTGCACATTACTTTCATTTCTTATTCATACATCTCAGATCTTTATGTCGTGAAGGATTTCAAAGACTTGCCTATATAAAGAGTACAAAACAGTGATTCAGCCTGCACACAAAGCTGTGTGAAGCCCTTATATTCATTAATTAACCTCCTCTGATGCCACTCAACTTTCGGACACTTCTTAGATAATTTCAGAACATTTTCTTGTGTGTAAATATGATCTAAAACACTAATAGCCACCTCCACCCCCCATAATAAGCATTCTATTAACATTGAGGTTTTCAGTTAAAAAAAGTTTGGATATTTCTGTAGAGCTTTGTGAAAGAGCCTTGACCTATACTTAAACCACTGAGTCACTTCTGATTTCTATTAGGTCTTAAGCTGCCCATACATACTGAGTCCTCTTCACTCACATCCTTTTTATGTAGAGCTGCTGTGATTTTCTTTGAAAGAAAAATGGCATTGATTGTTTAACTGTTGACACTGAAAGGCCCTAAAGCGGCTGAAGCATTATGCGTGTGGAAAAAAACAGAAAAACATGCTGACCTTTTGCTTGTACGTTCTGATGACGTTTTAGAAGTTTTAGCATTTAATTATCTATTAACCTAATCAATTAGCCTAATCATTTACCCTTTAAAATGTTTGAAAATACTATGACAAACCTTCATCATGGATTTCCCAAAGTGATGTCTTCAAATGGCTTTTGTCGCTGTAGTACATATAAATATTAAATGTTAAGTATAAATCTACTCCACCACTGACTGTGGTGACAGTGTCACATAACTATAAATTATGCAAAGGTGAAGCTATGCATTCTGGGCTATTTAGTATAAAGTAGTGCGTGTGACATGTAAGTTTTTCATTAAATTGTTGGAAATTTATAGGACAGTACAGAGTGTGTAACCTTTTCACGTTGGACATTGAGTGCACTAGGTAGTATGTAGGGACAGCGAGACAGAAGCAAAAAAACTCACATTAAAGAAGCAGTCACTAACTTGGTTTGTATGTCTTTGTGTTTATATCCTAAAGATGCTAATTTAGAAAAAAAAAAAAATCGTAATAACCAACCCCCGTTAACCGATTATTAACCGTTAACTGACAAGATTTGTGCCTCGCATGTAGTGGTGTGCCAGGTGCAGTATTTGAGCACAATAGACAATGGAGTCAACAGTTCACCCCCAGGAGAGTTACTGTAGCAGCCACAGTGCTGCATTCACTGTCCCCAGTACACCGTCTGGGAGCCCTAACAGCCACAGTGCTGCATTCACTGTCCCCAGTACACCGTCCGGGAGCCCTAACAGCCACAGTGCTGCATTCACTGTCCCCACTACACCGTCCGGGAGCCCTAACAGCCACTGTGCTGCATTCACTGTCCCCAGTACACCGTCCGGGAGCCCTAACAGCCACTGTGCTGCATTCACTGTCCCCAGTACACCGTCCGGGAGCCCTAACAGCCACAGTGCTGCATTCACTGTCCCCAGTACACCGTCCGGGAGCCCTAACAGCCACAGTGCTGCATTCACTGTCCCCAGTACACCGTCTGGGAGCCCTAACAGCCACAGTGCTGCATTCACTGTCCCCACTACACCGTCCGGGAGCCCTAACAGCCACTGTGCTGCATTCACTGTCCCCAGTACACCGTCTGGGAGCCCTAACAGCCACTGTGCTGCGTGTAGTGTTGTGGACATGCGGCCACAGTAAAAGTCTCCACCGCACATTCAGTTTAGTTCGGCAGGTTGCCAGTCTTCCTGGTGTAACGATGCTCTGTCTGTCCGGATTAACAATAGCAATTGTCTGTGTGTGTTTGTGCTACGTTAGCAGCTGCTAGATGTTAGCTGCTAGCGTTGCTGGTGGCTTTGTGCCCGCTTTAGCGTAACTTCAGTGAGTTTTCATTTGTTGGTGGTGTTATAGCTGTGAACGTAGCTGTAGCAGACAGTGTGTGTACAGTTTATTTGTCGGTGAATAAATGCTATGAGGCTACAAGCTACAACTCTTCAGCTGGAGATCCTGAGCCAACTTCCTGTATCTATATCATGGGGGGGGGGGGGGGGGGGGTCTGAGATTTTCGAGAATAAACTCATAATATTACGGGAAAAAAATCTGAATATAATGAGAATAAAGTCATACTATTTCAAGAAAAACAAGTCATAATTTAAGAGAATCAAGTCATAATTTTACGAAAAATTTCTTGCTCATGTTTTGATTCTGATGATAATGTGGTGCTGATGTGCCAAATGATGGAGTATTTTGTTATTAGTGAAACCTAAACTAACATTTAACTTCACAAGATGCTCCATGCTCCTCATTTTCACACAGGCTGCATGCTGCTCTATTTCCCCTCTCAAATAACATCAAATTTTATAATATTAGTTTATTCTCATGTCACATTTTTCTCAGAAAGGTATGACTTTGTTTGCATAATATTACAACTTTATTCTTGTAATATTATGATTTTATTCTTGAAATCTCAGATTCATTCATTTTTCCTCAATGTGGCCCAAATACTTTGGTCACTAAATTTCAGAAAATGGTGAAAAGTTTTGATCAGTGTTTCCCAAGGCTACAGATGCAGGCTAATCAAAATCAAAATAGTTGGGGATTAATTTAATAACTCTTTGCAAATCTGATTTGATTGTAATTTTGTAGATCCATATGAATAACAAAGATATCTTCTGCAGCTTTACCTGCTGAAGTGTATTTGAGCGAGATACAACACTTACTTCTCCTGACTTTCACCATGAAGGCTGAAAGAGAACATCTCAAAACATGAGATCAAATCAAAAATCTATTCAATTAAGTGCCTTTGGTTGGAATAAACCAAATCATCATGCCAGCGCCTTTCACCTGTGATTCTGGTACAAAGTGTCGACTGGATAGATACCTCAATGTGTGTCTGTAACCCCCTGCTGTCGTAATCAGACAGCATTGTTGTCTCTGCTATTCTCAAGCTAATTTAGATAGATAATTTTGTCATTTTATTTCTCACATGGCAAGAATGTGATGATTTATTGATTCATGACTCAAAAGACATCAATCTATTTTCCTCACGCGTCTTGTTTTGATGTTTGTGTGATATTTGAATGACCTTTCTGTCTCTCTGTCTCCTGCAGGAGAGCAGCGACGTCCTTTTCACCACAGCAGCTGCGGTGAAGTTTGTCACTTTTGTCCCTGTTGAGCAAACAATGAACTGAAGACCTCCGAGCTTCAACGTCACGCATCTCTGCAGCGCCTACTCTTCGCTCTCGCCGCCTCCCAGCAAAAGGGGTCGACAGCGTTGCCTCACCACACCTGGGCAGAGAAATGTGTGTGCGCGTGTCCTCGGATGCATGACTGTGTCTGAGTGCTTTTGGGCTGAAGTAAGAGGTAGTAGGTCGCACTTCTACTCTCACCCTCCGAGAGGCGCTTCTCCACTTGACTGACTGCGACATTTGTCTCCGCAACTGCAAAGCATCATGGGTAGGAAAAAGATTCAGATCCAGCGGATCACCGATGAAAGGAACAAGCAGGTGAGTCTTAACTTGGTTGTTTTTATGGACAAGGGCTGCAACAATCGTGTGTTTGGTAATTGATTATTATGACGATTCATTCCTAATAAAGTTAACACCTTGGCACAGGGCATTTAGGGCTTTGAACCTCCATACTTTCTTGGTGCCTGTTAAAATATGTCTGTAGTATAGAAAACTTTACAGTACCGCAAGTTGGTATTAATGTCTGATCAGATTTAGAATCTTCTGTATTTATTCTTTATTTAATTATTTAAAAGTTAGTATTTTGTTTAGATGCATCCCTTTTGTTTTTTACCTGTTAATATTTTCTTAATACGGCCAAACTTATACTTAGATTTATTCAATATGATGTGGACTCTTTGACTCTTGAGTGATCAGTTAAAAATCCAGCTGTCTGAGACTTATATGTTTATTAAAAATATAATACTGTTGTTGTGCATTACATTATATTATATATATTCTTTCTGAAACTAAAAGGTAGTATTCCCCAGGTTGTACAATTAAAAATAAAAAAAAAAAAAAAGATTTTATACTTCAATTAATGTAATGAATAAAAATCAATTTAAGCAGTTATCATTTTTCATGTTCATGAAAAAGCTCAGAGGTTAAAACAAATGGAGCATCAACATATTGAAATCAGGAATAATGTGTTCAGTTTACTGATATTTATAATTTCTGAGTTTTTTTATCTTTCACTGCCAGTCGAATGTGCCCGGCAGGTTTCATAGTTTGGAGGAACTCAGCTGTCTGGACGTCATTTACAGATTTTTTTTTCCGTTCTGAAGTTGCTCTATTGTTGATTTGGTTTTATGTTTGTTGTGCCATATTCTGATTCAAATATACATATTTGCTGCAGTGAAATGTCTCAACTACTCTACAGCAGGCTGTCCTCAAGAATTTGCCTTTTTCAGCTCCCATTTGTTGTTTCCTTTCTCCTCACAAGTCTTCTCTGCACGAGGCTGTCACCCCACTTCACAGGGGAGACGGTGTTACATGAGTGATGAGATATATTTGGGTTCTGCCAAACAAAGTGCTTTCTGTTACTGCTGAAAAGTTATATTATGGTTTCATCACACCATGCCTCATGCTGTTTTTTGTTTTTTTGTTTTTGTTTTTTTTTTCCGGTATCCACACTGTCATGTGTCATGTCTGTTCCATGAATCTCTGCCATGCAGCTCAGATTTGTAAATTTGTAAAATGTCGTTTTGATGTTGTTCTATAGTGGCCAATGGTTTCCTCCCTGACCAACGTCTTTCTTGTCTTCTCAGTTGGGTCGGATGAGTCGTCGTACAAGAATGTTAATTTGGTATTTTTAGGTATTTTTTTCCCAGTTGCTCTGACCTTAAACTCTGCAGATGGATTCTAGAAACCATTTGTACAGTAAATACTGAACATTTTTCACTTTAAATAATCAGTTAAAGTGTTGAGACATAAGACATTAGTAGAGTTTGTATGCAGCATAGATTATGTCATTGAAACATGGTTAAGTCACTCAAATCAACATGTTTTGACAAATTTATTGATATAAAATAGGTTAATCTGTGTTAGACAAATACTTACACATTTAATAATAATAATTCCATTGACTAATTGGTTAACTGGAAACCAGTGGGAAAAAACTGTAATAGCAGAAGAGCTGATTACCACATCCTCTGTGAATCTGACTTCTACCATGGTACTGAAAATAAACCTATATCCATTCATCTTTGTTTTATTGTGCCACAGTCTAGTTGGAAGCGTGTACTGAATGTACAAAAGGCTTCTGTATGGACCACATCATCTAATGGTGATGGCAGAAGCAGTGGGAACTCAAGAAAGACATCACTGGACTGAGAGAAGTCAATCACATTCTTAAAAAATAAAATAAAAGTATATTTTTAGTTTAAGTTGTTCAGCGCAACATCAGAGACTCAAAGCTAAAAAATATCTACAATTGTATATAACAGTATGATTTAAAAAAACAGTGACTGGTTATATCTTGAAAGCCAATACCTGACACTATTATTTCATTGTTGTGCTAATAGCTGTGAGTCATAAAAAGTCCACAAAAACAAGGGTACTTCATTATTGATGCCAAAAACTGACTCCACAATTTGTTGGATGTGTTCCCAGATGTGTCTGCTGATAATATGACTGCATTTATTTTCTTCATTACTAGACACCTGAAAGTTTATTCATGCGTCATCAGCTTCTCCTGTACTGTGAATTTCATTTTGCTTTACAAGTCAAGACATCTCTGTGCATGGATCACAGAAGACCTTAAAATAATATTAATATTTATCTCAATAGCAAAATGTTAACCCTGAGAAATAGAGGCTGGAAAATAGAGAAAAGTAACAGCATTGCACTGAAAACGTCAAGTTGTATACCTGAATTTCGGATGTTCAATGAGTTTTTTTTCTTACATACCTTTTTGTTTTTTTCCCCACCCTCTGCCCTGTTTCCCCTCCCCAACTTCCTCTGCCATCCTCTTTTAGGTGACATTCACAAAGCGAAAGTTCGGCTTGATGAAGAAAGCCTACGAGCTCAGTGTATTGTGTGACTGCGAGATCGCTCTGATCATCTTCAACCACGCGAACAAGCTGTTTCAGTATGCCAGTACTGACATGGACAAGGTCTTGCTCAAATACACAGAGTACAACGAGCCTCACGAGAGCCGGACCAATGCAGACATTATTGAGGTAAATCCATCACATCAACAACATTTGTGTACAAGCGAGATAGCTACAGATAGCTAACAGATCTAATAGAGATAAGATGCCATTTAGTATTAAAGAATGTTAACAGCTTCTCAAAAGTGGGAGACAAATAAAACTCAGGGATCTTATCTGGTTGATTTAATAAAACTCCACACAAACTTAGTGCCACACGTTGTAGCTTTTACCCAGGAACAGTCACAAATCCAGGTTTTCCATGCAATCTGGTAAAGATGTGACCACATTTTGTACAAGTGAGTGAATCAGGCGTTTCACTGAAAACACCAGAACCAAGCGATATGAGGACACAAATAAGTAGTCACCATTTAACTGAGCTGTGGTTCATCCCTCAGGTGGTGTGGTGATGTGTCAGATACATATTCAGTATAGTATCTTGGTAATGGAGAAACCAGATCGGATTTGGAGACAGAAAATGTAATGAAGACACTCCTAGTTTCAAGCAGCTAAACTGACTAATTTTTCCCACTTTCTTTTTTACTTTCATAGACTTTGAGAAAGAAAGGCTTCAACGGCTGCGACAGTCCCGAGCCGGACGGTGAAGACTCCATCGACCAAAGTCCCCTAAATGATGACAAGTACCGTAAAACCACAGAGGACCTGGATGTTCTCTTCAAACGCTACGGAGTAAGTCCTCTAGTATATCGTAATTACTGTTTGTTCTGCTTCTCTGTTGACTGTGGACTTGTTGGTCAAACATTTGTCTGTTATTATTCTGTGTTGGGATTGAGTGTCTACAGGAAACAGCTACTGGGGTGAAGTTCCTCTAACTGGGTGTTTCACACTTTTTTTTTTTTTTTACTGGGTCTTTTTTCAGAAGAGTTAAAACTTTAGATCATTATAGCAGTATACAATACCTGACCATAGTTATTAAAGAAAATTTAAGCAGTTAAGGAGACTACATTATATTTTAATTTACATTATTTCATATTATCATGAAAACCTTTTTCAGTGCTTGTACACATTCAGTACATTTGGGTATCTGGAGTGCCTGTTCATGTGATTCAACAAGCTAGATTTGGCTCCCCATACTGTGTCACATGCAGGCTCATTAGAAAGGTACACAGTATTTTCCTCGCAAGCCAATCAGAGTAGACTGGGCTTTTTTGGAAGGGGGGCTTTAAGAGAGAGACAGTATGTGGGGAAGAAAATTTTTTTCTTATTTTTTTTTTTTTTTTGAACATTAAGGCAGGGTAACATACAAATACATACAAGGATCGACCTGAAAATGAGCATAATATGTTGCCTTTTAAGTAATTGAAGGAACAAAAGCTCCGGCACTCACAGTGTCTTTTTTTATTATATTGAGCAAACAAACAAACACGTTTCAGCAACAAGCCTTCGTCGATCAGGCAAATCATACTAACGATAATGCTCAATCAATCACGCTGAATCAAAAACGCTGAAACGCATTTGTTTGTTTCGCTCAATATAACAAAGACACTTTATCCGTGAGTACCGGAGATTTTGTTCCTTGTGTTCTTGCTGCAACCTGGTACCCGAACCTTTCAAGATTTGGAGACGTGCTCGCTGTTATTTTGTATTTTGGTCTTTAAATTAATTCCAACTTCCCACAGTAATATTTTTGACACATCAGTTTTGTTTCAGCCTCAAACACAGCTGTTTTCCCATTTAGACTGCACAATTTGTTAACATTTGTGGTCTTGCATGTATAGTTTTTGTCCTGAAAACTCCACAATTGCTACCTCTTCAGCTTTCCTTTTACTATTGTATGCTGATGATACTCACCTGTAGAGCTGCAACATTTAATTGATTAGTTGACAACTATCAAATCAATCTACTATTTTGATTATTGATTTATAAGTTTTTAATTAGAGAAAAGTATGTTTTCTGATTCCAGCCTCTTAAATGTGAACATTTTCTCCTTTTACTCTTTTATGACAGTCAACTGAATATCTCTGAGTTATGGACAAAGCAAGACATTTGAGGACGTCCTCTCAGAGAAACACTGATAAACATTTTTCAGCATTTTCTGACATTTTATGGACCAAACAACTAATTGATTGAGAAAATACCCAACAGGTTAATCACCAATGAAAATAATCATTAGCTGCAGCCCTACTCACCTGTATATGTCACCTGAACCAAACTGCCCCAGTGGCATTAAATCATTGCTGCACCTTCAACTCAATGTCAGAATGAGTAGGATTTGTTTGTTGCGGTTTGTAAACACAACATTCAAAGTTTGTCCCTCCCCTCAGCTCAACGACACAAGCCAGCAAGTTTAGACCTTCTGTCTAGCTAGCTAATGGGCAGAGTATTTGTTCCGAGTCAGACGCTGCCGATTACGGTGTAAGCCAGGGCAGAACAGAGCCCTGGTGGAGAAGGTGGAGAAGAGGAGAACATAAGACAGCTAATATGTGCTGATGTCATTTCTCACAGTAGAAATTCACATATTGTGCAGCCTGATGGAGACACCAGTGTCAGTGGGGCCAGGCATGGCAGAGGCAGCCTCCTCTCATTGTTGAGCACAGTTGTTACCTGTGTCAAGCCAGGTGCTAACTCAACCATTCATAAGTTGCTGGCAACTTGATCCCCGACGACACAGAGACATCATGCGATACCAACGTCGTTATACTGTTGGCTCACAAACCTTGTTAGAAGTGGAAACCAAATGTCAGATATCTTCCACAGTGATAAACAAAACAATCATTTTGGACCCGCCAAAATGTTTAAAATGATCAATTATTTTTTTTTATCTATCAAAATGCATACTTTAATTCAGCACTTTTCTAAAATCTCTGTGGATGTAAAGAAAGTAATTGATTTGGTGATCAAACATATTAGGCTTAACTAATAAAAAATCAATTTTGAATAAATGATAACAATAAGTTTGTCTTCTCACTTGGCAGCAGTCGACCGCTCCGCCCCAGACGTTCTCCATGCCTGTTACAGTCCAGGCGTCCAATCAAAGCACACTGCAGTTCACTAACCCTGGCAGCGCACTGGTAACTACCTCCTATGTAACATCATCATCGCTCACGGATACCCACCTCCTGTCGCCACAGCAACCGGCTCTTCAGAGAAATACGGTGTCTCCTGGGTTGCCACAGCGACCAGCCAGTGCAGGTGAGCGAGTGATACTCTGCCTAGTGTGGCAAGACGTAAGTCTTAATGAATAAAAGCAGACTGTAAACCACCGACCAACCTCTACATTTTGGTTACAACATGAAGAATAAGGAAGAGTAATTTTATTTTTCTACTTCTCCAGTATCTGGTCTTCCTCCTGTTTTCCTCCTCAAAGATAACAATGTAATGTTGTATATATTGTTATCAATTATTATTCTTCCATAGACCTGCAGTGGATATTGTATGTAGTTTTCCATCATTACATGCTGATTAGTTCCTCGGCAGTGTGACATTTGCTGCACTCCTCCAACTGGGAACTTTTGTATAACCTTTCAATTATTACTTCATAGCTGTATCAGCCTTATATTAAGGATTGGAGAACTGCAGTCAGTGAGCATGGCTTCTGATTATCTATTACTTTTACACTTGTCATGTCAAGTGCATCATATCTAAACAAATCCAGATGAGATTTAGCCAGACTTAGCCAGATCACACATCTGGTTGCAATCTCATCCCAGCTACCCAGGGTCAGCACCAGTCCAGAAGGTTGTGGTAATGCATATGAAGCTACTTAGCCAAAAAGTGAGAAGAATGATATCTTTTCCACTTGAGCAGTTTAGTTACAACAATAACAGTTAAACAGAGTTAGCTAACTATTCATAACCGAATACAAACACATTGAATGCATCACATTTATGAACTTTGTGTGTGACAAAAGTTTTATCGTCTGATCATCGTTTTGATTGCTTCTGGATGGATTTACACTTGACCTTTTTTGAGATTGGGTAGTTATCTGATCTGCACAAACCTATGACATGACAAAGTGTGTTTCTTTTTCTGGATTATAATTCAAGATTCACAATATGTGCATGAAAATGCAGGATGACATGCTTTACTTGTAGTCTGTTGTAAAATGACTAATGTGCAATACAGAATAATGAAAGGAATTAGAAAATAAGAAAAATAATTGTATCAAGTGTATATTGGCCCTGGGTGTACTGTAGGTGGGTTTGCCATTTTCTCCAATATATAGGAATGCACAATGTACACACACATAGACATTGTTATGGATGTCCGCTGACAATTTGTAGTAAAATATTTAGACTCTGTTGGGACTGAAAGCTCACTGTTGACCTCGGAAACAGCAGTTTTTGATTATATTGTATATTAGTGTTTTCAGAGCTGCAGCATGCTGTATGCTAGTACAAGTTCCATTATGTCAGAAATGCCAGAAGTGTGTAAACTACTATATTTCAGAAAATGTGAAAGCCTCTTGTGTTGTTTTGGTTCCTAATTCAAACCATTTTCAATAGGTGCTCTTCTCGGAGGCGAGCTGAATAATTCAAATGGAGGATGCCCAAGTCCAGTCCGTGAGTACTCTGCTGCTATATTTGTTCTGGTCCTGAGTTTGGTTTATTGTTTATTATTATGTTACTGCTTCTTTTTTATTGCTCAGAATTCCTCTGGTATCTGGCCTGTATTGGAGTATTTATCCCAAAATCCTTTCCAAGGTTCATCCTCTCTGCTTTTCCTCAGCACCATCTGTGATTGTGTCTTGTAGGGATCAGGGGATGCCACCAGTAGCATCAACAGGCATACATCAGCTCAATGTTTAACACATGTTACAGTTCATTTATTTTCTTTTAAATCTTTGCAGAGGAAAATGTTTTTGTATATTTAATTTTCACCTGATTTTTATTGTAAAATGAAACCGTCTTTTGGCTCCCATATCATATTTACTGTTGTAAGCTTTTAGTTGAAGGAATAAACTTGTCTTGACATCATGTCCAATAATCACCAACACAAAAAGATTCTGAAATCATCATTTTAGCTGTTATTTGATTAGATTTGCTCCTGATGAGATAACATTTGCTTTTACAAACAGCTTCATCATGGCGATGTTGACATCTGTAAATTTGCGTCTCAGAATAGAATATAAAGAAAGCTGTGTATTTTAACACAAGTTCAAGTGCACACAGTTTCTGCACCCCGCTGTCTGCATTCACCTGTTTGATTTTCCTATTGATTTCTGTCCATTTGCACCTTTTCTCCCCGCAGCTAATGGATACACCAGTGCCAGGGCCTCCCCAGGCCTCCTCACCGTTTCCAACGGCAACAGTCTGGGGAAAGTAGTTCCGGCCAAGTCTCCACCCCCACCTCCCAGCCCCCAGATGGTCACCAGCCGCAAGCCAGACCTCCGAGTCATCACCTCACAGGGCGGAAAGAGCCTCATGCAGATGGTGAGCTTAACCAAGCTGAACTTGTGCTGCCTGGGTCCGTTTAGTTTTTAACTTTATACAGAGAAAAAATTGCACTTCGTCTTCACTTTAACACACGTAGTCACTTGGGATGATTAAAAAGTAAGGTTCTTACAAACAATAAGAAAACCTGGACACCTGAAACCCAGATTTGTTGAGGGATGAGGGGATAGAAATTATTTTTATTTTATCTCCAAAAGTATGCCTTCACTGGCCAATGAATGAGATGGAAAACTATACAAAAAGAGTGGGAATCGAAATTTATATTAGATAATTTATATTGTTTATATAGAAGATAAACAGTCTGTTAGAGGCTGTTTCCCATAATTTTTGTGTTTTTACAAAACACTCGAGAGTATTGGATTTGTGCTCTCCACTCGATGTTCAACGTCTCATTATTTACTCTGGCAAAGTCTTGGATGAATCAGCCAACTCCCACTGACATACTGATGAGATTTCTCATAACCTTAACTAAACATGCACCCACGTTAAAGGGATAGTTCAGGTGTTTTAAAGTGGGGTTGTATGAGGTACTTATCCATAGCCAGTGTATTACCTACAGTAGATGACGGCCAGCACGCCCCCAGTTTGGAGAAACAGACAGGAGTTTTCACACAGGACCAAAGCAATGTACTGCTGTGCACGAGGCAGGCAGCAAAACATATTTCAGAGACCTAAAAGAAAAGCCCACCTAAAGAAATCAATACCACTTTACACACTATATTTAGAATATTTTCTGACAATTTACCTTGCCGTCAGACAGCCCTTTGTGACGGGGAACTGAAGCTGTTGTGTCCATCTGTGCTCTCGCCAAAGCCACCAAAAAAAAAAAAAACCTTGTAATTTTATCTCGCAGAACATTGGACTGGCTGGTCTACCTCTGCCTCTATCGGTTAGTTAGTTTGTGCTATTGTGTGACTTTGGTGAATCCGAATAAACCAATGTCACACAATAACACTAACCGATTGAGGCAATGGTAGACCAGCAACCCGTGTTCTCCGAAGTAAAATTACTTTTTCAATGGAGTCTGGTGGCTTTGGCAAGAGCACAGATAAAGGTGTCAGTTCCTCATCGGAAACATGGACTGTATACCCGCAAAAATATTCTAAATACTACAGTTAGTAGTTTTATTGTTATTTATGTTTTTTATTTTTTTACCCTTATTTACTTTTAGTTACTAATATAATCTGTCACTTACCACCCTTTGCAGACAGAGGATGAGCTGGAATTGGTAAACGAGGTGATTTTTCCCCACATCAGTCACTCGCATGAGTCGATGACTATCGACTGTCCGCACATTATTAGCATGGTTACAGTACTGTACAAGAGTTACTCATTGTTTTGGTCTTGCTCCACTGACATTTCTTGGGATGGTATTCAGCTTGTGGTTCCCACCCGACTGCATGTGTTCAGGGCTCATGGTTGTGTTGTTAGGATCATGATCTTCGCAGTGATAATCTAGAAAAACAGACCTCCACGGGTATCAGTGCTTCAGCAGAATTGTCTTCAAGTGATCCCATCAGTTTGGAACCAGGCCCATTTGCTTCATCATATGGTACCACTTAAAGCATGGGTGTTTCTTCACTTGGCATTGTGGCACGAAGCGCCACGGAGCATGTTCCCCCATTCACTGACACTCATTTTCACCTTCCATCAAAACTGTCAAGTAGAGATGTTCAAAACCTAACTGGCATTACATTAAAGGCATCTCACTCATGCTTTTCCTCAGTCACGTCTTTTATATGTAGCTAAAAAGCACCTGCAACAAAAACTTAACTTATAGTGTTTAATACTTCAGGATTGTGTGCCTCCTAATCTTTAGTTGTATTTTACTTTGAAACGAAATGAGACGTGTTGAAAGGATTAGTTAATCAATTACTTGATCAACAGAAACCACATATGCAACTATGCATGCGGTGATGTCACCAAGTAACGCATTTTGCCTAGCGGCTAGTTTGACGTGCCCTCAAACAAAGGTAGTTAGAGCGGAGCTGGAGCGGAGTCTGAAGAGTTTGGTTCGGTTGACCATAACAGTGGACCAACTGACCAATCAGAGCAGACTGGTCTTTTCGGAGAGGTGGGTCAGGAGCTCAAACAAAGCGTTTCAGACAACTGGGGGGGTGAAAAGAGGTTCTGCAGCACAGCCGGTATGTAAAATAAAGCATTTTTTGAACATTAAAGCATGTAAACGTTCTAATTGAAACCCAAAATACAAATATATACCTGAATATATATACCTTCATATATACCTCCTATATACCTTCAAGCAAAAATGCCAAATATTTTCTGATTTCAGCCTGTCAAATGTGAGGATTTGATGCTTATTTCTGTCATATATCAGAGTAAACTAAATATATTAGGGTTTTGGACTGCTGGTTGGATAAAGCAAGCCATTTAAATGTCACCTTCACTTCTGGGAGATTATAACAGGAATTTTTCACTATTGTCTTATTTTCTTTATTGATTAATTACAAAAATGAGCCAAGTTATTAGTAATGAAAACTGTAACAGATATACACCAGATAAAATAATTTTAAAAAGTTCATTAGGCAGGCTACAGCTTACTGATTGAGGAAGCTTGTTATCCTATAAACCACATTTTAATTTAAGCTGAATTTACTCAGAGAGGGATGATGTCTGACTGCTGCTCTCTGGTGCTGATTGTCAGTCGCCCCCCTTTTACAGTTCCTCTCTAAGTTGACAGGCAAGAATCTCATTTTCCAGAGGATAGTGATTCATTTTCATCATTCTCACCCTGCCACCTCTCCTCACTTCTTCACAAAGGCAGTTAATTGAATCTGGCCCCTCTCTCGCTCTCTGTAAATTCAGCCAATGTTTCCTCTCAGGATGATCTGCATTCACATGGTCTTACAATTCAGAAGAGTAATTTCAAACCAGAATTATTGCATCTTTGGCTTTTTGTATGCAGGACCTTTTTAGTTTTTCTCTTACAATGGACCTCAGTTTGCTTTTAATCTGTGTTATAATTCAGCTGAACCAGACTCCAGAGTGTCATGCTACTTCAGAGATTTGTGTCTTTCAGCGAAGGTGCATGACGATAAAACCTCATGGTAGCAGTTTCACAGATTTATCACCATGTCTGTTGCACCTGTGTTGGAAAAACACTTGATATTTTGTCATCTAAATGACCGACTTAATGTACAAACCCTGAGAAAGCAGCAGGTTTGTACCCTGTTCTCTAAAAATGAGTGATTGACACATAAAAAGCTGGTTAACCGGAGCACCCAGGCAACAGACCGTCAGGCCTGTAGTGACATCCACTGGAGAAACATGAGATGAGCAACACAAGATCTGAGTCACAATAATTGAAGATAACTTCCAGTATTTGTCTCTCGGTATCTGTATGGATGACTATATCTATGCTGAAATGTAAATCTAAAAAAGTAGCATATAAAATACAGCACGTACTGTTGGTACAGTATAGTAAATAGTATTAGAGCTGATTAGTCAATGGATGAATTAGATATTAAACTATGATAAATTATAAATACACTGGTTCAAGCCTCTTAAATGTGAATGTGCTCTTCTGAGATAGTAAACTGAATATGAAACTGACCAACAGTACATGTTGTGGACTGCTGGTCAGACAAAACAAGTAATTTGAATAAGTCAACGTAGGTTGTAGGACCTTATGGCAGTTTTATTATATTCCTACATTTTATAATGCAAGTGATTCATTGATTAATCACAAAAATAATGGGCAAATTAATTGACAATCAAAATAACTGTTGCAGCCATTGATAGTATTATATAGTTGATGAGAAACTTCTTGTGAACATTTTGCAGACATTTATATAATTATAGATTTTGTTTAAAAAGCATGTATAAGTAGTGAATTGACACTTTCACAAAATGACACATTAAGTTAAATTGTGCTTTAATTTGAAGTCTTAAAAAATAAACCCACGGGGTGCCCTGGTGGACTTTGTGTTGAGGAGTTGAGTATGAACTGCAGTATCTCTAGTTAGTATCTGTCACTCTCTCCCCTAATTTCCCATCATCTCTTGCTGTTGCTATCTAATAAAGGCATAATTTGCCTGGAAAAAATCCTTAAAAAACACCTGTTACATAGTTATATCTGATGGTTGAATAATTTGCCTTTAATGTAATACATCTGTTTATGGCACATAAACCTGTTTTTGATGCATGACATCAAGAACCTCCTGAGAGTAAATCCACTTGACTTTGAGATTTACTTGACTCAACACATCCGTGGGAATCCAGCCATATGTACATTGTCATTTCCCAGCATGTCAGATGTCATGTGACTTACATTATCAAAATCTGTCTTTTAGTTTGAGGCCAAATGTGAAAGTTGTTTCTACTGTGACTAACATGTCGGTGTCCTCTTCTGGCAGAACGCCCAGCGGCTGGCAGCAGGAGCCCAGGTGGCACAAAGTCTCACCACACCGGTGGTCTCTGTGGCCACACCGAGCCTGCTGGCACAGGGGCTGCCCTTCTCCGCCATGCCTACAGCATACAACACAGGTGAACTGAACACACAGGAGCCAAAATGGCTAGAACTAGCACCAGGTGGCTTTAAAATATAAAGTAAATGGTAAATGGACTTGTATTTATATAGCACTTTTCTAGTCGTCTGACCACTCAAAGCACTTTACACCACATCTCACATTCACCCACCCATTCATAGACTGATGGCAGAGGCTGCTGAGGTGCCAACTTTGCCCATCAGGATCTTACCTAAATAATCATTCATCTCATTCACACACCGATGGCTATGCCTTCGGGTGCAATTTCGGGTTAAGTGTCTTGCCCAAGGACACCGACATGTGACTGGAGCAGCCGGGGATCGAACGACCTGCTCTACCCTCTGAGCCACAGCCACCCTCTCGAGACTGGATATATTATTTTACCTCCAAGGTTTAGCAAAAAAAAAAAAAAGAACAAGAGTTAAAACAAATTAAAAACTGACAGAATAAAAAAATGCATCCCAGATAATCAAATTAAGAACTTAAAGAGCTTTACTTTGTGACTTTTTTATCCTTTGTCTCCTCTCAGAGTACCAGCTGACCAGTGCAGACATCACTGCTTTACACGCTCTGGCATCACCTGGCGGCTTGTTGCCAACTAGTGTGTCCACATGGCAACAGCAGCAGGCTGTTTCCCAGCAGCAGCAGCAACAACAGCAGCAGCATCAGCAAGCACAGCAACAGCAGCAGCAACAACAACTTAATCTTGCATCACTCAGCAACTTGGTGTAAGTCTTTTCATTTTCTCACTTGCGCTGCGTCTTTCCTCTCCTAAAAGCTCCCCCGTCACCCACATCTATGATGATGAAGGCAGCAGCTGATGTATTTGTGGTGTAAAAGCTCTCGGTCTATTGACAGTCCTCTTAACGCTGAAATACTTTACTACTGACCTTCCCAGTCAGCCTGCATGATATCCATACCATGACTTTGATATGCAAGCAATTCACATTCCTCTTTAGTGAATTGGTCTCACCAGCATCTCACCATCTCAGCCTCTTCATAACATGGTATTCAGTTTTTCTGGAGTTGGTGCACTTCAGCGGGATAAAATAAATTCACCATCTAGATCTATAAATGATGTGAATAACATTTGTAACTGCAGAACTGATGAATTATTAGAAACTCAACATCTTTTATTATTGGCAGTGGTGGGTAGTACCAAGTTACATGTACTCCGTTATGTGTACTAATTTTTAAGGTATGAGAAGTTGTTTTGCTGAATACATCTTACTCTTACTGGAGTACATTTGCGATGAAAGATATGTACTTCTACTGCGTTAGACTGGGCTATACTCTTCTTGCTTCTTGTACTGATGCATTTAGATATAAATAAATTTGACATTCACCTGAGCTCACACATGTGATAGCGAGAGCTAAGAAGCCTGCTGGCCGACTGTCCAATAGCAAGCCTGCTAGGTGACTGTCCAATAGCAAGCCTACTAAGCGACTGTCCAATAGGAAGCCTGCTAGTTGATTAGCCAATAGGAAGCTTGCTAGCCAATCAAAGCAAGGTGTGGCCCCAGTTCAGTTCATCATGGCAGAAGAAGAAACAGCTCCCTCAGAAGATGCACATGCACATTTTTTTTTTTACTCCACATTGAATCTGAGAAAACATAAGGACCTGTTTAAAGGGATTACACTGATGTAATAAATTGTTAGTTACCCACTACTTGAGTAGTCTTTTAGAAATGCTTTAATATTCTTCAGGGATATACGATAATATTTTTAAGCACTGGCCCAGAGGGCCACCAAGGCTCTAAATTTAGTGGCCAAAGTACATTTTTGGTGGCCCAAATGAAAACTCATGTAAAAATAATACAAACTGGCAATCCAATGCAACTAAACACCAACAGCCTTCCTTAACTGTGACATTAACATAAAGAAAAATATGTAATTATTTAACTTAATTTCTTTGTTCTCGCACAGTGTCTTTGTGTGCACACTGCAAATGATGCAGCCTGTGTTTTTTGCATAAAAATACAATTGAAATGATGAGGAAATAAATGTATTATGTAAATATTTGCTTTGATTTAAAAAAATATATTGGCATCAGTAGTTTTAATTATATATTACTGTATAAGCTGGTAAGAGCTAGTGTTAGGAAGTTAAACAGGTCATAAGTCCATATTATCTACGTTTATGTTGCTGTGGATACATCTTCAACCTGTACTGATTCAAATTTCTCAACCAAAAACTACATTTTAAGATCACATTTGAACACATCATGATAATGCCCAGTATTTACGGAATAGGCCCTGAATGCATCATAATGTAACTCGATGGAACCTCCATTAACATTAGCACTTAGCTTCATTATTTAGCCAAACAAGACTTAACTGCCCACCAGCTGCTGAAACGGAGACCAGCATTAATGCCTATTTCCCGATCGCATTCCTAAAGATAACTCCCCAGCTTTCAGCTTCACCTATCATAATTAATCATAATTAGCCATTCCTTATCCATAGCAGCACTTTCAAAGTGAGTGACAGGAATAAATAGAAACAGGATGTCAAGTTCAGTCGCGCTGTGCACTGCATCTCTTGTGGCCAGTTAGAATACTCCAGTAGCAAACACAGCAGTCAGAGTTACTTTTTGTGGCCACAGGCCATGGTTGATGTCGAACCCTGCTCTTACAGATGTAGTTATTTTACTTCTACTTGAGTCAATATAATAAAGTAACAATACTTGTACTTGAGTACTGTTTTTGTTCTACCATCACAGATTACTGGCTGACCCATATTGTTTTTTAACCTGGCAACCCAAACATGGTAGGCCACTTATTAATGGCTTGTATCTGATCTATAAAGCATTAGTAAATGATGTATTAACCATTAATTAATTAATTAATTTTTACATATAAACTAGAACTGGCTGATATAATCTCAAATCAATAATTAAATGCACAGATGTATCTGATAATTCAGCACATTTTTTAAAAGTAAAGCTCCTTGACTAATAAAACAGATTTATTTTCCATGCAAGTATATTTACATTTGCTGAACAATTCAAAGACACCTTTTGAACTAAAGACCAGCAGCTAGAACCTCATTTTATCATGGTACATTGGATTTGTACGCCTTCGTTTCGTTATTTAGCCAAATACGACTAGATTTTGGTTACTAAACAGAGACTAGAAAGAATTAATGCCTATTTCCCAATCACATCCCTTAAGATAACCCCTCAGCTTTCAGCTTCACCAATCATAATTAATCTGAATTAGCATTCCTCGTCCATTGCAGCACTTTTAAAGCAAGAAACAGGAATAAATAGGAAACATTACTTGCTGACATGAATGTCTTTGAAGGACTGAACAAAGTCACATAAATTTTCTTTGAAGAAGTGAAATATTCAGCCAGTGATGTACAATCATTTCTCTTGATTTTCATGTAATTTGCTGTGTGGATGCAGTACATGTGGTTATTTCCTAGAAATGAGACAAATCGCTTCACAAATATTAAGTGAATGGAAGATGATGAGTTTTTTTAGCCTACTGAGAATACTGAGAAGCCTCTGTATCAGAGTAGAGGACTTGTTATGTGCAGTCGCAGTGTGTCGAGAGCTGCGTGAGCTTAACGCTACTGGGTTCGAGTTGTGTCTTTGGTAGCATGAACACCAGATCCTTGAAGTGTGTTCTCTCCTCTTGTCCACAGCATGTGGGGCGTGGACAAACAGAGCAGCGAGCTGTCTAGCCAGGTGTCCAGTCTGGCTGCCAACCTGAGGTGAACAGCCACTACTAGTGTGTGCGTGTGTGAAATGTCATGACCTTGTCTGTAGGGGGGGTCGTAGTCCACTTTGCATTTGAAGGGCTTTTGTCTACAACAAAACGACACACACTAAATGTTGCCTTGAAGGCAGCCATACATTGATTTTATTGACTTATAACAAAGACCTGGCCGTGAACATAAACTTCATGAAAATATTTTAAAAAAATATGAAGGTCCTTATTAATTCAGCTGACAAATTAGTAGAATATACATTTTCAGTAGGAAATTTCATTTCAGAAATATTGAAGATATCAGAGATCTCAGTGATTACATATTTGGTTTTAATTAACAGACCATGGACATTAACTTTGCTTATTTAAGTCCACTGCATGTGTATTTGCTTTAAAGGACCAGTGTGTATGATTTAGGGGGATCTATTGGCAGAAATGGAAAATGATATTCATTATTATTTTTTCATTGGTGTATAATCGTCTGGAAATAAGAATCGTTTTCGTTAGCTTAGAATGAGCCCTTGTCCTCTTCCCAAGGAGGGTGAAGAGAGGAGATACCACACGTCATCATGAGGTTACAACACATGGAGTAAAATCAGATCCCATAGCTCAAGATCGTGTCCCAGCCTCTTTCAATAAGCCTTATCTCGTCCAAAGTCTGCCATGTTGCGCCGCCATTTTTCTACAGTAGCCCAGAACGGACAAACTCTTGGAAAAGGCGGGGTGCACGACTGGAAATTAGCAACAGCCAAACTGGTAAAATATGCAAGCGGCTGCTAGATTTGATTCACTTACCAGCCACAAAAAAGATCATAATCTAGATGCCACTAAATCCAACACACTGGATTTAAAGTCTACATTTACATACATGCGCAGTATACAGAGTATACGTATATATAACGTATATACTGCTCTTCCCTTTGATGTTAAAAAAATAATACTGTTCCCATACTGTAACGCTGAGTGAAAATGAGATGTAAAGGTGACTCCATGTTATAGATACCTCAGTAATATTATAGCAAGACAGGCCTCTTAACCAGGCTTATTCTTATGATGTTAAAAACCAGTTTACTCATGTCAGCAGCCTAAAAAATGCAGATCTCCATCTTTGTAAATTTAGCTGCTATATTTTACAGAATTACTTTTTATACATAAACACTGTATTGAAAGCTCTGTTGTTTTTATTTTTATCAAATTAAAGTTGTAATACAGCTTTTGATGCAAGTAATTTAAGTTGTAAGGGCACTAAGTAATAATGGGTAATAATTCATGATGACTTGAAACATGAAATGAGTGTTTTTAGCTGAGCAAATTAATTCATAATGCAATTAATGTTTAAGCTCAGAGCAGCTTGTAGAGTAGCTTTGCTGTATAGAAATTGTATATCCATCAGTCACTACAATATGATGCATTTTTTAAATTATTGTCACATTTATTAAGCTAGCAGCACAAATATCAAAAAGTTGATGCAGTAAAGACTATAAAACTGTAACACTGCAGCAAAGGTTAAGTATACATAATACGTTTTAATACTTTTTCTTCTGATGTGCATTTAACAATTAATTGCAAGTCTCGCCTTTGATAAATCAAGCAGATGTTTCATATTGGTCCTGTCCTGTTTAATGCTACAGCCTGGAACACCCACAGATACGGTGGCCTCTAAGGACCAAACACATGCAAGAGTGAAAGCTCAGCGCTCAAAGTCATGAAATGCTGCAAATGTCAAAATGCGTACAAAAGACAAAAACATTGAGTAATGCTCTCCAAAATAAGAAACAATAGAAATATCAGAACCATCAAAGCTTCAGTAGTTTTGCTGGACTGTCCCTCCTCTGTGTTCCTTCTCTTGCTGCACATTGTTTCTGTTTTAGTATTTGCAGCCTTGCATATTTACGTTTCATTTTCTTTATAAAAATAATCCTTGATTTAATCATAATAATAAGTACCGTACTAAAGCAAAAAATGAAAATGTTCATGTTTTGGCATTCACTCTTGTATGCGTTTTTGTCCTGAACGTCCACCGTTCAAACTGTAGTAAGTCAAGTTCGCCTCACTATCCTGATGAACACATTTATTCTTGTGTAACTGCACCATTTATTGTGTTTGGAGATCAGAAACAAGATTTTCATGCCTGGAAAATTCAGCAGATTAAGGCTTTTGTTTTTCTGATGCTAAGGCATTAACATTATTGCTGTTGTTGAAGAAACTTTGCTCGCAATAATGTTTCACACTTTTCTCCACACATGCCGTCTAATCCACCTCTTCCCTTTGGTTTGGGCTCCAACATTTTGTTTTCTCCCCACAGTGTTGGCTCTCCGTCCAACCTGCTCTTGGGTAGAGATGAGTGGTTGGGCCGGTACTGTATCACACTTCCTTTTTCCTGTGTGTCTGTGCGCTTTTGGCTGGCTCGCTCTAAGCATGTCTGGTGCTGTCTGCAGTCAAACAGGAAATGAGACGTAGTTCCGGTTTCCACCATGTTCTCTAACCCGAGATTATTTTCTTTTATCATCTGTAGTTTCTTCACATCATAGCTTACTCACTGCGAACCACCCTGTCACACAAATCATTTCATGCTGCAAGGGCTGTTGTGTTGATCTTATGGGAGCAGAGTGGGGGGGGGGCACTTCTGCTTTTAAGGCTCTGAATTGATTGGATTATTGAATAAACGTGTGGCTTTTCCCTGTTGGTGCTGTGCCTTGTAATGTTGGTTTTTGTCTTGAAGCGAATGACCTTCCAGTTTCTCATTATGCCTTTTGTCAAGTAGCTAATCATTTGTATGGTTTGCTTTTTCGCCTTTCCTCTTTGTTCTGTCCCTTATCTTCCTTTGTCTTTCTCTCTCTGTCCTTTGTGACCCTGTTTTCAGGCCTGTGACCCATATACCTCAAGGCGCCATGCTGACCGTCAACACAAACTCCAGCGTGAGCATCAAGTCAGAGCCCGTCTCACCCGGCCGGGATCGCAGCACCCCTTGCCCTCCTCCATCTTCCACCACGCCGTCCTCGACCTCAGGGGGAGCCATCCTGACCGCACCGCCACAGTACCCCGGCTCCCTGCTGTGCCTGGAGCCCCCGACCGGCCGCTCACCCGCAGACAGCGTCAGCAGCAACGCAAGCTCCTTTGAAGGCAGCGATCGTGATGACACTGGTGCAGCTAGTGGCGGTGGTGGCGCAGGTGGAGGTGGCGGCGGCGGTGGCGGCGGCGGTGGTGGCAGCGGCAGCGCAGCTGGTGCTACAGGAAGCGTCGGTCCCGGCAGCCGCCCTGACTTCAGCCCCTCGGCTGAGCTCCTCAGGGCATCGAACGAACCGGAGCAAGAGGGAGGAAACATCAAGCGCATGAGATTGGACACCTGGGTCACATAGAGTCGCCCGCCACTCCTCGCCGAGCCCACAGGGAAGTTTTGCTGACACTCAAACACCCACAACTTACGCCCACACTCATAGTTAAACCCCCACTGCCCCGACCCCACTGCCATGTGACACTATCATCACACATCTGCCTCTGTCCAAAATTATACAACTCAGCTGCGTCACCCAAACTTATGAGGCTTTGCCAAAAAAAAAAAAAAAACTTAAAAAAAAATAGAAATAAAAATCCTTTGGGGATCACGCTCTGAGTGAGGAGATTACTTGACTCAGCTGGATATTTTGTCCTGTGTAGATCCTTGAATAGAGGGACAGTAGATTTTTAAAGCCTTCTTGCTTGAATGGACTCCCGTATAGTATTTTTTTTTTTTTTTTTTGGTAGAAATGAGGTGTTGAACCTTTGCAATCTGACAAAACCATAAAAACATTTATCTTTCACATGGTTTCACCTTCATGTATTTACATTGAGCTCTGCTGCATTGTCTACGATGTGATTGGTAGCTTGTCGACATTGTGGGACTTGTATGACTCACCACTTCCTGCTCTTTGAAATCCAATGTCACTTGGATTGCGTGCTGTCCATTCTTCCATAAATCACTTCCAAACTGCTCTTTTGGATAGAACTTAATCTGGACACGTTTGAGGACTGAGCATCTATCTGGCACTGAGCAAACGGACTCAAACAGGGTCTTCTAGGTAGTTCACCATGAATGGTTCTTTCTGCTGCCACCTTTCCCAGCCTACGTAGACCCTAGCCCTCAGGTGGAGCCGAGCACCGAGTGCCAACATCAATCTCTCTTCAACAAAAAATTTTTAAAAAAGCCAAATGCCTCTTGCACACAGTGCAGGGACAATGATGAATTATCACTCGCACTGTCACGGACACGAACTCGAAACTGATTATGCTTTTCAGGCTTTGAATTCGCCGTCACTCTCTCCTCAGACGGGTGCTCTTCCCGTCCTCTCACCTCATTTCTTCTGGAACTTGGGTGGAAATTGTTCCACCAGAAATCCAGCCAGCCACTCAGCTGATTACCAGGAGTAGATGCCATCCAGTTAAATGCATAGAGTTTTTGAGCCTCTCTGGTGGCTTTTTTGGGTAGCGAAAGTATTTGGTTCTTTCAGTCCAAGTATTCTTTATCTGTTGGTATTAAAAAAAAAAAAAAATCAGTTTCGAAGGTCCACTGGTTGTCCAGAAGTAGGAATTCTGACTTTGTATAAAAATCACTCCTTATACAAAAGCTTTGATGTCCTCTTTAGCTCTCTAGCTCTCCTTAGCTCTTTGCCGTGTTTCAAAAAGTGAAAGGAAAAAGACATTTTCTATATTTCTACCGCTTCAGTTGGCGACAAAGTAAAATAGCTTTTCAGCTTCAACGACGTGTATGTACATATGACTATATTTGCATAGACTTTGCTAGGTATCCCTAAAAACAAGCAATGTGTTGATTCTCAGTGGATCTGTTTGCATATATGAGTGTGAATTTGATATGTTTCGAGCTACGGTGCAGGGGTTTCGCCACACTAGGTAGTGCTGGTGGATCGGACTTGTTTCAGTAAACCTATTTTATGCTAGTGTTGATGGTTTGTGCACTTTCTGTCTCACTCACAGAGGCCTGCTTGGTTGTGGTGTCATCATGTTCTCCTACCACACATTTTAAAAAACCCACAATCAAAGTAAAATTGTCCATAACCACCTCAACATGAAACGATTAGGACACTGCCATTCACTTGTAGTTTAGTAAAGAGATCAAACGCACTTCTTTGACACATATTTTCATTGACAGAATCTTTTCCACATTAAGCAGACACAGATTATGCCTTTTTTCACTTTGAAATTAAGTGCTGTGTTGTTTAATTGTATGTTTTCTAGTACAAATTTGTTTGGTCTCAACCATTTCAAGTTTGTGTGTATGAGTGTGTGTGTGTACACAGGTTGTTTATAGCCTACAAATAGAAAGTTTCTCCTGATTGCTTGACCTTTTTTTTTTCCTTGAGACGATGCTCAAAGTGCAGACTGGTGTGTCAGCTGTTGTTTGTTGGCTGTTTTTTATCTACTTCTACAATCTTACACTTTTAAGTCAGTGTAGGTGAAGAGGACACGGCGGCTTTTATGAAGTGATGCCGTTTGGTGTGACACCGACACGGGGGGTTTGAGGCAAGTGTCCGGAAAAAACATCACCGTACTGTGAGACATTTTGTCGCCAGTGTTGTTGATATTTTCCATGAGGTCATTTTTCCATCCCTCATTCGACAGTGTGGTGGGTAGCTTTTCACTCTGCTAATATCACTTTAGTATTGTTTTCCTCTTTCAGTCATCAATTTAACATCCAACACTTTCAATAAACTCATGTTGGAGAAAATTTGCCTCTTAAACCTTTAAAGGAGTAATTCTACATTTTGGGAAACTTGCTTATTCGCTTTCTTACTGAGAGTTGGATGAGAAGATTGATATTCATGTTTGTGCAGTAAATCTACAGTCATGTAGTTTAACAGGAAACGGGAGCAAGCAGCTAGCCTGGCTCAGTCCAAAGGTAACAAAACTCACCCTCCAGCACCTCTGAAGCTCACCTCTAATGCTGCGTTCATGTCACAGTGTAGCATATTTAGCTTAAATTTTGCACAGTTTTCCAGAAAATTTGGCATTTCACTTCTCCCGCGGCGCTCTCCTTCTCAAAGACAAACTCTCCTGAGTGTGTGGCCTAAGAGCATAGACGTTCGTTCGAGGCATGTGTTTGGAGGGAAGCAGGGAGGCGGGAAAGAGCCTGTGAGCGAAAGCGAGATTATACGTGATGAGGTCGGAAAAGGTGATAGAAGATGCCAGCCTCCACTTCGAAAAAGACGGTCCAACTAGCCCCTACATTGTTTTGTAGTAACATGTATAAACTAGGCGTTATGGTAAAAGCGTGTAAAAACTGTCTTCAAAATAGATATGACCAAGAACTGATAAAATAAAAGTTACAGTGGATAGAAAAAGTTTACACACCCCTGTTAAAATGCTACGTTTTTGTGAAAAATGAGCCCATGATAAATCATTTCAGAACTTTTTCCACCTTTAATGTGACCTATAACCTGTACAATGAAATTGGAAAACGGAAATCTTTCAGGGGGAAAAATAAACTAAAATAATGTGGCTGCATAAGTGTGCACACCCTCTTATAAGTGGGGGTGTGGCTGTGTTCAGAATTAACCAATCACATTCACACTCATGTTAAACAGTAGTCAGCGACTCCGATTAACCCCAAATAAAGTTCAGCTGTTCTGGTAGGATTTTCCTGACATGAACTTGGTTGCCTCTTACAACAAAAGCAATTGGCTGCAAAGAGCTTACAAAGCATCAACTGGGTGTCACTGTTGAAAGATGTCAGTCCTGAGAAGGGTATAAAAGACTCCTCACAGCATTAGATAAACCATGGAGCACAGTGAAGACGGTCATCCACAAGTGGAGAAAATATAACACAACAGTGACATTACAAGGAACTGGACGTCCCTCCAAAACTGATGAAAAGGCGAGAAGAAAACAGGTCAGGGAGGCTGCCAAGAGGACAGCATCGTTAAAGGAGCTGCAGGAATTTGCAGGAAGTACTGCTTGTGTACTACATGTGACAACAATCTTCCGTACTCTTCATATATCTGGGCTATGGGGTAGGGTGGCAAGACGGAAGAATTTCTTATGACGAAAATCATCTAAGTTCGGCTAAATTTTGTAAAAAATACATTAAGTCTCCCAAAAGCATGTGGGAAAGTGTGTTATGGTCTGAGGAGTTCAAGGTTGAACTTTTTGTCCATAATTCCAAAAGGTATATGTGGCACAAAAACAACACAGCTCATCACCAAGAGAAAAGCATACCAACGGTGAAGCATGGTGGTGGCGGCATCGGGCATCAACTGGAACTGGAGCTTTAGTCAAGGTGGAGGGAATCATGATCAGCTCTAAATACCAGTCACAAAACCTTCAGGCATCTGCTAGAAAGCTGAAGATGAAGAGGAATTTCACCTTTCAGCACTATGACAACCCAAAGCATACATCCAAACCAACAAAAGGACGGCTTCACCAGAAGATTAAAGTTTAGGAATGACCCAGTCAGAGGCCAGACCTGAATCCTCCTGAAAATCTGGGGTGACCTGAAGAGGGCTGTACACAGGAGATGCCCTCACAATCTGACAGATCTGGAGCGCTTTTGCAAGGAAGAGTCAGCAAATATTGCCAAGTCAAGATGTGCCATGCTGATAGACTCCTACCCAAAAAAGACTTGAGTGCTGTATTAGAGTCAAAAGGTGCTTCAACAAAGTATTAGTTTAAGGGTGTGAATATTTATGCAACCAGGTTATTGTAAGTATTTTTTTTTTCCAAAACTATTTCAGTTTGTTTTTCAATTGATTTGTAAAGATTATAGGTCACATTGCAGGTGGAAAAAAGCTCCGAAATGATTCATCATGGACTCATTTTTTTGTATCACAAAAACCTTTTTAAAAAAAACATTTTAACAGGGATGTGGAGACTTTTTGTAGTCACTGTATCTTCTGGGGAATGTCAGTCAATGCTAAATAAAGAAATACTGAAAAATGAATTAATATTAAATAATAAATAAAATAAATGGTAACTGAACTTTGATTTGAATTGATAAACTACCGCCTGCAAAAAAATTGAATTTCACTTGTGAATAATTAGTGGTGCTTATAATACATTTCCAAAGACCAACCTGACTTCAGTAAGACAGTACACCACCTACGAGTGTTCATATTAGTTTGCTAGAACGATCACACTGGTATGATCATACACAAAGGATTTTTATTAGCATTCCTGTAATCAATTCAGCTTTGTATCTGGTTTTGTGTTAAGGAACACAAAATTTGCTAATTTGGGCTATTAAAAGGTGCTAAATGAGAGATTGGGAGCATTTTGTTTGCCTCTGCACAGCTCTCAACATGGCGCTAGCTGTTAACAGTGCTAACAGCACTAACCGTGAACACACGGCAGCACTGCTGACAATGTATATTAACCCAAGGAGGGAACCAGAGGGTGGATGCTACGCTTCTGCGACGGCGCTGTTGGTTGGGACGGCGTTATCAGCTGTAACCTATAGCTAGTTGGGCACGAACATACACAAAAAGGCACAGGTGGCCAGCCCTGCTATGTCAACAAAGCAAGGAAAAGCTTGGATTACAACAGAGGGTGAACGATTTCATTCTCTGCTCAGGTAGACATTACTCCTCTATATCTTTACATTGCAAATAGTTGTTTGCTGCTATTTTAATGTTCTGGATATTGTATAGACAACCTTTTAATGATGTGACTACAAGGCTAACAGTGGGGGTAACCATCTTGAAGTAATACGTGAATACTCCCGAGTCGGAATAAGGCATAAAGTTTACAACTTCTTTTTATGCTTCACTTTTTGTAAGTAAGCTTTAAAATGGTTAATTAGTGAGATTTAGAGGTGCTGCTAGGCTTTTTATACCATTGGACAGAGCCAGGTTAGCTGTTTCCAGTCTTTATGCTAAGCTAAGGTAGCCAGCTCTAGCTTCCTGTTTAACAGACAGTCACACTCTCAAACGAATAAGCACAATTCGCAAAATGTCGAACAGATTCTTTTAAGGTCCAGCTGATGAGTGGTACCAGCCTTCAGGCAGAGCTAAGGAGTCATTTCCATTTTTACAAAACTAATTTCAGTGGAAACTCTTTGTGTTTGTGGGGCTGATGGTTGACTGAAATGTGACACCACACCGATTGGCTTCCTGCCTCACGCAGGTTTGTTCATGTACAAAAAGGTTCTCTGTCCAACCTAGAAGTTTAGTCACAAGACAATCTATATGAGAAATGAAAACCTGCACCCCTGTTACTTGTTGTGTACAATGTTTTTTAGAATTTCACTATTTTTGGATTAATTTGTGCTGGTGACAGTTCCATTGTCTATTATAATGATGATATTATTATGGAGCTTTTATTTTATTGCTATTTTGTGTAGGATAGTTTTTATTTTCTCTCTTACGTTATCTTCCGTATCATAAACATAGTACTGGTTTCCTTTTTTTAAAACAACTTGCTGAAAATTGCACGATCAGTTATTGTGGTATTAGTAAATGCAATGAAGGAAATACCAGTTAAATGCTGCAATTTTAATTAAGATATAGAATATATTTATAAAAACGGGAAACAACTGAAATTAGTAATTCATGAAATTTGAAAAAAAAAAAAAGTAAATGCATGGGATACAGGTAACAACAAAACTAGGGGACATGCATCACAAATGAGTTTGAAAACAACTCAGAATAATGTAGCATATGGAATACTAAAGATGAAATTTATAGCTAATATATTGTGTTCAGCTAGTCTGCTTTGGGTTTTGTTGTAAAGAAAATATTTCTTTTTGTTGTTTTTTTTGAGAATGATATACAATTTGTGTATATTTTCATATACAAAGTATGCACTGATATGTTATTGAAATTCTATACCGCTTTTACAAAAAAGTGTTTGTTGTACCAAAGTATCCACGTCCCTTGAAACCTTACCCTTTTTGCGTATGTTTTACCGTATTTTATATATTAAATAGACAAACTGAGTGAAATTAATTTGAGTTTTTGGTTTTATTTTTACATTTCCTAACAAAGCAAAAATGCCTCTTCAATAATTCATAAAGACCAAAGTCCTAAATCAGGAACATTTAGTGCACGTAAACGCTCCAGACATCTTTCTATATTTCCCGAAAATGTAATTTAGTTCATTTGAGAGGTGCATCAGAGTCTTCTTTCAGATAAGATAAGATAAGATATTCCTTTATTAGTCCCACAGTGGAGAAATTCACAGCAGTTCATTTCAGTTTATCGTCTGGTTTCTTTCCTCTTCAGTAACACCTCCACTGATCGTCACAGCTACAAACATGTGCAATGAAGCTTCATTTCACACATTCAGTGATAACTACATGGCTAAATTTAGCTGATTGCTCGTGACCTCCTGTGAGGGAAGCAGCAACTATGTGAGCGAGGCAACAACAAAGTCTGATACACGCAGATGAATCAGCGATTTAAATGCTAGAGACAAAAATCTTCATTCAGGTCATCTTTTAATTCTTGTTTTGCTTTTGTCTGTTTTTTTTTTTTTTTAGCTTTTAAAGGGTATGGCTGGTGAAGATTTTTGTTATGTTATTTTAAATTCTCATTACATCCCGACAGCAATCAATAATGACAATGGTCTGCTGACTGACTGTTGCAGGACTGGACCTAGACCGGACCCCCCTGCCCGTCTGCCTGTGCACTCATTTCATATCACCGGAATCTTCCACAAGCTGCCAGCTTGACAGCTGTGAGTACTAACATTAACCATGTTTGACTTTGACTTTTCATTATGTCATGTTCATAACGATAATTTTGGGGGAATGGCTTTGGAGGGAGGCCTGAAGGGACGGACCTGGCGACTTTCTCACTAGATTTAGGGACTTTTGGAGCAGGTGCTGCTAGATCCTTTCATTGGAAAAGAGTTGGCAACACTGGGCTCGTTTTTTTGTTTTTTTTTCAGTTGGATCATTTATAAAGATCATCTTTCTACTTTCTCACTAAGCTCACCAGCCCTGCCTTTAATAAACTGTGTTAAAGTAAAATTGTACTTTAATGTACCATTAGTTAAAGAAAATTGGCCTCAGAGAGTGTTATAAACTTCATACACGTATTACAGAGCTGAAATGATTATTGATTTAAAAAAAAAAAAATGACACGAATAATTGATTTAGTAAAAATTGCCATACTTTGGTTTCCCTTTGGGTTTGGAAGTCATCGCCATAAAAGGATAGTTTGGGTGTTTTGAAGCGGGGTTGGATGAGACACTTATACATAGGTGTATTACTCTCAGTAGATTACAGCTGGTGTGCTTCATTTTCTTTGACATCCTATGACTTTAAACTATTTTTTGACATATTTTATGTTTATATTTTTTACACATGCTATACTATAACTTTTTTCGACATACTATACTGACTTATTTTTTCATTTTATTCAGCAAACTATACTATGACTTTATTTTTCGTTCTACACACTATACTTTGACTTTTTTTTTAACATATACTATGACCTTTATGAAAAACAACTGACTTAGTATAGTGTGATTTTTCTCTGAGATGCTATACTATGACTTAATAAAATTTTGCAACACACTACACTGTTTTTTTGTTTTTGAAAAAATACAACATGACAATTTTTTTTTTATTTTTTCAACATACTGTACTATAACTTATTCTCAACATACTATACTATGACTTTTTTATTTATTGTCCTACACACTATACTGACATATACTATGACTTATTTTAAAAAAATGATTTTTTTTCTGAGAGACTATACTTTGACTTTAAATTTCTTCAACATACTACATTATGGCTTTGTTTTTGTTTTTTCGAAATACTAGATGACAATTTTTTTATTTTTTCAACATACTATTCTGTAACTTTATTTTTTTCAACATCCTATAGTATGACTTTTTAAATTTTTTTTTGATATACTAGAGTATGACTTTTTCTTGACATACTATACTGTGACATGTATTGTTTTTAACATACTATGGTATGACTTAACTATATACTATACTATTACTATATACATACTATACAGCTTATGACACTTTTTGACATACTATGCTCTGAACTTTTTAATTTTTTCAACATAAACTTTTTGTCTGATATACTATACAATGACTTTTTAAATCTTGTGGACATACTATACTATGGCTTTTTTATTTTTTCAACATACTATACTATGAGTTTTTATTTTTTCAACATACTATACTATGACTTTTTTATTTTATTTTTTTACCTACTATGCTATGACTTTATTTCTTCAACATACTATGTTATGAATATTTTTTCAACATACTATATTGACTTTTTGAAAGAAAATTTAAATACTATACTATGACATTTTTATTTTTTTTATTTTGTTCAACAGACTGACTTTTCAATTTTTTTTTAACATACTAGAGTATGACTTATTTTATCAGCATACCATAGAATAACTTTTTGGCATACTATACCACTGTTTTTTTTAAAATACTGTAGTATGATTTTTGGCAGCAATTAAACCGAAGGCACTAGTCAGACTGTAGCATTACAAATGCTATTTGTGCAAATTTGATGAAGCCACTTGGATAAGGGGCGAAACATCTTCAGAGACAAATCTAAGTCCAGTTGCCTTCGATTCAATTGCTGCCAGAATGAATATGACCTGGATGAATGAGAACCTTCACAAACTCACTACTGTAGTATGACTTTTTTAAAAGTTTTTGACAAACTATATCATGACTTTATGTTTTTTTGACATACTAGATTGACTTAATTTTTTCGAAATACTATACTATGACTTTTTTTAAAAATTTAGACATGCCATACTATGATTTTTCAACATACTATACTACAACTTTTTTCAACATACTATGAGTTTTTATTTTGTAGACATAGTATACTATGACTTTTTTTTTTTGGGGGGGGGGGGGGGGGGGTTGACATATACTATGACTTGTTTTAAAAAATTCAACATAGTATACAATGGCTTTTTTCACATTTTTTTCAACATACTATACTATGACTTTTTTTTCCGGCATACTATACAATTCTATTTTAAATTTTTCGGCATACTATACTATGGCATTTTTTTTTTTTAATTTTTTTCAACATACTACACTACGTGTTTTTATTTTTTCGACATACAACAATGTTACCTTTTTAATTGTATCAGCATACTATACTACAACTTTATTTTTTCAACATACTATACTATGACTTTTTTATGTCTTCAACATACTATACTATGACTTTTTTCAACACACTGTACGATGACTATTTTTTTTTCAACATACTATCCTAAGAATTTTTATTTTTGACTTCGAGATACTATACTAAGGCATTTATTTTTTCAACATAATATACTGTGGCTTTTTTTTCCGAAATACTATACTCCAATTTTTAAAAAAATTGTTAACATACTATACTATGACTGTTTTGTTTTTTCAACATACTATACTATGACTTTTTTCAGCATAATGTACTATGAGTGTTTATTTTTTCAACATAGTATACTATGACTTTTTTCAACACAATATACTATGAGTGTTTATTTATTTGACACTATACTATGACATTTTATGACATACTACACTATGACTTTTTTCAACAAACTATACTGACTTTTTTCGACATACTATACTATGACTTTTATTTATTTGACATACTACACTGACTTTTTTATTTTTTCAGCAAACTATACTATGACTTTTTTCAACATACCATACTATGACTTTTTTATTTCTTTGACATACTATACTATGACTTTTTTCAACATACTATACTATGAGTGATTATTTTTTCGATACACTATACTAAGACTTTTTTTTTCGACATTTACCATGTCTTTTTTTATTTTTTTGACATACTATACTATGTCTTTTTTTCAAAAGACGATGAAACTACTATGGCAATACCATGGCATTTTATTTTTACAACAGTACAGTATGACTTTTTTATTTATCGACAAA
The DNA here is from genome assembly GCA_947000775.1 of Pterois miles. NCBI lineage: Eukaryota > Metazoa > Chordata > Actinopteri > Perciformes > Scorpaenidae > Pterois > Pterois miles. The sequence goes on along the minus strand of CAMQGK010000638.1, from coordinate 8,239,945 downwards.
CTATTCTATGACTTTTTTGAATTTTTTTTAACATACTATACTTTGACTATTTTTTTTCAACATATACTCTGACTTTTATTTTTTTTTTAAATTGGACATAGGACAATGGCTTTTTTCACATATTTTTCAACATACTATACTGTGATTTTTTTTCCGGCATACTGTACTATGACATTTTAAATTTTTTCGACGTATGATGGATACAATGGCTTTTTTATTTTTTCAACATACTATACATAAGTTTTTATTTTTTTTGACATGCGACAATACAACATTTTTAAATTTTTTTGAGCATACTATACTAAGATTTTTTTTTATTGCGGGATATACTAAGAATTTTTTTATTTTTTTGACATACTATACTGTGACTTTTTTCAACATACTATACTATGAGTTTTTATTTTTTCAACACACTATAGTATGACTTATTTTTTTGAAATACTACACTATGACTTTTTTCAACTTACTATGGCAATACTATGGCATTTTTTATTTTTTCAACATACGATACTTTGACTTTTTAAAAAAAATTTCAACATATACTTTGACAATTTTTCCGACATATACTATGACTTTTATTTTAAAAAAATCAACGTAGCTTTTTTCAGCATACTATATTATGACTTTTTTTTTCCAGCATACTATACTATTTTACATTTTTTCAACTTACTGTACTATGATTTTTTTCAACATACTAATTTTTTTGGACATTTTTGACGTTTTATTTTTTTCAAAATACTACACTATGACTTTTTTCAACATACTATACTGTAGCTTCTTTTCCAAAATACTATACTACAATTTTTTATTTTTTCAACATACTGTACTGTAACTTTTTTCAACATACTATACTATGATTTATTTATTTTTTCAACATACTATACTGTAGCTTCTTTTCCGAAATACTATACTACAATTTTTTATTTTTTCAACATACTGTACTATGACTCTTCAACATACTATACGATGACTTTTTTTATTTTTTCACCATACTATACTATGACTTTTTTCAACATACTATACTATGAGTGATTATTTTTTCGATACACTATACTAAGACTTCTATTTTTTCGATATATACCATGTTTTTTTTTTTTGACATACTATACTATGTCTTTTTTTCAACAAACTATGAAACTACTATAGCAATACTATGGCATTTTTTATTTTTTTCAACACACAATACTGTGGCTTCTAATGCAAAAAAATATACATTTTTTTTATTTGTTCAACAAACTATACTATGACTTTATTTTTACAACACAGTACAGTATGACTTTTTTTTATTTCTCAACATACTATTCTATGACTTTTTTGAATTTTTTTCAACATACTATACTTTGGCTATTTTTTCAACATATACTCTGACTTTTATTTTTAACAAAAATTGGACATAGTATACAATGGCTTTTTTCACATTTTTTTCAACAAACTATATTAGTGCCTTTTTTTCTCAGTATACTACATAATAACTATGCTATGACTTTTTTTTTTACTTTTTCAACTTAGAATACTATGACTTTTTTCAACATACTATACTGTAGCTTTTTTTCCGGAATACCATACTACAATTTTTTATTTTTTCAACATACTGTACTATGCCTCTTAAACATACTAAACTATGACTTTTTTTCATGAAATTTTTCAACATAATATAATTTGACTTTTTAAATCATAATATTGTTTAACATACTATAATATGACTGTTAACATGAAATTTTTCAAGATTCAATACTATGACCTGTTTTTTCATGAAATTTTTCAACATAATTTGACTTTTTAAATCATAATACCTTTTTACAAACTATAATATGATTTTTAACTTGAAGTTTTTCAAGATTCAGTACTATGATTTGCTTTTCATGAAGTTTTTCGGCATACTATAATTTGACTTTTTTTAATCATATCATTGAACGTACTATATGACTGTTGACATGACATTTTTTCAAGATTCAATACTATGACCTGCTTTTCATGAAATTTTTCGACATACTATACCATGACTTTTTTTCATGAAATTTTTCAACATAATATAATTTGATTTTTTAAATCATAATATAGTTGAACGTACTATAATATGACTGTTAACATGAAATTTTTCAAGATTCAATACTATAACCTGTTTTTCACGAAATTTTTCAACATACTATACTATGATTTGTTTTCATGAAATTTTTCAACTCATTATAATATGACTTTTTGATCATAATACCTTTTTAAAAACTATTATATGATTTTTAACATGAAGTTTTTCAAGATTCAGTACTATGATTTGTTTTTCATGAAATTTTTCAACATACAATACTATGACTTTTTTTCATGAAATTTTTTAACGTACTATAATATGACTTTTTTTTTATCATAATACCTTTTGACAAACTATAATGATGTATAACATGAAGTTTTTCAAGATTCAGTACAATGACTACTATACTATTACTTTTTTCATGAAATTTTTCAACATGATATAATTTTAAATTTTTAAATCATAATATTGTTTAAGATACTATAATATGACTGTTAACATGAAATTTTTCAAGATTCAATACTATGACCTGTTTTTCATGAAATTTTTCAACATACTATAATATGACTTTTTTTATCATAATACCTTTTTACAAACTATAATGTGATTTATAACATGAAGTTTTTCAAGATTCAGTACAATGACTTGTTTTTCATGAAATTTTTCAACGTACTATAGTATGACCTTTTTTCATGAAATTTTTTAACATAATATAATTTGACTTTATTTAATCATAATATTGTTTAACATACTATAATATGACTGTTGACATGAAATTTTTCAAGACTCAATACTATGACCTGTTTTTCATGAAATTTTCCACATACTATACTATGACGTTTTTTCATGAAATTTTTCAACATACTATAATATGACTTTTTTTTATCATAATACCTTTTTACAAACTATAATATGTTTGTTAACATGAAATTTTTCAAGATTCAATAATATGACCTGAAATTTTTCAACATACTTTACTATGACTTTTTTCATGAAATTTTTCAACGTACTATAATATGACTTTTTTACCATAATATTGTTTAACATACTATAATATAACTGTTAACATGAAATTTTTCAAGATTAAATACTATGACCTGTTTTTCACGAAATTTTGACATACTATACTATTATGAAATTTTTCAGCATAAAATAATTTGACTTTTTTTGACATAATATTGCTTAACATACTATAATATTCAAGATTCAATTCTATGACCTGTTTTTCATGAAATATTTCAACATACTATACTATGACTTTTTTTCATGAAATTTTTCGACATTATATAATTTGACTTTTTAATCATAATATTGTTTAACATACTATAATGCGACAATACGACATTTTTTAATTTTTTTGAGCATACTATATTATGACTTTATTTTTCAACATACTATACTCTGATTTTGTTATTATTGCGGCATATACTAAGAATTTTTTTTATTTTTTTGACACACTATACTATGACTTTTTTCAACATACTATGCTATGAGTTTTTATTTTTTTCACTATAGTATGACTTATTTTTTTGACATACTATACTATGACTTTTTTCAACTTACTATGACACTACTAATGGCAATACTATGGCATTTTTTATTTTTTCAACATACGATATTATCACTTTTTTTAAAAAAATCAACATATAATACTTTTTTCACATTTTTTTTCCAACACACTATATTATGACTTTTTTTTCCAGCATACTAATATGACATCCATCCATCCATCCATCCATCGTCAACCGCTTATCCCGTTAGGGGTCGCGGGGAGGCTGGAGCCGATCCCAGCTGGCATTGGCATATCGTGGCTTTTTTCCAAAATATTGTAATCCAATTTTTTTTATTTTTTCATTATACTATACTATAGCTTTTTATTTTTACAGCATGCTACAGTATGACTTATTTTTCAACATACTGTACTATGACTTATTTTTTTGCCACACTATACTATGACTTTTTTTCACCATACTATGACACTACTATGGCATATTTTATTTTTTCCAACATACTATACTATGACTTTTTTGAATGTTTTTCAACACACATTACTTTGACTATTTTTTTCGACATATACTTTGACTTACACATTTTTTTTCAAAATACTATATTATTATTTTTCTTTCCTGCATACTATGCTATGGCTTTTTTTTTATTTTTTCAGCATACGATACTATGATGTTTTTACTTATTCAACATACTATACTATCACTTTTCTCAACACACTAATTTTTTGACGTACTATACAATGACTATTTCATCAAAATACTATACTATGACTTTTTTCGACATATTATACTATGACTTTTTCAACATACTATACTATGAGTTTTTATTTTTTCAACACACTATACTAAGACTTGTTATGTTTTCGAGCTACTATACTATGGCATTTCTTATGTTGTCAACATACTATACTGTGGCTTTTTTTCCGAAATACGATACTCCAATTTTTTTTTTCAAGATAATGTACTGTGACTTTTTTTCAACATACTATAGTATGAATATTTATTTGTTCCAAATACTATACTATGACTTTTTTTCAACATACTATAGTATGAATATATATTTGTTCCAAATACTATACTATGACTTTTTTCAACATACTATAGTATGAATATTTATTTGTTCCAAATACTATACTATGACTTTTTTTCAACATACTATACTATGAATTTTTATTTTTTCGACATACTACAATATGACTTATTTTTACAACACACTATACATACTATACTATGTCTTTTTTTGAACATACTATGACTTTTTTGAAGTTTTTTCAACATACTATACTTTGACTATTTTTTCGACATATAAATTCGATGTAGTATACGATGGCTTTTTTTTTTTTTTTTTTTTTTACATTTTTTTCCAACATACTATGTTATGACTTTTTTTCCGGCATACTATACTATGACATTTTACATTTTTTTGACATACGATACTATGGCTTTGTTTTTTTTATTTTTTCGACATGCAATACTATGAGTTTTTATTTTTTCGACATACTACAATACGACTTTTTATTTTTTCAACATACTATACAATGACTTTTTTATCTTTTCGACATACTATAGTATGACTTTTTTCAACATACTATAAGTTTTTATTTTTTCAACATACTGTACTATGAGTTTTTATTTTTTTAAACACACTATACTAAGACATATTTTCAACATACTATACTATGACTTTTTTTTCCGGCATACTATACAATTCTACTTTAAATTTTTCGACATACTATACTATGGCATTTTTTTTTTAAATTTTTTCAACATACTAAACTACGTGTTTTTATTTTTTCGACATACAACAATGTTACCTTTTTTTAATTGTATCAGCATACTATACTACAACTTTATTTTTTCAACATACTATACTATGACTTTTTTATGTCTTCAACATACTATACTATGACTTTTTTCAACATACGATATTAAAAGTTTTGATTTTTTCAACATACTGTACGATGATTATTTTTTTTCAACATACTATCCTAAGAATTTTTATTTTTGACTTCGAGATACTATACGAAGGCATTTCTTATTTTTTCAACATAATATACTGTGGCTTTTTTTTCCGAAATACTATACTCCAATTTTTAAAAAAATTTTCAACATACTATACTATGACTGTTTTGTTTTTTCAACATACTATACTATGACTTTTTTCAGCATAATATACTATGAGTGTTTATTTTTTCAACATACTATACTATGACTTTTTTCAACACAATATACTATGAGTGTTTATTTATTTGACACTATACTGTGACTTTTTTTGACATACTACACTATGACTTTTTTCAACAAACTATACTGACTTTTTTCGACATACTATACTATGACTTTTATTTATTTGACATACTACACTGACTTTTTTTATTTTTTCAGCAAACTATACTATGACTTTTTTCAACATACCATACTATGACTTTTTTATTTCTTTGACATACTATACTATGACTTTTTTCAACATACTATACTATGAGTGATTATTTTTTCGATACACTATACTAAGACTTTTTTTTTCGACATTTACCATGTCTTTTTTTTTTTTTTGACATACTATACTTTGTCTTTTTTTCAAAAGACAATGAAACTACTATGGCAATACCATGGCATTTTATTTTTACAACAGTACAGTATGACTTTTTTATTTATCGACAAACTATTCTATGACTTTTTTTAATTTTTTTTAACATACTATACTTTGACAATTTTTTTCAACATATACTCTGACTTTTATTTTTTTTTTTAAATTGGACGTAGGACAATGGCTTTTTTCACATATTTTTCAACATACTATACTGTGATTTTTTTTTCCGGCATACTGTACTATGACATTTTAAATTTTTTCGACATATGATGGATACAATGGCTTTTTTATTTTTTCAACATACTATACATAAGTTTTTATTTTTTTGACATGTGACAATACGACATTTTTTAATTTTTTTGAGCATACTATACTAAGATTTTTTATTATTGCGGCATATAGTAGAATTTTTTTCTTTTTTTGACATACTATACTGTGACTTTTTTCAACATACTATACTATGAGTTTTTATTTTTTCAACACACTATAGTATGACTTATTTTTTTGACATACTACACTATGACTTTTTTCAACTTACTATGGCAATACTATGGCATTTTTTATTTTTTTCAACATATGATACTTTGACTTTTTAAAAAAAATTTCAACATATACTTTGACAATTTTTCCGACATATACTATGACTTTTATTTTAAAAAATTCAACGTAGCTTTTTTCAGCATACTATATTATGACTTTTTTTTCCAGCATACTATACTATTTTACATTTTTTCAACTTACTATACTATGATTTTTTTCAACATACTAATTTTTTTTGACATACTATGACGTTTTATTTTTTTCAAAATACTACACTATGACTTTTTTCAACATACTATACTGTAGCTTCTTTTCCAAAATACTATACTACAATTTTTTATTTTTTCAACATACTGTACTGTAACTTTTTTCAACATACTATACTATGATTTATTTATTTTTTCAACATACTATACTGTAGCTTCTTTTCCGAAATACTATACTACAATTTTTCATTTTTTCAACATACTGTACTATGACTCTTCAACATACTATACGATGACTTTTTTATTTTTTCACCATACTATACTATGACTTTTTTCAACATACTATACTATGAGTGATTATTTTTTCGATACACTATACTAAGACTTCTATTTTTTCGATATATACCATGTTTTTTTTGTTTTTTTTTGACATACTATACTATGTCTTTTTTTCAACAAACTATGAAACTACTATAGCAATACTATGGCATTTTTTATTTTTTTCAACACACAATACTGTGGCTTCTAATGCAAAAAAATATACATTTTTTTTATTTGTTCAACATACTATACTATGACTTTATTTTTACAACACAGTACAGTATGACTTTTTTTATTTCTCAACATACTATTCTATGACTTTTTTGAATTTTTTTCAACATACTATAATTTGGCTATTTTTTCAACATATACTCTGACTTTTATTTTTAACAAAAATTGGACATAGTATACAATGGCTTTTTTCACATTTTTTTCAACATACTATACTATGACTTTTTTCCATCATACTATACCATGACATTTAAAATTTTTTCGACATACGATATGGCTTTTTTAAAATTTTTTTCAACATACTACACTTTGACTGTTTTTTCGACACACTTTGACTTATTTTAAAAATTCGACGTAGTATACTATGACTTTTTTATTTTTTCGACATATGCTATGACTTATTTTTAAAAATTCACTGTAGCTTTTTTCACATTTTTTTCAACAAACTATATTATGACTTTTTTTCGAGTATACTACATAATAACTATGCTATGACTTTTTTTTTACTTTTTCAACTTAGAATACTATGACTTTTTTCAACATACTATACTGTAGCTTTTTTCCGGAATACCATACTACAATTTTTTATTTTTTCAACATACTGTACTATGCCTCTTAAACATACTAAACTATGACTTTTTTTCATGAAATTTTTCAACGTATTATAATATTACGTCTTTATCATAATATTGTTTAACATACTATAGTATGACTGTTAACATGAAGTTTTTCAAGATTCAGTACTATGATTTGTTTTTCATGAAATTTTTCGACATACTATACTATGACTTTTTGATCATAATACCTTTTTAAAAAGTATTATATGATTTTTAACATTAAGTTTTTCAAGATTCAGTACTATGATTTGTTTTTCATGAAACTTTTCGACATACAATACTATGACTTTTTTTCATGAAATTTTTTAACGTACTATAATATGACTTTTTTTTATCATAATACCTTTTGACAAACTATAATGATTTATAACATGAAGTTTTTCAAGATTCAGTACAATGACTTGTTTTTCATGACATTTTTCGACATACTATACTATTACTTTTTTCATGAAATTTTTCAACATAATATAATTTGACTTTTTTAATCATAATATTGTTTAACGTACTATAATATGACTGTTAACATGAATTTTTTCAAGATTCAATACTATGACCTGTTTTTCATGAAATTTTTCGACATGCTATACTATGACTTTTTTTCATGAAATTTTTCAACATGATATAATTTTAAATTTTTAAATCATAATATTGTTTAAGATACTATAATATGACTGTTAACATGAAATTTTTCAAGATTCAATACTATGACCTGTTTTTCATGAAATTTTTCGACATACTATACTATGACTTTTTTTCATGAAATTTTTCAACATACTATAATATGACTTTTTTTTATCATAACACCTTTTTAGAAACTATAATGTGATTTATAACATGATGTTTTTCAAGATTCAGTACAATGACTTGTTTTTCATGAAATTTTTCAATATAATATGATTTTACATTTTTAAATCATAATATTGTTTAACATGCTACAATATGACGGTTAACATGAAATTTTTTGGCATACTATACTGTGACTTTTTTTCATGAAATTTTTCAACGTACTATAATATGACTTTTTTTTATCATAATACCTTTTTACAAACTATAATGTGATTTATAATGTGATTTATAACATGACGTTTTTCAAGATTCAGTACAATGACTTGTTTTTCATGAAATTTTTCAACATAATATAATTTGACTTTTTTTTAATCATAATATTGTATAACATACTATAATATGACTGTTAACATGAATTTTTTCAAGATTCATTACTATGACCTGTTTTTCAGGAAATTTTTCAACGTACTATAATATGACTTTTTTCATGAAATTTTTCAACGTATTATAATATTACGTATTTATCATAATATTGTTTAACATACTATAATATGACGGTTAACATGAAATTTTTCAACATTCAATACTATGACCTGTTTTTCATGACATTTTTCAACGTACTATAATATGACTTTTTTTTATCATAATACCTTTTTACAAACTATAATGTGATTTATAATGTGATTTATAACATGACGTTTTTCAAGATTCAGTACAATGACTTGTTTTTCATGAAATTTTTCAACATAATATAATTTGACTTTTTTTTAATCATAATATTGTATAACATACTATAATATGACTGTTAACATGAATTTTTTCAAGATTCATTACTATGACCTGTTTTTCAGGAAATTTTTCAACGTACTATAATATGACTTTTTTCATGAAATTTTTCAACGTATTATAATATTACGTATTTATCATAATATTGTTTAACATACTATAATATGACGGTTAACATGAAATTTTTCAACATTCAATACTATGACCTGTTTTTCAGGAAATTTTTCAACGTACTATAATATGACTTTTTTCATGAAATTTTTCAACGTATTATAATATTACGTATTTATCATAATATTGTTTAACATACTATAATATGACGGTTAACATGAAATTTTTCAACATTCAATACTATGACCTGTTTTTCATGACATTTTTCAACGTACTATAATATGACTTTTTTCTATCATAATACCTTTTTTCAAACTATATGATTTTAACATGAAGTTTTTCAAGATTCAGTACAATGACTTGTTTTTCATGAAATTTTTCGACATACTATACTATTACTTTTTTTCATGAAATTTTTCAACATAATATAATTTGACTTTTTTTAGTCATAACATTTTTTAACGTACTATAATATGACTATTGACATGAAATTTTTCAAGATTCAATAATATGACCTGTTTTTAATTAAATTTTTCAACATACTATACTATGACTTTTTTTCATGAAATTTTTCAACGTACTATAATATTACTTTTTTACCATAATATTGTTTAACATACTATAATATAACTGTTAACATGAAATTTTTCAAGATTAAATACTATGACCTGTTTTTCACGAAATTTTGACATACTATACTATGACTTTTTTCATGAAATTTTTCAACATAAAATAATTTGACTTTTTTGACATAATATTGCTTAACATACTATGACTGTTAACATCAAATTTTTCAAGATTCAATACTATTATCTGTTTTTTCAAATTTTTCAACGTACTATAGTATGACCTTTTTTCATGAAATTTTTTAACACAATATAATTTGACTTTATTTAATCATAATATTGTTTAACATACTATAATATGACTGTTGACATGAAATTTTTCAAGACTCAATACTATGACCTGTTTTTCATGAAATTTTTCAACATACTATAATATGACTTTTTTTTTTATCATAATACCTTTTTACAAACTATAATATGTTTGTTAACATGAAATTTTTCAAGATTCAATAATATGACCTGTTTTTAATGAAATTTTTCAACATACTATACCATGACTTTTTTTCATGAAATTTTTCAACGTACTATAATATTACTTTTTTACCATAATATTGTTTAACATACTATAATATAACTGTTAACATGAAATTTTTCAAGATTAAATACTATGACCTGTTTTTCATGAAATTTTGACATACTATACTATTATGAAATTTTTCAACATAAAATAATTTGACTTTTTTTGACATAATATTGCTTAACATATAATATATTTAACATCAAATTTTTCAAGATTCAATACTATGATCTTTTTTTCCATGAAATTATTCGACATCCTATAGTATGACTTTTTTTCATGAAATTATTCGACATCCTATAGTATGACTTTTTTTCATGAAATTTTTCAACGTACTATAAAATGACTTTTTTTGACATAATATTGCTTAACATACTATAATATTCAAGATTCAATTCTATGACCTGTTTTTCATGAAATATTTCAACATACTATACTATGACTTTTTTTCATGAAATTTTTCGACATTATATAATTTGACTTTTTAATCATAATATTGTTTAACATACTATAATGCGACAATACAACATTTTTTAATTTTTTGAGCATACTATATTATGACTTTATTTTTCAACATACTATACTCTGATTTTTTTATTATTGCGGCATATTTTTTGACACACTATACTATGACTTTTTTCAACATACTATGCTATGAGTTTTTATTTTTTTCACTATAGTATGACTTATTTTTTTGACATACTATACTATGACTTTTTTCAACTTACTATGACACTACTAATGGCAATACTATGGCATTTTTTATTTTTTCAACATACAATATTATCACTTTTTTTAAAAAAATCAACATATAATACTTTGACAATTTTTTCACATTTTTTTCCAACACACTATATTATGACTTTTTTTTCCAAAATATTGTAATCCAATTTTTTTTATTTTTTCATTATACTATACTATAGCTTTTTATTTTTACAGCATGCTACAGTATGACTTATTTTTCAACATACTATACTATGACTTATTTTTTTGCCACACTATACTATGACTTTTTTTCAACATACTATGACACTACTATGGCATATTTTATTTTTTCCAACATACTATACTATGACTTTTTTGAATGTTTTTCAACAGACATTACTTTGACTATTTTTTTCGACATATACTTTGACTTGCACATTTTTTTTCAATATACTATATTATGATTTTTCTTTCCTGCATACTATACTATGGCTTTTTTTATTTTTTCAGCATACGATACTATGATGTTTTTACTTATTCAACATACTATACTATGACTTTTCTCAACACACTAATTTTTTGACGTACTATACAATGACTATTTCATCAAAATACTATACTATGACTTTTTTCGACATATTATACTATGACTTTTTCAACATACTATACTATGAGTTTTTATTTTTTCAACACACTATACTAAGACTTGTTATGTTTTCGAGCTACTATACTATGGCATTTCTTATGTTGTCAACATACTATACTGTGGCTTTTTTTTCCGAAATACGATACTCCAATTTTTTTTTTCAAGATAATATACTGTGACTTTTTTCAACATACTATAGTATGAATATTTATTTGTTCCAAATACTATACTATGACTTTTTTCAACATACTATAGTATGAATATTTATTTGTTCCAAATACTATACTATGACTTTTTTCAACATACTATACTATGAATTTTTATTTTTTCGACATACTACAATATGACTTATTTTTACAACACACTATACATACTATATTATGTCTTTTTTTGAACATACTATGACTTTTTTGAAGTTTTTTCAACATACTATACTTTGACTATTTTTTCGATAAATTCGATGTAGTATACGATGGCTTTTTTTTTTTTTTTTTTTTTACATTTTTTTCCAACATACTATGTTATGACTTTTTTTCCGGCATACTATACTATGACATTTTACATTTTTTTGACATACGATACTATGGCTTTGTTTTTTTTATTTTTTCGACATGCAATACTATGAGTTTTTATTTTTTCGACATACTACAATACGACTTTTTATTTTTTCAACATACTATACAATGACTTTTTTATCTTTTCGACATACTATACTATGACTTTTTTCAACATACTATAAGTTTTTATTTTTTCAACATACTGTACTATGAGTTTTTATTTTTTTAAACACACTATACTAAGACATATTTTCAAGCTATTATACTATGGCATTTCTTATGTTTTCAACATACTATACTTTGACTATTTTCTCGACATATACTTTTTTACTTTTTTAAAAATTTGATGTAGTATACTATGACTGTTCTTATTTTTTCAACATATGCTATGACTTATTTTTAAAAAATTCAATGTAGTTTTTTTCACATTTTTTTCAAAATACTATACTGTGACTTTTTTCCAACACTATATTATGACTTTTTTTCCTGCATACTATACTATGGCTTTTTAAAAAAAATTTCAACATACTACAATACGACTTTTTTTTTATTATTTTTTCAGCATACTATACAATGATGTTTTTACTTATTCAACATACTATACTATGACTTTTTTCAACATACTGAGTAATTTTTTGACATACTATGCTATGACTTTTTTATTTTATCACAGTACTATATTACGACTTTTTCCAACATACTATACTATGACTTATACTATAAGTTTTTATTTTTTCAACGTACTATACAATGGCTTTTTTCAACATACTATACTATGACTTTTTCAACATACTATACTATGAGTTTTTATTTTTTCGACACACTGTACTATGACTTCTTAGGTTTTCGAGCTACTACACTATGGCATTTCTTATTTTTTCAACATACTTTACAGTGGCTTTTTTTCCGAAATACCATACTCCAATTTTTTCAATTTTTCAACATGCTATATTATACCGTTTTATTTTTACAACATGCTACAGTATGACTTAAAATTTTTCACCATACTATACTATAACTTTTTTCAACATACTGTACTATGATTTTTACCTCTGCCAAGGAGGTTATGTTTTTGCCGGCAAAAATTTAAGTCATAAAGTAAAATAAAAAGTGATGCATAGTATATCAAAAAACATAGTATAGTATGTTGAAATTTTTTTAAGTCATAGCATAGTATGTCAAAAAACTTTAAAAACCATAATAAAGTATGTCAAAAAAAATTAAAAAGTGATAGCACAGTATGTCAAAAAATACATAGTATAACATGTTGAAAAATAAAAGTCATAGAATGTTGAAAAAAAGCCATAGTATAGTATGTCAAAAAAAAAATTAAGAAGTCAGCATAGTATGTCTAGAAAAAGTCATGGTATAGTATGTAGAAAACATAAAAAAGTCATAGAAAAGTATGTCAGAAAAAAATCATAGTACAGTATGTAGAAACACACATTCACAGTATAATGTGTTGAAAAAATTAATAGTACAGTATATTGAAAAAATGTGATAGAATAGTATGTCAAAAAAGGCACAGTGTAGTATGTTGAAAAAAAAATGTTGTATAGTGTGTCGAAAAAATAATAAGTCATAGTATGTAGAAAAAAAAGACTGGCATACTATGTCAAAAACAAACATAGTATAGTACAACAAAAAAAATTTAAAAGTCATAGTATAGCATGTCAAAAAAGTCATAGTATAGAATATCGGGGGAAAAAAGCTAGATTGTAGTATTTTGAAAAAATGTTTTAAAAAGTCATAGTATAGTATGTCCAAAAACTGTCATAGTATAGTATGTCAAAAAAAGTCAAAGTAGAGTATGTCAAAAAATTATTAAAAAAATCATAGCATAGTATGTCAGAAAAAAATGTTAAAAACCATACTAAAATATGTCAAAAAAAATAATAAATCAAAATCAAAAAAATCAAAAAATAAATAGTATAATATGTTGAAAAATAAAAATGTTATAGTATAGTACCGTATGTCAAAACAAGAAGAGAAGTCACAGCATAGTATGTCTAGAAAAAGTCAGTGTAGTATGTTGAAAACAGTCATACTAGAGTATGTTGAATACATTTTAAAAAGTAATAGTATAGTATGTTGAAAAAATGTGATAGTATAGTACGTCAAAAAAGGCAGTGTATGTTGAAAAAAAATGTTGTATAGTGTGTCGAAAAAATAATAAAAGTCATAGTATGTAGAAAAAAAAGTCATAGTATAGTCTGACGAAAAAATAATAAAATTAATAGTATGTAGAAAAAAGTCATAGTACAGTAAGTCAAAAATAAAACAATGTCATAGTTGAGCATGTCAAACAAATAAAAAGTTAAAGTTTAGCATGTCGAACAAATAAAAAGTCATAGTATAGTATGTCAAAAAGAGGCATATGTTGAAAAAATTCATAGTATAATATGTCGAAAACATAAAAAGGTTACAGTATAGTATGCCCAAAAACATTTAAGTCATAGTATTGTGTGTCAAAAAAAAAAATAAAAGGTCATATTAAAGTACAGTATGCTGGAAAAAAAAAAAGTCACCGAAAAAATAAAAATGTCACAGTGTGTCGAAAAAAAAAAGTCATATTAAGAAAGAAAGAAAGAAAGATATTCCTTTATTAGTCCCACAGTGGGGAAATTCAGTTTTACACTCTGTTGTTCACAGTACACAGTACATAGTACATATACATGTCAATGGAGAGATGTCAGAGTGAGGGGGCTGCTCCTGACAAGCGCCCAGAGCAGTTGGGGGTTTGGTGCCTTGCTCAGGGGCACCTCGGCAGTGCCCAAGAGGTAAACTGGCACCTCTCCAGCAACCAGTTGGTCTTGGTCCATGGGGGATTTGAACCCGGGTCCACATCTTAACCCAAGTCCTTACAGACTGAGCTACTGCCGCCCCCAATTATATTATAGTACAGTATGTTGAAAGAGAGCAGAAGCAGGTGGTTAAACCACTGTTCATTCGACCTGAAGAAAAGTTGGATGCATTTTATTTTTTTGTTAAATATTATTGGTCTACATTTTGCTTTAAAAATGAAAACAGACGCAGCAGGTTAAACCACTAGTGATTTAACTTAATTAGAAGTTGGTTTATTATATTTTTGTTAAATATTGCACTGCATTGTGTCCTGAAGCAGCAGGTCCTGAAGTTGTACTTTTAGTATTTAGTATAATTGTTGTTTACTTGTTTATTACAGTTGCGAGCATGCAGAGAAGGTCAAGAAGTGCGAGGATGCTTTTCCGCTCACAAACACTCTTCTGTGTGCTTGTATCACAAGTAAGCACCTGTTTTTTTATGTGTGGGTTTTGAAACCAATTAAACGCCATTGTATCGCTCTAGATGAGCTGAAATGATGAAATGTGTATGAAGCATGGAAAGTGATATGCAATGTATTATTGTAGAAAGGTATCTTTACACCACTACACACAGCTAATGAGGGTTAAAGCTAAACATTTAAACCACAACTTATCCTTTAAAGCAAAGATGTGTGGTGTGTGAATATTGTCGTTGCTTACCCGGGTAGTATGTTGAGCTCTCATGCTTATCTGCTTTCAAGTAAGGTTACTGTGAGTCTAAGGCTGGATGTTCCTCCTGCACCCCTGGGATGGATCTGGACTCGCCAAAACTGGATCACCTCTCCTCAGAAATTATCTCAGGCTCAAAGAAAAACACCCTGCACACAAGCAGGGAAATATCTCTCACTACCATTATACAATTATTTTATGTGCTTTAACACAGAAATGTGAATAACCTCATATGAATTTCAATGCATTCACATCTTACATTTGATCGTTTAAATCTATCCCTCTATTTACTGTGCCTTCAAATGGTACTCTGTTTACCACATGGGAAGATGTGAACACCACATGCTTTACATTCACATGGTTAAATCGTAAAGCGCACCGCTGCTAAGCAACGGCAATATTAACGTTACTGTCAGAGTCTAGAAGCCAGAGAGGCTAACAGTTTAGCAAGCTAGCAGGTGGGTAATATAATGCAGGAAATACAAAGACACAAAGACAGAGGAGAAACATGAGGTCGTGAACAATATCAACATTTTCCTCAGATATATTACAGAACTACCAAGAAAAACAATATGACTAAAACTATAATATCCTGTACAATATTAACTTATTACCACCACCATTTCTCACAATTTCAACAAACAAAACTTTTTTCATTCATCGTCAACCGCTTATCCCCTTAGGGGTCGCGGGGAGGCTGGAGCTGATCCCAGCTGGCATTGGGCAAAGGCGGGGTACACCCTGGACAGGTCGCCAGTCCATCGCAGGGCACATAGAGACAGACAACATATAAACAGACAACCATTCACACTCATACACACCTACGGGCAATTTAGAGTCATCAATTAACCTAAACAGCATGTCTTTGGACGGTGGGAGGAAGCTGGAGTACCCGGAGAGAACCCACGCTTACACGGGGAGAACACGCAAACTCCACACAGAAGAGCCGCAAGCTGGAATCAAACCTGCGACCCTCTTGCTGTGAGGCGACAGCGCTAACCACCGTGCAGCCCACAAACAAAACTTCCCACGGTCTAAATACAACATAAGGGGGCGTTTATACTGTATGGGCCCAAACTGTAAACACGGTAAGCACCAACCTCACATGTTCACATCCTCCTTTATTGCCAAACATAAAAAAAAACATTTTTACCCATAAAGATATCTCTGGTTGGTTTATGGTATTCGTCAGGTAAAGGGAGTTAACACAAAATAATGCAGTGGTCCATAAATGTAACAGTATTGATGTTTACACGTGGCTAATGGCTGGTTCAGGGCTTGTTTACCAGCAATTTATGTCAACTCACCGGAAATTCATGAAGTATGCTGATCCACAGCACATCGATGTCAAAATAATACTCTAGTCTCAAAACCTATAAAACAGTGAAAACGACACCAACTTAAAGTCTCTTAAGAAAAAAAAAAAAACCTGCCTGCAGAGTGATAATGGAAGCTCGTACAAACTTTCACCTGAGCATCACGCTTGTTGTGGCTCTTTCTCTCTTCAATACTTTGTGTATCATTAACTACACGACACACTGTGTCACAGCTCCTCTAGCAACCGCCCCGGTTACAGCTAGACTGTACAATGACCTCCTTTACGTACAGCATACTGTATGTACATGTGTACAATCAAATCCAAATTTATTTATATAGCACATTTAAAAACAACAAAAGCTGACCAAAGTGTTGTACGGTTAAACATAAAGACAACACAATAAAACACTGAGACCAACTTAAAGCCAACAGGACACTGAAATAATAAAAGCATTGAGACCAATAGGATACGAAAAAGGATTAGAACAGGCAACTGTCATGCCGAGCCAAAAGCCAAGGAATAAAAGTGCGTTTTGAGGTTTGATTTAAAAACAGGCAGTGTGGGGGACAGCCCACCATGTGGAGGTAGAGGGCTCCAGAGATTTAATGTTGACCTTGGGACAGTCAGAAGCGACTGGTCAGTGGATCTGGGTGTCTTTGATAAAAGATGTGGTTTAAAAGGTCTGAGAGATAAGCTGGAGTTTGCCCATTTAACGATTTATGGTATTTGTTAATAATAAAATCTTAAAATCAATCTTAAAAAGCACAGGGAGCCAGTGAGGAGAAGCCAAATTCTAAGCAGGCTATTTTATGTACTTTTTGGTAGTTTCATCTATGTTTTGTGCAGACAACCTTGTATTCTCTTAATGTTGATGAGGCTTGAATTAACTAGGTTGAAAAAGAAAAGGCGGATGATTTTAACCATTTCAACTCTGAAGTTCAACAAATTCACAGTAGACAGTTGAAGTGCACTTGAATGTAAAATGTTTATATTGTGACAGCCTTGTCAATGTGATTCTCTGTCTTGAGCTGCCTGTTTGCCTCTGTAAGTCCCCCTGATTACCTGGCACCTCCCCTCTCATTAAGACACTGGCCTCACCTGCTGGGAGCAGATAATAATAATGTAATTATTACGCTCCAAGATGGCCTCTGTCCCTCTCAGAGGGCCAGGGCCTGGAGGGCTCCCAGTTTTGTTTGCTTATATTCAGTTATTCTTCATTTTACAGGTATCTCAGGTTAGTCTTACAGTTTCATAGCACCCATCACCCACATCTGACTGACTTAACACCCTTATTGACTTCATTTTGCTTCAGTTAAATAATCTTTAATAAATTTACTTGCTTGTCTAAACTGTTACTGTGTGAACTTCCCTTCTTTGTTACGCTCTTCAACGAGCTGGGCATATTACTATTGATTCATATTGCATGTTCATACTGTACTCGTAACTTTTTTTTTTATAATACTAGTAATGGTGTGGGTGTTTCCATGTTTTTAGTTTCTCCCAAAATAAACCTGTCTGACACTAAGGAACCATTAACAGCTCCTAGCTCTGTGAAAAAAAAAAAAGTATCTGCTTTGTTGTTGTCTGTCAGAGTCGGATGATTTCCGTTTTGTTTTTCCTCGCCTCATCTTTGACCATGACTCTGCAGTTTCTTTGTTCACCCGTTTGCCCACATTTGTTGTTGTTGTTCAGGACCGGCCGCATTTTCAGGTTTTGAATTTGGCCAGTGACTATTTGGTCTTGTTGAAACTTGCCTCATGAATCATGATCGCAGAGGACACACATTTACAACTTCAGCTGAAATCACCTTTGTCTGGACAAACAGTGAAAAGTTACATGTTCAGTCATTTGCACCTGAGTCATCAGCTGATGCACAATGTTGAGTATTATACTGCTTTATTGAACTCATTTAAGGTCCCCAATATTGCTTTTAATACTTCATGTGTACAATGAAAAAAAGAAACGAGACTATCCAAAAATAGACCAACTTATGCTGCTATAAACAAAGAAAAGTCTTTGATCAGTAAAACAAAGATGCATTTAACAGTCTCACATATAAATATAAAGTTTAAAGATTACCATTAGAAAATTCATAAAACAATTTAATAATCTCATATAAAAAAAAATCTTACAGTGCCCTTAAATTTTTACTTTTGATATCAAACTCACTTGATTCTGTGCTTCTGACACTTTTCAGTTTTCATATCTTATTTTTCTTTCTTCATTTTGCTGCATCACATCCAAACGTTGGATGCTGTGAACTGAAACTCCTCGCCTTAAAAACCTGATTTCATCAGCTCAAAAGGTTCAGTCTGTGACTGAAGAGTTAGTAAACACACTGTAAAAAGAGCCTTTCATCAGACCACATCTCTTTTTTAATTTGCATGCACATCAGTGCTTTTTTGTTGTATGCAAACTAACAAGCTTGTTTTGGGATTTCTTCATTTTTTTATAGATTCAAGCTACAAATTATCCAAAATCTGCTTCAACCTGTCATTGATTTCTTTAACAAAGGCCAAAGAAATGATAAAAACACTAAAAGTTATAATCCTTGAGATTCTCAATCCTATTTTTTTTATATTATTTATGTTTTTATTGGCAGTGGCAGGGTCCACCATTCCTAATTGCCTACATAAGCATAATTGATTCACAGGAAACGATGAATGTATGTAATCCAATGCAAACAGCCTCACAGTTGTTGTTGCTGACGCAAACAGAACATTTCCTTTTATCCTTTCACATTAAAAGCATCCAACTGGAGAATCACATGGTCATTGTGACCAAAAATGTGTCTACAAAACAAGACAGTGGTCACATTTGAGTTTTTGACAGCGACTTATTATCAAAAATAGCTGCTCAAGGAGAGTCTCCTGTAGTATTAAACCACGCTTGCTGTTACCATGGTAACCATAGGTGTCACCAAATCAACCAGGACTGAAATCTGAAGGATTACAGCTTTACAGGACACCAAGCCAAACTGTCTGAGTGTTTACCGTGTCATGATGATACTAAAAAGGTGTTTACAGTTGTTAGTCTCTTAACTCCTTGTCGCCTTTTTGGACAGCGGTCTTTTAACCCCACCAGCGTTGCTTGGGAGGAGCCGTCGTGGGAGGTTCTACGTCAAACACCGCCCCTTGTCCAACTGAAGAGCAGACGTAGTACAGGTTGGCGCCCAGCATGACCAGAATGGGGAAAAAGGAGAAGCCGAAGCCGAGGCCCCTGATGCTGCTGCCCAGAGAGAGACAGAGCCAGTAGATCAGCCTGCAGCACAGGAAATGACACAAATTATACGTTACAGAGGCCAACAAGAGGCAGATGAAATGGAAGCACTCCACCACTTCTGTTTGGTTTATAATCAGCTTGAACAGAAAGATCTGATCACAACCCACATCAACCGGCACATCCACTCTCCAGTGGAGCATTAGATGGCTTAGCTCCTTCATGCCTTTCATCATTTTAGTGTCAAGGGCTTGTTGACTCAAAGGATCTGGATTATTAACTTAATGGATGCTTTTTTACTCTTTCTAATTTCCCCTCGTCGTGTATTTGGATGATGGAGATTTTTTTTTTTTTTTTTTTAGAGCTTCCAGTCATCACAAATGAAACGTTAACCCCTTTCACACAGCCGGATCATGGCGGGAATGTTGCGCTGTTATTCCGCCTCGCTGTTCTGTATGGGGGGGCAGAGGGATAGCCGGCACGTTGGGACTACAGCAGCACACACTAGATGCCCACGCTGCTGTGTTTAACATCACGCCCCTTTTGCTCCCACGATGCCGGCTGAGTATCTAAAATCACACACCTGGGCGGCATAATGGTTCTGTTGTTTCATTCAGTATGAAAACAAAAATCCGGCAGGCTGTAGGTGACTTATGACATATGTTAAGTGATACTTACCATGATAAGTGCCTTTCGACGAAATAAATTTGCATTTAAATGCGATATGATAAACACTGTTTGTATCAGAGATGATTTTGGAACTTGATTGCCAATGTGGATGACTAATTAAATCTTTACTTATGTGGAACTGTACTGTAGTTGTAAACCCCCACCTCCCAACCCCAACTTACTGCACTGTTGCACAATGTTTTCCCTTAAAGGTACAATATGTATGATTTGGCAGCATCTAGCGGTGAGGTTGCAGATCGCAATCAACAGAAACATCTCCCCTGTACTAAGCGTGAAGCAGAACTAAGGTGCCCAATACGAAATGTGAAAAGGCGATTGGCATTACAGTGAACCCTCGCTATAACGCGGTTCACCTTTCGCGGCTTCGCTGCTTCGCGGATTTTTTTACAGTGCATTTATTGTCTTTGTAAACTTCATGAATCAATAATTTAATTGGACATGCAACCCTATGAGTCATCAGGTTTAAAACACATCCCCAGTTTAACCAGTTTATTTGTGTGTGAAAGTGGAAAACGTGACTGTATTCAAGATGACTGTTATAAATGTACATCAGCACAGTGAAACTTTGTTCTGTTACTGTTGTCAGGCATGCAAAGTTATAACAGGAAGTAGCCAGTACTCCCACACACAGTAAGTGGGTTAGAGATACTATGGTTAAACTGGGGATGTGCTTGGTATCACTGTGGGGTCATGCCGAGTAAGTGAAGCATTTTACTGATGGGAATGAACGACAAAGTACAGAAAGTCAATGCTTTTCTAGCTGGAGAGTAAATGTGCTACCTGGGATTTTTGGCCTTGAGTTACTGAGTAACTGAGCATGAGCTCTCTGCAGGATCAACACTGTATCTGTCACTGATATTCATTTTTCTGTTTGGGCCACAGGAGTTTGGTTGACAGGAGGATTTCACAAACTAGACAGCTATTTAATTAATCTAAAGACCCACAGTTGTTTCCGTTCATGTATTTCCATCATACCGTTGAGCTGAAGTACAGCTAAAAACAAAACTGATTATAGAGTCACGCAGCAACTCAGTCATGGCAAGGAAGAAATAGTACACAGTACATATAATAGTATACAGTACATACTGCATTCATCAGTTGTATGTAGTAGGTGGTTTTGAAAACGGCTTATGACCGTGTTGTTTATGAGATTTTTCTTCCTTGCAGATTCCCTCTTAACTTAACTTAAATCTTGCTTGCTTTTGCCCCTGCTTTACATATTTTATGTTTTTATCATTTTTTGACAATTTATTGTTTTCATTTAACCTAGTCAACTCCTGTGCCTGCATAGAAGGGGAAATCTATTTATTCATATAAACTGCAGGAATACTATGATCCAGCAGACTTTTAATGATCCAATCAACATTCAGTAATTCAGTATTTGTTAATGATTCAATCACCTATCCCTTCACATATTCTTGGTTTGGATCCTAAACATTTAACATGTGACAGCGAGCACACATACCTGCCAAAAACAAATATGATGGTGAGCAGCGGTACCAGTTTCACCAGATCCTGGCTGATGTAGGTTGCCATGACAGCGAGCTGCAGGAAGAAGAAGAGGAAGAGGGCCAGCGATTCGTTGACGTAGTGCCAGTGCACCGCCACCTCTCTCTTCACCTGTTTACTCTGGTAGAGGGGCTTCAGGGAGCTGTAGCGTAACCGGGCCACGCCCTGCACCACCACACCTGCGGAGAGATGAGCGTCAGTATCAGCTGGTTTTATTCTGTGGGTATTTTTATTTTGTTTATTGCTCACAGAGTTCATTTCAGATTATATTAAGCTTGTTTCAACGCGCAATAAACAATACACGAGGTCTTACCGAGCAAGATGGGGATGATGGCGAAGAAGGAGCAGCGTAGTGTGTACACCACCCTGAGGGGGGTGCTCTCCAACAGAGGTGAGTCAAAGGGAAGCAGGGCATAACCTCCCCACACCAGGAGAGGGAAGAGGAGCCCTGCGGCAGCCGTCGCCAGAGACAGCTTCAGTTTTTCACTGCACAGATGCTCACACAGGTCTGACCAAGGAGAAAGGATCATTTCAATACAAAATCATTACTTTATATATTTACTGAGACAGCATGATGACAACAAGACAAAAAAGATGAGATTGGAGTCATGATCCATCTGACATGTTCAGTAAGTATATCAGATTAAAAATTAGAAGTAGAGATGCACAGATTGATCGCCGGTGAATGGGATTGGCCAATTTTCACACTGATTGGACATGACCGGTGACCAATCAGCAATAGCCTATAGCTGATTCTGTGCTGGTCAAATTTACAAACGTGCCAAACACTAACTGACAATCGTCACAGCCACACAGTGAGAAAGTCTCCAAGTTTTGCCAACTTGGAGACTTTCTCACTTGACTTAGCGACTTTTCAGACCCTCTTAGTGACTTTATTTCTGAAAAGTGACTAACGACAAGTTAACTGACTTGCACAGGCCATCAGGGAAAAAGGAAGAACTATAATCAAATTTATTACATTATAATTCATCCCCATGCATGCTGCTCAGAATAATTGCAGAGACTGGCTCTTCTGCCAACAGTGCAGTGTCTTTCCCTTTCCTCTTGTCCCATTTCAGTCCGTAGGTGATAATAAAAATATAATAGAAACACCTTTACATGTTTGTAAATAGATACTACTTCATAAACAGTTTTATATAAATAAATACATATTAGTTTTAGATAGATAATAAACAGTTGACTCTCTATAATAGGTCTACACAGACAGTATAGAACAATATTTCTCTCCGATTCTTCTCTATGTAAGAACATTTGAATTTTACATTAAAGAAAAGTTACACAAATGTTTGTATATGCTGACAAATACAGCTCTTAGACAGACACAAAATCAGAGTCTGCCAGGAAAATTGCAATCTGTGCATCTCTAATTAGATCAAAGACAGAAATCTTATACGCGACCAGTTAATCAAACGAAAGTTGCTCATTTAAAACTCTCATTTCTAAGAATAGACTTATCTCTTATCTGCGCCTGGCTGTAAACAACTCAAAATCCACAGCACAGCAAGCTCTGATGTTCCTCACACTGAGGACACGAGGAGATTATGTGTCTCATCTTTTTAACAGAATAAAACATGATTTAGATCACAAAGCAGTTTGTGAGCATCTGTTTTAATGATAATCTTACTTAAGGTGGCCTTAATTTGATTTAATAGCTGTTGGAGGGATATTTGAGCAGGAAAACAGTTAGTAAAGAAGGATTAAGGGATTAAGAAATCTGATGCGTGGGTGGTTTGGGGGGGTTTAAGGCATCAGTCATGAGCCGCAACATCCCTGGTTTGAGTCCAGCCAGATACCTTTGTCATTCCCTACCTCTGTCTCCCCTCTTTTCCTGTCATCTCTCTGCTGTCTCACTAATAAATAAACAATAAATAGTCTTCTTCATAGCAGACATTTTGGCTTATCATAGAAGGAAAAGCATATGTGTTACTAACATCATTATTAACACTCATGTGACATGTCCAAATGTCTTCTATGCAGATGGGATTGTTTTTAAAACTCTTGTTGGTGTGTTCAAAGAAGCTCCTACATCTGAGATTTAAATGTTAAAAACCTGAAAGTCACTGAGAACAAATGCAGGGATTTTCTGGGGACAATGTGCAGATATGAGGTAAATCCATGTCTCTGATTGGCTGCTCATGCTCAGGTGATGAATGATGTGATGACTCTTACATGTTACTCCTACACTTCCCTGTAAGCAGGAGTGAGTTGTTTCTCTCTCACACTGTTTCCTCTTTAGGTCATGCTTAATAAATAGGGGCTCAGATGCAGGGAAGTGTAGTTTGTGTTTTTATACTCACAGTACTTGTCGTCCTGTTCTGCCCAGTGAGGATAAAACTGTGCTGCTGAATCAGGCTCCATCTGCGGCTCCTTGTCCACGTCCTTCTCCATGAACAGCATGGTCTCTTCAGGAAGCTCTTTGCTGGACGGACGCACAATCGTGACTTTTGGAGTGAAACTCGGAGCGTTTTTCTCTGAGATCCAATTCGACTCTTCTTCCTCCTCCCCCTCATCTTCATCGTCTGCCAGTGATCCATCCCCTTTATTGTCCCGCTGCACTTCGATCGCATCGTCCCTCCACTTCTCGCCCTCAGGCATGCTTTCCCTCCATTTGCTCTTTCGGTCGCTCTCCGCCTGACTCCGCTCCTCCGACAGATCCAGGCTTCCTCCGCTGATCCCCGTGTCCCTCTCTTCAGGCTCAGAAACTGCTTTGTCCGACCAGACTCCATCGTCGTTGTCCTTCTGAGGCCTCTTGTCTTTGTCTCCAGGCCATGGCAGAGTGCTCGGCTCCAGATGAGCAGAGCTGGTCACCTCCTCTTCCTTCTCCTCTTCCTTCTTTGATTCCTCCTCCTCTTCTTCTTCTTCTTCTTCTTCTTCTTCCTCATCTGTAACCTGCTGTCTCTCCTCTATGCTGTTGCTCCCTTGTGGCTCTTCAGGTGAAAGTGCCACCTCTTCAAGTAAATCTGTGAATAAACCACCTAGGATAGACATTTTAATTGTATTTTCTCTCTTTTTAGTTGATACCTAATGTACTATCCAGAGTCTGACTGTTAGCACAGCTTCTTCCAGCTGCTAAAAGTCATTTTTAGTTGATTTCTCTGTGAAGGGGGAAAAAAGGTAGAATCATATTCAAAAACAATGTCCTGGTCCGCCTTCAACTTCACAAAAAAAAAGAAAGAAAAAAGACAAATCAAAGTTCACTGTTTATCATGGGTGTGTTGCCCTATGTAGACTGTCCTGCACCGGCTGACACAGTGTGTACGGCATGTGTAAGGCAGTCTTGTTTGAGACTATGTCAGAAAATCAGAGAAAGTCCACTTAAAAGACACTAAAAATAAGTATGTATGCGGTGTATTTTAAATATTGATTGAATGGTGAAGAATAAGACTCCCAAACATTAAAACAAGTATAACAAACAACAAATCCAGTGAGAGCGAATCAGAAAGCGTTATGTCAAAAGGAGATTGGCATCTTCTCCTTATTTCCCTACTGTTAATGAAGTCCAAATCATATATCAAACTAACAAACAGCTGCAACAAACAATTATCTTCATTATCAGTTAATTTGGTGAATACTTTGTCAATTACCCCTTCGGTCTATATAAAATCCCCAAACTGCTTGTTCTGTCTAGTTGAAAAGATATGGGTCACTCCACACCAACTCACCATGTTAAATCACGTGAAACCTTTTAAATCACGGGACCTTGCAAAATCATATAGCTCTACTCCAAAAACTTTTTTGGAGTTTGGAAAGTTTTGTACATTTGAATGAAAGTTTTATTACATATTTTTTTTTGCTTTTAACAAATACCCTGCAGCGTTTAATTAAATTGTATTCCTTTAAATAATCCTGCTTTAGATTATTAATCGATAGCTGTTGTCTTGACATTTAAATCTATCATCCAACTCGGTCCAGTGTGATTTGTATTTTTCTTTATTGATGCTGAATGTGAAAATACATGTATCTGGACAATTGTGGGTTATTTAATGCTTGTGCATTTTTCCACAGTGCAGTTATGGACCTACAAATGAGATGATCGCCATCTTACAGGGTCATGCAGTGATATTACATTCTACGTTTCTACTCCTCTGCGTTGAAAGGAGCCGGTTGAGGTGAAAAAAATCCATGACATGAACCGGGTGGTTCACGGTAACTCATGGTGAGTTAGTATGGACTTACCCATAATTTAATTTAATATCATTAAAAAAAACCCTGAAGATGGATATCTTCACATTTAAGAAGCACATTCTGGCATTTTTGCTTGAATAATAACTTAAAGAAATAACTGATCATTGATCAAATCAAGTTGAATTTGGAGAAATTTATCTTGGGCTCTGCGCTGCAGTTAGGAATTCAATCAATACAAATCTCAGACATAAAACACGACAATGCAAAAAGAGACACAAAGTACGTACAGCACTACACACAAACCCAAGGCCAGCTGCTACACCTTAGTCTCCTCGAGTCTAAAATACCAGCAGGAACACTTCACCAAAACTGACACCGCAAACTGGAATGTCAAAAATATGTAAAGAGGGAATATTTCACAATTCAGACCTGACACGGTCATGTTTATTTACCAAAATAAGACAAAAACTCCTCTATCCATGCTTTCAGACCAGCCATGTTACACAGACTACATCTAAAATTCACTTTTAAATACATTTTGATAAACTGTCAAGTGTGTCCAACCGAGCATTGTAAGATTATTCTACCTGGCCAATTATTAACAGAAAACACTGACTGATTTCAGCCATGATGTGAGTAACAAGCTATATAAACATGGCTGCATTCATGCCCTCTGACAACACATAAAACAGCCTGAAGTATGCGTGTCTATAAATATATATATATATATATAACTATAATATAATAATGTGAGATAAAACATGGCTGGATTTGTAATACATTTAACTGAAAGTGAGATTTTGAATTTTATGTCTAAATGTCAAATCAGTTTTGAGTCTGGTTTCAGGGGAGATAAAAACAGTCTCAAGTTACCTGCAGGAAATATCTGTTTTTGTATTGTATTTTCTTCCCAGTGTCTACTTCACTTTATCTTACTTTTACTGTTTGTAGTCCTACATTGTTGCCACACCACAGGCTAAATACTGACACAGATCTCTGTTTGCCAACTTTACGGCCCAGGGTTAGTTGTGACGGTCGGTTTCACGAAGCTTTTTCACAGACTGAGGTGTAGCCTCAGCTAAACCAGATCAGTCAGGAATGTAGTTTCATGCTAAGGCTAAAACTAGTTTAGCAACTCTGATTATTTACGACCGAGTCGATACTGAAACAGGTAAAAATACTGAACTTTAACGACGTACCTGTTTTGATTCCGCTCACATCCCCGAAACAACTGTATCTAACAGTCTGAGCTCACTACTTCTGTTTTTTTTTTTTATTTGTTTCTACAGGTGAAGTAGGAAGTTACCTGGCTGCTGTGACCAGGTGCTGGATCGACAGGGAGGAGGAAACAGTGGAGAGGTATCACTCTGCTTCTGTTTCCATGTACTGAAGAAAACACAAAGATCCGCCTTCTTTTTCTGTCAGAGTTGACGTCATTCCCTCGTTGTAGTCCCACCGTCCCACCGGTCACCTCCATCTCTGGAAGGCTTTCAAACCCAAAAGGCTCTTTTACGGAGGCCAGGAGATGGCCAGGTGAAAAGAAAACGTATTCATGAATTAGTAGTTTATGTTCTCAATAAAAGCTTGTGCTCTCGATTTAAAGCTGCAGTGTGTAGAAATAGAGCAAATATGACTTAAGTGTTTTTTATAAAACGGTCACTACATCCTGACAGTCAGACTAGTGGGGACTAGTCAGACTGTAGCGTTCGAACTGATGAAGCCACTTGGATAAGGGGCGAAACGTCTTCAGAGACAAATTTAAGTCCAGTTGCCTTCGATTCAATTTTTGCCAGAATCCTGACAGTAGTGCATAAAACAGGTAATCTGCAAAAAATCATATGCCTGTGTGTCCTCCGGTGCTCCTAATGGCATCTGCAAGATTTCACAGAGCAGAGGAAAACACCCAATCAGAGCTGAGGTGGAGCATCTACAAGCAGCTGTCTTGCAAAGTCCAAAAAAAAAAACAACAAAAAACGGTCAAACTAGGCCGCGGTGATCAATATTCTGTCACTGTAATGCCCATTTCTTGCCTCAAATGTTTTCAGAAACATCTTGAAGTGTACTGTTTCCCTCTAAAATGAGAAGGTTTGTGACCCAGCAGCCATGTTGAGCTCAATTGAGGAAATACCAAGCACCGCCCACCAGCTGGAGCATAGCCACTAGGAACACTCTGAACTCTCTCTGAAATGACCTGTGATTGGCCAAAGCCTTTTAAAGCCTGAAAACAGAGCCACGAGGAAGCGCATAAGTCTAGTTTTCTCCTTGAACGCTTAAATTACAATATGCTGAAAGGTTATTATGGAATTTTTGCCCAGTGATGCCACAAAATATACTGCCAATCTCCCATGTTAAAGAGGAGATGAAATGAAAAAAGAAATGGAAAAATGCCCCTTTAACCCTTTAGGATTACAGCCCTGGTCATGCTGTACACATTTGATTTATATGCAAAAGAAAAGTTAAAAAAAAAAAAAAAATGAAAGCCAGTATCAGAAGACCTACTTGCTCATTTTCAGGGCATACTTGTATTTTGGGTTTCTACTAGAATCCCCTCTGATTGGTCAGCTGGCCCACTCTTGTGATTGGTCAACCAAACCAAACTCTTCAGCCTGCGCTCCAGCTCCACTCTATCTTTATTTGGGGGCATACCAAACTGGCCGCTAGGCAGGTATTATGAAAATGTGTTACCTGGTAACATCACCACATTAAGGAAGGAAAGGTGGGACTTCACGTAAGGTGTTTCAGGCAGTTCAGGAGCAGTGTTTGTCTATTTTTTATCTAACTCAACAGTAAAGCAAAAAAAGATATGTAGTCCCCAGTTTCTATATGCCACAAGACATTTCCTTTTTGTGCTGATATTTATTTTGGTCTATGTTAAATTAATAAGCAGGAATCTACAAACCTAACAATAGGCTACATTATACTGTCTGCAGTCATGAGCACATCTGAGTAAAATTGCTATGACATACCAAGAGACTACACAGACAAGTACTAAATGCATAAGATAAGATAAGATAATAAGATATTCCTTTATTAGTCCCACAGTGGGGAAATTTACAATAATATAATATAGTATATACCGTCCTGAAATCATACATTTAATTAGCTAGACATTTTTTTGTTTTTATCTACAAGCACATTTACTTGTACAGTTTTCTAGTTTGAAGTGATTCATCTGTCAAAACACACAACCTTTGCTTCAGCTTGACTCCATAGCACATCAGTTATGCCATCAAACAGGACCGGTGAGGGTGGAGCTGCTGCCCACAAACACATACAATGTGTCTACGTATGTAAACTGGAGGTAAATAATGGAATAAA
This sequence comes from Pterois miles, assembly GCA_947000775.1. NCBI lineage: Eukaryota > Metazoa > Chordata > Actinopteri > Perciformes > Scorpaenidae > Pterois > Pterois miles. The sequence goes on along the minus strand of CAMQGK010000638.1, from coordinate 8,209,460 downwards.
AAGGAGATACCAGAAATAGACGGGGACACTGAGTCACATCTGATCCAAACATCACACCACACTGGAAAATAAAACAGCAAGATCAACATTTTATTTCAAGAGTATAATCGCAAAAATTCACTTCTTGTTCAAAACACTCAAAATCCAAATATGTTCACTTAAACTGATTTGACTTCACAAACCCAGATCTAATTTTGAATTTGATAACATGGTTTGATAACAAAACACAATTTGGCAATTATGAGCTTAAATTGTTTGACCCAACCCTAACAGTGTTAATGAGTAATAATGATGCACAAGTCAAAAAAAAAAAAAAAATTAAAAACAAGTACATGAATGTTTCTGAAATCAATCAAATCGTGTGATTTTAATCTCATGAAAGTCACAAGTTATAAAAACAAAAAAGAAAAGGCTCCACAGCTACATCTAAACATTTAGAGAAAAGAGTGAACTAACTATAGCAACAGCTGGAGGTAAAGTAACTGCGGCGGGAGGGTGTTTCATACAGAGCTTGTCGTCTTGAGGAATGAGCATCGAGTAGAAGTTGAGAAGATTATCTGTGCAGGACAACTCGTTGATCTAAGTAACAGAAACTGATGGTACATTCAAAGCTTTGGCAATTAAGGTTTAAAAAAATGAAATGGCATTGAGAAAATTATGACATTATTTAGGTGCATTTTATCTCTCCTCTCCAAATTCTTCTCACAGGTTAACAACAGAGAACCGAAGAGTGCAGCCTGTGGGTATTTTTCCAAAAGGAGGAAGTCCTTTTCCAATCATTTGGAGTCGTGTTTATGGCCAATAATCGAATATTCACTCTTTTTTTAGCTCCATTTTTGGTCTCTACCAACTCCTGAGGGATATAGCTGGCTGCTAAAAGCTCCACTATTTTACCACCTTATACAGTGGCTTTTCTAGATGTTTTTTTAATGCTAAAAACAGCTGCCTGCCGCGGCTGAAAATAAAACCATGAAAGCAGTAACAGTGAACTAAAACCGTAAAGTTGCGGCCCGGAGAGTTAAACAATCAGCCGAAACGCGCTATAAATCTCCATGAAGCCGAGTGGAGCTGCAGATTCACGTAAATGAAGTGTAGGTTCATTGTTACAAGTGGCCCATTTTGTGTCATTTTCACATTGTTACCATAAAAATATTGATAAACAAAACAAAAAAAAGAACATTTCCAAGCTCAAATCATTATTTTAATCAATTATTTTTTTTCAGATAGAGTGATGAAAGAAATGCAGAATGAGAGACTGTATTGAGTTACAAAAGTGTGTGGAACAGAGGAGAGCCCTGATATGATGTCAGGGCTTTTTGTTTTTTTTCTTCCCCCAACCGTTGTTTGTTTTTTTTCCCTTCCAAGTCATTCCCAGCAACCGTTTTACAGTTACAGTTAAAAAACACTACATCTGAAAGATAAATGAAAACTGGAACAATCAGTCTATAATAAACTCGACATGCCAGCTCCAGTAAAAGACTATTAGTACTACTGCTTACTCAGAAGACAGAAATAAAGTACTTAAAAATAAAAAATAAAATCAAGCACAACAAGATGGACAAGTTAGTCGGGAAAACAGAAGAGCTGCTGAATATCTAGCCTACCCGACTGACAAAATGTTAAAAACGTATTTTCATTGACAAGATTGAATTCTATGCAGCAGAAACTACTACAGCAACTTTTTGGTCAGACCGGGATGGTTCATCAAGCCTGGTTGCTAACTTCAAAACTTGCACCCTGATCAATGAGCGATTCTTCAGTATTTTCCTCATGCTCAATGGCTGTCTCGGTGTCATTCTTGCTGGGCACCTCGACGTCATGCCCCACCTCCTCTTCTGCTGGCTCTACATGTTCCACCCCAACAGGAGATGAATCACTCTCTGCTTTTGAATTGTTGGGGAGTTCGCTGTCGAGCTGTGTTTCACTTACGGCTTTATTTTTGTTGACTGATCCTTTAGGGCGGCCCCTTCTTCGCTGGGTGCCATCATCACTTTTTGGAGTAACTGGGGGACGGCCCCTTTTTCTCGGGGATCCAACATCGGAGGCAGGCAAACTCTTGCGTAAGTGGGCACCTTTCTTGGACTCGGACTTGAAAGGCCGACCGCGTCCTCTGCGAGGGGCTGGTTGAGACCCCTCTGGAGGATCAACACGTGGGTATTTCCTCGGTCTTCCCAACGGCTTCCATACTCTTGGCTTTTTCAGCTCCTCAGGTGAAGGCAGAGGATGCTTCCTTGGCCTTCCCCTTTTAGCTGGTTGTTTTTTTGGTCGACCAGGCCTCCCTTTTGTGGGCAGGGTACTCTTTGGCCGACCGACCTTACTATGAACCTTATATGCAGGGGGGTTCTTGTTTAAGGAGCCTTTAGGTCGACCTCTTCCCCTCTTAATTGGCTGGGAGCCATCTCCGCTCTTCTGTACAATCAGTTTTGGCCTTCCCCTCCCTCTACGAGGCTTCGCCGAGATGCCATTTGATGTCGTCTCAACCTTCCTGGGCCGACCTCTCCTCCTTCTGCTTCCACCAGCGTCCTCCTTCCCCTCTGTCTCCAGCCTGGGTTTCTTCTCAAGAGAGCCTCCTTGAGCCTCTCCATTCCCATCACTTTCTGACTTGCGCTTCGTGGATCCTTTTGGACGCCCCCTTCTCGCTTTTGGTGTATCCGATTCACCGTTCGGTAAGTCTTTAGCATCTGTGTTTTTGCTGAGAGACAGTCTTGGTCTGCCTCTTTTCTTAGGAGTTTGCTCAGAATTATCAGCATGGTCGTATCCCGATCCTTCCTGCTCTGTAGGTTTACTGACTTTTGGACGCCCTCTTTGCCTCGGGGACTGCGTGGACCCGCCGTTGGAAATGGCGGTAACCTTCAGCTTCTTTGAACCTTGTGGCCTCCCCCTTCCTCTTTTAACTGGACTGTCGTTGGGCACTTCTCCACTGGACTCTCCCTCATTGTTCACCACATCTCCCTGTTCAGTCTCAGTCGTCCTCACTTCGTCTTCCATATTGTTGCCGTCAGCTTGGACTGGTTCGGTCATGTTCGCACCTGTAAATAGAACATTGAAAAGTACAGTTAATGTTTATTCAATAATTAATTTCTGTGCTCATTAAACCAATTTTATGTTGATTATATAACTGGGTGTCAGTGCGAGCTGTTGCATCAAAAAAATGATATTTCCAGGTTCTAAAATGGGAAAATTTCTTTTGTTTATTTTTCTCTTCATTTTCATGGTCTTACTTGATAGTAAATTGAACATTTTAAGATTTTAAATCAAGACACTTGTGCTCTAGGATACTGTGGTACTTTCTGGTATTTCAGAGAAAGAAAAAAAAGAAGAAAGAAATTAATCAACAGATTGATTGAGTGGGCTGCACGGTGGTGTAGTGGTTAGCGCTGTCGCCTCACAGCAAGAGGGTCGCAGGTTCGATTCCAGCTTGCGGCTCTTCTGTGTGGAGTTTGCATGTTCTCCCCGTGTAAGCATGGGTTTTCTCCGGGTACTCAGGCTTCCTCCCGCCATCCAAAGACATGCTGTTTAGGTTAATTGATTACTCTAAATTGCCCGTAGGTGTGGATGTGAGCGTGAATGGTTGTCTGTCTCTATGTGCCCTGCGATGGACTGGCGACCTGTCCAGGGTGTACCCTGCCTTCGCCCTATGCCAGCTGAGATCGGCTCCAGCCCCCCCGCGACCCCTAACGGGGATAAGCGGTTGACGATGGATGGATGGATTAATTGAGTGAAATGAAAATAATTGGTGGTTCAAGAGCTGATTTTGAGTAACAAAAACTCCTATGATTTAACAAATTAGATGTTATGAGACATTTTGTTAAACCTAAATAAAGTGGTATATAGAATAGGGATGCTAATTTTGAATTAAGTTATCTGACCCTCGCTCACTGATTATTAACCATTAAATTACAAGATTAGTACGTCTCATGTAGTGGAGTGCCAGCTGCAGTGTATGAGCACAACAGACAACACCACTTCACTTGTCCGGGAGCGTTATCAGCCACGGTACTGTGTGTAGTGTCATGGACATACAGCCACTTTCCCAGGAAGGGTCCACCACCATCATTGAGTTTAGTAGGTTGTTAACTGTGTGTCTGAACGGTGTAAAGATACACTGTCACCTGGCTATTTGTCTGACAAATCGTTTGTGTGTGTTTGTGCTATGTTAGCAGCTGTAGCTCTGCTGAGTCTTCGTGCTCATCATAGCCATATACGGACAGTCTCTCAATGCGGCGCAGTTCAGCAAGTGTCCGACAGACTGTCTGCATGGTGGCAATGAGTGAGGGTTCGTCTGTGGCTTTACGTCTGTAGCAGACAGTGTGTGTATGATGTATTTGTCAGTGAAAAAAATGCTACGAGGCTGCAACTCAACCGCTCGATGCTCAGCTTAAGACCGGAGCCAACTTCCTGTATCAGTAACTCCAGCCCAGACTCTTAAGGTGGACCAGCTTTTCTCTTTAACGTGACAAGCCGGGCCGCGGAGTTTGGCTCAGTTTTTTTTTTTTTTTAATCAATTATTAATATTTCTTTTAAGCATTAAAATTCCTAATGTTGGTTAACGGTTAAATTATTTATTATTGACATATCCAATATAGAATAACAAAATTTCTTTAAAAAAAAAAAAAAAGATGTTGTTACAATGTTAAAGCTGAAGTCGGTAACGATAAAAAAAAAAGTCATTATATCCTGACGGTAGTGCATGATGCCACTGGGTCACACTTTCTCATTTTGACACTGCAGTAACAAGCAATTTCTTGTTACAGCAGCAATATACTGTCGTATTAATTGGAAAAATCAAGTTGTATATTTTAGCTCTACATTTCTAGATATACATTTAGTTTAACAATTGTTAAATGTAAAATACACCCTTAATCTGGTGAAATATGTCACATGTTGAAGAATTAATTTTTCAACTTGTATTTGTATTTAATGTGCTTCATCACTTAGTCTAATGCACTTATGTGACAACATTAATTTATAACTACAAGCAAATATTTAAAATCTTATTTTATATTTTGTTTAAGTCTGATTATTATCTGTATCTAAGTGTTGTAACTGTCAAATACTGTATTAATGCAATGATAACATTTTTAAAATGTCCGCCATCTCAGAAAACAAAAAAATTAATAAAAAACACATTTTTGGTTCCAAAATAATATTACACTTTTGCTATCCAAGCGAAAGGCAAAAATACGATCAATATAAACAACCAAGTCTGCAGAGTAATATGACATACACACGTGCATATTTACAAAAATATTTCGAAGCAATAAGTATATGTTTACATACCGTATCTTTAATATTAATTATTTAAAACATGGGATTTTCACGGCTAGGTCTATTTCCTGGAATACTATCTTGCAAATGCTGGAAGACGTACCGATAGTACAGGAGGCTAGCAATAACATGCAAATTATAAAATAATTTTGTGCTCTTAGGCTGCTTATTTACAGGTCGAAATATCTGAAAAATATTTTTAAAAACACGTTAAAGCCATATGCATTCTCAATTGTAACTGAAACAATAAATTTGCTCATATTTAAGGCCTTAGACAATCGCTACGACTATGGACCAGATTGTTTTCCAGGTAATAGTCAGCTCCAAATGGACGGCAGTGGAGAGTAGCTAGCGGAGTGAAACAGATAAAATAGTGCGATAAACTGAATGCATACATCACCTTAAAGAAATCCTCTGTAAGAGTTTAGCTTAATTTTTCATAAATTGCCGATTCAACAGACAGCCCATGCAGTGAAAGTACGCGCTTATTGTTGCTGTGATGGCGGTTTAAATTTCCGACCACTTCCGGTCGTCCGTGACGTTTGGGAGGCTCTGAAGGAAACTGGAGCGCAGAGTTTCCGTTCCGCCTCAACATCGCTGCTGACCTCCAGGCTGCTACTGTGTTCTCACACAGACTGTATAGTAGCGCACACAGAGTGTTTATACCCACATTGCAAATCTTCTGTCTGCAATTCTTCTGCTGTTGTGAACTTAAAGTTTAAACAGTTTTCAAAGAAGTTCATCTTATCTATAAACATAAATAAGAGACAAGACCACTATAATACTTGTGTAGATAGTACTTCCTATATGCTTATCTGAATCAGGCCTATGTCTGTGTGATCGCAACCACAGGAAAGAGTAACTTGAGACAAAGCTCCAGATATTACCTGGAAGCATCATGTGCTATAATAAGCTACATAAAAAAGAGGATGATGCCCTTAAGAAAAGAAAATTAGTGCACCTACAGAACTTCCTGCAGTAAAACATAACTACAGTTAAACTGAGCAGTTTCTCTGATCACTCAGAATAACTATGATCAGTTGAAGATGCTTCATTTGATCCCATGTTTACACATCAAGAGAAAAAAGGCTATGAGTGAAATTTACAATTTTACTGCCAACATTTCTGATTTTATGGCAACATGTAATGTCTTCTACCGAGGATGTATGGTAGAATTGTCTGCACCTTGAAACCCCTATGATTTGTTAAAGACAGAAGTGCAACGTTAACACCATATTTTGAAAAATCCATCACAACTGAACATGGACGTATAGTTAGAAAGATGAAATGTATTTCAGCTACCTCGATGCTCACTGTGAGCACTGATTGCTTTCACACTGTGACATTATTGTTAAATGGTGCATGTGCCATCTTCATTATCAGCATCTGAATGGAAAAATACATGTATTTTATTATGATGGTGCAACAACTGTGTATAATGCTGGCCTGTTTAAACTCGACAACGTATATTTAAAAATCAAACTCGCAAGCTGTCAGATAAATTGTAATATTTACCTCTGAAATGTAGAGTAGTGGAGTATATGGTGTCAATAAATGCGGGTGAAGTAATTACAATGTACTTATTCTTTGTTGTTATTTAATTTCAGTTAAAATGTAGTTAAATAGTGCTTTACTCTTCACCACCTCAACTAAATTATGTGCTGTAGCTCTGTACTGCCCCCTACAGACTAATTTGTTAAAATACAGTGATGAAGGAAAGAAACCAACCTAGAAATACACTGATTTAACTCTCATAAAGACAGCTCTTGAATCTACTCATAGAAACATGTTCAATTATCTAATAATAAAATAAAAATACCATGTATAAGAATACTTTGATTATCAACATAATCTCTTAAAATATAATTATTGTGTAGAACCATGTGAAGAGCACAATTAGCTGAAGAGGCAGTTGTGGTCAGAGAAAATATTTTGTTTGATGTGTAATTTAAAGCTTCAGTAGGCAAGTTTTTGGTATCGCTGGGCATAAATTTCCATAATAATCTTTCAGCATATTGTAATTCAAGTGTTCAGAGAGAAAACTAGACTTTGCACCTCCTCATGGCTCTGTTTTCAGGATTTAAAAAGCTAGCTTTTTACTAACTATCTCCTCGTTAGTATAGTGGTGAGTATCCCCGCCTGTCACGCGGGAGACCGGGGTTCGATTCCCCGACGGGGAGTGTGCAACCTTTTTTGGGGGCGGTAGTAGCTCAGTCTGTAGGGAGTTGGCTTGGGAACCGGAGGGTCACCGGTTCAAGTCCCGACACGACCAAGAACTGAGTGTGAACTGGTAGCTGGAGAGGTGCCAGTTTACCTCTTGGGCACTGCCGAGGTGCCCCTGAGCAAGGCACCAAACCCCCAACTGCTCGGGGCGCTTGTCAGGAGCAGCCCCCTCACTCTGACATCTCTCCATTGTTGCATGTTTGTGCATGTGTGTGTTCAGGTCTGCATGTACCGTGTATAAGTTAACAACAGAGTGAAAAAAAAAATTGAATTTCCCCTCGTGGGACTAATAAAGGACTATCTTCTTCTTCTTCTTCTTCTTCTTGAGATTTTGACCAATCACAGAGAGCATGCGTTCCTGTTGGCTGTGCTCCAGCTGGAGGGCGGTGCTTGGTATTTGGCTGCCAGGTCACATTTCTGAAAACATTTAAGGTGAGAAATCATCCTTACAGTAACTGAATATTGATTCATATTCAATCGGCACTGTCTAGTTTGACTGTTTGGTCAGAGTTTGCAAGTGATTGACAGCTGCTCAGAGACGGCAGACTCTAGCTCTGCTCTGATTGGTTGATTTCCTCCTGTCTGTGAAATCCTGCAGATGCCATTAGGAACACCAGAGGATAAAAAGGCACAACATTTTTCAGATTATGTCTCATGCACTGTCAGGATATAGTGATCGTTTATATACATTTTTTCAATCATATTTTCTCCTTTTCTACCTACTGCTGCTTCAAGTAAAACTTCAGACAGTCCATTTTATGTTGTATTGCTCATTATATGACTCAAAGATATAGTTTCCAGTGACATGTCTGATGAGTTTTTCTGGTTTGAATAATATATAAAAAAATACATATTTTTGATATCGTTGCATAAAAAACTTAACTTATGAAAACTTCTAAAAAAAAAGTTGAGTTCAAGGAATCTTTTCTTTTTATTTGCGGTGGTTTGGGACACAACAAAAACTTTCTTACACCACTTCCTCACTACTGCAGTGGTATTCTTGGTGTCTTATAAGTTCATGTTTATCTGCATGACAAAATAAACATGAGATATGTATATTTCAGTTCAAAGAAGCACTTTATTTACACAACTATAAGAGGTGTTGAAAACAATGGTGGCTGACCAGTTTGTCCTAAAATATGGTAAGTAAACACAAAAACATTCAATTTTCAGAAAGAGGGATGAAAGAAATGCAGAATGAGAGACCGTATTGAGTTACAGAAGCTTGTGGAAGAGGAGAGCCTGATGTGATGTCAGGACTTGAGTCCTCTACAATTTCACTGTTCTTTATTTTTCCCATCTGTTTTTTCCTTCCAATTCATTCCCTGTCACAGTTTAAAAAAAAATTTAAAAAATTTAAAAAACATGAAAGATAAATGAAAACTGGAACAATCAGTCTATAATAAACTTGCCAGCTCCAGTAAAAGACTATTAGTACTACTGCTTACTCAGAAGACAGAAATAAAGTACTTAAAAATAAAAAATAAAATCAAGCACAACAAGATGGACAAGTTAGTCGGGAAAACAGAAGAGCTGCTGAATATCTAGCCTACCCGACTGACAAAATGGTAAAAACGTATTTTCACTGACAAGATTGAATTCTATGCAGCAGAAACTACTACAGCAACTTTTTGGTCAGACCGGGATGGTTCATCAAGCCTGGTTGCTAACTTCAAAACTTGCACCCTGATCAATGAGCGATTCTTCAGTATTTTCCTCATGCTCAATGGCTGTCTCGGTGTCATTCTTGCTGGGCACCTCGACGTCATGCCCCACCTCCTCTTCTGCTGGCACTACATGTTCCACCCCAACAGGAGATGCATCACTCTCTGCTTTTGAATTGTTGGGGAGTTCGCTGTCGACCTGTGTTTCACTTACGGCTTTATTTTTGTTGACTGATCCTTTAGGGCGACCCCTTCTTCGCTGGGTGCCATCATCATTTTTTTTAAGTGGGGGACGGCCCCTTTTTCTCGGGGATCCAACATTGGGGTTGTGTGGTGAGGATGAAGAGGCAGACAAACTCTTGCGTAAGTGGGCGCCTTTCTTGGACTTGGACTTGAAAGGCCGACTGCGGCCTCTGCGAGGGGCTGGTTGAGACCCCTCTGGAGGATCAACACGTGGGTATTTCCTCGGTCTTCCCAACGGCTTCCATACTCTTGGCTTTTTCAGCTCCTCAGGTGAAGGCAGAGGATGCTTCCTTGGCCTTCCCCTTTTAGCTGGTTGTTTTTTTGGTCGACCAGGCCTCCCTTTTGTGAGCAGGGTACTCTTTGGCCGACCTACCTTACCATGAACCTTATATGCAGGGGGTTTCTTACTTAGGGAGCCTTTAGGTCGACCTCTTCCCCTCTTAAGTGGGTTGGAAACATCTCCGCTCTTCTGTACAATCAGTTTTGGTCTTCCCCTCCCTCTACGAGGCTTCGCTGTGCTCTTTGTCTCCAGCCTGGGTTTCTTATTGACAGAGCCTCTTTGTTTCGGACGTGTTACAGAATTGCCTTCACTCGTTAAACTTTCTGACTTGCGCTTCGTGGATCCTTTTGGACGCCCCCTTCTCGCTTTTGGTGTATCCGATTCACCGTTCGGTAAGTCTTTAGCATCTGTGTTTTTGCTGAGAGACAGTCTTGGTCTGCCTCTTTTCTTAGGAGTTTGCTCAGAATTATCAGCATGGTCGTATCCCGATCCTTCCTGCTCTGTAGGTTTACTGACTTTTGGACGCCCTCTTGGCCTCGGGGACTGCGTGGACCCACCGTTGGAAATGGCGGTAACCTTCAGCTTCTTTGAACCTTGTGGCCTCCCCCTTCCTCTTTTAACTGGACTATTGTTGGGCACTTCTCCACTGGACTCTCCCTCATTGTTCACCACATCTCCTTGTTCAGTCTCAGTCGTCCTCACTTCGTCTTCCATATTGTTGCCGTCAGCTTGGACTGGTTCGGTCATGTTCGCACCTGTTAATTGAAAAGCACAATTAATGTTTATTCAATAAGCACTTTCTGTGTACATTGAACTACTTAGTAGGGATGCTATTTTTTTTTTTTTTTTTTTACAAATTTTCTTAAACAATAACCAACAAGCGTTAACCGACAAGATTTATGCCTCGCATGCAGTGATGCGTCAGCTGCAGTATATGATAACAACAGATAACTGAGTCAACAGTTCACCATCAGGAGAGCTACTGTAGCAGCCACGGTGCTGCGTTCACTGTCCCCAATTCACCATCTGAGAGCGTAAGCTACGGTGCTGTGTGTAGTGTTGCAGACATGAAGCGCTATAGCTGTGAACGTAACTGTAGCAGACAGTGTGTGCAAAGATTATTTGTGGGTGAACGAATGCTACAAGGCTACAAGCTACAACTCCTCAGCTGGAAGTCCAGTTTGAACTTCCTGTATCTATGCTGGGTCTCTCAAGGTGAATCAGTTTTTCACTATAAAGTGACAAACCGCTCCTCAGCGTTTTTCTCAGCTTTTGAATTAATTATCAATATTTCTTTTAAACGCTTAACTGGCTCATTAATCGGTTAAAATGCTTAATATTGGCTAGTTAAACAGTTAAGTATTAATATCCCTACTAGAAGTGAACCGATTAATCGGACTGATGACTTTTTTTTTTCATAACTGGCATCGGCCAACGTCTAAACATCTTAAGCCGATTATCAAGCAGGTGCATAAATGCTGCAAAGTCCAAACGTTATTTTTTTATCCAAAAGTTTATTAGACAAAGTTTAGTTTTTTGATTACCTGTTTCACGTATTCAATATATAGATTATACATGATTTTTATTTAAAATATATAAGTGCACTACAGTGTAGACACACTGTAAACAAATTAGATGTTATGACTGTCACCATATCCGACAGTAGTGTACGAGACAGATAATATGGGTAAAAAAAATCATGTTCCTCCGTGTCCTCCAGTGCTCCTAATGGCATCTGCAAGATTTCACAGTGCTGAATGAAAACAACCAATCAGAGCCAAGCTGGAGCCTGACGTTTCAGACCCGCTGTCAATCTGGCAAACTCCGATCAAACGATCAATCTAGGCAGCGCTGTTAAGAATCAATTTTCTGTTACTGTAATGCCTATTTCTTGCCTCACATCTTTACAGAAACATATTCTAGTGTATGCTGTTCAGCTGTAAAATGAGACGTTGGTTCCAGTCAATGGGTGGTGTTTGGTTTTGGCAAAGGCCTACTGACGGAGGCTGGGACACGGGCGGACAAGGGTCTTGGGGTATGGGGTGCAATGCATGTGCAGTGTAAATGAAGCTGTGGTCAAGCACTGCGATTGGCTCAGTTTTGGTGAGTGCAGACCAAATTTTACTGTGCATGTATTGTAACCCCAAGGATATGACATGCTGTAGATGTGGGACCCAGCCTCTTTCAGTAGGCACGGTGGTCACAAACCTCATTTTACATTTTTACACTAAAAACTGAAATTAAGCTTTTTTTTTTTTTTTTTTTTTTTTTTTTAAATAATGGCAGTGTTATACTGTCACATTAATTGTCAAAAATTAAATTTTATGTTTTAGTTCTACATTTGAGAAATAATGTAGTTTGCCTTTTTTAACTATGACACTTGGCACTAATTCATGGCACTAATGTGCTTCATCACTTGCTCTAATGTGCTCATGTGACACAGTGATAATTTAACTACAAGCAATAATTAAAATCTTATTTTATTTTTCTAATCTTATTTATCCTTTTTTTATTTTAACTACGTCTAAGTATTACACCTACTTTATCAATCCAGTGATAAAAGCTTTAATATGTTCTCAATCTCAGAAAAAATAATATTAAAACTAATATTACTTAAAAAACACATTTTTTGCGCCAAAATATTATTATTACACAAAGCAGGAGGAACAAATACAATACAACAAGTCTGAAGAGTAATATAGCATACATACGTGCATATTATTAAAAAAAACATTTGGAAGGCAACAAATACATGTTTATAAACAGCATCTTTATTATAAATTATTTAAACTATGGTTTTGCACTGCTATGTCTATTTCCTGGATTATGATCTTGCAAATGTGGAAAGACGTACCGTTAGTACAGGCAACTCGCAATAACGTGCAATTTTTAATAATTTTGTGCTCTTAGGCTGCTTATTTACAGGATGAAATATCTGAAAATTATTTTTAAAAACTTGTTAAAGCCACATACATTCTCAACTGTCACGGAAACAATTAATTTGCTAAAATTTAAGGCCTTAGACAATCGTTATGACTATGGACCAGATTGTTTTCCAGGTAATAGTCAGCTCCAAATGGACGGCAGTGGAGAGTAGCTAGCGGAGTGAAACAGATAAAATAGTGCGATAAACTGAATGCATACATCACCTTTGAGAACTCCTCTGTAAGAGTTTAGCTTAATTTTTCATAAATTGCCGATTCAACAGACAGCCCATGCAGTGAAAGTACACGCTTATTGTTGCTGTGATGGCGGTTTAAATTTCCGACCACTTCCGGTCGTCCGTGACGTTTGGGAGGCTCTGAAGGAAACTGGAGCGCAGAGTTTCCGTTCCGCCTCAACATCGCTGCTGACCTCCAGGCTGCTACTGTGTTCTCACACAGACTGTATAGTAGCGCACACAGAGTGTTTATACCCACATTGCAAATCTTCTGTCTCCCCACCTTGTGATTATTTTTAATTCAATATACTTTATTTATAATTTATGTTGATTTTTGTTTTTCCATACTCCGTTTTCGGTGCATAATACTGTATATGTAGTATTCTAGATATTTGAACTTTTGCATTTGTTGTTGTGCTTCTGCTGTTGTGAACTTAAAGTTTAAACAGTTTTCAAAGAAGTTCATCTTATCTATAAACATAAATAAGAGACAAGACCACTATAATACTTGTGTTTAAAGATAGGACTTCCTATATGCTTATCTGAATCAGGCCTATGTCTGTGTGATCTCAACCACAGGAAAGAGTAACTTGAGACAAAGCTCCAGATATTACCTGGAAGCATCATGTGCTATAATAAGCTACATAAAAAAGAGGATGATGCCCTTAAGAAAAGAAAATTAGTGCACCTACAGAACTTCCTGCAATAAAACATAACTACAGTTAAACTGAGCAGTTTCTCTGATCACTCAGAATAACTATGATCAGTTGAAGATGCTTCATTTGATCCCATGTTCACACATCAAGAGAAAAAAGGCTATGAGGGAAATTTACAATTTTACTGCCAACATTTCTGATTTTATGGCAACATGTAATGTCTTCTACTGAGGATGTATGGTAGAATTGTCTACACCTTGAAACCACTATGATTTGTTAAAGACAGAAGTGCAACGTTAACACCATATTTTGAAAAATCCATCACAACTGAACATGGACGTATAGTGAGAAAGATGAAATGTATTTCAGCTACTTCGATGCTCACTGTGAGCTCTGATTGCTTTCACACTGTGACATTATTGTTAAATGGTGCATGTGCCATCTTCATTATCAGCATCTGAATGGAAAAATACATGTATTTTATTATGATGGTGCAACAACTGTGTATAATGCTGGCCTGTTTAAACTCGACAACGTATATTTAAAAATCAAACTCGCAAGCTGTCAGATAAATTGTAATATTTACCTCTGAAATGTAGAGTAGTGGAGTATATGGTGTCAATAAATGCGGGTGAAGTAATTACAATGTACTTATTCTTTGTTGTTATTTAATTTCAGTTAAAATGTAGTTAAATAGTGCTTTACTCTTCACCACCTCAACTAAATTATGTGCTGTAGCTCTGTACTGCCCCCTACAGACTAATTTGTTAAAATACAGTGATGAAGGAAAGAAACCAACCTAGAAATACACTGATTTAACTCTCATAAAGACAGCTCTTGAATCTACTCATAGAAACATGTTCAATTATCTAATAATAAAATAAAAATACCATGTATAAGAATACTTTGATTATCAACATAATCTCTTAAAATATAATTATTGTGTAGAACCATGTGAAGAGCACAATTAGCTGAAGAGGCAGTTGTGGTCAGAGAAAATATTTTGTTTGATGTGTAATTTATAGCTTCAGTAGGCAAGTTTTTGGTGTCGCTGGGCATACATTTCCATAATAATCTTTCAGCATATTGTAATTCAAGTGTTCAGAGAGAAAACTAGACTTTGCACCTCCTCATGGCTCTGTTTTCAGGATTTAAAAAGCTAGCTTGTGATGGGAGATTTTGACCAATCACAGAGAGCATGCGTTCCTGTTGGCTGTGCTCCAGCTGGAGGGCGGTGCTTGGTATTTGGCTGCCAGGTCACATTTCTGAAAACATTTAAGGTGAGAAATCATCCTTACAGTAACTGAATATTGATTCATATTCAATCGGCACTGCCTAGTTTGACTGTTTGATCAGAGTTTGCAAGTGATTGACAGCTGCTCAGAGATGGCAGACTCTAGCTCTGCTCTGATTGGTTGATTTCCTCCTGTCTGTGAAATCCTGCAGATGCCATTAGGAACACCAGAGGACAAAAAGGCACAACATTTTTCAGATTATGTCTCATGCACTGTCAGGATATAGTGATCGTTTATATACATTTTTTCAATCATATTTTCTCCTTTTCTACCTACTGCTGCTTTAAGTAAAACTTAAGACAGTCCATTTTATGTTGTATTGCTCATTATATGACTCAAAGATATAGTTTCCAGTGACATGTCTGATAAGTTTTTCTGGTTTGAATAATATATAAAAAAATACATATTTTTTATATCATTGTATAAAAAACTTACGAAAACTTCAAGGAATCTTTTCTTTTTATTTGTGGTGGTTTGGGACACAACAAAAACTTTCTTACACCACTTCCTCACTACTGCAGTGGTATTCTTGGTGTCTTATAAGTTCATGTTTATCTGCATGACAAAATAAACATGAGATATGTATATTTCAGTTCAAAGAAGCACTTTATTTACACAACTATAAGAGGTGTTGAAAACAATGGTGGCTGACCAGTTTGTCCTAAAATATGGTAAGTAAACACAAAAACATTCAATTTTCAGAAAGAGGGATGAAAGAAATGCAGAATGAGAGACCGTATTGAGTTACAGAAGCTTGTGGAAGAGGAGAGCCTGATGTGATGTCAGGACTTGAGTCCTCTACAATTTCACTGTTCTTTATTTTTCCCATCTGTTTTTTCCTTCCAATTCATTCCCTGTCACAGTTTAAAAAAAAATTTAAAAATTTAAAAAACGTGAAAGATAAATGAAAACTGGAACAATCAGTCTATAATAAACTTGCCAGCTCCAGTAAAAGACTATTAGTACTACTGCTTACTCAGAAGACAGAAATAAAGTACTTAAAAATAAAAAATAAAATCAAGCACAACAAGATGGACAAGTTAGTCGGGAAAACAGAAGAGCTGCTGAATATCTAGCCTACCCGACTGACAAAATGGTAAAAACGTATTTTCACTGACAAGATTGAATTCTATGCAGCAGAAACTACTACAGCAACTTTTTGGTCAGACCGGGATGGTTCATCAAGCCTGGTTGCTAACTTCAAAACTTGCACCCTGATCAATGAGCGATTCTTCAGTATTTTCCTCATGCTCAATGGCTGTCTCGGTGTCATTCTTGCTGGGCACCTCGACGTCATGCCCCACCTCCTCTTCTGCTGGCTCTACATGTTCCACCCCAACAGGAGATGAATCACTCTCTGCTTTTGAATTGTTGGGGAGTTCGCTGTTGACCTGTGTTTCACTTACGGCTTTATTTTTGTTGACTGATCCTTTAGGGCGACCCCTTCTTCGCTGGGTGCCATCATCATTTTTTTTAAGTGGGGGACGGCCCCTTTTTCTCGGGGATCCAACATTGGGGTTGTGTGGTGAGGATGAAGAGGCAGACAAACTCTTGCGTAAGTGGGCACCTTTCTTGGACTTGGACTTGAAAGGCCGACTGCGGCCTCTGCGAGAGGCTGGTTGAGACCCCTCTGGAGGATCAACACGTGGGTATTTCCTCGGTCTTCCCAACGGCTTCCATACTCTTGGCTTTTTCAGCTCCTCAGGTGAAGGCAGAGGATGCTTCCTTGGCCTTCCCCTTTTAGCTGGTTGTTTTTTTGGTCGACCAGGCCTCCCTTTTGTGAGCAGGGTACTCTTTGGCCGACCTACCTTACCATGAACCTTATATGCAGGGGGTTTCTTACTTAGGGAGCCTTTAGGTCGACCTCTTCCCCTCTTCAGTGGGTTGGAAACATCTCCACTCTTCTGTACAATCAGTTTTGGTCTTCCCCTCCCTCTACGAGGCTTCGCTGTGCTCTTTGTCTCCAGCCTGGGTTTCTTATTGACAGAGCCTCTTTGTTTCGGACGTGTTACAGAATTGCCTTCACTCGTTAAACTTTCTGACTTGCGCTTCGTGGATCCTTTTGGACGCCCCCTTCTCGCTTTTGGTGTATCCGATTCACCGTTCGGTAAGTCTTTAGCATCTGTGTTTTTGCTGAGAGACAGTCTTGGTCTGCCTCTTTTCTTAGGAGTTTGCTCAGAATTATCAGCATGGTCGTATCCCGATCCTTCCTGCTCTGTAGGTTTACTGACTTTTGGACGCCCTCTTGGCCTCGGGGACTGCGTGGACCCGCCGTTGGAAATGGCAGTAACCTTCAGCTTCTTTGAACCTTGTGGCCTCCCCCTTCCTCTTTTAACTGGACTATTGTTGGGCACTTCTCCACTGGACTCTCCCTCATTGTTCACCACATCTCCTTGTTCAGTCTCAGTCGTCCTCACTTCGTCTTCCATATTGTTGCCGTCAGCTTGGACTGGTTCGGTCATGTTCGCACCTGTTAATTGAAAAGCACAATTAATGTTTATTCAGTAAGCACTTTGTGTACATTGAACTACTTAGTAGAGATGCTATTTTTTTATTTTTTATTTTTTACAAATTTTCTTAAACTATAACCAACAAGCGTTAACCGACAAGATTTAAGCCTCACATGCAGTGATGCGTCAGCTGCAGTATATGATAACAACAGATAACTGAGTCAACAGTTCACCATCAGGAGAGTTACTGTAGCAGCCACGGTGCTGCGTTCACTGTCCCCAATTCACCATCTGAGAGCGTAAGCTACGGTGCTGTGTGTAGTGTTGCAGACATGAAGCGCTATAGCTGTGAACGTAACTGTAGCAGACAGTGTGTGCAAAGATTATTTGTGGGTGAACGAATGCTACAAGGCTACAAGCTACAACTCCTCAGCTGGAAGTCCAGTTTGAACTTCCTGTATCTATGCTGGGTCTCTCAAGGTGAATCAGCTTTTCACTATAAAGTGACAACTGCTCCTCAGCGTTTTTCTCAGCTTTTAAATTAATTATCAATATTTCCTTTAAATGCTTAACTGGCTCATTACTCAGTTAAAATGCTTAATATTGGCTAGTTAAACAGTTAAGTATTAATATCCCAACTAGAGGTGAACCGATTAATCGGACTGATGACTTTTTTTTTCATAACTGGCATCGGCCAACGTCTAAACATCTTAAGCCGATTATCAAGCAGGTGCATAAATGCTGCAAAGTCCAAACTTTATTTTTTTATCCAAAAGTTTATTTGACAAAGTTTAGTTTTTTGATTACCTGTTTCACGTATTCAATATTTAGATTATACATGATTTTTATTTAAAATATATAAGTGCACTACAGTGTAGACACACTGTAAACAAATTAGATGTTATGACTGTCACCATATCCGACAATAGTGTACGAGACAGATAATATGGGTAAAAAAAATCATGTTCCTCCGTGTCCTCCAGTGCTCCTAATGGCATCTGCAAGATTTCACAGTGCTGAATGAAAACAACCAATCAGAGCCAAGCTGGAGCCCGATGTTTCAGACCCGCTGTCAAACGATCAATCTAGGCAGCGCTGTTAAGAATCAATTTTCTGTTACTGTAATGCCTATTTCTTGCCTCATATCTTTACAGAAACATATTCTAGTGTACGCTGTTCAGCTGTAAAATGAGACGTTGTTTCCAGTCAATGGGTGGTGTTTGGTTTTGGCAAAGGCCTACTGATGGAGGCTGGGACACGGGCGGACAAGGGTCTTGGGGTATGGGGTGCAATGCATGTGCAGTGTAAATGAAGCTGTGGTCAAGCACTGCGATTGGCTCAGTTTTGGTGAGTGCAGACCAAATTTTACTGTGTATGTATTGTAACCCCAAGGATATGACATGCTGTAGATGTGGGACCCAGCCTCTTTCAGTAGGCATGGTGGTCACAAACCTCATTTTACATTTTTACACTAAAAACTGAAACTAAGCTTTTTTTTTTTTTTTTTTAAATAATGGCAGTGTTATACTGTCATATTAATTGTCAAAATTACATTTGAGAAAATAATGTAGTTTGCCTTTTTTAACTATGACACTTGGATAAAATGCAATATAGTCAAGAGCATTTTAACAACGTGAAACTATACACCCATAATGTGGTAAAATATGTCACATATTGAAGTATTAATGTTTCAATTTGTGCTTGCATTTAATGTGCTTCATCACTTGCTCTAATGTGCTCATGTGACACAGTGATAATTTAACTACAAGCAATAATTAAAATCTTATTTTATTTTTCTAATCTTATTTATCTTTTTTTATTTTAACTACATCTAAGAATTACACCTACTTTATTAATCCAGTTATAATAGCTTTAATATGTCCTCAATCTCAGAAAAACTAATATTAAAAGTAATATTACTTAAAAAACACATTTTTTGCGCCAAAATATTATTATTACACAAAGCAGGAGGAACAAATACAAGTCTGAAGAGTAATAGAAGAAGAAGAAGATAGTCCTTTATTAGTCCCACGAGGGGAAATTCAATTTTTTCACTCTGTAATAATATAGCAATATAGTAATATAGCATACATACGCGGAGTACAGCAGAACTTCTGTAGGGAGTTGGCTTGGGAACCGGAGGGTCACCGGTTCAAGTCCCGACATGGACCAAAAACTGAGTGTGAACTGGTAGCTGGAGAGGTGCCGTTTACCTCTTGAGCACTGCCGAGGTGCCCCTGAGCAAGGCACCAAACCCCCACCTGCTCGGGGCGCTTGTCAGGAGCAGCCCCCACTCCTGACATCTCTCCATTAATGCATGTATGTGTGTTTCAGGTCTTATTTTTATTTTTTTAATATTATTTTTTTTTTCCCCCCTTTGGGACTAATAAAGGTAGTTCTTCTTCTTCTACAGAGAACTTTCCCAGGACTTCGTGGACTGGTGCCTGCGGAACCACCTCCAGATCAACGCGGGGAAAACTAAAGAGCTGGTGGTGGATTTCCGCAGGCAAACTCATCCCCCTCCAACACCGGTGAACATCCAGGGATCAGACATTGAGATGGTGGCATCTTATAAATACCTGGGTGTTCACCTGAACAATAAACTGGACTGGACAACAAACTCCTCTGCACTCCATAAAAAAGGCCAGAGCAGGCTGTATCTGCTCAGGAGACTGAGGTCTTTTGGACTGCAGGGGACATTATTGAAAACATTTTATGACACTGTTGTGGCATCAGCCATATTTTATGGAGTGGTTTGCTGGGGCAGCAGCATCACAGCTGCAGACAGGAAGAGGCTGGATAAGATTATAAAAAGGGCCAGCTCTGTCCTGGGATGCTCTCTGGACTCAGTGCAGGTGGTGGGAGAGAGGAGGATGATGGCTAAGCTGCCATCCATGATGGAGAAGGACTCCCACCCCATGAGAGACACCATCAGAGCTCTGGAGAGCTCCTTCAGTGACAGGCTGCTACACCCTAAGTGTACGAAGGAGCGTTACAGAAGGTCCTTCCTGCCTGCAGCTGTTAGACTCCACAACCAGCACTGCTCCCAGTAGACCACAATCACAGTCACATTCACAACAAACTCACCGGACATAAGTGCAATAAGGACTTTATGTACAATTATATCATTGATATGATGGGCACATTTTTTCTGGCTTACTCTTTTCTATTTTCTATTATGTATATACTAATTTATTTTATTTGTATTTTGCTGCTGTAATGTGTAAATTTCCCCACTGTGGGACTAATAAAGGAATATCTTATCTTATCTTACGTGCATATTATTAAAAAAACATGTGGAAAGCAACAAATACATGTTTATAAACAGCATCTTTATTATAAATTATTTAAACTATGGTTTTGCACTGCTATGTCTATTTCCTGGATTATGATCTTGCAAATGTGGGAAGACGTACCGTTAGTACAGGCAACTCGCAATAACGTGCAATTTTTAATAATTTTGTGCTCTTAGGCTGCTTATTTACAGGATGAAATATCTGAAAATTATTTTTAAAAACTCGTTCAAGCCACATACATTCTCAACTGTCACGGAAACAATTAATTTGCTAAAATTTAAGGCCTTAGACAATCGTTATGACTATGGACCAGATTGTTTTCCAGGTAATAGTCAGCTCCAAATGGACGGCAGTGGAGAGTAGCTAGCGGAGTGAAACAGATAAAATAGTGCGATAAACTGAATGCATACATCACCTTTGAGAACTGCTCTGTAAGAGTTTAGCTTAATTTTTCATAAATTGCCGATTCAACAGACAGCCCATGCAGTGAAAGTACACGCTTATTGTTGCTGTGATGGCGGTTTAAATTTCCGACCACTTCCGGTCGTCCGTGACGTTTGGGAGGCTCTGAAGGAAACTGGAGCGCAGAGTTTCCGTTCCGCCTCAACATCGCTGCTGACCTCCAGGCTGCTACTGTGTTCTCACACAGACTGTATAGTAGCGCACACAGAGTGTTTATACCCACATGTGCTTCTTTAATCCTCTAACTCTGCTATCTGCAGACCCAACATAACATTCACTATTTTTGTACATCTTTTTTTAAATTGCAAATCTATTGTTTTATAGTGGGGCAGCTAAGCTGAAATATTCATAAGCTATAACATCATAACATTGTACATTTTGTGCTAAAACTATCAGTGTTGTACAGATGTCAGTTTCTATGTTATGAAAAGATATAAATATCAGGACGCTGCCAATTTGTTCAAAATGGCCACGAAATACTCAAATTCAAAAAAGTTGCAGAAAACTGATTTTGTGACTTGATGATTTCCAAAATGTGTTCAAGCTCATTCGATCAGATGTCAGAAGATAACAGACATGTTTTTAGGACACTCTTTAACAGCTTTTAACTTGAGAAAAATGCAAATAAATAAATAAATAAATAAATAAATAAATAAATAAATAAATAAATAAAAAAAGGAGCATGGCCACTTCAGGGTTAGACTTCACCCCTTGACCTTCACTATAGAATGATACCAATACACCTTTAGAACGGCAAGAGCTTCAGCTGTCTATTCATGTATTTATCTTTTCATTTGCAGTAAAATTGACAGAGATATAGCTGGATATATTTCTTGGTTGCCAGTAACCTCTAATCACAGTTTAAGAGTTACTGAGCTTTGGGTTGTATTGCTAACTAACCGTGATACAGTATATGTCCAATTAAAGGAGAAAATCCTCATCAATTGCTCTTGCTGGTTTCTCTCTCTCCATTCACTCACATTTCTAGTCAAACAGGCCGCTAAGGTTGCTTCTATGCATAACCCGTTTGGTTTTGTTTGTCTAGTTATGGTTTGTTTGGGCTGGTGTGAAAACTTATTCAAACAACCAAACTCTAGTCCACCTGACAAGGTGGGCCTGTGTGGTTCGTTTCTGGTGTAAAAGCAAGTAAATCAATCACCAGCAGATATGTGATTTTGGCATGCTTTCAAAAGCTAAGAGACTAATAAATCCATCTACTGATAGTGAAATCTGTTCAGGAAGCGAACTTTTTGATCAGTATTTCGGCCATGTATAGAAGCACGTCAACGCGGATATTTTCCCAGATTAACAGGCCAAAAGCTGTTAAAACTGCTGCGCTTGCATTCGAATGTGTGTACTTTGTTAGTTCATTAACTTAACATTAAAAAGTGCACACACACACAGTAATACGCCTCATGGATATGTCCATGCGCTCCCTGACGTAAGCAAAAGGTTTGTAAAAAGTCAGTGTAAAAAGAAACCAAACCAGAACTATACTACAACAATGTACTATTTTCCCCCTTGGTTCAGACCAAATGAAACCAACAACAGGTGTGAAAACACCCATAATCACACTTTTATCACATAAATAAATATGAACAAAGGGGATTCTGCATGGGTTCTGTAGGGTCCTGTATCCACTGGGCCCATAGAGCAAGCATAGTAGCATTTCCTTTAACTCCGTCTTAAGTCTTTTTTCTAATGTTAGTCTATGGGGCGAAAAAAAACAGAAAAGCCAACAATATGCACACTTAAGTCATGTCTAAAACATGCAGATTTATGGATCCCAAAGTGTAAACAATATGATGGAGAATGTCATTATTTCTTATTGAATTTTAATTGGATTTCTCTTGGTCAAACTTTGCCCTCAGCAACCCACTTTCTCAGTCCAAACAGTTAAAACATGTAAAAACTGAATACTATTGGCGTTGGCACCTTGCCATGGTGGATTAGCTTATGTGTCTTGGTGGCCCTGTGAGCAATTCTGACAGGAGACAATATTAGTTTCCTTATAGGCTTGGTCACAGGTTAGAGACCAGACATACTGTATATCGGCTCCCTTACTCAAGATTTGAAGGCTGTTAAAAATAAAACATCAAACAATAAAATAAAACAATGAAACAACAGACAACCCAAAGTTCTACCAAAGTTCAGTATTACTTAAACTGTGATTAGAGCTTACTGGCAACCAAAAACTGTATCCAGCTACATCTCTGTCAATTTTACTGCTAATGAAGAGACAAATACACCAATAGAAAGCTGAAGATCCTACCGCTCTGAAGGTGTATTGGTTGTCATTCATCATGAAGGAAAGGTAGTGAAGTTTGACCATGAATTGACCATGCTCCTTTAATTTGTTTTTTTTTTTTTTAATGCATTTTTCTCAGGTTAAGAGCTTTAAGAAGGGTCCTAAGTGCGGCAGCCCGGGGTTCAAATCCGACCTGTCCTCTCAATAAAGGCTTGAAATGCCAGAAAAAAAGCTTGAATACACTTATCAAGAAAATCAAGAGTCATAAAATTATTTTTCTGCAACATTTTGGAATTTTAAGCGCCCATTTTGGAAAAAAAAAGCTGCCTCATCACTCAGGTGCAAAATTGGCAGCACCCTGATATCTATATATATTCGTAACAAATAAGCCTAAATCTGTGCCAGATTTGTTTCTTTGTAAGAGTTTAGCTTAATTTAGGCACAGTTTAATCTTTAAGGTTGGGGGTTCACACAAAAAACTAGAGGGAATGTGATGTGTACAACGCAGACAGGTCTAATGTACTGGGATGTGTGTAGTTTACATATTACACCCTTTTTATTGGTAGCCGAAAAGCTGAAATGAGGATTTATCTGATAGGATACCTCCTCATTTCTCTATAAACACCTAAATAAGGAGGCAGCTGGCTGGAGGGAGATCAGCTGAAAGTTTACTCAGGCTGCTGCTGGCTGTATTGTTTGTAACCTTCATTACATATCGCAGTATTAAACCTGTTCTTTCTGTTTAAAAACACAAAAGTCCATTCGTCCATCTCTAGTCTGATCTGGGTCTCACATGTGATCGATACATGGTTTGTTTACATGGCGTAAATGCCTTTAAACCAGCGCAAACTGCGCCTGTGGCTTAAAGTCAGAAACTACCGTCCAGCAGCGTGTGAAGTGAAAGTACGCGCTAACTGTTGCTGTGATGGTGGTTTAAATGTGCGACCACTTCCGGTCGTCCGTGACGTTTGGGAGGCTCTGAAGGAAACTGGAGCGCAGAGTTTTTCGTTCCGTCCCTCCCAGGCTGCTACTGTGATTTCTAACGTACTGGTTTTCTGTAGCCTACATTCAGTATTTAAAGCCACGTTTTGCTTCTTTAATCCATCCAGACACACTGCTGTCTGCAGACTAAAAAATATTTTTTTCATTGCAAATCCCAAATTGTTTCCTCACCTTGTGATTATTTTAGTTCAATATACAGTACTATAGTTACAATTCATGTTGGTTGGTGCGCATGTAGCCCAGTAACACTAACACTGACATATTACTCCAGTAGCTATAACACTAGATCATCAAAGAACCTCATGGTCCCAAAACATCAGATTAACAATTTTTCAGCCAGATTTAGGCTTTTTCAGTGAGTAAAATCTAATGTCTTTTATATTTGCTCTCTCGTATATACTGTATAACTGACATTAAGAGTCAGATGATTATGATTCTTCTCTGCTTCACATTGTTTTAATATTGACCCCCATCTTTTAACTGCCACTAGAGGCCACAGTGGCTGTGATTCAGCAAGAGATAGAAAAGCTAAACTTAAGTTATAAATATTTCTAAATATTAACCTAAATCTAATCCCTAGATATTAAGTAAATGCCGTTTTCATTTTCTCAGTATTCTCACATGGAAATACTCAAAAGTGCAAGTAGCTGAACATTGTGTGAAGTATCTGAGTAAAAGCAACCTTAAAACTTGTTCAGCCAAAGTAGTAGTACGCTGAAAATGCTCATCCAGGGGTCGCAGCAGGGCTGGAGCCGATCACAGCTGACACTGGGCGAAGGTGAGGTACATCCCGGACAGGTCGCCAGTCCATCGAAGGGCTGATACACAGAGACAGGCAACCATTCACAGTCACAATCACACCTATGGCCAATTTAGAGTCATCAATTTACCTGCATGTCTTTGGACTGTGGGAGGAAGCCGGAGAACCCGGAGAAAACCCACGCTAACACGATGAGAACATGCAAACTCCACACAGAAGAACCCCAAGCTGGTTTTGATCCTGCGACCTTCGTGCTGTGAGCCGACAGTGCTAAGTTGAAAATGTCCTTGATAAAAATTAAAAAAAATGCACACAAAATGTGGGCCCTAAGGGTGGTGTGACCGATTTGTAAGATAACTAAGGATTTATTGATTTCACATAGGGAGCAGGCTTACTACTGCATATACATTATCCTTAATACTATATACATCAATATTACGAGTATGACTGAAAGCTCATCTGTCCTCCTTCAGTATCAGTTTAGCTGAGTTAGTACCATACTGTTTTACCTCCTTGTTTTTGCTGTGCCTCTCCACAGAGGGGAACCATATTGACAAAGAAAGAAAAGACATGGGGGAAAAAGGCTGGAAAAAAAGAGGCAAATTAGAGAGAGGCAGATTATGTTGCACAGGGTAGTTGGATAGGGGGGTGGAGTATGAGGTAAGGGCAGATTGATGAGGTCAGCGTCAATAAGAAGAATGCAAGACAAGAGAAAGAAATATGCAAATTGTGTTTATATGTGTGAGGAGAGGAGAGCCATGGAGGGAGAGAGGCTGTCAGTTTGGAGGAGGGAGAGAGAGGCTGAGAGAAAATGACAGACGTGGCCGGAGGAAAGGAAAGGAGCGTTTGAGAAAGACAACCCCTGAGAGACTGCGCGCTGAACCCACTGCCCCGTCTCAACCCTCCTCCTCCTCCCTCCCTCCCTGTGTGCTTTGCCATGGTTACCAGACAGGGCTCCCAATGCAGCCAGTTAATGTGTTTTTCAGCAGCAGGAGCGAGCTGGGTACTAATGTGTCTCAGTCTGTCTCCCGCACAATCAATGTCAACTGTCCTGGGATGCACAAACACATTGAGGGGCTGAGAGCCAGGGAACACTGAGCCACCCTGGCTGAGTGTCAGGGCAAGAGTCTGAAAGAGGACCGCGTCACTTTCATTTATTCACCTGAAAACTGCCAGCTCTGGGGCTTTGTTAAGTAGTCAGGAAAATGTGACAAGTTTTATTTGTGTTCTATGTGGGAGCCTAAAATCACAGGTTGATCATTTCGTTTTTTCTCACATTAAACCTTCAACTGCTTTAATACAAAGCCAGTAAGAAATCATTAAAAAAAATCCTTTTCAATGTCCTTTTCGGTATTGATTAAGTTTACATGGTATTTAACAAAAACAACACAAGTTCACAATTTATTGAGTTTTATTGTCGTATGTTCAGTTCATCAAAAAGAGATCATCAACAACAATGTGCAAATCCTTCATGCATAAAAGTCATGAAAATGTAGCGTTGCAACAAAAACTTGGTTAATCAATCGATGGAAAATTAACAGGCAACTATTTTAAGAACAAATGATAAATCGATAAACTGAGAAAATAACCAGTCGCAGCTTTATGGAAATACACTTTTTTTCTCACTAACATATTTTCTTCATAGTCCCAACAATGGCAAATATTTTCAGTTATTGTGAGGAGCTTTAAAATTTACAAATGAAAAAGTGTCAAGGTGATGACACTTGGCTGTCTTTTTCTAAATGTAACTATCAGGCTCTTGGCTACAGGTCTCGGATGTTGTAATTCTCTGTTTTGTCTGTGAACAGTTTTTTAAAAAAAAAAAAAAACCCATGTGAATCATACATCGGGGTCATGAACCTTGGCTGTCTTTTTATTGAACCGTTCAAATGTTCGGCATACAAAGCTGGCCAAAAGGTACTGCCCCCTCCAGAGAACCTCGCGGTCTCTTCTTGGCTTTCCACGATGTCTGGAAAGTTTGGGGAATTCTCTCCAGATGAGTTCATGCAGCCGAAACGGCTCTGCAGATTTACTCTGATCTGTGACGCATTTCTGACATTTGTGATAATCACATGATTTAAAAAAAAAAAGTACACAGCTTGTAATATGTTTTCTCTCCGTCTGATGATACTAAATGTTGTGACCTTCAGATGCGGCTGCATGCGGCTTTGTTCCCAAGGACCTCACCTGTGACCTTTCATATCATCACAGGTTAAGGGTCTCAGGGACAATGAAGCACACCGACAGACAGTTCGATCAGCCTCGTCCACAGGTAAAATCCAACACAGTATGTGAGATTTTAACATGAAAAAATAAATTTACATGTTATATGTATGCATGTACTCTATATGTGCCATGTATGTTTATTATGAATTATTGTCATCTATGCTTAGTGAAATTAACTTTTGACATTAAACAGTCTATAAATACACGTTTAATAGATATATAGCATCTTATATTATAACAAAGATAAAATTTAAAAGTAGAAATCGATTATACGTCATACTGAATGGTTACCGTTGTTTTTTATTGATGCCGATGCAGTCCGACATGAAATGTTTCGTCTTGACACGTCTGCACAAAATGGACTGGATCACATCCTGCAGAAAAAGAGAGATTTAGTTAACATACATTGTAAAACATATATATATTGTTATTTATCCGTTTGTTTAATCGCCAGGGCCCTATTACCGTCTGTCCTCCTGACATAGCCAGCGCCTATAATTCAGTGCAGGTCTGTGCAGTGAGACATTCAAACAAAATGCCCCCTGCTGGCAGACAGACAGACAAAGACACACGTACGCAGAAGAAAATCCTCAAATTTAATGTATAAATCTGGATTTGCATATGGGATGAGCATACGGCCTGTATGAGCGTTAAGCTCCAACAGAGCAGTCATACATTTCATAGACACACACACTCGACTCTTTGCTTGTGCACATGCATGAAACATCCACAGACAGATGTGCCTGGAGCTGCAGACAACACTGTCGTCTTCTATTTCCTACAGGCCTTATGATCTCACAGGAGGATTATGCAATCACTCCCCCATGACAAAGATGTTCAGCCTTGAGGGAGTAACACTGATTTACTCTTCCCCAGACAAAATAAATGTCACACAAGCCTGACACTGCAGATGCCACATGAAGAATATGAGCCAGGGTCCAAACAACTGGTACACAGCTGAAAAGCTCCATCACATGTAAGTCTGAGCAGGCGACAGCTTCATCGTCTGCCAACGATCCAGAACAATCCCTAACTTGCTCAAATCTGTCTGTGGCCAGGTGCGCACGCATGCAGACAAACATGCGACTCCACAAAGGAACACAGAACATGACTGCCAGTGTGAGAAATTAGACTGCCTCTCTCTGTTTCCTCTTTGTCTCTGTGCTTTGAGATGTTTTCCTCTGTCCCAGTTTCATGAGCTCCTCCACCGCTCTCAAAATCACCAGAGACAAAGACCGGAGGATGAAAACCAGAAGCTGGAGGGAGAACGAAGAGAAATGTTCTCATGTGAAAAAAATTACCCATGTCAAAAAGAATGAACATGAAGGTGGACACAAATGAAGAAAGATGGCGGGCGCTCGTGGTCAGTCGAATTGCTCGTCTCAATTTGTTAGCCGGCCCGTTTAAGTGATTCTGAACTCACCATTTGCCCTTTCCTGGTGTTCCTTACATGAACACACACGCACATTCGTACTCATGTCCGTGTGCACATGCATACAAGTGCACGTACATAAAACGCGTACACATAAAATCACAACGCACTCTTACGATGAGTTATTGATCCGTTTTCCCCTGGACAGAAAAAAAAGAGCAACAATTAATCCAGTGGTAAAGAAAATAACGCTTGATAAAACCTATCCTGCCCCATCTTCACAGTCTGCCTTTTTCTCTGAGCGCTGTACGCGGCGGCGCACAGAAAAGCTATTCCCCTCTCGCTACCCCTCCATCTCTCGCTCTCCTCTTTTTGTCTCTCCTCTTCTTCTATCCCTCTCTCAGGCGCTGTCCCTGGCTCTGTTTTGTGCCTGTTTCCCTCTGCCAAGTCACATCACTAATTCTCCAGGCGATTAGAGTCCGAGCAGGCAATGTCTATGAGGCAGGTACGCCACACACACACACACACACACACACACACACACACACACACACACACACACACACACACACCCAAAACACACAGACAATTGCATTGATTCCATTATCTGGTGCTGTACCAACACCCCCACTTCCCCCAACAACCACCAACAGTGCCTCCATCTATGACCCCCTCCTTTCATAAATCTGTGTCACCTACATACATCACACACACACACACACACACACACTCAGACACTTATGCAAGCATGCAGTATCTCCAGCTATCGCTCTTTCTTCTTCTCTTGCCTGAACAGTCTCCATCAATGTCCCCGCCTCCCCCTGCTCTGTCTCAGCCCTTCCCCTCATTTTCATCCTCCCCTCCTCGTCTCTCTCCCCCCTTTCCCTCTCTCTCTCTCCCAATCTAACCCCGTACATTTTTTTTTCCAGGCGTGACGGGACGTCGTCTTGCCGTGTCTCTGAATGGGTGTCTATTGCTCTGTGTTTGTTTGTGTGTGTCTGAACGTTCGTGCATCTGGAGGAGATAGAGTCCAACGTGTGTCGGAGGGAGGTGCATGTGTGTGAGGTGTGTGTGCATGTCCTTGTGCACTTGCGCATCTGTGCGAGAGGGAGTGTGTGTGTGAGGAAGGGAGGGAACGGGGGTGGAGGGAGCTCACAGACGGACGGAGGCTGTGGATTTTTACACAGCATGAGGATCAAAGCCACAGCAAGCCCAAAGGTGATTAACCTCCCAGCCATTCTGACCACAGCGCTGCTGCTCTTCTTCCACATTTCATTCATTTCATTTACACAACAGTCTGCTATCAGTACAACTCATCGCATATCAATCTTTCTGCCCATGTTGTGCAAATCCCCAAATATCCTCTATCACATGGTGAGTGATAAGTGAGCCACCACAAATTGTGAAATCACACAGCTGAACTTTTGCATCTCTGACAGAAAACTCCCCAAATTACAGTGCGTGAGAATAAAAATGTGTTGACAAATTTCAATAAAAAAAAGACTCATTTTTAAATTTGATGCAGGTGTAAAGTGATAAAATGGACCATAATACAATCAATTTTCAAGAAATTAGAGCTGTTAATAGGGAAAATATAACAGTCAACATTTTGCATGAAATGCCAGTATTAAATGTAAAAACAAATGCAGGAACTGGCCACGTTTCAGAAAACAGCCAGTGGCAAGCAGCTCTATTGTGATGGTTGTATTTCCTCTTGAGTCGGAACATGCCGGGGAGTCGTTTCTTTGTGTGCGTACAGAAAAGAGCAGTGCTCGGCAGAGATTGCTGATATATGCTCTTTTTTCCCCTCCTCGCTGGAGCACTGCAACGCAATGCGGATACTGAGTGTCTGAGCCACTAGCCAGACACACTGGGGGACAGGGGGGGTGGGGGGTGGGAGGGGAGCGAGGAGGGGGGGTGCAGGGAGGAGAAGGAGGTGGAGGCGGTAAGCAAGTTCACATACAGCCTCATGCTTCAGGACACACTGATACTAAGGTCTGGGCACACTGTCATTATCTACCGTGACTACAGAGAGCAGCCAGCCTGTACAGATAGTTCACTTTGGAGATTTTTATGTCAACTGAATGAATGCAGAGGAAAAGTTAAACAAAAAACAAAAAAAACTTTTGCCATAAAATGCTTCACATTTGTGTAATATGAAAGCAAATCATTATGAGATCAATAAAATTCCAAGGCTTTAACAAATTACATTTCAATATAATATTTTCAAACTGGTGGATGGATGTACAACCTGATGCTGCAGACAGTAAAAATGCCCACAATGAATTTCATTAAAATATGAGTTCTCTAATTGTTGTCTTTCCTTGGTTTTAACGTTCCCGATCACATTCTGGCGTAATGCCGCCTGAAGCGTTGCTCTGTGTTTTTGTGCACGGCATGCTAAGAAAGCACAGAAGCAAACAGCTATTGATAGTTGGCTCTATACCCCATTGGACTGCACCAAATAACAAATCAAAGAGCACTGCAGAGCAAGGTGGGTATATCGATGTCTGGATTAGCTGGACCTCGACGGCAAAACCTGATTAGCATTTCACATGTATTAGATTTAAAGTCGGTGCAGAAACAGTTTTGTAGCTTGTTTTGATGCCATTTTAATTGTGGACTTGAAATTGAATGTATTGAAGGAGAAATGTTGAATTATTTTACATTTGATGATGGATGTGATCTATATGGTCCTGACTGAGTGTATCTCTTTTGACTATCACTGCACAAGACACCCACCAGACTTTCAGTAAAATAGACCTCGAAAAAAATGTATGCGACACATACAAAGACAGAACATATTGTATTATATACAATTAGGACCCTCATTATGTATAATATAATTACAGCCCTAAAAACTCCATGATTTCCTTTATTTTTTACTTTGTCATCTTAATATGATGTGTACTGGTTAAATAGTTAAATATTATTAAAATGTACCCCTGTATCCCTGTAAAGTCTGTCAATTTCTAGCAATTTCTGTCCTTTTTGAGGTCAGTCTTTGTACTTACCACCTCAAGAGGCAGAAAGAGGGATGTCTTTCGTGTGAAGTCTGGGTGACTCCGCAGGGAAAGCTAGAAGGTTGTACAGTTATCTCCAGGCTGTTTATGATGCGAAACCATACAACCAACTACCTCACACTGCAGAGCACCGGAGCAGGGTCAGCGCTGGAGTCTCTTCTTCCTCTTCTTCTTCCATGCAGAGTCTTCTTTGTCTTTTACTTCTGTCTGTCTTTGTCTATTTCTGTCATCTGTCCCTCCCTTACATCTCGTTTCATTCAGACTCTCATATACATTATTTGCGATGAAGCTATGTTTCAGATTTTAAAAATAAAATAAAAAAAACTTGGTCTGTGGTTACAAGTCTAAAGTTTATACTGTGATACTGTTGGAATATAAAGAAATAATAGCTGAGGCTGGCTAACTACTGCTCTATGCATTTTTGCAGACTTGTCTCCCTCTTGTGGGTAGACACGGTACACAGACCACCCCCACCCCCCACCAGAGGCCAAGGCAGACCTTCACTGTCTCTGAATACAAAGACAAGCACTTAACCTGCAGTTGCTTACTGTAGGCGTCTGCCTGACCTACTTCTGCAAGTGGAGCTGGTGGAATCTTCCTTATCCTCAAAGACTCGATTCAGCACTACGGAGCACACTTCATTGTCATTCTGAGGTTTAAGTCGAATACTCCTCTCCTCATTTCATTTCACTAAACCAATGGTTAGAAGCTAGTCGTGTCATGGTGTCTGAAAAAGGCTGGTATTATATATCACACCTTCACCTGGATGAAGGAACAACAATTCTCTTTTTACTTGTCTTGATTTAACGACACTAACATTTCTTTCTCTTTATCATAAATCTGCCAGTTTTTTGCCTATAAAATATCAGATAATGGTGGAAACCACAGTTCAAGGTGACACCCTCAAACTGCTTGTTTTGTTCCACCAACAAAAACAGCAAACCACATCAGGCTTTGAAAAATGACTCAAACAATTGCTTATCTAAACTGTTAATTTTCTAGTGATGGAGTTATTGATTAATCGACTAATCATTTCAGCTGTTAATGCTTTGTTCAACTTATTTTGAACGTAATCCATAAATTCTGATGGTGTTAAAGAATCATATGAAGTTTGAATAATACTAACTACTAACTATTCTGTTTTCCACTGACTTTTAGCTAATTTAATTTGGGATTATTAATTAAAAGTAATATCTCACTGCACCATAACTGCAATGTAGTTTTTATTCATAATGTCATAATTTATTCTTTTATTACATTTTTGCTGATTTTTATCTTCTACATCATATTTATATGTGTCTGTCTATATCGCCTTGTGTTTCTTTTATATCTTGTCTTAATGGCCTTTTATGGCTTAAGTTGAATTACCTTGTTGTTGAAAGGTGCTATAAAAATAAATTGGCCTTCCCTTGTCTATGCTTCAAATGAATTGTGATTGCCGGATTGTCTTTCCAATGGCGGTATCAGGGGGACGGTGCATCTAAAATGTTTGTAATTTTCCAAAACAATCCAGCAATCATGACAATGAGGCCAGGTGTGTAGAGTTGTGAGTGTAGGCAGGATTTGAACTTCTCTCTGAAGCTTTTTTATTTACCAATCAAAAGTGTGCTCCATTATCCCCATTTGCACAATTATCGCAACCCATCCCTACATCAGGCTTTTCGCCCAACCATCGAGTGGTCGTTTGAAACAGGCATAAACAATTTTGCCTGCCATATGTTATGTTTAAATATGCAATCTGCAGTTTGAACACAAAACAATTTCTTCGTGGTTCATTTGAAGTATTCTGAAACCTTCACCCTGAACCCTTTATACATGTTCTCAACCCTCTTTGTCTCTCTCAACTGTGACACAAAGGTAAAAGTATTCTTTATAATAGCAAAACTGACTTTGTGGGGGAGGATTACCATCAAATGTTACCTAACAGAATAGCAGCAGTAGTGAACAGCACATCACTGCCCTCAGGTCTTAATATTAACAAGGGCAAACAGTGTCACAGACGTGGAGCACCCTACAGAGTTCAGCAGTGCTGCAGAGAGGCCAGTTAATGATGCCTGTAGAAATGACCATGCTGCCTTTCAGCCATAGATAGGCCAACATGAATGAGAGCATGAATGAATGGAAGAATGAATGAATGCGAGTGACTCTGTATATAAAACACTGCATTATCTAAATGTAAATATACATGAATGTATTTGTTATTATGAATGTATTCTATACAAACTGTGTGCACTTAAAAGGGATCGATTACACATTGTGCTTTTTCCCCTTCCTTTAGTGTGTTGTATAGTTTTTTGTGTATGTAAAAGATCTGCAAAGTCAGAAAGCCCAAAGTCCACACCAAAGCGAGTGAGGGGCAGTACACGTCGCACCTTTTACACACTCACATCCATCGTTGTTAATGTAGACGAGTGGCAGGCGTACTCATCATGCGAGAGCGACATTGTCGCGGCGTGCAATGGTATTCCCGAGCTCCTGTTTTTTTGGGCTGCAAGGGCGGGGCCTTGAAATAACAATCTTAAAAAGTTCAACTCTTGGATCACTGCAGCGCACACCGTATGTCATGTGACGCGGAACAACCAATCACAACCAGCACATATCTTTTCTTTCTTTTCTGTAAATATCCATCCAGGGCAAACATATGGAGGGTAGTTTCGTAGTAAAAGTTTAGTGCAGGACTACCCAAAGCTTCAGTATCTGTCCCACGGACAGATGTAACTTGCTTCAGCCTTTCTGCCCGAGGGCGTACAACATCCCGTTTAAAGAGGAGACTGACTGACATAGAAAAATCAAGTGTAAAGCTACTGTGAGGGATTTGCTGGAAATGCATTTATAGTTTTGATTGTGTTTAGTTTAGTCAGTGAGGCTTCCTGCTAAATTACCGCAACTTCATCATCATTGTCATCGTGGCACGCAGGTTTGTGGTTGCTTAGTAACGGCATACAAGACAGGAGCGCAGAAGATAAAGAAAGAAAAAAAAAAAACAGCACAGCTGGCATTTTCCATGCATTTTTAGATGCAGCATGTGTATGGCCCCTTACTCACCCCAACAGAAACACTGCTCATGAACTGCCTGAAACACCTTGCTTGAAGTCCCGCCTTTTCTTCCGCAATGTGGTGGTCACCTAGTAGCACATCTGCATAATACCTGGCTAGCAGCTAGTTTGACACGCCCTCAAACAAAGTAGAGCTAGTTAGAGCGAAGCTAGAATGGAGTCCAAAGTGTTTGGTTCGGTTGACCAATCACAAAAGAGTAGGCAGGCTGACCAATCAGAGCAGACTGGGCTTTTCAGGGGGAGGAGCTCAAACAGAGCTTTCAGACAGAAGGCGAAAAGAGGTGCTGCAGCACAGCTACTATGAGAAAAGTGAAGCCTTTTTTGAACATTAAAGCATGTGAAGATGTTCTAGTAGAAACCGCAAACAGAAGTAAATTGAAGATAGCACCTAAAATCAGCATAATAGGTCCTCTTTAATGTTTTGCCAGTGTGTTTGGCCTCATCAGAATCTCAGGAATGCAGTCAGATATCTTGACCCATTAAAACATTATAAGCTGATTTGCACTGTTTAATAAGGCACATTTTGGATAATGCATAAATTGGTGCATTGTAGAGCAGTTTTCAATATAACAAATAGGATCTAATGAGTATGAATGAATTGGATGACAATTTGGAAGTAACAGCACTATCCAGTCAATCTCCCTCATACTCCATAAATAATGAGGTGCACAAAAAACATTCAGCATCTAGCTGAGGTGATCTCCTGCAAAAGCAGCAAATTGGCTGTTGTTAGCAGTCAATGGCTGTGTTTTGACACTCTTCCTGTGTGCCTCAATGACTCATTGATTGCTTGATAGCTGCTGTGCAGCTGAGTTGCTTGGCCTCCTATTCAGCTTGGCCAATGCACCAAAAATACAACCTTGAAGTCTTGGATGACGGGGGCTCACTGACAAAGCTGGACTCAAACACTTAAGTGGTAGTACCCTGATTCCTCAAAAGGTAACTCACTCGGTTATCTGCCAGGACCAGAACTGCATTTTAATATGGACCGCATAGTACAGGTAAATGTGTATAATAAGAAGATTAACGCTCATGTTGTGTTCAGTTACATTATGTTAGTAATCAGACTCAACTTGTAATAGTGTTTAAGAGTCTCTCTCTCTCTCTCTCTCTCTCTCTCTCTCTCTCTCTATATATATATATATATATATATATATATATATATATATATACACACACACACACACACACACACACAGTTTATTGGCCAGCTTCCAAACACAACCCCATTCACCTCGCCTCTCTCCACTGCCCTTTGCCATGCTAAAAGCCCACCCTCCGCCTACCCTTCATTTTCTGTCTTTGGCCGTCCTCCCACCTCTCTAAGTGCCTCTTATTTGTCCTCCACCACTGAACATTTCAGGTCTCAAAATCTTTTACAAGTTTTTTGTATTCTCAACAATATCTTTGTTCATACCATCTAGGTCTCCCCCCTTGATCCCCTCGATTCTGCTCCTCCCATTTTTAAACCTCTCTCACCATCTCATTCGCAGTCGGATCACGCATGAATGCGGCATGGTTGTGCCAATGCCAGCTCTTTGCCAATCTGCCTGGGTGTGTTTGTGTGCCAACGTGAGGCTGGTGGGAAGCCCCGGCACTGGAGGCCAGGGTGGTGCATAAGGCCAAACCCTGGCTGGTGTCGGGTCAGGTGAAGCTTTGAGGGGATTACAGTTCGGCCTCTTCAGAGAACGAAAACAAATGAATCATGTTGAGCCAAAGTTTATATCTAGGTGTGACTAAATATTATAAATGACCTTGAAAGCATAAAGAAAACAGGTTGTGCTCTCTGGTTGTGCATTACCATAATCCCATAGATATCTGTACCATGATATTATTTTACCAAAATGATGACGTTTTAGAAGCTAAAGTAAGCATTTGGCTGCATTCACACCAGATCTGGTTGTGTGGCTGTGGCAGCCACAGGGGGTTCCAAAGAAAAATGCAGCAGCCTGCGGTGGAAAAGTAGAAACAGAAAAAACTTTTGGAGAAACGCAACCCGACGTCACGCTGCGGTGACCAATCACGTAACCCGTGATCCAGTGCTGTACAGCTCAGCCATGAGGGAACAAAAGACGTTAATCGTCACAGTTAAAGGGACATTAAAGTGACCCTCCCACACCGCCGCACAAGCCTGCAGCAAAACGCCTGATCTGTCTTGAATGTAGCCTTAGTCAGCAACTCAGTATCAGTAATCACTTATGACAACATTGTTTTTGACAAAATGAAAACTTGGCCCACGAGAAACAAAACAATGGCAGTGCTGAACTAACTGCCAAATACCAAGATGGCCACGAGAATAGAAACGGTATAGAAAAAACATTTGACGCTAAGCAGAACTAAATACTGCATATGCATTTATGAAATCGGCCAAAAATGCCCTGTTGTTAATAAATCACAAGTGTCTAATTTAATTACAGACAGTTTTTACATCAGGCAAAAAATGTTTATGTAAACCACTCAAATTAAATTTAACAGTAATTCAGTTTGTTAATTTAATTCAAGCTGTTGTTATCACTTCCAATAATGACTCTAGGGATGTGGATTATCATGCGCATGATCATCACATTTTAATCTTGCCTAACAACAGATGAGACAACACTGAGCAACACCATATTGTTTGTCAGTCATTACTGCTAAAATAATTAAACTCTTATTTTTATACTATTTGAGGGAAATATCCATTGCACAAGTTTTTAGGTTTTGCATGAAACTGGCAGCTGATGTTTTTCCATTAAAATGATTACAAAATCTCTACAAATGTTAAGGTTCTTTGCTTCTTTGATAAAAAGACATAGGATTTTGATTTATCTATTGAAGTGACAATTAAGGCACATTTTCTATCACTTTTTTGACCCAATCAGTCTCAAGATTAGAGAGAATTGATGACATTAAAACAATAAGCATTTTGTTCTTCAGTCTTCAAAATGTATAAAAACATGAAATGTGTCGACAACAATGGCCTATCAGCAAGAAAAGCCGTCAAATGGCAAAGACCTCACAGTGTTTTACATGAGAAACAAGAACAAAAAAACATTAACTACCTGGAGAGAAAAGTAATAAAAGAAGATTACTGAAATCGACCATCAAGTCTGCCTCGCAAAACAACATTCCTCTCAATAAAAGCGAACCCTTTTCCTTAAAATGACTCTGCCGCCAAAGAATAAACAAAGACTTCAGGTGACTCTCCACCACTCATCGTCTTTGAGAAGTGACGCACAGAGACTACGGCGCCACCCAAACAATGTAGGGGCACAGAGAGCAAGATCTGCCCAGTGACAGCAAATAAACTGTTAACCACAGCTATGAATCGTCTGGCAAGTGCCAGCTCAACAGGAATGCAGGCCTCAGACAGCGGTTCTCAAACTCTGGACCAAGGACCGCTGATGGTCCGCTTGAGTTTACAGAAGGACACACACTGTTTAGGAGAACATGATTGTTTCTTAATTAATAGCATAATAAAAAAAAGAAAATCAATATTAAAGCTTAAACTAGGGTGATGATAAAAGACAAATATATGGATAGATAAATATATACATACGCAGTCAGAAAATGCGTCCAAAAGTCACATTCAAGAGTCACTTCAAGAGAGTCTACAGCACAGTGTGATCATTACTTTCCCATTTATAATCATAAGAAGTCATTAAAGACCAGGAAGGAAGACTAAGATAACATGCTTCTCCTCTATCCCCCTCAAAACTGGATCTGACCCTGTGTAGCGAGGACTCGGACCTGAGATCGGCATCGATGCTAATGCACCTCTTCAGTTGGATGACAGCTTGGTGCAGGGCCAGGATAAGTATCCACTACTCACAGACCATAAATTATTAGTTCTCTCAAGACAGAAAGCGATTCTGTGGTGCGATTTCTCCCAAACCCCCCTATTTCGCTCTCCTCGTACCTTATTTACAAAGGCAGAAAATGTTGCCATGGGAACACACTACCAGGCAACCTCACTGGCTTGGCATAATGCCCAATGGTTGCTAGGGCACTGTTGTCAATGGCTATTAGGTAGTGTCGACCAGTATGTGTGTATATGTGTGTGCATGGTGTCCTTTATATATGTGCACATGAGTAAGTGAAAGTGTGTATATTTGTGTGTTCACAAATGTGCACACTGCTCACAGCTCATCTTCGCCTTAAAAAAGTATGTCAACAATTTAATGTTCTTATTCCATAATGAGGGTTTTTATATGCACATGATATATAATTATTCTCAATAATGTGTACCATTTTGAACTGTTTTTCTTTTTGGCGGTTTGACTCTGTGGGTGACAAATTATTGGGGGCAGCTTTTGTTGGCTTATGTACTTACTAATATATATTTTTTTCTTGTGTGTTTGTCAAAGAGAGAAAAAGAGAGAGACTGCTATTCACACAAGCAGTTATGTGAGTCCCATATGCAATTATGCTGAATAATATACATGATGGGTCTCCGACTTAGCCTTCTTTCAACAGGTCTTATTGTGTGAGTTGAGAGGTAGTCTGTTTATAGTGGTGGAAACGTTATTACAATGTTGTTGTCAATAAGAGCAAACTTGTGTTTTATGATGAGAGTGCAGATTAAAGAGACAGGAGGAGACAGAAAGAGACTGTCAGAAGCTGAGAGACATGGAAATGTTAGCGTCTCTCTCTGTATACTTGGAGCTGACGTTTTCCGTCACTAGCTGTGATCTCTCAAGCTGTTTGCTCTCTCTTTCATTTCAGTCGGATTCAAAGAGTCTTTGTTGGTATAAAACAAGAAGCCATGGAAGAAACAGATGTTGCCAAAGTATTTACCTCACAACTGGGATCTAGTTTGAGGTTTTTCCCATGGCTCTCTTCTCACTGGGAAGCTTGTATGGTTGACCACGGCATTCCTGAAATCAGCAGAGCATCGTGCAGATTATTAGCATACCACAGGATAGGAAGGGGAACATCAATAAACACACTGAGGCATGAAGTTGGGATAAGTAAATAGGTAAAGTCAGCCACCCAGATACAACCTTATCTGGGCTTTTATCCAAGCCGCATATTCTAGTAGAGCCGTTTTCAGCAAAAACCACCCTGGACTCAAGTATGAAAGAATACTACGAGATAATTAAACCATAATGGACCAATCCCTGATTAGAGATCAAGCACTCTGCAGCACAAAGAAATGAATACAAACGCAAGCGTTTATGACGAAGGAAGCATCAAACATTGTGCGCAGAGTATGAAATGGATTAACAAAGTGGGAGATAATGGTGAGAATGAATACTGTGCCATCAACAAAATGTGAATGAGAGGCTGGAACAAAAATACATGTACAGCAGAGACGGTTAAAGTCAACGGTGATGAATAATACATTAATAATGCTGGAAAATACAATTCGACATCATAAATTAAACAGCAGTGAGCCAAACAAATGCAATAATTATGACACTGCAACACAATGAAAGACAACAGAGACGGAGATGTGCTTTTGTGTTGGTGTGCGCTCATTAATTCCTACATGTACGTATAATGTGGGTCTCTGTGTTCCTGTCTGCATGCACTTAGGGAGAGCGAGTACTGCCTGTGGTGTACCTTATCTAATATTATCAAGAGGAAACAGCGGCTCCCCCTTGCCTCTTTTCCCCCTGGGCCCTTTGAACTCAAGCCGCTGCTGGAGATGCAGTCTAACTGAGCACAGCGTGTCCTGAAAGGAGGTCAGAGGGCAGGAAAAAACAGTCTGGTGTCATGGCAACTTGATGCCACCAAACCAAAAATTTGGAGTGCCCATTGGGGCTGCAGGAAAAGTTGGTCAACCTGTTACAACTTATTAAAGATGGAGGATAGCTGAATTAAGCATTGAACCTTGAAGGGTAAAGCTGGTGATGTTAATTTTTGTTAGAATCCAAAAATTCCCATAAAAATAATAAATCAGAACCAACTATGAATTGACCCAAGTGAATTGAAGTATTTCCGTTGTAGCTAAAGCCTGATATGCAGTATTTTATTCTTCTGCATTATAGGGCTACATTGTCATCCAAAAACTATTAAAAACACATCAATGAGCCATACTGTTGCACTGGATGACATGTTCCTTCATTACCATGAACATGAGTACTGTCGTTTGATCCCCATATACACCGTCATGGTGGCGTAAAAACTCACTAGCGCATACTCTTCAGCGGCTGAAAAGAGTCCCCAGCAAACACACTATTTACTACTACTACTACTACTAGGTGAATATAATTTGCTAAAACCACAGTACCAGGGAAGGAGGAGGGAAGGACTCAGGCAGGGAAATCCCTGTCTGAAGTATTGAGAGAAAAACTAAGGCCTGTCCGGAGACGCAGCGGTGGTGCTAACGCAGTGGGCTCCGGTGATAAAAGTTTAACCTGGCAAAACTTTTGACTGACCGCCAGTAAAACACTGATCCAATACGTGCAAGCGCAATTGCAAATGCAAATCCTGGTAGATTACTTTGTAATGAGAATGTCAAATTTCTACTGTTTACATCGTGATTGTCACAAGGCTGCAAACTGAAAAATATTGAGTAAGCTCTGGGTTGCAGGTCATGCTGCAATTTTTGAATGATAATCAAATAATTCCCACATTTTTTGAATAGTATTTTTGCTTGGAATACACAGCCCTAGTATCTAGTACTCTTACCAAAATGATAGGGGGCAAATATGATTGCTTTATGCAAATGTAGGTATATATTTAGTACTGAAAATTAATTAACAACCCAAAACAATGACAAATACTGTCCAGAAACCCTCACAGGTACTGTTTCTAGCATAAAACTATATGCTCAAATCATAACATGGCAAACTGCAGCCCAGCAGGCAGCAACAGCTGTCAGTGTGTCAGTGTGCTGACTTGACTATGACTTGATCCAAACGGCATGTGATTATCATAAAGTGGACATGTCTGTAAAGGGGAGACTCGTGGCCCCTCGTGGATTTAGCCTCCTTCACGATAAGCTCGTATGACATGATCGCAAATCACAAGTTTCGTTAAAGAAATCAGGGCCATTAAAATGGATTTGTGCTAACGCATTATTATCATTATGATTTAACTATGATTTAGTTTTAACTTTGAAAGCCCTAGTTCATATATTAAATTGTATTTCTAGATAATTGTGATTTTTTTTCCACATCCCATTCTTACATTGTTCTACATTCTTTATGATGCAGTTTTTGGAGAGCTCACTAATAAACGTAGTGTGGCCTTAAACTTGATTGACTTCATTCGCTAATTTCATTCTGAAGACTATGAAGGGTTTTCGAGAAATACACAATTACTGCCACAAATAACACCTCTGCTCACATACTTCCCTCAACGAATGCCACCAAACTGAATTCATCTTATTTTGTTGTAGTAATGACTCCGAGTACGATTCAGAAAACCTGAGAAATGAACCGCAGCCGTAATTGTGTCGCCTGCCGGTGCCAGCCCCAGACTGCCTGTGTTTTCATCTCACTCCTGAGGTGTTGGATCAATATGGAATCCAGGTTCCTTTGTATGTCATTAGCTTGTCTGATGCTCTAGCTGAGACCTCTCCAAAGCTTCGTGTTTTCACCCTCTGAAATCTCTCAGATGAAGAGGGTGAGGGCGTGTCTGTCTGCAGTGTGTGTTTGTGCGCATATTAACCTTCAAATCAGCTCACGTATAACAAAGTAAATGAACATTTTTGGCCTTTTTTTCCCCCTTTGCATATATGCGTGTGTGCATGTGTGAGGCGTGTACGAGATGGGCATGTGCTGCATCTGCACGGGTGCGTGTGTGAGGCTTGTGTGCGCGTTGTGTGTGTCCTTGTGTTTGTTCAATGCGGCAGAGGGTGGAGTGGCAGATCAATAGGAAACAAATGAATTCAGATCAATATTAAGCCAGGGAGTGAA
Source organism: Pterois miles (assembly GCA_947000775.1). Taxonomy (NCBI): domain Eukaryota; kingdom Metazoa; phylum Chordata; class Actinopteri; order Perciformes; family Scorpaenidae; genus Pterois; species Pterois miles. The sequence continues at coordinate 8,166,929 of CAMQGK010000638.1, read as the reverse complement.
GGAGAGAGGAGAGACTGAAAGCGAGTGAGTGGGGCGATGCACCACAGAGGAGGAGGAGGAGGAGGAGGAGGAGGAGGAAGAGGAGGGGGTGATGTGTTACCAGCAGCACAGCGACTAACTGTACACTTGGGAAAGACCACTCATTTCTACAACCAAAACCTCAGTGATTTGAGGTCATTGACGGTTAAAATGGATGGTTAAGCGAGGTAGAGAGAAAACAGAGCGAGACATGAGAGCAGCAGCACACCGGAGATAAGCCCAGCATTCCTGCATCATTTAGTGGACAGCAGTAGTGGAATGAAGCTGGACGGTGCTTCTTTTTCTTCATTTCTATCTTTTTTTCCTTCATCTCTATAGACCCTTTCCTGGTTAAATAAAATTACATAAACAAAATTACAAATTATTTCACTTTATTGTACAGTTACAATTTTTTTTTAATAGAAAATCCTTTAAAAGGTGCTCTGAAAAAATGATGCCTGAATAGAAATATTAACCTCTGTGTATAAATTTTTATCTACACTTTCCTTATTTAAATCCACCTCATTCAAATATTCTTCATACTTGTAATGTTTTATGTAGCTTTTCTAATGTTAATGTATTTTAGTATTATGCTTTCTGAAATTATTTCTTTGTTGGAGGCGTCTGTTGATGCCTGAAGTGAGAGGGTCAAGGCTGTGACTAAACAAATCTTGATCTCAGAATCTTGATCTGCGTGTCTGCACACAGTCTATCAAGACTCTTTTACTTCTGTTCCACGCCTAACACAATTCCTTGTCACCAAGCATGATACGATTAAAAATCTCAGGCTCGTGAGGATTTAATTCTGACCTTTCCACTTAAACTCCCAGTTGGAGTTTGACATTTCCAGCCAAACCTGTACGGACCGTTCAGATTGGGTGTGAGCTAGACTTCTCATTGTTTACAGCAAGGTTTGGAAAATACTAAGACAACCAAACAATCTTCATCAATGTTAGTAGGGCTACAAAAAGTTATTTTCATTGTCGATTAATCTGTTTATTATTTCCTCCATTAATGAATTGGTTTTGTCCAATAAAATGTCAGAAAATAGCAAAAAATATTTAATTTCTGTGAGTTCAGAGTGATTTTTTTGGCCAACCAAAATCTAAAATCCAAAGATATTCAGTTCACAATTCAGACACAAATCAGCACATTTGAAAAGATTGAATGTGCAGCACTTTGCTTGAAAGATGACTAAAATTATTGATTATTGTAGAGAAAATAAATGCATAAACTGATTAATCAACTAAATGTTTCAGCTCTAAACACTAGTCTGGTTTGCACTCGCAACAAACTAATAATTGGGTTTGGTTGAGGACAAAGATTTCTGGTTGAAAATGCCCAGTAGAAGCTGTATTCCTGTCTTACAGCACATGCAAGGTCCTCTGCCGAAACGTGATATACCTGTCGACTATATTCGTCTAGACTGTGATGGAGGAATCACCAGAGATTTGATCGAGTATCATATTTCTATTGTTGAGAATATTATTTTGAGCTGAGCGATACATAAGCGATGGCTAGCATATCGATATCATCCTCTTGGACTCTTACCTTTATGAGTGTTGTTAAAGCTGGCGTGTGGAACTTTTGTGTACCCCTTCTGACAGTGAGAGTAATCACACACAGACTGTGGATGCATGCAGGTAAGCTCGCCCCATCTCCCCCACCCCAGGAGTGTTTGTCCTCGCCGTCGATCGCTTTCTTTGTTTTTTTTTTTTACTTTACATTGTGTGACCTCTTTTGCCAAGGGCTTGAATGTAACAGATGTTCATTTATACATTAAAGTCCTTCCAGCTTAACGTATTCACGTGTGTTTATACGAATTACTTTACAATTGTAGCTACACTGACTGTATATTCTATCATTATTATCTCAGTTACATTTATAAGCATCTGTTTATTGGTGAGACATCATACCAGAGCAGTGATTTCCGCCTATGCTGAAAAAATATTTGAGATTCTTTTTGCTTCGGAGCGTCGCCTTGACATTACAAACAGGATTGCTCAGCTTTGAGTATGTGCTCTTCTCTCCGCAATGAGATCAAAGAATCAAGAGCCATTTGGGAGCCGGAGCTGAATGAGACTTTGAGGTGATAGTGGCGAAAACAAACACACAGATGCTGAGTGCTTGTAAACGGCACTCTCCACTTCCAGCACAAGGTTCCTTGGCTCTTGAGATGGATTTCAATGATGAACGCCTCTTTAAGTGCAGTATCTCTGATGTGCTGACAAAATATGCGGTACGCTATAAGCCGTATTGTTAATTGAAGAAGATACCTATAGCAACGCATTGCCAGAATTCACTATTTGCCCTTGAAAGAGAAGTATGAATGGCACTGAATACTGTCACGCAGTTGTTAATTGACTGTTGACCTTGTAATCTATGATCTGATTAGGTTTTATTCTATTGTTGACAGTATGATTGACTCAAGGCCGAGTGTGCACAGCTGCTCTTTTTACTATTGTGGTGAAAAATTTGGCTGCACTGATAATCTACAAATGTAGTAAAATTACAAAAATAAGGTGAAATGAGATGAGATGTTACAATGAAAAACTCTGGCATTATAACACTGAAAACCTTTGACTTTATTCCCATTGCAGCTATGCTCTCCTGACATTAAAAATGCATGAATGTTGACATATGATGCAATTCTCATCATTATAATCATCAGGGTTTTAACTGTCATTAATTAAACCACTGTAGGGCTGCAACTAACCATTATTTTTCATTATCAATTAGTCGTTTGGTCTCTGAATTGTCAGATAATAGTGAAAAATGCTGATCACAGTTTCCCTGAGCATGAGATAAGGTTTTCAAATACCTTGTTTTGTCTGACAAACATAGGAGACACAGCAAACCCCAGATATTCCCCCAAAATATTCACATTTAAGAGGCTGGAAGTGATTTTTTTACTACATTTTTCATGTAAAAAAATGACAATTGATTAAATATTTTTGCTGATTAGTTTTAAAAAACTGACTAACCAACTACTTGTTTGAGCTGTAAATTAAATGTATAGTCATACATAATCTGTGACTCATGACTGTATCAGACAGTGAAAATTTTCTCTCCCTTCATATTCATTTCAGGTTTTAGATCATACATAATTATTATCTTTTGATAAGCTCCTCTGTGCTCCATCATCATGAACTGCATATTTTGTATGACTTGATAGACCCACTGGAGCAAAGGAGGGAGTGGGCTTGCAGAGAGAGGAGTCGTAGCCAGTTGCCTTCTGTGTCAATACATGAGACTTACGTGGGGAATAATGTCTGAAGATGCGAGCTCAGCAGTCCTTTAACTACATCACTGTCACTCATTTCACCCTTGTTGAACTCACACTATAATTTTCACCTTTTGAGTCAAGAGATACAGTGACCAGTGATACAAACAAGATAAAGAGGGACACAGAGAGAGATAGATGCTGTGGATAAAAAGTGAAATGTGTTTGTATGTTATTCAAAAGTATTAGAGAGAGGAGAAGAACTAGAGAGGTCATATGTAGGACTGCAATTTTTTTTTTTTTAAATTTCGCTGCCACAGCTATCATTTACCCTGTATTTGGCAGGTGGCAGGTGCTAATTCATTCCCTGAATACAACTAATGTTTATTTGGACTGACAACTCTTTTATCTTTTTTGAAGAATCATTTAATTGTTTAGTGTAAAAATTGGCACAAAAAAGTTGACAAATGCCCATCACATACACAAGATGATGTCTTCAAAATGGCTTGTTTCATCCAACCAACTGTGCAAAACTAAACAGATTCTTATGACAATGATATCAGAAAGAGAAACGCTGAAATTTCTCACGTCTGATATGCTGCAGCAAATTTTTGGCATTTTTCCCCTCGATAAATGACTTGAACCATTGATTGGTTATCAAAAATTGTTGTCTATTAGTTGCCTGACCAGCGGCATATCCATGTTTTTTTTCCTTTTCATGCACAGACTCATTTTGTGTGATAGAGGAAGTGAAACCGACAGAGAGACAGACATGGAGAGACAGTGAGAGATACCTGAGGCAATGATGTAGAACATCAACTCCAACCAGACAGTCTGCTAAAAAAAAAAAAAAAAAAAAAAAAAAGCATGGAGAGGCAAACATCGCCATGTCTCTCAGCTTTTCTTCCTGTCTCTCCTCTTTAATCTGACAGCCTCCCCCCTCTCTTTCTCTCTGTCTCTCTTTGTCTCTCTGTCTCTCTCTCTGTCCCCCTGAGCTGTGTTCTGTGTGCTCCATCCCCGCCTCTCTCCATCTCCCTGCCTCTAATGTGCTTTGGCGTGTGTTACCCACGGGTGCTTGCGCGCTGCTGCCGCCATCCTAAAGCCAGGTCACGGGGGGCAGCTGAAGCGGCGCAATGCTGTCTGTGACATCATCAGTCACTGCTATTACTCACGTCTCACCTCCCCTCACTGTCTGAAACTGCCAGGGCTTTAGGTGCTTGGTAGCGGGCCGGGTGAACGCAGAAAACAAACACACGCTGAGTTACACACATGTTGTCAGAGATGAATAAAACAGCATTTGAAGAGCTTTATCCCAGAATGCTCTGTGAATCCAATTTGGAGATTTTGTTGCCTAAAATAGTTTGGGCTCACACATAGTTGAGAATGAAATTACTTTAGTGTAACATGCACTTCATTACAAGCTATCTACTTTGTCATAGTTTCTAAAATGTTGAATATCTTTTATGGAAATAAACAGTTTTAAACATTTTAACCTACATGGACTACAAGATGGGCATGACATTACACTTAATAATTTACCACTATGGTACGCTGCCAATCATATTTAAATTTGCAAACATTTTATGAGTATATGTATGTAACTAACAACTATTTTCATTACTGGTTAGTTAATTAGTTTTTTAATTAATCAATTTACTATTTAGCCAATAAATGTTTAGAAATAGTGAAAAATCACATTTTCCCAAAGCTTAAGTTGACATCTTAAGATTGCCAAGAAGACTAAGAAAAACAGCAAATATTCATGATTAAAAGGCTGGAACCAGTGAATTTTTGCTTAAATGATTATTTAATCAATTATAAAATCGCCACTTGTATCTTTTAATACTGTTTATTATTATTATGTGGCTTTGCTGAATACTTGATTCTGATTTGTAAATTACAAAATTCTATGATCTGTTATTTCTTTATAACTTCATAACCATTGTTATGCATAACAGACCGTTGCTATGGATGCAGTTCTGATCTCAGACTTGGGAAGACTATTCTTGTGTCCAATTATTGATTTCTTAAGTATGTAGTCATGTCATAAATGGGATAAAATACAGTGAGTGGATCATTGCTATGAAATAAACGCTGACAGGGTGATGCAGGACCCTGACATGAAGCAGAGCATCTTGTACATTATCCCTTACTGGAATTCAAATGGATAGTTTTGACCTAGATGGACTATAGTTAATAACGGCATGATACATTACATTGACTAAACAGTCAATAATGTAGTATGCTAGAATAGTTCAGATGGGAAAAAAAGAAATAGTTCAGATAGTGTGACATGTTGCCAATCACAGAGTATAGTACTAAAATTACCTTTAATTTTGTTTTTTAAAAAATTACATTTTTTTTGTTATAATGTCCTAATTTGGCAAACAACAAACATCTCTCACCCCAGTAAAGTGAAACAATAAATCATGAAACTTTTGAGCCGGGTATTCCACATGTAATTCACATGTAGACTGATGTAGAGTACAGACGAACAGGAGAATCTCCAGATGTGGCTGCCGATATCCCTCTGCATGAGGTATAGGCTAAGACTTTGCACAGCCTACATTTTTGTAAAAGGGAGAAACATGCTTCCATTCAGTGAGCATGTGTGCGAGGTGTGTCAAATCGCACATCTGCCATCAGCGGAAACGCTCCTGTACCTGGGGGTCTGTCTGTCACCCCCACTGTCAGTCAATGAGGAGGTGAGACTCTGCAAACTCCTTCACTCATGAATACGGATAGCTGGTATGAAAGCCCAAGGCCTGTGTGCGGGAACGCACCATATAAATCATACATGACCAGCACCACCAGGCACCATATGCATGCTACGGCACTGCATTAATAACAAGCATGCCAGTGTCATACACACAAGCATATAGAAAATGTATTTTGTGTCTCCCCTGCACTCAACCATGTCTTCTTGAAAGCACCTACAGCACTGAACTCAATGTGCCACAGAAAAAGAGAAACAGAGACAGACTTGATCTTGATAAAAAAAAAAAAAACTAGAATTACCACCTCACAGTTGTATGCCTCCACCAATCAGTCAAGTTACATCCATGTCTGTCTGTCCATCATTTTATCCATTCAAACATTACTGTAAAATTGTCATAAATAAAAGGGTTGGAGAATGGATAAACCACAAAGATGGAATAATGACATTTGTAGTATAAATACCTAAAGGCATGAATATTTGAAGATGGAAAACCGAAGAAGCAAAAAGTGCATGGGGACAAATAAGAGACAGAACGAAGAGTGGGGAAAAATATGCGGCAAAGTAGGACAGCAAAATAGACGGCGCGACTGAAAGACAGACAGATTAACTAAAAGAGACACAAGAGAGAGACAGAGACAAACAAAGAGCGAGTAGGAAGAACAAAAGATGAAATGATGTAAAGGAAGAGAGTGCAAGGGGAGAAAGGAGGACAGACTTGGAGCCAGACAGAGGGAAAACGAGCGGAGAGAGAGAGAGAGAGAGAGAGAGAGAGAGAGAGAGAGAACAGGCAGGCAGAATTAGAAGAGATAGAGGGCAATGCGCATGCTAAAATAGGTGGCAGACTCTCGTCAGTGCAGTGACCTAGTCGCGCAAGACTGAGGAATTCTCCCTGTCGACCCCGACACAGTCCTCCGGTCGTTAACCCATGCCACACCACCATACTGTACTGCAGTGGCTTACATGGCTTCTCTTTCACTGAAAAATATCACTAACAATCTCAAATACACACATGCTACCGACCCTACGCAGCTGATGAAGCAGCATTAATATTTCCCATTTTGAGTGGGTGCTGCGAATGAAGTGAATAAATGACCTGCAGTGTATTTACAAAGCTCATTCTGACGGAGGAAGCAAACTGCATAAAATCTCTGAGCAAACACCTTCAACAAGAATGGAAATATCAGGTGAGGCGCGCAGCTCAACTAGTTCTGAATCAACGGTCTGTGTGTGCACAGGGCCCTGCAAAAACACATTGTGAAAATATCAGGGCAAGAAGGGCTCTATTGTGTCGCAGAGGCAGAATGTAGCTCTTATTCTCCTGCTGCTGGACCGGGGGCATGGGGGTGACATCAGCACAAAGACAAAAATGTAATGTGAGGCATCTCCAAAGCTAGATTCTCGACTAGACCACAGGCTGCTCTTTATACCCGCACTCTCTCACTTTTCAGCAACATCTGATAATCGGGACGTGACCAACAGATGACCCTTCTACTTGTTGCTTACTATAAGTCACAGCAAACAGTGTTGCACCAAACTGACTCAGATAGGAGTGCCAGCAAAAATGAAAGATTGTCTGCTAGCGGCGTTCACGTCGGCCCACGATTTGCACATATCTGTGAGGTTAATCACGACAGAATGACTCAGGGAAGAGTAATTCAATTATTCTGATGGTGCATCGACGTTTCGATCGGGCCACAGACTAAAATGGCTGACCAAGTGTTCCTGTTCCTAACTGCTGAGCGCCATTAAGCAAAACTCTAGTCAGTAAAGCATTTGATTTTAAACAAACCTGTACACAGACCTTTGGAATAAATAGAAAGTACAGGATCTGTTGCTTATTCTGGAGCCTTTTTGAATTACATAAATGTACAGTAAATCTTTCCTTACCTGATAAAAATCACGTCTTCAATGAAAAGGTTCAGGTTGTCTCAGAGGCTCAATCTGTAAAACAGACATACATATATACATTATTCGCATTGTGATGACTTTAATTTTACTGTCAGTAAAACATGATTTATTTGGTATGATTTATGAAGTGATACTAGATTATTTGTCTCTTAGCGAGCCTGAATCCAGCCCCATTCTTCACTTAAATTCACGTTACTCTTACTGTATATTTAACCACATGTCAAGAGTCTTTATAATCCTCCATTTAATACAAAACTTCTGATTGCTGCAGACATTTCATTGCACTATACATATTTCACGCCAGGCCAGCTAGGCTGTTGTACTAGCACTAGTCAGTTTCCAGCTGGGAAAACACAAATTCAGCAGTACAAATTCAAACCTGCTACACACAATGACAGCTTGCATGGGAATTCCTGAGGTCTGTTCGATCCATTAATGTATGCTGCGGTTGAATGTCATTAATTATGAATGAGAAACACATGAGATTCACAGAGAGCGGCTGGTAGAGAATCACGGGTCATGGCTGTGGACTGTAGCGCCGTGAATATTTGTAACATACTGCGTGAAGATACAAATATTATGCAGTCAGATACACGCTAGTTTTGGGCAGGCTATCTTTAAAAGCGTGCACATTTTTTAAGCAAATTAATGATCAAATTAAAGGTTAAATTCAGAGATGAATGACCAATTTAAAGTAAATTTAGGAGTATTTGGCTTCAACAGGATGAGTTTTGTCAATTTACAGAGAGATGTACATAACTGAGGCAGACAGCCTGCAGTAAACCTGTTCCTACTATAGGTGAAGTTATTCGTATTTCCTCAGCCTTTAGGTGTCAGGCACTTAAGTCCATATGTGTGAATACTGCAGTATCTTTATGCAGCCGGGGCCTCTTCCCCTTTAAGGCCCAGAGTGTGTTGACCCTGCCAGTGAGTTCATACCATAAGCAGACCCATATAGCTTCTCCTCCAGAGCCTCTGATCACGACCCCGCTGAGCTGCCGCCTCAGTTATGTAAGATTACATAACACCAGGTTTGTCTGAGTAATATTTCATAACCTGGGGGTCCCACTACACTGCCAGCCAGGTTTGGCGACGTAAAAGTCAAATTTGAAAACAAATATGATTGAGTTGACAGCTCTGGGGGGGGGGGGGTCCTTCTCACGTCTTTAGCCGAAAATCGTAGATGTTTGGCTTCCCGCAAAATTTCGATATTAAAGACATTTCCCTTCATTTTCTTGAGAGTTACAGTGGAGGTCACGGAAAGGTCGAGCCTGCGACGCTACCAAACAAAAGCGACCCCCGCCTTGGCTTATCACAGAATGCAGTGATGCTGTCTGCCCATAAATGTCATATCATTGTGTATTAATCACATCATTGCATATGAATTCATGTAGCACACTGAATATTATTAGAAAACTAGGCCGGTAACTGTTATCGAACAGCCTTGACTATACAATTAGCTTTTTTTATCTGCAGCATGTATTTTTGAAAATGACTGTGCTGTTTTTAATCCAAACTTTTTTTGACAACCATATCCTCTCATAACTTCAATAACCTGGCTATGTTCACAAATACAGGGTAAACGAAGATTTTAAACCGGACAAAAATGACAGGAACAAGCACAAACAATCAAAAGGTGTTTCAGCACATATCTTTTAAAGTAACACACACACACTCACGTCAATAAAAAAAAAAAAAAAGTCGGCAGAGAGATACACACTCACTCCCCTCGAAATGATACCAGTGGACAATCTTGGATTCAGATAACAACTGTGGCAAGTAATAGAATAAATGTGAGCAGAGATAACAGGAGGCTATATAAATAAAAAACAGAGCTGGTAGATACAGAATATAACACAGGAGAGGAAAAAAGGGAAAGGAAAGAGATGCTAGACAATATCTGCGGTTGATACCGCGGGAGGAATGGGTATATCAATGGAGGTTACAGAAGATGGACTGCAAATGGACGATAGCACTGTTCAGGCCCACTGTACCTACAGTACAATAATGTAATCCACTACTGTCAACATCTTTACATAACAGAGATGCAGACATGCAGTAATTTGCACCAAAGGCTCCGTCTTTACCTGTAACTACCCCACATCAAACAAAAGTAATCACGCCCAAATGCGCAGGTTATTAAAATAATAAAAAAAAAAACTTGTTGAGAAGAACTCCAGCATGTTATTGGAATAAATCCACTCTAATCTATTGTTGGTACTGAACCACATCTTGGACTGTGGGTTTTGTCTTTACAGGCAGACCAACAGATAGATTGGGGATACCCGGATGAACGGATGGAAGATAGGATAGAAAAAGGGGGAGAAGCACGGGAGTGAAATATGCAGTGGGAGAAGAAAAAGAAGAAATCCTGCAGTACTTACGAGTGTTTTCACCTCTCTGATTCGCCTCATTAAATTTAATCTCTGTGCGTTTTATAACAAACACCATCGCACAATCATTTCATATGAAACATGAAACGTGATTGTACGCATGCGTAAGCAGGAGTGACTGTCCGCCACTGCTGGGCTCTGTTAACTCTAAATCACAACCCAACATACTAACACACACATGCACAGATACACATGACTAATACAGATAGATACACACAGAAATGCACACACCCTGCCTCCTTCATGTGCTTGCCTCCCATGCATGGGCCCCCTGAAACTGGGTGCACTCAGTGATCCCTTCCCAAAGCCCTCATCTAAATGTGAGCAGAGGTAATCCTTCAAGGAGAGGCAAAGAGAACAGCGATAACCCACGATAAAGAGGAGCTGAAGGAGGAAAGAGAGAAAGATAGTGAGAAAGGTGGAGCGCGAGATGGGATAGACGAACAGGATGGGGGGATTAGCAACCTTGGGAACACATTTCTCAAACAAGGAAAAAAAAGAGTTGAAAAATTAAGTGAAGGCAAGGTGGGGGAGAGGAGAATGGTTTGAAGATAAAAAGGAAAGGCAGAGAGGACGCATGTATGGGAAAGGAAAAGGACGTACAGTATACTCACAGATGAATGAGAGGGTGACCGGAGGATTGATGAAAAATCATGTCAAAAATCAAAAATCAAAGGTGACCACAGAGTACGAGCCTGAGTTTGGCGAGAAGTCCAGTTTCTTCTCATTCTGGAGTTTTGTTTTTTCTCCTTTTTCCCGCGATTTTGCCAATTCCTATCCAGCTGTCCCTCCTTCCTAAGTCTATCCCCTACTGGTCCCCCTGCTCCTCTCTTCCCCCTCCTGTTTTTCTTGCCAGTGCCGGTACTCTTTCTCCTACCTCTCTCTCTCGCTCTCTCTCTCTCTCTCTGTCTTTCTCGCTTTCTCCCGCAGACCATGCTCTCCATTTTCCCCTCATTCTTTGCCTCTGTCCCCTTCATCTGTCCATTTATCGGACACTCTTTTCCTTTTCTTCAACCCTCTGCTCCCGCTTCAGAATACAGACACGATTTTAAAAAAGGTATCTGAACAGAAGTCTGACAAAAACTGCAGAAGAAGAGAAAAAACTGTTAACAGGAAAGGACAAGCGGTTTGTGGCATTCTGTCCAACGAAGGGACAATCCACAGCCTGCGTTTTTCAGGGGCGCCACGCATGGTGATGGTGCCTCCGTACATGGGGGCATAACCAAAAGCAAAGAATGGCAATAAAAGAAAAAGAAGGAATAAAACTGAGCTCGTTGCGGTTGGTCTCCAGTGAAAGTAAGCGCGCGTGAGGGGAAGGAGTGGGAAGGACTCCGGGGTGTGTGTGTGTGTGTGTGTGTGTGTGTGTGAAGAGGTGGGAGGAGAGAGAAAGGAGAGCCAGCGAGAAGACAGAGGGAGAGAGAGAGAGACTGGGGGTTCATGGAGAAATATCCAAGAGGGAGGGATGGAGGAGGAGTGTGTCGATGGGGAGAGGAAAGAGGAGGGGGCAGGAATAGGAATACATTTTTTTTTGTCTTTTTTGCGCTCACGGTATTCGAATTTTGTGCTTTTTCATTTTTTCACCCCTCTGTTCCATGGCTAATACCTTCTCTTTCTGTTAGGAGAAAACAGAGAGGAAGAAAGAGGAACAGAAAGAGCTACTGTGCTTTGTCTCCCGCCCCTGCCGTTCCTTTTCCTGGTTTCCTTTCTGCTCCGACTCTCCTCTATTCAGCCTATTTTCTGCACGTGCACTTGAACTCTAAATCCTGTTTGCTTTCCCCTCCCCTCCCCTCTCCCTCACTCTCTCCCTCTCTCTCTCTAACTGCGCATCTGTGTGTCTCTGCCTCTCTCTCTCTCTCCTAGGCAGAGGCTTGAAATAGTGCTAGCAGGCAGGAGAGAGCGAGCGGGAGGGAAAAGGAGAGGACGAGGGGGACAAAAAAGGGGAGAGAGATGTTGAGAGGGGGAGGGGAAGAAGCTTAGACGGGCTGACATAGAGAGCTCAGGGCTGCTCTGTGTGTGTGTGTGTGTGTGTGTTTGTGTGTGTGTGTGTGTGTGTGTGTGTGTGTGTGTGTGTGTGTGTGTGTCTGCACGTTTGTAAACTCACATTGGCTTTTGATGCAGTGTTTCACATGCTGGTGGTAATCCGCATATCATGTTAGCCTACATACCAGAAAAGAAATACATGACTTTTTGGGGTCAAGGAAAGAAATAATTAGAATGGGATTTTCTGTATATTCAGCAGTTCATATAGTGTCAAACTACACTTATTACAAACTACTAAAAATCAAGCAATGCTTTGGAGGCACACAATATGTGCTGCAAGCATTATAATTTTCTTGATTAATCATGCAGTCACAAAATGTCACAAATAACGACACACTCTTATCTCAAGCTAGCAGTGCCAAAAAGTGATGCCTTCAACCTGCTTATGTTTTTGAATTCACAATCAATTTACGATGAAATTAGCAAATCCTGACATTTAAGAAGCTGTCACAAGCTAATATTGTTTTTTTTTTGTTTTTTTTTTTACATTTTTACCATTTCAAGACTTACACAAGAATTGATTATACTTTTCCTCTCATATTCATTTTAATCTTCAATGCAAACATCAGACTTGGCTCAGATCATAATTGTAGATAATTGTATTTTCCAATGCTAAAAAAATAACTGATTAAATCAGCAGTGGCTAGAAATGTAGCAAATATGATTTTAAAAAGATTATTTTATAAAACTTCACAATATCCTGATAGAGTATGAAAAAAATCATGTGTCCTCCGGTGCTCCTAGTAGCATCTGCAGATCGGAGGAAAACAACCAATCAGAGCCGAGCTGGAGCCTGCCATATCAATCGCTCATAAACTCCAATCAAACGGTCAAACTAGGCGGCGCTGATCAAATATGAATCAATATTCTGTTTCTGTAATGCCTATTTCTCACCTCAAATGTTTTCAGAAACAGCTTATAGTTACTGTTTAGTGGTAAAATAAGAAAGTTTGTGACCCAGCAGCCATGTTGAGATCTGCTGAGGAAATACCAAGCACCGCCCACCAGCCATAGTACAGCCAGTAGGAATGCTCAATAGGAACGCTCTCTCTTCTGAAATGACCTGTGATTGGCCAAAGTCTCCTGTCACAGGCTAGATTTTTTTAAATCCTTAAAACAGAGCCATGAGGAGGTGCAGAAGTCTATTTTTTTCTCAGAACACTTGAATCACATTATGCTGAAAAGTTATTATGGGGTTTTTGCCCAATGATGCCAACAACATTCTGCTTACTGCAGGTTTAATTGATTAGTACATCCACAGAAAATAAAATCTTATAATGCAGATACATTCAATTATCAAGGTAAAAACAGACCTCTCACAGTTTTAAAAATGCTGGCTTTCTGCGTTTCACAGTACTACAGAACGACTACTCTGCAGTTTTACTGGCTACATGTCCAAATAAGTGACAAAACCTTGATCTCCAGTATCTGGTAATTGGCACAATTACCAATTACCATATTGTACATTTTATACAATAAATGTTAAATAATGCGGAACTTGAACTTGGAAGTTTTCAAAACCACAGCTTCTGTAAAAACATATTTTAGTTATGCTGAATGTCAAGTCAGTTCAGGTTGCCTACAGATATTGCTGCAGGTTGACAGAGGGTAGCATGAAAGACACTTTTTGCTGATATAATGGCATGGATTATGGCCAAAAGGTGAGAAAAGAGGATAAAGAAGGCAAGTCATAGAGTTCAAGAGGGAAATTTGCTGAAAACCTTGTCACCTTTGTAAGGAACCTTTCACTGTATGCTGTCTTCAAACATAACTTTACATTTGTACCAGGAATTAGATCGTTAATTTATAAAATACTCATAGTAGTCGATGCATACTGCTTTGTTTTTCAAGGGCAGCAATCACCTTGGAAAACAGAGGCCTCGACACCAGCCTGGATCTGAAAAGATGGCATGCCATTAGCAGCAAACAGCCATCAATGATGAAACACAGCAATTATATTGAATGAAAGGCTCCATTTCATGGTCATCCATTAAAATCTAACACAATTTACACTGTGGTTTGAATTTCTTTCAAGCCATATACACGTTTTATATATTACATGCACTCTATGCAGCATACAAAAGTCAAATAAAAGCTGATGGCTGTATATGCAGGCAGCAAATGGTGCAAAATGGTTTGGTACAAAACAAAGAAATCAAAAGGTTACTAACCATCCACTGGTGATGTCTTCCTCAATGAGTTGCTTTCTCATCGCCAGCTGACTGCAGCACACGTCTTGAAAAGCCTTTGGGTCTGGTGAAACAGAGAAATGGGCCAGAGATGTGAAATGGGTGCCACAACACTCCCCTCTGCTGGGACTCAAGGGGAGTAGCTCTAACTCACACCCAGCATCACAGCAGTGAAAAAGGCTCGTTATTAACGTCGTTTAACCATCAATTTGACACATACACGAGGCATACCGTGTGATTAAAACACTCATGGGGAATACTATCGTTGGTGTGTTAGTTACTCTGGTCTAAGGGCAGAGTTGAGCATTCATTTCAAGCTGCTGGGGAGGTTATTTCAGGCTATCATCCTTTCCAACTGAGGACAGTCTCCCTCCTTCACTCCTCAGCATCCTTCCTTCCACCGCATTAGCTAGCTGCCTTCGGCTAAACTGGGACTAAACTCCACCCCAAACCCGAACACCTAGCTGTCGGCTTTGTGGGGTAACGTTATATGAAAAGTAAGATATTTTTTGTTACTGGCTATCAGAAGAGCTGTATGCGTGATTAACTGTCATAATAGCTGGCTAGCTAACTTACTGCTACTTTAGCTAGCTAGCAAGCTAATGTTAGCATGGAGTTCCAACGGCTGCAGCTGCGACGGGCGGTCCATATTGGCTCCTAAAGCCATTGTGTGACGATTTAAACTTTAATTTTAAGCTCACCCTTGTCTCCAATGTGCCTTTTAGATGCCCAGTGTGACGGTGAAAGATGTCAACCAGCAGGAGTTTGTGAGGGCTCTGTCAGCTTTCCTCAAAAAGTAAGTAAAACTCAAGACCAGCCTGGTTACGTGACTGATGTCCGCCTGTCAATCAAACGGGCTGATGGTGGAGGGCAGTAAATCACCGAGGCTCTTAAACAGCAGCTGACATCTATGTAATGAGAAAATACGTTGCCTTTTTATGTATATTAAGCTGAGGTTATTGATTTCATGTGTCAATAAGACACATTATTATAGATTATTATTATTATTTTTAATTTATTGAAACAACAGGGAAGTTTTAGAAATGCACTGTAGAGACACTATTAGTTTAGACAGCACAGAAAATGTAAGAAGTGGATTTATTTTATCATAATTGTAACAATGCAGGTAATATGTTAAGGGCTGGGCCAAAAGCGTATATCACCATATAGGTAATTTCAAATCTTGATAACGATAGATATCATGGTGTAGTATGTTTTCTGGTACTTTCATAAATAAATAGTCTATATAGAATAAGCACACGGTAAAGCCTATGTCTGTATACTCCTGTGTTAATTAAATACTTGACAAATGAAAAGTTTTATATTGTTTCGATGACAAATATTGTCATATTTCCCTGCTCTAGTTGACATATAGCAGATATTGAAGAAGTGAACATTTATAACATTTTTTAACAGAAACGGACCCAAACTGCATGGTGCAAAACATGGCTAACTAGTCTTGTAGTACATCAGTATGAGGATTCACAATACTTTTATAGAGCAAATATTTAAAATATTTGATTTTACCCCCCACAAATTAGAAATTTGGCTGTAAATTGTTTATTGTACTCTTAGCCTTTTTTTGGGACCAAATGAAGCATCTGTACCTGATCACAATTATTTCTCATGATAAGAGAAATTGGTCAATTTAATTGTAGTCACATTTTACTGCCGATAGTTCTGTACTTGTAGTAATTTTCCTTTTGTTAAGGGTGTCATCCTCTTCGATGTAGCCTACAGTCCATGATGCTTCTCCACAATCGAACCTCTTTTTGCAACCAGAGGAGGAGGAGGCCCTGCTGGCCATTAGAAGGAATGTAGGTTTAAGGCACTGGTGCATTGACTTCACTTTTCAGACCCAGAGGTTGCCCCTTGTTAAGAGGTCTATGTCAGTTGCACTGATATTACTTACCAGAAAGCCACCAAGCCTTCACAAGCTCTGGCAGAGAGACAGCATTGTATATGAACAACATTTTGTCCTCTTTAGTGGCAGTAAACACAACATGCTGATATTCAGAGTTAAACAAGATAATTAGGGCAAATAGTGACGCTAGCCGTGAAAAGCATGAATACAGCTATGTAGCTTACTGGCATTCACCTATTGACACACAAGTACTCAATACAGTAACACAGAAATACATACTGAATTACATAAAACATATGTGTTGAATGAATCCCGTTTTCCTGCACCTTATGTCATTTGAGAAAACCGTCCAGGCAGGTGATTCATCACATCAACTGATAATTGATTTTTCAGGTCTGGCAAACTGAAAGTCCCAGAATGGGTTGACACTGTGAAGCTCGCCAGGCACAAGGAGCTGGCTCCCTGCGATGACAATTGGTTTTACACCAGAGCAGGTTGGTTACACTGAAAATGTTTCCTATGCATCAATTCATCTGCAACAGCTAGATTATTCTTTTTAAATAATATACCTGATATAAATGCTACAGATCTGTAGATTCCAGCTTCTCTAATGTTGGGATCAGCAGCTTTTCTTTATCTCAAATTGTACTCCTATGGATCCTATATACAGGATAAGCATTTGAAGATTGATGGATGGATGGATGGATGGATGGATGCTATTCTTATGGGGGTGTTTTATCTGTTGCAGTGGATGACAACATCATACGTCTTTATCTTCATTTTATAGACTAAACAGTTAACTAAACAAACAATTGCTTTCATAATCGACAGTAAGAGTATTCATTAGTTACAACCTTAGCTTAGTAAAAGGAAATGTTTTTCATTCCCTTTGTGTCAGTAATAATAAAGTGCAGTGGTTCTCAAACCTTAACGTGTCAATGACCTCCAACGCATTCTCATCCCAACTCATTATATACTGATGCTTTGTCCACGGCGTCCCTTTTCAGTCACAGTAAACACAAGCTTAACGTTGTGGGTTAAACAAAAACACTTGTTTAGGCTCTGGCAATAAAACCACTATAGTTTTAGGAAAAAAACAACATAGTGGGCGAAAATGGCACAGAACATTGTAAACACAGGACATGAACAAACAGCTGATTGTAATGTTGAAGAGAAACATAATGCATGGGACAAAAACACCTTCTGGATAAAATCCTTGTGTTGTTGGACTATGTTACCATAGTCCTCTCTCTGAGCATTTAATGTTGGCGCAGATGGGTTTACATTGAAGATGATGGAAGGCCCAGTGCATCTCATACCGGCGCTAAAGGGTGTCTTGTGCATCATTATCAAACACTGACGACCTTGACAAATTATCAGTGAATGCCAAATCAGTGAAATGCTTAAGAATTTGTAAAAAAAAAAAAAAAATTCCTAGACACAACTTGTAGCCTTTTAATCATCTCAAGTACTCTTGGTCTCTGGACTATATTTTAGGAATCCATGTGATATATGATTATACACAAAACGCTTGTGTAATATTTGTCAGTCCTATCATGAGTAGATTTTCCATAACTGCTACAACATATACAATAAAAGCATTATGCACACAATCCTCTCTCAGCTGTTGTGTATGTTATCTACTTAAACATATCAACCCCAAAGAGAAAAATGTCACACATTTGATAAGTTGGAATGTTTGATTTCATGTCGTTTGGGTGAACAAGTCAAGAGGGTTTCAGATGATAAATCAAGGATATATTGCAACATAGACTGTTTGACCTTTGTCTCACCAGCATCCACAGCTCGTCACCTGTACCTGCGAGGAGGGGTTGGCGTGGGCTCCATGATCAAGATCTATGGAGGGCGTCAGAGGAACGGCGTGTGCCCGGCCCACTTCAGCGTGGGCTCCAGGAACGTGGCGAGGAAGGTCCTTCAGGCTCTGGAGGGCCTTAAGATGGTCGAGAAGGACCCAAATGGGTGAGACAGAGAGAAAAACTGTATTTAACACAATTCAGTCTATATCTGTATAAGAAATGTGTTATTTTAACATGTGCTTACAGTGGACGGAGACTTACCCCTCAGGGCCAGAGAGATCTGGATAGGATCGCTGGTCAGGTGGGTTATACTTTCTTTAGCTGCAGTACATACATGCATGAGCCAATATGACCTGCAGCTTGAAATGAGTGCATTCAAACACAATAGCCACACAAGCTAGAAATCATCACTGCCCAACACGTTACTAAGACACACTATGTTGGTTTATATGTCGACACATGCACGTCACTGTGTCCAGTTTACTTTTGTGTGGCACGGGAGTGACATCCTCTTGTGTTCTTTGTCATTTATTTCCATAATGATCGTGACTAAGCTGTATTTTTTAAGCTGTAAGCTATGTATTGTCTTGCCATTTCTGAGTTTTTGTCTTAAAATCCCCACCACCAGTGTAGAAATGAGAATAGTAGAAGAGAAGACCTTTTGATGCTGCTGCATTGTTTATTGATGTATGGGCATGCTGCTAATACACCCATTTTTGGATTCAATAGATTGTACTTTCCATCATATGTTATGTATTCTATTTCATCTTATTGTTATATTACTTTTCAAGTGTTTTATTTTCTATCTCGTTTTACATTACTTCTGGTATTGAATCCCTGTTTTTATGTCCATTCTGTCTATTTTCCTTTATTGTAAAGCACTGAGTTGTATTTCTTGTAGTATTAGGTGCTATGCAAATAAAGTTTATTATTATAATTATTGTTATGCCATCCCTAAATATTTTTTATGCTTCCCCCGTTTGATGCAGCTGCATGGCTATCCCCTCTGCTCTCTCTGTCTTTTCCTTTGTATGTTCAGGTTGCCTCAGCAAACAAGAAACAGCGAAGTTTACAAAGCGCCATCTGAGGAATACATGCAAAGAATCCAGACAAGTGAAATGCAGTTATGCCTTATACTGCTTATTTACTCAAGTTTGCTTGTCTCCCATATCACTCAAGTGCCCACAGTAACCGAGTACAAAAGGCATTTCACAGAGATGCATGCGTCTATAGTACAGTAAGTACAAATTAAATATTATACGTGGATGTTGTGCAAATGTTTCAGGTTTGTTTTTTGTTCATTTATTCATTATGGATTTCAAGACAGCAGTGGCCTTGTGACAGCATAGAACTGATGCAAAAAATACAGTATTACCAAGCGCATACCAAGAGCATGTTAGTATTTTTTTGACATCTGTGAAACTCAATTTAGAAAAAAGTAAACAAATTCAGTGAATGCTGATGTATATTTTTATTCATTTGTCCAGTTCTTCAGAATATGATCCCAAAACATGTGATTCATGAGATGTATATGAATGAAACAAAGGGTGTTTCAAATAAACTGAATATGCACACTGAGTATGGTGTTGTAATGTCTGCTTGCACGTGGATGTATGGGTGTGTGCTCAGTTGTTGCGCATGGTGGTGCTGATCCAGCTGTTGTAGCGACACACACGGGCGTAGACACTGGGGTGTCCCTTCATGGCGCAGTCGTAACCCCAGGACACGACTCCCTGCAGCTGACCGTTACACACCAGAGGCCCACCAGAGTCTCCCTGCAGCACAAGCAGAGGAGGAAGAAGAGCTGGGGTTTAAAAGTGGTGTGTTCAGTATCTAGTGGTGAGGCTGCAGATTGCAGTCAGCTGAATTTTCTCCCCTGTGCCAAGCATGTAGGAGAATTACAGTGACCAAAAATGCTAATAGCTCCATCTAGAGCCAGTGTTTGCCTTGTCCATTGTGGGTCCCTGTAGAAACATGGCAGCCGTTTCCATGAAGAAGACCTGCTCCGTGTGTCAATATAAACAGCTCATTCTAAGCTAACAAAAACACTTCAAACCAATTCTATTTTCAGGTGATTATACACTAAAGAAAAACATACTTATTCATATTATATCCCATTTCTATCAATAAAGCCCCCTTAAAGTTACACACTGTTCCTTTAAATGTTACTGTAAGTGGTCATAGTAAATACATAGTACTTTCTGTCGTCACGGCGAGCGCCGTAACTCAACAACCGGTAATAGGTGCAGTTTGTATTTAAGAGTAACGCTAGGGTTTTGCTGCCCTCTCTTTCACCTTTGGGTGTGGTCAGAAGACTATGAAAAATACTGTATATACTAATACCACCTACTGTATGCATATCTGACAGATATTTGCTACATAATGTATAACTGGACCAGGTGGTTGTGATTTCAGGATTGAGATTTTTATACAAAGATATACAATTCTCTACTATTTTCTATCAATCTACTGTTAAATTGTTATAGCATAACATGTTCAGCATCCTCCAGCTATGGTTTTACCCAGAGCTTTTCTTTAATATCCAAGCTTTGTTAAAATCACACTGATCATATAACAAAAAATACTAGAAGAGGAAACATGTTCAGAGGGTTAACACTGTCTCTTGCAGTACTGTTGCATCATCTTCCTGCAGTCAATGATACAGACACAGCAGTGGTGGAATTAAAAAATAGTGGTCCACTGAAAATGTATCGCTCTATAATTATTTTATGATTTATTAAAGGATTTTAGAGTGGATAAATGCATCATTTGCATTGAGGGAGTAAGTAAACTCAGTGAAAATGAGTGCTATATACTTTTGTCACAGACTCTTTGTGCTGCTGGATGAGATGCACACTTTTGCACCGCCTGACTCCCTGTGTGTTCACTGTGGTTTAGTCCAACTCACTTGGCAGCTGCTGGCGCCTCCATGCATGAATCCAGAGCAAACCATGTTCTGGGTGAAGAGGTGGGGGTAGGCGTTCCTGCAGATCCTGTCATCGATGATGGGCTGCCTCAGACACTGCAGCCTGTCAGGGTAGTTGTCTGTAGAGCGGGAGGACAAGTCTCAGTTACTGTACCTACAGTACCATCAAGTAAATACTATATAATTCTATGTTATTAAGTATAATATGAGTAATGTAGTGATGAGTTGACAAATTGTTACATCAATGGAAAATTCATTGACTCCCATTTTGCTAATTAATCCTTTACTTAATCTATTTATATAGATTATAAGTTAAATTATAAGTAAAATGTTAAAGATTTAGTGGTTGCCACTTCTCCAATGTGAAGATTTGCTGCTTTCTTCTATTTCACATCATTGTAAATTGAATACATTTGGGTTTGGAACCACTGGTCACATGTAAAATATCACATTTTTCACTTATCTGATATTTATAACAAATACTTTGTTACCTGCCTTATGAGATCTAGACTACATGTCACTATATGATTGCAAAACATACAGGACACTCAGTTAACACAATGTTTGTGGTAGTTTTTCTTTGTTAAAGGGGTACTCCAGCCAGTAGTGGAGTAGAGGGTCTATGCTGGTATATGGGGTAAATGCACTTTTTTTTAGTGGATTACAGTATACTCACCTATTAGCCAAAAAGCTACTGAAATATATAGGAGAGTATACCTTCATCATTGACCTACCTACTAGATCTGCCTCGTAGTACATCCACCTCAATGATCACTACACCACTGACCCTAGTTATTTAGTACTGTGCTTTCATAAAGTTAGGAGACTTGGACAAAACTGGAATTACCACCTTGTGGTTGTATGTCTCCACCAACCAGTCAAGTTACAGTTTACATCCACATCTATCCAAAATGTCACCACTTCATCATTTTACCACATTAGACATGTGAAATTGTCATAATTAGCATGAGCTCTTGAGTTGTGGCCAAAAACATGTTTTGTGGGATCACAGTGTCCTCTGACCTCTAAAATCTAATCAGTTCATCCCTGAGTCGAAGTGGATATTTGTGCCAAATTTAAAGAAATTCCTGCGATATCACGAGAATGGACCGGACAGATGGACAGGTGACCCAAAAACATATTGCCTCTGGCAACGGCTGTCGCAGGCATGGAGGCATAACAACAACTCCCTGCTTGCCTCCTAAATACCCACATCTGTCACAACCAACAAATCCAGTTTGTAATGCAGGCAGTCTGTTAAAATATTAAATCTCAAGACCAAGTCAAATAACTCTGACGACATTGCCAGGGTCACCTTTTGACACTCTCGGGAAAGCTCTCATAAAAGACATTATATTACTGTTTTCAAAGGCTGAGAAATATTCCTCATGATGAGTAAAAAACTTACCTGTAAAACTGGTGGATTGTCCTTTTAGGCATGTACTATGTTGTTCAGAACTATAATCATCATCATCATTTTTGTGCTGCACCTGCATCCAGCTGGTGCCTGCAAACTATCCCCTTTCTTTAATTTGGAGGTTATAGCAGTGTGTAATTAGGCCCGTTTTACGTGATCATTCACATCCACAGTGATGAGGTCAGACTGCTGTTTAGCATTTCTTAGAATAACTCAGTGCTGTAGGAGTCATCCTACATTATCATTTGAGACCACACACACAGTATAACCTCTCCTTTCTGTCTCAGCAGCCATACTTACCTCCGTTGGCAGAGGTGTTGCCCCACCCGGACACCAGGCAGTTCTCGTCGGCCTCGGGGCAGCGAGAGGGCAGGGCCACGGTCTGGACGTTGCTGTTGAGGGCAGCGGGGCGGCTCAGTTTGATCAGCATGATGTCATTGTCCAGGTTGTAGCTGTTGTACTGCGGGTGCTTGATCATCTTGGCGGCATTGATCCACTGCTCCGTGCCCTCATTCACAGCAATATTGTGCTCACCAAGACGAACCTGGATACGGCTGGAGGAAGCATGAAAGTTAAACGCTAGTCGGGTAGAGTGGGGTCGGTTGGGACACTTTTGCATCGACCCCAAATAACTTTCCATTTCTCACAGACTGCTTCAACTATAATGACAATAATTTGATTCCTGAACAGATAGAGGTGTCGTCTAACAATTTGTTTTATTTCATTATAATTTTTTTAGAGCCCAACCCAAACATGAAAGACATGATTTTCCCCGGGACAGTTGCGACACCGCGTTGTGGGCTACAAAATTATCACTTAAATTAGAAAAAAATGCAGCCTAAATTTGAACAAGTGATATCTAAAAAGTAAAATTTTCACACACATTTGTAAAATTATTCTATTTTCATAAATTACTAAGCTATTGAACTTGGCAAAAAGGGTTTCTGACTGGCCACCACTTGAGTAAACATTCACTCAGTGGGTCTCATTCAATTGGGAAAAGCCTTTATCTTGTTTTTGTCCATTTTTTTTTTTTTGTTGATTTGTAACAAGGAACTGTAAACAATGCTGTCCCAACCGCCCCAGGGAGAGCAGACACACTAGAAAATAAGCTTTACAACCATTTGATTTTTGTATGTGGCATAACCACAAACAGTAAAAGAAAAATAAAACAAAAGCAAAAAAATACACTATTACAAAATTCTGAATTAAAATGTCTGAGGTTGAAAGTGAAGAGGGTGTGGTTGAGCATGAGCATGGAGAATGACATCAGCATAACTCTAACTTGCTAAAAAGGCATCGGCCTCCCGCCCCGTCCCTGCTCTTTCCCGCCATACTAACCATAGCCTGTATAGGTACTGACGCACTATCACTACTGATCAATGCTTTGCTTGCTTTGATATTAGGACAGTTCATGACTTGCAAGGCACATGACACAAGTTGAATGCAATGCAAAAAAGAAGTACTTACGACTTGTAGCAGTGAGCAGCAGACACCACCCACTGGCTGGAGATGAGGGATCCACCGCAGAAGTGGTACCCAGCATTCAGAGACACCTGGTAGGGAACAGAGTGTCTGGGACACTCATACCCTCCGACAACCTTTTCATCCTCAGCTGCAGCAACTGACACGGCATGTGAGATATACGACATGTTAAATACAACCTAGAAATACTTAAACATTGCCATGGATAAAAAATAAAATACGTAACAGTTTGTAGCAGTTAAAGCTATTTTAAAACTAGTAAGAAACAAGTGAATTTAAAGTTATGTATCAGAGCAACAGATGAAAACAATGTGGTTAGTCTCTTACACGCTGCTCCAAGCAAAGCCAGGAATATCAGGGCCTTCATGGTGGTTTTCCTGTGAATGTAAGAGAAAGTTCACCCTGTTAACTCTTTATATACAGATGTCCTGCCCTTGACGTTCCCAAATCTCTGTTAGGAAGGTAAAAAACTCTGTTCTGGGAAAGAGCCACATGGCTGAAGGACCTTGAGTGATGTCAAAACTAATTAATAAAACTACCAGGCAACTTAAGGGAACCTCTGAATTAGCGATGCACCGATCAGAATTTTTCAGTCTTGATACCGATAGTGATACCTTGACTTTGGGTATCAACCGATACAGAGTACTGATCCGATACCAAGCTGTATGCCTCACTGTGGAAGTGACAGGGATCATTCATTTATGTGTAAGGTAACATCAGGATTGACTTAAACATTGTTTTCTTAACTTTTTAAAAGAAAATGTAAATAAATACATAGATATACATTTATTGAATTATTTATTAAAATAAATTGTACAGCAGCAGCTTGCTAAAAAAAAAAAAAACAACTTCAAACTTAACAGGAATTACAGCTCAGTGTAAACCATTTTGCTCCAGCACCAAATTGTTCAAAAATGAAAAAGAAATTAAAAATCCAGTATATAATGTATGTAAAATAAAAGCGATTACATCAGCCGATACCTGAGCTAGCTGTTTGAGTCCGTATCGCCCGCTATCGGTATCGGTGCAACCCTACTCTGACTGAACAGTGCTCTAATTTCAATTTATCAGATCCTGAATAAGTATTCAGTAGAGGATCAGTCCAGCTTCAGGTGGTGATGTGTAATGGAACAGTTACAGAGGAATATTTGTCCAGAGATACAGTATCTTACTTTATCTGTCGATATGCACGATAGCAGTTTGCCGTTGGCAGGTGTCGCTGATCTCAACTCAGCAGTGGCTGCAGGAACATTAAGTAGGTTTATCAGTAATCCATAGAAAACGCGATAAGACTTTTCCAAACCTGCAGCAGTAACACTGGAGAAAAGAGCAAAGTAATAGAAAGAGTACTATCGTACATTCAGGTTTCCTAAACAGATATGATATTTTCAGATGTGATATTTTAATTTAATTTAATGTTTAGTCATTGGTAAAAACACTGGCAAATGGAAGGCAAATTTTGAACATTTCAAATTTTTATTGAACATAAATAAAAAAAAAACTGCAGGTAAAAAAATATTTAACAGGTTTAGAAATTCTTTATACAACTATGTACAGACAAAGATCCATAGTGAGCCGATAAAGTAACAGAGATTTGTTTGTCAGTTATTAATCCTACAAAACAAAACAGCTTTCAACCTAAACTCCAGCATCCTATCTACATCCGTTAGCTGTGTGTGGCTGCACACAGAGGAACACAAAACATGGTGGCCAATTATTCTTTCAAAATAATTGCAGGCATAATAGCAAGTCAGTGTTTAGTGGTATTGGTGCTTTTTTTGTTTTCACACGATCAAGAATGATTAGAAAGATCAAACAATGGGGAAACGAGGAAGCTGTTTTTCCTCAACGTGTAGTTAAATTAAATCGCGCTTCATAACACCTTTGAGGTAGTACACCTGTGAGACAAAGAAACAGGAGGAAAAGGGTTCAAAACAGACGCGAGGATTAACTTAGATTAATTCATTACTCTAGAAACAGCTTCGGTTCCATTAGTCGGCCTTCACTTACAAATAGTTAAAAGCTCAAACACATTTATTCCCATCAGCTTGTTGAATATACATTTATTGTTCAAATATACAAAAATACAAAAAGATTTATAAGGGATTGTGCAGAGCAAGATCACTATATTCAGTTTGAACCCTGCACCAAGGAAACTCTCCCTCATAGATCTTAAAATACACAAACAGCAGAAATTAACAAATAAAGAACAGACTGTAATGGCGGGATAAAAGCATGTAGCTCACAGCATCTCTGCCGTCACAAATAAAAACAGGAAATTTCAACTGACTGAATGGATGTAAGGGGAAAAAGGTTTGGGTGACTATATTAAAACTACCTTTTGGGTTAAATGTCACCAGCACCGAAAATATGGGAGTCCCTGCTCACAAGACTTGTGGTATATAGACTGAGGTTAAAATGTAGCTGCACAGAACACAAAGTGCCTGGAGTCAAAGTTGTCCCGTCTGCTGCGACGCCGGTGCTGCCAGGGAAGGTCGTGTCAAAGTAAGATGCTGAATTAATTCCCTTCATCCTTCTCTGTAACCTTGTATTTACAAAAACACTTCAGTTGCCAGTATAATAGTAGATCCCCCTTTACACTGTAATAGCTGCAATCAGGTTATTTTAGTTGCACCATTTGTAGCTGGTAATAGTTGCCTCCCGGCTGTTGTCTGGCCCCAGTTCCAGCAGAGGCTACGGACAAATTCAGACATGTAAAACTGAAAGAATGTGTTGTATGAGATGGTAAAAAGGTACACAGATCCAAACAAAATCCTTACTTAAACTGCCTAACTTCCTAACTGACCAACAATCCAGCAAGTCTGAAATCACATAAATAGTTTTCATCCTAAGCTTTCACATATGGCTCTAAACTGGTATGTGTGACTGTTCACAGCAGTTCAGAGGACAGAAATGAGCGAACGCACGCCGTCCTCCGTCAGTCTATAAATTAAGCTTCCAACTAAGCAAAGACTTTCAGTAGATACAGGTCTGTGTATCAGCAACCTCACTCCCATCACAACAGTCGTCTTTATCAGTTCATCAAAGTCGACCTCCTGAATTCAAGTGCATTAAACAAGATGGCTATCGGTATGTGGTGTGTCTGTGTGTGTGTTGTACTAATTCAGGAAACGGCGGCAGCGTCTCGTCCCGCAGTTGCAGTGCAGCTTGCTGTTCTCGTCCTCGATGGGGAACTTGTAGTCGTAGGTCAGTTCTTCGCCGCGGTAGATCTTCCTCAGGGCGAAGATGACAATGTGCTTGCGTCCGTCCACGTTGATGACGCGAGAGTAGCAGTTGGGCTCGCACGAGTGGTTGATGAAACGCGCCGCGTTGCCTTGCATCGTCGCGTCCACCACGTCAAAGTCGTCGATGCGGAACATGTAACAGCCGATGCCCTAATGGAGAGTGATTAATCAGTCAGTATTTTCACATTTCTTGTGCATTTAGGGGTGTCATGATAACAGAAATTTAGTAGTCGATACCAATACCAGCAAAATTCCACGATTCTCGATACCCCTCAATACCGTGGTAAAAAACTAAATAATAAACACTTAAAGCTAGTGTTACGAATTCCCTCTCTAAAACCTGTTTTACATTGCAGTGAAAACATCTCCTTCAAACAACTGATTTCATTCAAGTTTCTCACCAAAGACTTAATTTTACAAGATTACATTTGAACACGTCATGATAACATCTTCGCTCAACAGTCATTTTGCTGAGCAGACCGTGAACGTCTCATAACAATAACTCAATGGTACCTCCATTAATGTTAGTAGCTCTGCTATTCATCCAAGCAGGACCGTGCTGCCTACCTGCTGCTAACAGATAAGGTTATTAACTCTCCTCCTGTTGATTTCAACAGTTCACAGTGAAGCATTATCAGGGAAAAACAGGGTGTGTCCCCTCAGGATTAGTAGCGCCACACTTTAGAGCACTTTTTTTCTCTCGACCATGGCTCCGATCCAAAACAAACTGAATGATACAGCGTGCGTATGCGTCATTGTACAGCATAACTGTCAGTAAGCCTCAGTAAGAGAAATTGATAGACACAGAAGCAGAACATGCCAAGAAAGCGGACAACGACACTTCTCTATTCCCATTACCAGCATTTTCCCTGCCTGCCAAAGTGGCGAATGTCCTGATGATTTCACTCGTCACTGCCAACAATTTACTTGCATTTGGCAGGTGGCGGCTGCTAATTTCAGACCCTGATTATCAGGGACAAAACAGGGCACGTCCCCTGGACAAATCAATGAGTTTACTGCATCCTTTTGGATTTTAGACACAGTTAGTCTCAAGCCATGTGGAAGCTACAGTACCACAAGTACTGTAGAGGAGTAAGTACCATCACGTTTTCAAAATGTTGACATCGACTTTGTACCAAAGTATCGGTTCTTGGGACCTGTGATCCCTACGTGCATTTAACATCTTAAAATTCTAAATCTTAAAGTTTTTCATGAGATCAGATCCAGTTTTTGATTTAAAGGTGTAGTGTGAAGGATTTGGTGTGGTTGCAGATTGCAACCACCTGAGAACCCCTCCGCTCAGTCCTCCCTTTCCAAGACTGCGGTAACGTGCGCTGCCAAGTGCAAAACTGTGGCAACACTGTATGCCTCACTCAGAAACCATCCTTACCATAATAACATTACTTTAGGAGCAACAAAAGTCAAGATGGTGGCACTGCGGCTCATGTTACTGCAGTTTCACAGCGTGTTGGAGAACTATGGTGGCCTTCAGGTGATGTAAAAATGCAAAAGTCTCGCTAGAGCCTGTGTTTGGTTTAGCTGTTCTGGGCTATTGTACATGGTGCAGCAACATGGTGGACTCTGAAGAGGACCCGTTCCTTTTGTAGACATGACGGACTCATTCTAAGCTAACTGAAACACAATGATCCTTAGTTTCAGGTTATTATACACTAATGAAAATTGTTACCAATATTGTATTTAATTTCTACTAATAGATCTCCCAAAATGTTACACACTGTTCCTTTAACGTGTTTCCTTTCTGTAATTACCGTATTTTTCGCACTATAAGGCGCACTTAAAAACTGCTTAACTCAGACACTGATGATGAAGGATTTGATGGATTTGTGGAAGATGAATGTACTGAAAAGTGAGTGTATTGTTTTGTATTTCATGTGTTACAACTGAAAAATGTTGATTTATTGAAGTTATTGAGTTATTAAATGAATTGAATAAAGTTTGACTCATCTGACTGTTTTGTTTCACTTAATGCGCCTTATAGTGTGAAAAATACAGTACCTCTCTTTACTCTCTTTGAAAAAACCTACACTTCATTACATTACTGCTGCTTCACATTAAAAGAATTCAACAAGACTAAACATGCAAACAATCGAGGCATAAACTCTGAATCTCTATGATGATGATGATTTCTATGTACAGTGTAGTGTATATTATGTTTACTGACCTTGCTGTCATAATATTTTTCCCGTTTATCAGTCAGGACGGAGCGAATGACGGTACCGGCGTACTCGATCACCATCTCGCCAGCCTCAATGTTCCTTTTGCAGAAAAGACCTCGGCCATGAATATCAGATCTAAGACAGGATTACAGAACAGTAAACAGTTAAATACATATAAGTACACAATTTATTGTGGTCATCAATAAAACCTCATGCCTTTCATTTAGTTGTTTTTTGTTGTCATTACCTGTAAACTCCTACTGCTTCTTTGGAGATTTTTTCCAGGTGTCTGAATCTCATTGCCATGGGAAGTTCACTGCTGGTGGCTCGCCTGTCGGAGTGAGACACAGTGAAGGTGGCGTCAACATTGACATGGAGTTTGCTAAAATATTATCTTTCAAATTCCTGTTTTTTGTGGTGTGCAGCCACTGCAAAGGGTTAAAATGTTACGGTTTGGATCAAGCAAATGCCACAAATTTAATCAACTAACCTGGAAGATTTCAGTGGGAATTCATCCTCCTCTTCATCAAACGGGCCCACTATGTCAGGGAGCGCTCTGTGCTGTGATGCCAGGAAGTTGAACATATCAAAAGTCGCTTTCCTGATTACAGAAAGAGGAAGAAGGAAGAAAATACGAATAATTTGAGGTAAACTAAGACAAAAACATTTGAATAAACCCCATTAACACTTAAAAATAAGACCAGTTATAACAAAAAGTAACTGTCTGTACCGTGTGTAGACCTCAGTACGAGCGCAGCCGCTCGGATTGAGGGGAAGCTCTTCCTCGATGTAATCACAGCGGTGGAAGCGGAAGCGGTGGCGCTGGCAGTTTGCGGCACCCTGCAGTTGCTCCAGCAGGAAGATGACGGCATCGTGGACGACGCCGAGCACCCGCGGCCCGCTCATCCCACCCAGAGGTAGCTGCTTCAGGTGGAAGCCCGCCCGAGCTTCAAGGACGCCATCAATCACCGCACGCCAGGCGACTGAGGGAAGAGAAAAATATTGAAGGTGTGAGAGCGAAGCTGCAGACATGCTGACAATTTTCCCCTTTTTGGTGCTCAAACACAACACGCCTAGGACATGATTTCTCAACACTGTTACCATATTTAGAGTAACAGTACAGTAAACAAGCAGCTCTTACCTTCTATACTGTTAGCTTTCACACTGAAGCCGTCATCACTGGTGATTTCAAAGCGCAGGTGGGGCTGATTCATGTATGTCCTTTTTCTGTATTTGGGTATAGGTGCATCTTCTTCTGAGCTAAAACCTGTAGAAATAAATGAGTTGAAATTGCAAATAAATTGTTACATACATTTCCTAAAAAGCAATGATACCTTTTAAACAATTAAACCACTGTATAATGAGATTACTAATAACCAGAAATTGTCTGGCAAAGATAAGAGCAAGCTATCATCTCAAATCGTCAAGATACAAAGGGCTTAGTCTCTGAATGGCTTGGGAAATGCTTTTATGAAATTTAAAAAGCAATGTTCAAAAAATCACATTTAATCAAATGAAATTACTGTTGTAACTTGTTTCTCTGTCAGTGCAGGGAACAGTAGCTGTTGTGCTGGTGAAAACTAATGGAAATCCAAAAAAATGAACAGATAATGTTTGGTTACGAACCTGAATAAGGGCCCCATTCGGAGAGGTCTCCGTGGCGAGCGCTGACCCACATGTGTGTATTACTCTGAATGTGACTGTTGGTGTGTGCATGTGAAGGTGGACTCTCAACCTGTGGATGCCTGAGCAGAAAGGACAAACAAATAAGTAGAAGAATAAGCAATAAATGTGACTGCTGTAACACATATTTGAGGAAAAAATAATGAACACATTTAAATAATTTATGGGCATGCTCAGAAAACATACGCATTTCGTTAATCTCCAAAACTAAGCATGTTTTGGCAAGAAATTTTACTTGTTAGAGGAACTAAATTGATCTTTAAAGTCATGTAACCTGACACTAATCATTTACCTATTTGTTAGTCCATAGCAGAGTAACACCTTAATGAGGGTCCCTTTAAGATGAACTAACCTGGATGGAGTAGGAGGTGGTGGTGGAGCAGTAATCCTCAACTGCTCGGGCTCATGTGACATCTTCTCCTGGTCCATATCAAGGATATCCGTCATTGTTGGAGCTTTCATTCTCACACCGCTTGGTCTGCTGAAGAAAACAACAATTATTTTGCTGACTTCATACACTGATTCTGAGACTTAGTCGACTAATCGGTCATTTTAGTCTGAGTAGACTAAGATGTCTTTAGTCAATTAGTCATTTGACACCATGACAGGTGGTTAGTTTCTTAATATTACATTTTTGTTAAGGTTTAAAATTAGGCAAAAAGCACAAAAGGCAAAGGTGACATCATGTAGAAATATTCAAAATTGCACATTAGTCTGTATTTTATCATTTCACAACCAACCCGATTATGGAAATAGGCAACAGCTGCAGCCCTAATAATAGTTTATCCCAGGTTTTAACCTAAACGTCTTGCAGCACAATTTTATAATATATTTCATAAATATATGCACTCCCATAATTTGGGAGCTTATTTATAATTGTATATTCTCTTGCACACAGCAGTAAAAACAAGTAGAGAAGAATGAAATCTTTGAATACCTGGCATCATTATTTTCATCCAGCTCACTCGACGGATCCCTCAAGAAGTCCATCTTGGATTTCTTCCTGGAGGGCCGTTCGGACAACGAAGACACTCTCTTGACTCTCACCTGGGGGCGTGACGAAGCAGGTGTTGGTTGCAGGTTTAAATCTGGTTCATTGAGGGAACCACTGGGGGACTCTAAAGATGCATCTGGTGACTGATCTGAGACCTCTGCGTCCTCAAACTGCGACGGTCTCCGATGTCTGGCCTTTGGCCGGCGAGCTTTTCTGAGGATGATGGGTTTTGTCTTTGGCTCGTCACGGTGGGTGGCCATGGCTCTGTCTATAATGGCCTGGGCCGTGCTTTCCTCAATGTTGGAGAAAGCTGTGTCAGCAACATTCGGCACACTGACTGGAGTTGTGGGAGCTGGAGTCCCCATGCTTTTCACAGGCACCACTCTAACAATGATTTTTTTCTCTGATGTGTTATTACCAGCGGAGGGGACGTTTGTGGCAGAGACGCTGGAACGAGGCCTTATTAGAACACGAGGGACGGAGCGCTGCAAAGCGTTACCACTGTGGAGCATCTTGGCAATCTGGCTTATTTTATTGTACGTAGGAGAGTTGGTACTGAGCGACTGATACGTGTTTGATCTCGGGTCTTTGATCAGAATCTGACCTTGCCGGTTGACCAGAAGAACCTGAGGGGAAGGAGGCGAAGTTGTGGCTGCACCTTGATTCTGAATCGCAACTTGCTGTTGACTTTTTGAGTTGTCCAAGCGAATGGCAATGGTTCTGCCCTGCGAGGCACCAGGCTGAATGGGTACGTTTAAACCGTTGATCACAATGGGGGAGGTGACTGCACGTGGAACTGCACAAACGGTGGCGGCAGCAGCCGGGGAAACCGAGGCATTATATGCAGTCTGTGTAGGTTGAGAGGGCAACACCAGTTTGAGCTTGCGCTGCTGAGGAAGACATGGTTTTGGCGACAAGCGTTTGAGGTTTGATACTGGACGTTTTGTCTTCACAACGATGGGCTTCATCGGCACCGTGGGAGATTTTTTGGCTTTACGCTCTGGAAGTGGAGTACGCTCTGGAGAGTAGTCAGGGTCATTCAAATCATCTTTAAATCCTTCAACAGAGTCGGTCGATGAGCTGTTGTCATAATTATTGCCAGCTTCACTGTTATTTAGGCACACCACAGTGCCATCTTCAGCAGAAACAAAATGGCCCGTAGTGGAATCCAAAAAGACTTCATTTTGAGATGCTGGTGATTCAGACCTCATCGGGACTTCTTCCTCCTGAACAGACACATCATCGTTTCCGTAAACAGCTTCAAGAACATCAGATGGAGGATTTTCCTGAAACTCTGGCTCAGCTGGCGACTTTGACACAGTGTAGATTGGCTCTAGCCTCTTTAAAGCTACTGTCAGCTGTTTTGTAGGTGTATTAAGGTTGGTGTGAATCTTACTCTCTCCAGCTTCATCATCGACTGCCTCGCTTTCATCGCTCTCTGACCCGCCGTCCGCTCCGTCTAATTGTGAGATTGACTGTGTTGAAGTGAGCTGACCCGAGGTGCCTGAGCTGCTAGACGCGTCGCACACCACTGTGCGGGAAAATTTCAAGTAATGGCTTGAGTCTTCATCTTCATTCTCCTGATTATCTACCTGCGTTTCTACATCTTGTACAGCACCTTCCACCTCTGCTCTCCCGCCTTGTGCGCCACAGTGAAGCGCCACGTTCTCGGTGAGCAGAGCCTCATCAAACTCGAGCTTAGCATTCAGCATAGAGGCCACTGCTACTTCTGTATCAGTGTCAAACACAGTGTAAGGCAGCTCCTGGGCCATCAGGTGGGCTACCTCTTCTTCCAGGTTATCAGGGGCTAGTGAGATCCCGTTGGTCGTAGCTACTGCTGCGTCTTCTGCCTCAGATGATGCAAGGAAGTCTTGGGGAACCTCTGCAGAAACTGGAGTGGTGATTCTGAAGTTCTGCCTGCCTCTGGGGGAGTGACTGATGGCTCCTCTCCGAGGCGACAGCCCCGCAGAAATGCTGGAGTTTGATCGAGGCGGGGAGCTCCAGACTGGTGATGTTGAGTTTTGTCGCGAAAGAGGGGGCGAGGCTGCTCCCAGGTTGGACGACCTCGGAGGGGAGCTGAACAGGGCACATCTGGAGTGGACGGTGCCACCAGAGCGGAGGGTCATCGGCACAGATGGGTCGCTGTCTGTTGGCGAGGAACTGCAGCGGCTTCTTGATGAGAGCCGGCGAGGCCGACGGGTGTCCTCCAGGTCCCTCAATGTCAGGATGTGATGTGATTTGGGAAGAGTGGACCCTGAGAGGAGCAAATAACAAAGAGAAAAGAGTAAAGAAATGGCAACAACACTAATTCATTGGAGGGAGGAAAAAATTAATTTGTCTATGTAGTGCAATTTTACAATTTTGTGATCAATATTTTAATGTTTGAATCAATGTAATTGCTTCATTTTGAGTCTATGCTGACATAAAAGGAAGGTACTGAAGGTACAACTGTAGAGCTCTCACATACTGACATTTATGTTAAACGCAGAGTTACCAGAAGTATACATGACTACACCTGTTATTCAAAATAAAGGTGTTAACAAAGGGTGCTGTATATGCAGAGTAAGTAAAATTGTTTATATTCACCAGAAGTATAAAACATATTACATGTCTTAAAAATAAAAAAGAAAATACCACCAATTTGTGGGGGAACTGTCTTTATACTTTGATTTTTGGATTGCTGGAGAAAACAAAATAAATAATACCTGACAGTTACTGATATATTTGACTTCAGGACATCTCTGACCACAAACATGCTGAAAATCAGCATTTGTACTGTACCAATTTATATATTTACCAAAGAAAAGAAAAGTAAAGTCCTTAGCAGTGTATGATTGATTTTTTTCCCATAGTCTAGTGTTAAAAAAGTTCAACAAAAATTGCAATCAATTGTAATATCAAATCGGGATAAATATGAATACTTAAAAATCGCAGTACAAATTGAATAGGCACCCAAGTATCATGATAGTATGGAATCAGGAGATAGGTGTATTGACCCTGTCCTACTCAAAATGCAGACATCTTAAACTACCTGGAGATGGGAGAGGTCGAGATGATCCTCCTGCTGGTCTCCTGGTCTGTGTGTAACCAGGACTTTTGGATCCAGGTGTGTTGTGCTGTTTAGAGTTGGGTGACGGAGTAGTGGACTTTATTGGGCTGGAGGAAGAACTTAAACAATCCAGGGACTCCAAATCTGGTAAAGGAGAAAAGATGTCAAACAAATACAACCACAGGTCATAAAATGTAACCCAAAGTGCTCAACTTTGGTGCAACAGAAAATATTTCAGGGAAACCAAAACAACAGTTGGATCAGTTTTAATGGAGGACCTAGCCTGATCATTTCATGGGTTTGATCTTCATAAAAGTCACAGTTTGGTTCACATCATGGTTTGGAGGTTTTCGGTTCGGCACAGCGGTAAACTGTATTTACGGTAAAGCAATCAATTCCAATTTCAGTTTGAACAGCTTTTCATTTATATGCCAAAATAAGTCAACTGTTTGCCTGAACAACAGTAGACAAGGCTGACATAACGACCAAGTGCCACTGTGTTATTTAAAAATAATTTATTAATAGAAAACAAATTATAGGCTCAGGCCATCAACAAAAAGTGCATCAGGGCGGCCAGCACTAGAACTTTTTTAAACAACAGTAACATATGTCTCTCTATTCATTTATATTTAAAAAATGATAATAAAAAAAAAAGAGGCTAAGGCCATCAAAATCAAGTTTTTTGCTCCGTCTGTGTCTGTAGAGGCTGTTAAATGCTACTGGGAGACGGAGTTGCTCTTTCTTCCCCGACTCTCTCCTCCTTGTGCTATCAACGGACACACCGGAGTGATGTCTCTGTAAATGACTCATCATATTTGAATAAGATAATATAATATGATGTAATGCTTTCACACAGCAGAGCGAAATGATGCTGGTGGATCTTCTAACTGTAGTTTATCGTGTCCACTCGCCATTCCTTAACGAACTGACAGTCGGACTCTGTACTCAATCAATGTCTCTGCCAACATAAGTTTAAGAAGGAGGAAGGCTGGGTCACGCGTCATCAGCGCATTATAACTTTGGCGGTATAACACATGCACAGTAAAATTTGGTCCGCCCTCACCGAAATTGAGCCAATAACAACGCACGACCGCAGCTACAGTTACACTATGCATGTGTTATACCTCATATTCTTGTCCGCCTGTGTCCCAGCCTCTTTCCTTAAGCCTTGATTTTGAGTGTGACAATAAACGGGATGAAAAAACACAATCGTCCTCATAACCTGTTTCAAATGAACCGAACGATACATGCACAAACCGAACTGTGACTAGCGAACTGAACGGTTCAGATATTTACCCGAACCGTTTCCATCCCTAGCTTGGTTGCATTGTAAGGTTAAACAAGGTAAAAAACAGACAATTCATGCTGACCTCTGTGCTGGTTGGGGCTGTGGACTATGGTGTGATTCTCTTCTTGGTCCCACCTCGGATCTTGCTCCTCACCAGGGAGAGGCGTGCTAACTTCTGTCACCTTACAGGTGTACTTGCAGCGTCTGCGGGGGTCCACGGTGCTCCAATACAACCGAGAACATCTGAAAAAGGAAAGGAAGAAAAATGCGTTCATGTAAATGAACAAAAAGAGGAGTAATACTCAAACACAAGTACGTTGAAGTCATTTTGAGAAGAATAATTATGCTACATTCAGCACCAAAGTTTCCAAAAGAATCATGAATGAAGTCCTAAAAAGTATTTGTCATTTTAGTAACAACCACTGAGAGATAAAGCAACTGGCTGTTAAATGACAATGAGCACTTACTGATAGCCAACAGGGTACAGCATCCTCCCATTTGACGACAGCTCTGACAACACACCAAGTTTCTGAATCTGCAGAGAGCCTGGAAA
Organism: Pterois miles; assembly: GCA_947000775.1. Taxonomy (NCBI): domain Eukaryota; kingdom Metazoa; phylum Chordata; class Actinopteri; order Perciformes; family Scorpaenidae; genus Pterois; species Pterois miles. The sequence goes on along the minus strand of CAMQGK010000638.1, from coordinate 8,129,941 downwards.
AATGAGAGAGGAAAGAGAATGCTTCAGCACATTAATGGCAGTCTGATTTCATCTCTTTATGGAGACACGTCCTGTACATAAGTCAAGTGGTTCAAACCAACAACAGACAAGATATTCCTACCTATGGTCATGTTTATAGTTTCTGGGTCAAGGCCTGTGAGGAACTTTCTTCTGAGATTAATCCCATCAAAGTCCACGTAAACTCGTCGAGGCACTTCAAATCCTTTCCCAGACACCATCTGGAAGAGTATGGCAAACCATAAATCAATACAATGTGGAGAAAATCAGCAGGTGTGAGATGTGCATGGGTGAACTCAAAGAGAAATGCTTTCCCCACTGATGAAAATGTTAATCTAAAATTGTAATGCAAATAAAAGAGATGCTTGAAGGGGGAAATGTGTCTATACCTTTGCACTGACAAGATCCCTGTGTTTGAAGCAGTACACCTTCCTGTCCAGCTGAAACACACAGTTCTGGGCACGAGCACACATGAAGTGGAAATTACTCTGGCAGGTGGAGAGACAGCAGCCCACGGTGGCTCCTGACTGCCCACAACGATCACAACGCTGAAGAAAGGAACAAGGACAAAAATAATTTTAATAAACTTTGAATTACAGCATAATACTTTTCACACAGGTTTATAACAGAGCCAATGCAACGTGTGCCAATCCTATAACACTTCACAAATGAATGTCTAGCTGCAAGAAACATGTATTTTATTTCCCCGATAATATCTTACCAGGTGGCGCCCTCTTGAGACGGCACTGTGCACTTGCAACAGAGCACTGTTCTCCTCGTACACTTCTGCAGACCAGAGGCAGCAGTTGATGTGGGCCCACTCGTTCTGTCCCAAGTACAACAGCCGTCCTGAATCCTATCAGGAGGAAAATACATTCACATCACTTAAAAGCAGAGTGTAGCCATTTTACACTGTACGTATATTACATGTAGTATGCATATTGTTGTTCTGAAACAATTTAAAAACATGTCAAACCAGAACATTTAATGTCTGTCACTGCAAACACGATGCAAACTATTTTTGAGTTCAAGTATTTGACTTTGCGTGCAAAATGCAGTGAGTGGAGCTGAAACAGTTGAATCAGTTTGAATATCTTTGGGTTTTGAACAGACCAGAAAAAAAAAGAAAAAAAAAAAAAAAAGAGTCCTTTTGGGCTGTAGGAAGTAGTGACAGGCATATATTTTACTAATAGACCGAACGGTTAATCAAGGAAATAATCTGCAGATTCATGAATGATGAAAATATTCATTAGTTGCAGCCCTTGAAGTAGAAACACAGCAAGACAGCTAAACTCACCTTGGGAGCATAGTCTCCATTTTGTTGGCACAGGGCGCATTGCCTCATATCTTCAGTGTTGGTAGTTTCTAGATCACTCTTCACACCTGTGAGAAAGAAGGGAACAAATTAACATAGATGTATATTTTAGACCTGAGAAAGCAAAATGAGTAGCGATGTAACCGATATTACACTTACAAATGTGAAGAGTAAAAATGATACTTTCAGATGGACAAGTTTATTTTTCTGATGCAACACTTGTGTTAAGAGAACCATCACTATCCTTAAAATAAACAATTTATCTATGGTAAACTTGTTATAACCTTGGACTGCATTTATATAGAACCTTTCTATCTTACCGGACAAAGCGCTTTACAATTTGCCTCTTATTCACCCATTCATACGCCGATAGTGGTTGAGCCATGCCAGAGGAGCAAGGCACCGAACCACCAAATTTGTGATTACAGGATGACCCGCTCTACCATTTATTTTGTTTGATAAGTAGAAAAATTAATGCCAAACCATATGTCCTGACTGACAAGAATGTACAGGCTACAAAAACACCAGAAAAAGTACTAGTATTATTGGTCAAAATAACACAAAATTGCACACTTTTTGCATTGCACATGTGAATGCTGTAGATTGGAAGATATGATCCTTCCCTGACAAATTAACAGTAGTTGGATGTCCATAACTTATGACTTCTCAGTATACATGATACAGATGAGGCTACAATAGCTTCCATACCATGTGCATACAGAGGGCGGCTGTGTGATACACCAGGCTGCTGTGTAGTGACTGAGTTTGTTTTCCCCGCCTGTGGGCCCCTGGACTCTTTGGGCTGGTATGTCCTTTCCAGCCACTGAGCATAGCTGTGCTCCTTAGATGGTGGGAGGACCGCCTCAGGGAGCATGCCGCTACAGAGTGAAGGATAAAGACCGTAAGACTGGGGGTGGAGTGACACTTTTATTTGTAAGTTATTTGACTAAACACACACCTAAAGCTCCAACTATGACATAAAGCTCAAATATACATAGTGAGGGAATAACGAATGTGTATATTCTCATAATTACCTCGGGAATTCCTCAGAGAATGAGCTCCACTTTTTCGGATGACTTGCTGGAAACCAACTGAACACCTGTTCAATCACCTGCAACAAAAAGGTGAACGATGTGTTAAATGACTCAGCTCCACATTCCAGCCTGTGAAACCAAAGGAAGTTAACCATGAAAAGAGAAACAGAGGGTAAAAGTAGATTTCCACTGGAAATCAATGAAATGTGGGTCTCTAAAAATAAACACAAACTGTGGGAGATTTGGGAGGGAAGTTTACTTTGACGTAGCGTGCCCTGGCCTGACTAGTCGGCCTCTGGTCCTCGGAGAGAGGCTCCTCCTGCTTCAACCACTTCCTCATCACAGAGACGACATCCGCATGGAAAGCTTTCTGAGGGAGCAAGAAGGGAGAAAATAAAAGGCCAGTGTTTCAATCACGAGTGTCTCACAAGAGTGGGGTCCAGAAAAAGAACCACATAAGTGATTTCATTTCCATTTTTATGAATTTCTCTCAGCTTAATGTGGCAATACTTGCTGTATCCTATTTATTACTGAGTGCTTTGGTACATGCACAGGAATAAAAAGAAGAACGTTCTTAGCAGATTATCAGGACGAATATACTCACTAATGAGGTGTAGCCACCCCCTTTAAACTTCTTCTCCATGGCTTGTAGATCACACACTGGTTGCTGTTCCCTGACAAATTGTGTGTTGTTTGTTTCCTGACACTGAAACACAGAACCGACAGTTAAAATATGAGGACTAATTCTGCTACCTGGTAGAGATGACCAAACACAATACCTACACTTGATGATCTTAAGGGAAGGCAAAAGCTTATTTATTTTTATTTTTATTTTTTTATTTATTACTGTCAAGTATAAGATTCTTGGGATATTATCTGGGTAAGCTCTTACCATGTTACACACAAGGAGGTGCTGTGTGGCATCGTCAGAGAGGAGGCCAGTGAGCACCTCCTCCAGCCCGGCTATCAGCCTGCTCTGCAGCTCCTCCTTCAAGCTGCTGTGTTCAGTTTGGTGCTGGCTGCAGGGGGAGCAGGTGAAAGGAACCTCTTCTGGTTGGCTTGACATCAACCCAAACAGCTCATCTGTCATGACAAACAGACACATTTAGAGGCTACAATGTTGATGAAGATCTGAAGTATTTATTATCAGTATCAGAATCATCATTTATTAAAGTTAGGCAAAATTTGATTCATTCTCAAATTAGAAAAGATCCTATTCTCCCATATACTGTAACTTAACATGGTGTTAATATTATGAAACACTAAAGCAGGAATTTATTAGTGCTTGGTTGGCATGACAACTCTGGATCACTCCAGATACTCTATGAATAAAGTGAGTTACTCACCCGAAAGTCCCTCACACGTGTGATGAATCCAGTGGCTGCACTCTGAACACTGAATCATCTGTGTGTGTTGGCTGTTGTCGCTGTAGCATTTGTGGCAGATGGTGCAGAAGTTACCTGACGTAGATAAAGATCATATTATCGATCACATCATCCATTTCTAGAGCCTCACATTTGAACTTTAGAGCAGACTATTTATACAAATCCAGGTCATCCATCTAAGCAACACTAGACTTGTTTTGTTCAGGGAGGTTTCCACATTGAACTGAGTATGTAGTGAGCATTCAAAAAATATCTTTATCTGTCTTCAGAATAGACAGGTGTCTCTCAGAGGCCTCACCTTTTTCATGGAGAGAAGTGCAGTCAGGACAGAGGTCCTGCTCGTGGTTCCAGGCCAAGTCCCAGGACTTTCCAGGAGTCACACCGCAGCTTTTACACCGAATGCATGTCATGCACACCTACACAAACACAACAATGCCACAAAACAGTAAGCATGAGGCCCTAGAAGGGTTCACACAGAATATAAAACCAATTAATTGTCCATGATGTACAGTGTGATGCATTCTTGACACTTCTGTGTAATATTCATACTTCTATTAGGCTTTATCTCTCTGTGTGGTAGAGGTGTTACTATATATTTTAAAGCATTTACCCAAGGCATGCTGCAGTTCATAGGCTTAGGGTAAGTTGGTCCCAAGCAGGATGGATGGTAGGAGGTTTGGCATCTCCTACATTGCAACACAGGCTTGACAGGGCGAAAAAAACAACAACAGAAAAGTACATTCATTAGGAGTTAATTAATGGGGTAAATAATTGACTAGCACCTCATTAGCATGTTATCACGCTCTAAAATGTGCAAATAAGCTAGTACATAAAAAATAATCTTAATAATTCATAATATTACATGTACAAAAATATGTATTTGCTTGACATGTAAAAACACTAAGATACTGCACAACAGGCATTGCATGCTGCTGATTTGCAATGGCTCTATATGCACAAGTAAAAAAATAAATACAGCTAATAAATACAGGAATACAAATGTACAAATGAATGACTAAGATGCAGTTGGAATGTAATCATCTGTAGCTCTAAGACAGACTTTTAAAATAAAAGTCTTAGTTCTAAGTTCATAAAAATTGTGAATCCATCCTTCAACACATTTAGGGTACTTATTTGGTTTTACATCATACTGCAAGTGACGCTAGGCTGCTTACCTTTGAGCTCTTGCTTCGACGGCCACACACGTGACAGAATTTGCAGCGCCTGCAGCACCAGTTCTCCTTGTTCTCCTTCTGGGGGCACTCCTCTGGCGAGAGGCAGAAACTGTGGAAAGGCTCACAGCAGATCTGGCAGAATATCATCTGATGGAAGTGTGAAACAAAAGTGTTACTGCTGGCACTGCAGAGCACCAAAACACAAACACAGCAAACATGGGCTCGGAGATACGAAGTGTAAAATGTGAACGTAAAGGAAAGGAAATGTTTCTCAGAACATGTATCAGTAACAATACTTGAGGACTGGTAAAGAATTACCTCATGTTGTCCTTTACTGGCGCAAAGCAGACAGACAGGTTGTGGTGTGGTAGGGACAGATGTGAGGACGCTGAGGCCGCCCATTAGCCAGACGTTCTGGACAGCACAGTCCTCCTGGTAGACACAAAATAAGGGAAAGAAAGTAAGAGGAAAAAAAAACACTTTTTTCTTTGGTATTTTGATGGTGCATGATCTCATTAACGTGACTCAAAAATAAGCAGCTTCACAATGATCCCATAACAGCTACTAGTAGCATGGCTGGTCCTCAACATGTCACAATAAATATGCAATTTGCTCAAGTCCTGTTTATTTCCAACACCTGGATGAAAGTATTTTAATATAGAATTGAGGGTTGGGTGAATCAGCAAATATATCAGACTATCAGCGGTTGGCTGAGTACTTCTCCGGTTGTTTTTTAGGTGAGGCTTGTCATTTTTATTTTGCCAATTTAATGGTCCACCTCCCAAAGAGTGAGAGCTTCTCTGCCAGCTGAGAGACAGCGGGGGTAGACAACGTGGAGAGCCAGCATATTTTCACTTCTAACACTGTGAAATAAGGGTTTATCTCAACCAAACCAGAATGGGGATTGTTGAAAGAGTAGCGTAGGAGGTTTTGAGTTATACCGTATTTAGTTTCTCTCGAGTTTGAATGATGTGTTTTTTAACGATGCTCCGCCGGTAGAACGGCTGATCGGCCAACTGAAAGTATGGCAGTAGGGAGGGCCGGTTGTTGTAGTTGAAAATTTAAACATATCGCCCAAACCTAATATATAAATGCCACACAACACAAGAGCAAAAACTCACCTTGAAATCCACGCGAATCTTGTACTTTTTCTGCAACAGGCCCTTTTGGGGAAACCCGTTAGTTAACCCAGTCAGGGCGTTCAGTGACGCACACTCTGCAGGATTCTGGGAACGAAGGACATAGTGTTTGTCAGTGGTGGGACAGTTTTGCAGCACCACCTCTTTTACAGAACCGTCCTCCTCCTCCTCTTCAGGCTGATGCCCTCGTCTGTCCTCCTGCTCCTCTTGCGTGCCCTCCTGTAACTGTGTATGTGGGTCAACAGTCTGTGGGGGTACTTGGACAGTTTTGTCTTTGTCAGCTCTGTGTGTCTCAGTCAAAACATCTGGATACCGCACCTCAGACTCTGGGTGTCCCTGAAAACACAACTTTGACGAAGCCTCTGTCAGAGCTGGGTGCAGCATGGACTCAGGATTCTGTTGAGACGGTGATGATATACATTTGTGCAAATGTAAGGCTGACTGCACCAGTGTCTGGGGCAAGCGGTGCAAACGCAACAGCAGAGATTTCTGTTTAGAGTCTGTTATAGGATGCGGAGAAAGTGGAGAAGCGGGATGCATTACAGGCTGGGACAGTTCTGGAGGACACTGTGGTGTGGAATGTGATGGATGTGAAATGGCAGGCTGCGTTAAAAGCGGGGCCATTATTGGATGCGACTGTGCAACACATAGATCCAGACTCTGAGGACTCTGCTTTGACAAAGGCCAAACAGACTGCAGGATAAAATCAGGCAGACGGTGTAAGTGTATTTGTAGCTGCTTCTGCAGCTTCGGCATTGGACTTCTGGGCGGGCTGGTTTCTGGTAAAGTTTCTCTGGACTCCATCTCCTCCGTGTTCTCCTGTTCCTGTGGAGGAGGGGACTGCCTAAGCCAACCAGCACGACAGGTTCCAAAGTGACACGAAATACTAGTGACATGCAGAGGCGGCGACCGGCAACAGCCAAAGTGACAGAAAAGGAGAGGAGTGCTATGACTTTGAGAAGGTTAGCCAGGAATAACAGTTAAGAAAAGGTAAAGAAGATGCATTCAGCAGCAGTAGAGACACACACAGGGGTGTGGCTTGGAGTAAAGTACGCATGTATCCAGTTCAAAAACCACTAGATAATAACAGAAACAACTAGCATTAACACTTCTTTAGAAATTACTGTCAATATACTAAACAATAGCAAATAATTTGTTAATTTCATATTATTAAAAAGGCTGACTTCTCTGATATGTAAGCTGTACAATGCAAAGAGGCAGATAGCAGGCGAAGAAGTCATCTAACTTTATGCAAGTAAAGACATTTTCAAAGATTATAGATTACACCTCCCTAACAGTACACCCGGAAATACAGATTTGAGGTTGATACGGAGTGAAAATTAGAGCAGGTGTTGTACTGATTTTATTCCTACAGTACAAGGAAAGAGTTCACAGTAAGATGCCTGGTGTTGTTCTCTCAGTTTGTTAGTTTCAGGAGAAAGTTTGGCTATTTTCCCTGTGTAACACGCAGTGTGATTTACACGCATTTCTGCAAGATTGCAAGAATATACAGCATATATAGTAGAATCCGATGTTATAAGGCTCTTAATGAGCTCTGTAAGTTCTAGTTTGTGTTAAGATCACTTTTTCTAATGTAAAGTCTTAAGTCACACTTCCAGTCAGCAGTAAAAATGCCATGAACCCACTTATAGCAGCTTTAGTTTAAATTCTGCCACATGCACATACAGTAGGGCTGCACAATTTTGAAAAAATATTTAATCATGACTGATATTGCAATTGCGATATGATTTTCAATATTAGCGGAAATTATAATTTACATCTTTATAAGATCTCTATAACTTACATCTTTAGTATTGTTTTTAATGAAAAAAAATATTAAAACAAGAGACATAATAAAATGATTATAGTGTGATTATTGTGAGGCTCTGCACCAAACAAAGATGTTTCTTAAGTCTGTAGACTATGATGTGTAGGCCGGGACATATCTGCAGCACCACAGTATTTAACTTAAAATGGTAACTGCGATTTAAAAATTTGCAGTTGGCCACATTTCAATTTCGATAAGCCCTAAGCCCTAACATACAGTGTGCTTAAAGGGGCTTAACATGAACTGCACATGCAGTTATTTATGTGAATTTTCTAAGGTGTATGTGTGATTGCATTCATGCAGGTACTGCAATTAGATATTATTTGCAAGTTGTATTATAAACCACCATTTCCTGAACATTGGGTCTCCCCCAGTAACCTGTAAATAAGTTTGTTTAATTAAAAGGCCGAAGAAGGCCTTTTGCACCCACAAGCATACTGTCCACAACCATGTCTGTTTACACTCTGCTAAGGACCCTACACTGTAGTGAGCATTGTGGACAAATCTGCAGCTAACCCATAAAATGAGCGAAACCAGTAAACCACTTGTCGCTTTGTTTACAATGCCACTTGCTTCCTCTTTATTCTTGCCTTCAAATATGGTGGCTTCCTTAGTTGCTGGCGTGTGAAAGAGGAGGAAGATGGGAGTTACTGGCTTGTGGCACCACAATCCAATGAGTCAGTTATCAATGAGGAGCAGCAGTCGCAAAGATGTTTCAAATTTTAATTTGTATGCACCTATTTTTTTGTTGTTTTTTTTGCATGTGTATCCATGGGTACGTGTCATGATAACTTGACAAAACCAACATGCATTATCAATTCGCAAGCAACAAACACAGATGTGATAAATTCAACAATTGGAAGCAGCGTCTATAGATAAATATTAGGGGAATTTCTTATGAAGAATGTCAGGATTCAAGCAATGCAGTTTTAAAGGTTAAAAAATAAGCATAAATCATGTGCCATTCTTTCAAGACAGAGCTTTGACGGTGGACAAATTTGCGAGTTTGCTTGATTAGATCGGCACGTGATTTAATGAAGTCAAATGTACATGCCAACTTGAACAAGCAGAAGCAGAGAGTCAGGCAGCGAAGACAACATTTATTTATGCTTCATCGTAGCTTAAGTTATTTTGCAGTACAACAGCCTTTCAGCATTGAAATGAGTGGTATTAGAAAGCAATGGTGGATTTTACTGATCAGTAACACTGATGATAAGTGTAACCAAAAAGTATACCAAAAGGCTTATTCTATTATTGTTAGTTAGGAATTTAAATTTAAATCCTGTGTTGCATTACTGGATTTCTCAAAGTGAAACTGAACTCATGATCACTGATTTTCTTAGAGCTGCAACAAATAATCAATTAGTTATGAACTATTAAATTTATGGGCAACTATTTCGGCAACCGCTAAATCAGTTTGAGTCATTTTTTTAAGAAAATAAAAGAAAAATTCTGATTTCAGCTTCTTAAATGTGAATATTTTCTGGTTTCTTTACTCCTCTCTGGCAGTAAACTGAATATCTTTGAGTTGTGGACAAAACATTTGAGGATGTCATCTTGGCCTTCAGGAAACACTGATTGACAATTTCCCCCATTTTCTGACATTTTATCGACCAAACAACTAATTGATTATTCAAAAAAATAATCAACAGATTAATCTACAATGATATTTATTTTGTTTATTGCTACTAAAATAAACTAACTAAATTAAAATGGTGCTACTTTCATGAGAAAATCTCTTATTTAAATTAACAATATTATGTTATTGTTTTTGTTATTTTCCTTGTTTAATGCTCACACTTATGGAAAGGGAGGTCATTTATTTCTATTTTTCGATTACTGGGCCCCGTTGTGATGACCACGTTTGCATAATACTGTACGGCAGATGTATGATCACAGGAGAAAAACTGGTGGGCTAAATGTGTGAAGTAAAAATGATCATTTAACACGGCCAACGTGTTGGCTTTAGGGGGATCTATTGGCAGAAACTGAATGTATTATTCCTTATAATGTTTTCATAAGTGTTTAATCACCTGAATCTAAGAATTGTCGTGTTTTCGTTAGCTCAGAATGAGACGTTCATATCAATCTGCAACTGCTAAATGCCACTAAATTCTACACACTAGTCCTTTCAACATGACTTGAGTTTTTCCTACATCTATCATTTATAAATACGGTACCCACATGCAAGGTACTTAAAATGAAGGAGGGAGTTAAAAGTCAGAAACAGAAGATTAGCAAGGCTGAATTTGAAAGATTAGACTCACTCATTCCAACACAGATGATTAAATTAAAATGTGAAATTAACTGTAAGTGAGATACAGACCTGGGCAAAGTGATACTTGGAAACAATTGTGTTTGTTGTCTAAATCATGATTACTCAGACTGAAAGGTTATCACTTATTTCAAACTGACAATTTTAATTTAAAAAATAAATGATTTTAACTGTTTTTTTTTTTTTAAAGCCATCTATCTGTAAATTTAACAGACTACCAAATAGAAGCAAAAAAACATTTTCCAAAAATACAATTTGACCCAGGTTTGATCAGGTGGAACGCTGGAAGTGAGGAAGGAAATCTGCTGAATGTTTTTACCTTGTTAGCTCTGGGTCGGCTCCCACTTCCTTTAGAGAACAGCCGGCGAGGCTTCGCCGCCTCAGCTGAAGGGTCATCTGGCAGCCATCCGCAGTCATCAGGAGCGAGATCTCCAAAAGAAGAAAAACAGATCTAAGATACAATTCTGATTCTATGCCATCGATGTCCGGACGTAACAGCAATTTCACCATTGAGGGTGATTGACTGTAGAGGTTGAGTGGGCTTCATCTGATCAAACATTTAAATTGACCAATTTAACATGATGTCACATTTACTTTGTGATAAACCAGTAGAAACTGTAGGCAAGAAGATGTCTGCATTGGAAAAGACTTAACTAGAACTACTTGCTCCATGTCGTTTTCACCATCAGCCCACAATACACAAACAGGTCAGAGGATACTAATGTATGTAATCTAATTTACTAATCCTTATAGGCATCTATGTGTAGCTACATTTTTGAAAAGAAACATCAGTTACTGTGCGACTCTACATACTGCAGTGTGCATAATGCAATACTTTGTCACTCCATGATGAAAGCTGTTTTATAGCCCCAAATCTTTTATTCTACTATCTAACGCCTCCTGCTGGTGTTGTCAGGCACCATAAGATGACAAGCACCGAAGGTCTGCTGGAATCTATGAAGGACAGAACGTGCCAAAATCAAAAATAAATAAATTAATAAATGCATAAATAAATAAATTACTTGATAAATAAATGTCATTACATGTAGCCATTAATTCACTAAATTGACATTTCTGTTTTAATTTGCTTCTTTATTTATCTTTTTATTAATTTCTTTATTTATTTATTTGTCTGTTTAATCTTCCCTTTTCTTTATTTGTCTTTTTATTCTTATTTCTATTTTTCTGTATTGTTATTTACTTCATATTTATTTCTAAATGTCTATTTATTTACATATTCATGCATTTATTTACTTATGCACAATTTTCCCCTTGCATTCCCCCCATTTATTTCTACTTTACTTTTTATTTCTGTATTCTTTATTATTCTTTATACATTCCTTTATGCATATCTGCCTCGTTATACAAATGAGGGGGTGTCCCTCAACCTGTGTCACTGGCCCTTTTGTGATACGCTCCCTGCAACAAAGCTCTGAAATTAACATCAGAGATCTTCAAGCCAGTAGCTGCACCAGTATCTGCAAAAGCTATACAGTGACAAGTAAAAACACACTGAGAGGTTTGAGCAGTTACCTTGGTTGCAAGCAGCAGCTGCAGCTGGCTTGACTGACGATTTATCTGCCTTAACTTTTTCTTCTTCCTCTTCTTCCTCAGATTCAGACTTCAGCAGGCTGCTGTAGGAGCGTGGCGTGATGTTACGCAGGGAGTGTTTCCTGACTCCAAGTGCCATCGATGACGATCCCTCGCCTGCGCCTTCAAGCGTCCAGTTCTGTTCGTCGCCACTTGACACGGAGCCTGAATACCGCCTCGCCTGGACTGAGAAAAAAGGAGCCCCACGATTCATTTTGTCAACAAACTAAGTATTTGAACATGTAGTTGAATTAGTTTTAGATAATTCATTACAGCAAATGAGTTTGAACAGGGAACATTCACTCAGAGATAAAAATGAAAGCAGGAGCATCATCTAATAATTAGAGACATACGTTTCAGTGGTTTGATGATGCGTTCCATCTTCGCTTTCTCGATCCGGTCACACTTTCTATATCTGGGGAAGAAGAAACAGTAAAATGGAATTAGAAATAAAAGGTTTTATAGGTTTCATTTACAAAAATATCTTTAACCAAGAGGGCAAACAGTATTTTAGGCAGCACTTACAGAAACATTTTTAGAAGTAAATTTAGCACTCTTAACTCTTTGTCAGGCCATAACGTTAATTATGACAGTACTTGCCATTTTTCGCCAAATGATTTCCTTTTCTCTTAATCTGACTTTTATTTGTTTGTGTTGACTATGATCTAGCCATTGTTGTTTTAAGGTACTCACAATGTAAATATGATTGACATTAGGGCTAGATAACAAGCTACCAAATGGTTCAGTGTGTAGCATAGACTGCATATAAGAAGTGGACGTAGTCACAGTGGCATCACTCATTGGTTTGTGGACTGCCATTTAGAAACCTTGAATTCAGCATTTCAGTTGTTGCCATGATGTTTTTTTGCAAACAGAAGTGGCACGAGAGGATGAAGCTAAATACGTCCGAATACCATGTTTGTAGGTGACGAAAAAGGTTAGAATTAAATTTCATGAACTGAAAACACACAAGTTTTAAGACAAAAACACTGACAACTCCCAGAACAAACCACGCTGTGGTTGCAACCACTAGGTAGCCACGCCCTAAAGCATATCCTGCTTTATGGTCTATTTGACTCTGAACAGGACCATAATTTACGAAATAAACATCATGCTGTACTGAAGAAGACTTGAAACTAGCGATTGAGACCATAAGCTCACATTTACAATGTTTACTGAGGTAATAAATCAAGTGAGAAGTTGGCTCATTTTCTCGTACGCTTCTATATGATCAGACTTCTTTTTGCAACCAGAGGAGTCGCCCCCTGCTGGCTATTAGAAACAATGAAAATTTCAAGTTTAAGGCACTTAAGGCAGCATTGACTTCATCAAGGCATTTCTTCACTTGACCGGACTTCTTCACACCCAAAACACATTTTGGGCCTTTGGCGACACTGCCTTTAAAAACATTTACTAAAATGTCATAAAAAAAACTCATCAGTGGTGTGTGAGGAATGTAACACAGAAAACCTGCACAGCAAAATTAGCCTATTCACCAGCCTGTCTCCGTAAACTCAACAGTCTGACTTTGTGATTGGTTTGACTTACATGCAGCACTGCCGCTTAGTGTTGGGCCCCCCGAACTTGGGCTTATCGCGGCAGTTGATGCACCTCGCGCAGTCCTCCTCTACCAAACAGCCTTTGCAGCGTCCGCAGCGGCGGGAGCGGACTCCCCTGGGTGCATATCGACTCAGGGCCTTCCTCCTTCTGAACCTGTGGCCCCTCCCCCTCCCCCTCCTCCTCTGCTGGATGTGTTCCTGAGAGACAACCCACTGAGCCCTGCCCTGATCAGAGATGTCATCGTCATCATCTGCCACATCTGCAAGCGAGAGACGTGGTGAATGGGTAAAAGAGCCACAACACACGTTTCAAACATTATTACAGTACATGTGATGTGGGAGGTGACATCTTTGGATGCCAAAAACTTACTATTCAGTCTGCAGGAGACATTACAGGTCTAGCTGCTGTGATTGAAAGTGCTTATATACTATTTACTGGTATTTTGTCTGGTTTCTACATCTATAAGTTACTACTGGCTGCCTGAAGTGTTGGAAATTAGAAAGAATCACTCTAGAATAAAGTTAGGTGACTGGACGAACACATCAGGAGACAAATCCATTGCTGCCTTGTGGAAATCCCCTTACCTGTCCTTTTTAGAAATGAAAAATACTAGAAATAGATTTGAACTCCTGTGACAAACTCTGGCATCCCCCAGTGGTGGTATTTTAATGCCAGCTGGCACAGGGAGAAATTACTGTCGTAATTTTCAATGAATAATGTAGCTTGAATAACATTGTGTAAGGATCCGTGTATCCCAACAGCACTAGATGTGTTCATTAGGAGACAAAAATTCAGGGCAGTGAGTCTACTTGTCAAACGGCACTTCCTCACCTCATACTGAGTGACTCGACCACTCGACCAGTGTTGGGTAAAGCTTTCCAACAGCGGTGGCTAATCTGTGTGTGACAAAAGATATTTTTTGCTGGAAAATATCTTAGTTACAACTACATTGAGCTAACAAAGCAATTTTTATGTTTTGTGCTGAGCAGGTTACGTTTGCCAAAAGCTATCAAAATTGTGCTCTTTTACAAAATTTTTTTTTTAGGTTGTGTGTTTATAACTGCAGAAGCTTAACGATGCCAGTTTGAAAGAATATTTTAGCTGGTGAATGTTTTCATTATGATATATTAGCAGAGCAGCTTTGCCAAAAGAAAACTGGCATAAATGCAAGTTTGGACAATGATAATTAAGCACTGAGGAGCAATTGGATTGAAAAACAGTTAACCTACCTGAGAGCATGGCTAAATACAGTATCTTTTTTTTTTTTTTTTTAAACAGTCTGTGAATGATGGGGCAATCCTGACTATAACTGCACTGTAGCAACAATCAATGCTGCACACCTCACAAGCTTCTGAACTTTTCTGTGAAGGGTTCAGCAACATGAATTTAAGTTTAGAGATTTCAAGACCGTTTAAATAGCACATAGAATGAAAATTCACCGACAAAATGACCATTTGTATATCAATAACCCACTCTGTGTTATCTTTATTTCTTGAAGAAAACTTTGTCTTTCTAGCATGCCTCCACAGTGAATGGAGAATCCAAAGTAGTCTCTCTCACACAACTTGGGCAGTATAATCCAAGTCTCATTTATCCCGTCTTATGCTCACTACTTCCCAAACACATACATCGCTAAAACCTTAATATTTGAAACACTTTGACTGCAGAAACAGTCTCATGATTGCGTAGGAACATACTCATCCGTGCGGGTCCAGACAAGTCCCAAGTGTTGTAAATGGTAAGGCTTTAGCAAAGATGCATGTGTTTGGGAAGTAGTGAGCATACGACTGGATGCATGAGATTCAGCTTAAACTGCATGACTTGTGTGCGGGTTTATAAAAGGATACTTTGATATAGTTTTGCAGCTTTTATTTCAATTCATCAAGGATTTACTCTGTTTTTCTATTCATTCCCTGTGAAGGCATGTGAGGAAAACGTTTTCTTCAAGAATTCAAGGTAACATGGTGAGTGATTGATATACAAATGATCATTTTAAGGGCGAAGTATTCCTGAAAATATTTATTACATCACATTTTTCAATAGTCTCAAAACAGTATATAACAATCATTTCTAATGAAATAACTAATGCAAGCTCGATCTGTATAAGCGCCATAAATGGATGAATGTATTAACCCATGAAAAACTATTAATTCATTCAAGTTTTTTTGCTAAAATCAACACTTGCCCATTATGAGCTGATGGACAGTGTTTGCTGCAGGTCTGATGGTGCTGACAAACCACAAAAATATGAATGCACAGCTTCCTGTATGCACCATCTACTGTCGTAACAATCCTCCCTTTAGCTTCTAAGTGTGAAACAGCTCACAATACAAAAACATTTTATAACATCATTGCGTACAGCAGGCAACAAAGCTTTAATAGTTTCCAAAACCATTTTTGTGAGGAAACTGAATTCACGGCTTTTTAAGACATTTCAAGACCTGCAGAAACTAAATTGAGTCATCCTCAATCCTCTTTGGTTGAGGTCCCTTCTTTTGTGTTCTGGACATTTCAACCAGATCCTAACAAGAGAGAATGAGTTTAACAAATAAAACCCTTTAGCATATCTGTTACCAAATTTGATTTATTTCCTTCATGTCATCATGTAAGACATCAGTTCCTTGCTTATTAAACCACAATAAAATCATTATATATACACAATGTAATGCAAAATGTACTGAGGTGCTCATCTTCCTCCACTAAACTCACAGAGTTAGTTAATTTATGCCTTCTGTTTAAAAACAACACATGTAGATGTACTATACCTTCTGCTGCAGGAGAAAAGGTGATGCCCTCTCTCTCGTGAAGCGGCAGGGCGCTGAGTCTGGGGATATCATCTGGCACCATGGCACGGGGCTGCCCCAGAGCCACCGCTGCAGCCCGACACACATGTTTGATCCTCGGACCACCCAGCGGCTGCTCCTGCACACAAACAAAAAAATACTGTGAAATATAGAAATGTTTGGTTGCAAACAGATAACAGTAACATTACTGGAGACCTAAATAATTATTTATATTAAATAATAATAATAAATTGTTAAATTGTTAAATAATAATAGTTTTTAAATCTATGCTTGTCTTCTATTGCACTATCCACTTGCTGCTGTAATGGGTAAATTTCCCCACTGTGGGACTAATAAAGGAATATCTTATCTTATCTTATCTTTTCTAACCTCGCTATGAAACCTAGTCTGTGTGTACACATTACACACACACAAGGAAATATCACACCATTTTAAAGTGCAAAAGTTAGGGACAAATCAAGATATTTCTTGCATAATTTGCCTTTATCACTGAGGGGCTGTTACTGTCTCTTTATTGATTGTTGTGGGATTGATGTATTTTGAAGGTACTCCACAAATAAAGCTGGACTTTTAAATCGTGTGTGTGTGTGTGTGTGTGTGTGTGTGTGTGTGTGTGTGTGTACACACACACACACACACACACACACACACACACACACACACACACACACACACACACACACACACACACACACACACACACACATATAGCAGCCAATGTTGGTTTTCCACTGCTTTATTTACAAAAGCATGCGTTTTTCCTTATGGCTGGCCTGAGTGTGATCCTCGTCAGCACCAAAGTTAAATATAATTAAGAATTACAAGAACAGTTTAGTTTTAGTTTTTATATATTTAGTTTTACAGTACTTTTAGTTTTTGTTTGTTGTGTAGTTACATATACAGCACATACACGATACACTGTTTTTTTTACTAGGCGATATCTTTTCAGTTTAGTTTTTCTTAAAGAATTTTGTTTTTATTTAGTTTCAGTTTAATTTTTTTCACTGCTTATTTTCATTTTAGTTTTAGTGTGCTATAACAACAACCCTGCTTAGCACATAATAAATGATCAAGTTTAGGACCAAACTGCAGGTGATTATGCAGCAGACCGATGCTGCTTCATTCAAACCCAGACAAGACAACAAAAAAATACATATTTTCAAGTTAAAACTATTACCTGAGGACTGATATCCTTAGGAGATACGCAAACTCTCCTTCTCCTCCTCCTTCCGCTCACTGGCACTCGTGATTCTCTGGAGCCCAACTATCGGTTCAGACGAGGAAGAGAAACAAGGTTTTATGTAAAAGATGCTACATCACACATCACTGTTACTATACAATCCTAAATAAATACCCAAGTTAATTATTAACTGACTTATAAAGGTCAGACTAAAATAACAAAATAGTCCAAATCAGAACATATTCTAGCCACAATTTTATGAAACAGAGCAGCAGCAAATTCTAATTTTAAAAGCCTGGAAACAGACATTTCAGCCTCAGAGGTAGCAGTGAGTACCTGCAATGTACAGTTATATACTGTATGCCTGGCTGATGAGCACTGATTTAATTAGCTTTATTTTCAAAGTTTCTTTTCTGCATCTACTGCACAGATTCGATCTTTCATTCTTACCTGTGACAACTTGAGCTGCTTCTGTTGATCAATCTTGATGAGCTGGACTTTGGCTTTCTTCAACAGGTGGAGCATCGTCTTATTAGCTCCGCTGAGACCAATTCGGTGGCTAGGGCCGCTGACTTCCAACGCCTCAGTGTCCCCGGTCACGTCTTCTGCTTCATCTGTACAAAATAAGTGTAAATGAAGCAGCGTATCCTTATTGTACAACTACCTTTTGAAAACACACCTATGAACACTGAAGTAATCACTTCAATGTTAAATTTCCAAGACATTCAACATTTTTCACAGTGTTTTCAGGCCTAGAGATTTGTTTGCATGCTCCAGTAAGTCTTTCTAAATTGACATGTCAAATAAAACTAAAACATCTTAAGAATTGCATAAATAAAAAAGAACCAAAAGCTGTAGTCTCTGCTGACTATTTTTCTCAGCTTAACCTGTACTCAGCAAATAATAATAATAAAAAAACATATCACAATTCCATGAGAAATCTTGTAAAAAAAAACAAAAAAAAAAAAAACAAAAAGCATGTTGGAGCATTTGTAAAAACAAGATCTTCATAAATAATTACATGAGAAGAAGCGATTCTTACTATCGTTGCCTGTATCTTCTGACGGCAAATGTGGGGGCGGCTTCACATTAGTGTTCACCACCACAGCCAGTTTCCTCACAACACCAGGAGAGTCCATCTCCTCCATCGTGAGTTTTGACCGTCGTCTCTTCCTGACATGAGACGTCAAACCATCGCCATCATGTGTAAAATCCCCTTCAATGTCGGGTTGGCCCTTCTTTTTCTCCGCCAGTTTCAAAGTAAGTTTCTTGAGGTTCTTGTAGATCTCTACGTGGCTCGTGCCAGGCCTGGGCTTTGATGGAAACTTTGTCACTGCAGATGGGCTGTCAGACACAGATACAGAGTCACCGTCTGACTGCAGTGAGTTGCCATCATAGCTTGACTCGTGACAGGATGGTTTTCCGTCCTCCCTCTGTTGACTTTTCAGCCATGTTGACAGGGAGCCTTTTGGAAAGGGAATCATTTCCTCATCCAAGAACCTCTTCGGAGTTTTAATTACGCGTGAGGACCGTGCGCTCATTACAGGAGTGGGGGAGTTGTTTGAGCTCTGCTGGACTTGTTTGGGCAATAAGCTCGGCTCACCCTCAGATGGAGTGATATTCTGACTTTGCAGCTGCAGTTCGCTCTCATCCGGCGTCGGTGTGGCCAGAATGGGCTCTGGTACGTATGTGTAAAAAACACGCCTGGTGCGAGTACGAGACATTTGTGGACGTTTAAATTCTGGAGCGATTTTTGGTTGCTTTCGCTTGTGCCCATACATGGATCTGCGTCTTCTGCGTGCTCTTTTTTCAGAGGAATCTGTGGCTTTGCACTCAAGGGGCATTGCTGCCTCCTCTC
This sequence comes from Pterois miles, assembly GCA_947000775.1. Classification (NCBI taxonomy): domain Eukaryota; kingdom Metazoa; phylum Chordata; class Actinopteri; order Perciformes; family Scorpaenidae; genus Pterois; species Pterois miles. Next base: position 8,110,780 of record CAMQGK010000638.1, on the reverse strand, counting down.
CACTCTGGGCACCGGCCTCAGCTCCAGCCTCTGGAGATGCACCCATACCCTTAGTTGTTCTCTTTCTCTGCCGCTTGTGAAAAGATGTGACTGACAGAGCGATTGCTTGAGATGTGCGTCCTGTGTGCCCAATTCGAAACCCCCTCATGCCTTTCACAGATCTCTGTGGCTGCGATTGGTCTGTGTCTGACTCCTCCGACACCTCGCCTTGTTCTTTGACCTGGGAAGCTTGCTTGGTGCCACCAACTGAGGTAGCATCTGTTTGGTTTTGTGTACTGCCTGAGAGTGTGGATTTTCCTGCTTTCCTGATAAAGTCAGCTGATCTTTTACTGCTCTGACTACCTGAGGCCTGCTCCTCAGCATGTTTGTCTTTTGCAGCAAGCGCCACCTGCTTGCCGTGTAGTTTAATGACCAACTTGGGTATTTCTTTGTCTTTTGTTGGGCTCTCTTTGATATCCTGGTCTTCTTTAGGAAGCCTTGGTACAATTTTCCCGATGAGAGCCGGTTTCGGGGTCTTGGGTATAATCTTTTCAATGAGAGACTTTGCTTCCAGAGAATGGCCTGAATCTTGGGGAGGCTTTGCTTGGCTCAGTAACGACGACTGCAGAGCTTTTTGTGGACGAACTGTTGTGGTCCCAAATCCAGTGAAATCTTCCTCCTGTAGAAAAACCCAGAGAATACAACTTTTAAACAGCTATACTACATTTGGACATGTTAAAATGAAGACAGATGTGTCATACGCCTCTTAATGTAGACAATAAACACCCACCATCACCATGATATGGCTTAAGGCTGACAATTATGGAAGGACTTCTATATAAAATAGACAAGAAAATAAACACAAAACAATTACAAACATAATGGATATCTTAAATATTAATCAATGTGTTTAGTAGGTGCTAGGGATTGTGTGTGTGTGTATATACACGTGTTTTTTTTGTTTTTGTTTTTGTTTTTTTTACATCAGAAATGGTAACTTTGATGTTTTTAAACCTGTTTTTTTGTGTCTAAGGGACTATTGGGACAACCATTTTAAAAACTGGTTCAGTATTGAAAGATAACGCTGCAGCCGGTAGCTGATAATCGGGCTGCAATGTACCATAATCTCTCTGGGCAGCTCCTCACCATCCATGTGCAAGTGTTTGTTTCTGCCACTGACAGGCTCAGACTTTTACAAGTGTTGGACACAATAACAAACAGACCGGATTGAGCAAAAGGTAAGAGAAATGCCTTTTTTTCCTCTTTAAAGTCCTTTCCACAGTGTTGTCAGACACTTACCATCAATCAATCTGAGCCCGTCAGTGGCAAAAATAAGCACTTTTAGTGGGTGTACATTGATGGTGCAGAAATACTCATAATGTTGCAGCCCGTTTAGCGGCTCGCAGCTGCAGTACTCTCCCTCTATACTGGACCAGTTTCAATAAGTACTGCCCCCATGTTATAACTGGGGTAATTACAGCTGCTAGAACAATACTTAGATACTGAGAGTCAACTAAATCCCCAGAAATGAGAGAACGGGTCAATTATATGACAAAAACCGCCTCATATGAATACACGTTGACCAGGATAAATGAAAGAAACCATGCTAAGGGACCCATCTGGGGGGATTTCTGGAATTATAATACACTGTCTGAAAACCCTGAAATTTGATTGTTACTCTGTCCTGCTCTGTCTTTATTATATTTTATTTATTTATTTTTATTTAATGATATTAATCTATTTTTGTAAAGGATTACTGCCTGTGTTGTGCCATTTCTTACATGGTACGTGATAAATGGACTTGCTCTTGTATAGTCTATACTCTTCTGACCACTCAAAGCATTTTACACTACATGTCAGCGTTCACCCATTCACACACACATTCATACACTGATGGCAGAGGCTGCAAAGGTGCCAACTTTGCCTGTCAGATTCTAATCTAAATACTCATTCACACAATGATGGCTGTTTACACATCGATGGCTTTTCATGTACCAACCCATTCTAGTCTTGTCCTCAACAGTCATTTGACATAAAAACATGGTCCAAGTCAACTACTTTAATTTTACTACTACCACCTTTTAATTTTAACTTTAACTCTAACCTACAGTATACAGTATGAGTGTATGCGTGTTGATTAACCAGAATGACCAACCATTCAGGAAACAGGACCCTAACACTCTTTTTAACATATTTTTAAAAATTAGGAGTTAATGTGTTTTTTGCAAATTGAGATTTAAGGACAAAAGAAATCACCTAATTTTCATGGGCCACAAATATTGATACTGTGGATAACACTGTTTGTTAGCTTTCTGATAATCAGAGAACTGTACTAGTTTTGACGAGGATATCTGTGTCTTTAGGAGGGGTGCTCGTCCAATATGAGTCAACTTTGAGGGCCCCTGTATCCTGACTGGTTGGTCATTCTGGTTAATCATACCACATCACACCACCTCTAACGCTCTCTCATATGGGAAAAAAAAATCTGTTCAAATCGAAAGGGGTGAGGTCAGAAAGCGATTGGTTTCAGTAATTTTTCACCCACTTCTGGGTCATCATTTGATTATGCCTTCTGAAAACACATTTCAGCATAAGCACTACTGCTTAATCTTACTCCAGAGTTGCATCATAACAGTGCTGAGGCACCAAATGAAGCAGATTTTGGTGTCAATCTGAGTCAACTGCAAGAAATACCTCAGCAGATTTGCTGCCTGTGCAACATCTTTGCATGGGTCTAATTCATAGGCAGATATGGGACAATATTTTCTCTTAAATAAATCAGGAGTGTAGCACTCAAACTACAAAGGAATAAAAATCCTAGCCTAATTCTCCCCTAAAACAGTGATATTTTAATATAGATGAGTACAGGAAATACGCATGCAAACACCATTGCTACAAAAGTTTAAGTAAATCCTTTAGAGCACAGTCAGCCTCCAGCATCCTCTCATTCAGGAACCTGTCTACCTTAGATGCAAAGATCGCACACTGCAACAAATCAAAAGCACACTTCAACTTGACTTCCAATTACTCGCATCCATCTTCATGTACAAAATAATGACTCCATAGATTTGTCAGAGATGAAACCCCCCTGCTGATAGCTACTCCAAACCACTGTGGAGCACGAGTGCGTGGCACTATGTGACGTGTGGCACTCCAGTTGAACAGCAGCACCCACGAGCTTCGAGCCATGTGACTCTGTTACAGTCCACTGTAAAGGGATTGCATCACTGATGTCAGACACTAAAGCCCCTGCTCTGGAGATTAAATAATAAGATTAGATCCAATTTGGCATTATATCGTTATTATCACCATCCTGTCTGGATGGAGCTACGAGGAGACCATCTCAGAAATTAGTCATATCTACTAACACACTGGCTTCTATGAAGCAACACACAGTGTGAGAGATTCAAGTCCTCTCTCGTTTGTCGTATAATATTTATGAGTTACCCCAGTACTTATCAGTTAGGACGCAAAGCTGTGCACAGAGCATCTATAACCTTTGCCCTCACAAAACTCTCACAATATGGTCAACACACAATGCCGTTTTAATTTTCACCCTGCATATCTAGGCTTTTGTCCATGTTGAATATATGCAACTGTAAAATAAAAATAACACCATAACTTCTCACCTCGATATATACCAATACTTTTATGTTTGAAACTATTTCAATACTCATTTTCCACAGTATTGATACAGGGATACCAGTTGCACTTACACACATCAGCAGTTGGAACAGCGATGCTCTGATACCACACTGGACATCGGGCTGATACTGACTCAAATAGTTGGATCAGGAATCGTGACAATGGGGCCGATCTATTAAATAAAACTATGTGTTTATATACCATATACATTATATAATGGAATTTTAATTCCAGTTTAAGTTTTGACCAATTTGTAGTTTCATTAAAAAGGTTATTATTTTAATAATAAATAATTCAATAAATTTATGTTCTATTATCTCTGTGTTTATGTGTTGAATTTTGTTTTACAAAGTTAGGAAATCGATGTTTAAGTTGAGCCTTATGTAGCCCTACACATAAAAGACTGATACCAGTCACTTCAACACAGTGAGATAGGTGTTGAGACTGACGGATCGGTGCATCCCTTGGTTGGAAATTAACTTTTTTGTCCTTTTTTTGTTTCGTTGTCTGCTGAGTGAAGCAAATCTGGCCGCCACATGCTTATTTTACTGCTATCTGGCTGGTGCTAGTTTCCAACCCTGAACCACTGTTTATCTTTTAATAAAAATATAAAATCTGACGCCCTGATTGTTGTGTCAATTTCCCCTGCAGTATCAAATATTAATATATTTTTCAAGGTAATATATAGAGGTTAGTAATTCCAGTATTATGACAGCACTAACCTTGGCTACATCACTCCAATACTGTGAAGATTTCATCCTCAGTGCCCCTGGACCCGCTCATTTATTTTATTGTATATTTAGCAGGGACAATGCACATTGCATAGGCTATATTATACCAGGTATAGCTAAAAGATAATTTTCCTCTGTAGTCCCTGCGCGACGGGCACTAGTGATGTGCAGGTTACAAATATAAACAATCAGTTGTAGTAAATCATAACCTTACACTGTAAAAAGACACAATAAAACACCATACCAAAAACTAATAAGCAAAACAAAAAATAGCAACCACCCCAAAACAAACTGAAACAAAAGAACAATACAAAATTTCCAGTCGGAAGGACACAATCATCAATCCCATCAACACCATTAAAACCAGACAATTCATCAGGATAATAAATTTCCAACTAGACACTCATTCAGTGTGTCTTAGCTCAATGACTACAGACCTGATTGTCTTTCAACAGTAAATTCAAAATGTTTAAAAGTTAACAGATGTCAGTCAACAGGACTTTATTTCAGCAGGTGGAATACCACTGTGCAATAACTCATCATTTGTGACAAAGCGTATGCTTTTACATTCAAATGAACTGACCTTACAAACCCAAGTAAAAAGTTGGGAAAAGGAGATGCATGATGGGATGGATGATTGTAGACATAACACTATGCAAAATTGGGTTTTAGAAAGGCACTGGGCAAAAAGAAACGTGTGGTCCAAATTCAACATCTCTGATTAAAACGTCAAGGTAACGTTGCATCACACGATCAAAACAGCGAGCCATCAGCTGACAGCCCCAACGTGGAGAGTGATCCCCCACGTTAGCAGCAGCTACGTTTAAACTACGACAAGATTATCACCCCGTGTATGTCAGCACGGCGTGGGAAGTTCAACTCAACAAAACGTGTCCGAGGATGAATAAACACAGACATCTACTGGTAACCACAACAAAACGCATTGACGATCATAATCATACCGCCAAAGTTTCCGCCTAATGGTCTTTTCATGCAAACACAGCTGGATGACGCTGATCTCAATGCATGGCTGGTGTAACTTCAAAACAGACTATTATAACTATTAATACCTGCAGAAGCAATAAGACGAAATAGTCACCTATCAACCAATCTGAAGCATAACGTTACCCAGCAGGCACACAGCTAGCTACAATGCCTAGTTGGGGTTAGTGCTCGCACGCTAAGTTACGGCTAACTAGCTATACGTTAGCTTAAACACTCTCAGAAAGTATCCAACAAATTCATTTAAACGTCGTTCTTTTGAACAAACTGACTCGTGTCACATTAAGCGTATTGTTAACCCATCTAGCTGACATGCACAGTTAGCATATTCACCTCCTCGCTGTTGCTGGAGTCGAAGCCCGCATCTCTCTGCCTCCTGTGCTTCTCCGCCACCCCGAGCAGACGCAGCAGGGACGGGTCCTCGCTCAACGCCAGGCCGATGTTTACGGGCCTCGGCCCTTCGGTAGTCAGATCCCCGTCATCCGAGCCCAACCTTCCGCGTTTGGTACGTTTCTCCGACCGCAGCCTGCTGCGCGCCGTGCACGGCCGACCCGGGAAGCGAGCCTTGGCCGGCGCTTGGGTGCTCAAACCCGCGACGGTAGCGGGAGATAATAATCCGCCTCCCGATGCCGCCATTATTTACTACAACAACACGGACGGCGAGCTGGCAGAGGGCGACAGCAGCGATATGAGAGGCAAGATGGACTGCGCGGAGGCAAAGGCGCGAGATAGAAAGGAACCACGGGTGCATCATGGGAAAACGAACTTCTCCGCCCCAAGACGACCCCCGTTCGACACTGAGCGACTTCGCTTGTGTTGACCAGTTTGATGTTTGATAATTATTGTGTATGAAATGTTGAACTGTTATAGTACCAGTGGTGTAAGAAGTATTCAGATAATTACTAAAAGTAGAAATACTTAGCCCTGCATGCAAAAGCAAAGAAGTCTTTACAGCAAAATATAATTAAAGTAGGCTGTTAATTATGCAGAATGAAGTGCCCTGTCGGTGTTGTATTACTATAATAAAGCTATTTTTAACTTTTTATTTATTTGGTATTTAAATATATAACAATGCACCGTATTTTATGAACGGATATATGCTTTGTATTTAACTGCAAAGTAACTAACTAGAATAAATGTAGTAAAATGTACAATATTTCCTTCAGAAATGTAATGAAGTGAAAATATAAAGCAGCATAAAATGGAAATGCTCAAGTAAAGCAGTACCTCAAAATTGTACTTAAGTACAGTACTTGAGCAAATGTACTTTGTTACATTATACCACTCGATAGTAAAGACAAAAAAGGCAAAAATAAATGTAGCTTTATGCTTTTTGTATATTATAGAAGCAAAAATTCACGGAAATCTTAGTTTCAAAATGTATTAATTTAAACAAGAATTTACAGGTTAGCATTCATATAGTATATCAATGCCTGTGGTCGAAAAAGCCATTTCAGTTTAGTTCAGTTTGTTTAATTAGGAAATGAATATTGTTGAAATTATAGTATTTTTATTCTTTAGAGGACAAAAACATAACCATAAAATTCTATAACATAAAATGCAAGAGATGACAGCAGATTGTGATCATTAGTGTTGAACCTCAACTAATAGCATTGATTAAAAAGTAAAGCTGCTAGTTCTGTTCACTATTACTATTTTTTATGCTAATTTCCTCCAAATCATAGCTATGACATAATAAAAAGCCTAAATATATTCAGTTGACAATGTCTCACGAGTAGGATACTACTTCATTAATGACATATATGTATCTTATAACTTTTCATGACTGCACCAGTGGATGGTACTAATTCCAAGTCAAAAACTAAGTTTCCCAAAATTATAAGTACCAAATATATTTTTTATTTTAACAAAATACTAATTTTAGGATAAAGCTCTCTACAAATATTTATTTGTAACATCTACAGTTTCCACAGAAACTGAAAATTGTCTCTAGACTCCACCCACCACTGGCTGCACAGGTAAAGTAGACAGCACCTACTTTGCACTTTATATTTTGCCTCATTCACACAGACACCACAGAAACATACATATTGTTTAATGCAACAATTATTTACTTTTGGGAAGAAAAAAAAACAAGACCCGCAGATTACATTATTAAAGTCCCTTAGTACAGAATCATATACACTGGCCCATTTATCAGATTTTGGATTTCATGATGTTTAAGACTACATTCTCCGTGTAACTTTCACCCTTATGTGTTCATCCTGAAAATACAAAACATCCCCACACTTGAGGGAGAATTAGCTAGTTAGTCTACATGAATAAAAACATTCCAGGTACAATAGAGGTAATATGGAGAGCAAAAAGGGCCTTGTGACATGAGCTTATAGTGGACATAAAGCATAATTATGTACAGATCGGTACAGAGTATTACTCACAAGTGTGGGATGTCTTTCTAAAAGCAACTGAAAAATGGCATTCCAGAGGCAACCTCCATTATTCATGTGTTGCATAACCTTGCTTCAAACTCTGACCATAAAATATTCACATAAAAATCTTCCTACACTAAACAGAATATGGTGCGAAACACTCTGACAATCATTTCACTGAATGATGCAGGATGAAGTTACAGTCTTGTCCCCTTATATTATCTTTTTTCTGCTGCCTTCTCTCCTTCAGTGTGGGTGTTCTGGTGGATCTTTAGGGTGCTCTCTCGTGCAAAGCACTTTCCACAGGTGGGGCAGTTGTATCCAGAGTGGTGCTCCTTGGCCATGTGTGCTTTGAGCTGCTCAGACCGAGCGTAACTCTCATCACACTCTGTGCATGCATGAGCATTGCGAGGGGTAGGCCCATGTGCCTCCCTCTTGTGTGCCCGCAGGGCTGCCACAGAAGGGAATATGAGGTCACAGTTTGCTTCGGAACAAGGGATCTTGAGCTCCCGTTCCAGCTCACTGGAGGAGTGACCCTCTGTTGTAGAGTCATTGTATCCTGCTTCCTCTTCTTGTTTGATCTTCTTGATCTCAACCATCCCTCCTTGAGCTGCGTTCTTGGGTTTACGGCCACGCTTTTTGCCTTGCGGCTTAACATCGCAGTTTATATCATTGGCAAATCTCTCCTGGTGCTGCAGAAGCTCTTCTTCTGTCTGGAAACCACGACTACATTTGCAGCATTGGTAGGTGTTGATGTCATCAGCCACCAGGGGGGCCTCGGGGTGCACTGTGATGCGATGGTTGCGAAGGCGCGCAGCACTGGGGAAGAAAGCGCCGCAGTCCCTGCAGGGACACCGTCGTTCTATGCACTCATTTCGTCTGTGTTTGTTCAGCTGCAAGACATTCACAATAAGCAATTATTTTATCAGTTCCCGAGCACAAAAAACAGGGTAACATCTAGCCTGCTGCGCCCTCACCTCGCTGAAGGTAAAGAAGTTTTTCTGGCAGTAAACACAAACAAAGGGCTTCTCCTCTCTGCTGTGGGTGGCCTGGTGCTGGGTGAGCTCCTCAGAGTACTGGAAGCTCTTGTCACACTTATAGCAAATGAAGACTGTATTAGTCTGCAAAATAATGAGCAGAAAATTGGTTAAAAAAATGAAATCCTAACTCAAGGCATTATTCAAAGATCTTTTTAAAACAAGAATGAAAAGTATTTACAATTGTCAACTGATGAAAATCTTAAATAGAGATATTTTCAAACCAAATTACATCTTCACTTTCATCCAAAATTGTAATTATGTGCATTACAAAAAGACTAAAATTATGCAAAAATTTGCATCCATACCAACACCTGACTGATATTGTCACAGCTCTTTCAGTATCAACAATACACAAGAAACTGCAACACAGACAATTTGCTTGAGGTAATTTAGAAATAGTGTTTCACAGATTTTTCACCTGTGAAATGTCCCATACAATACACATCTTCATCAGAATTCTATCATAACCATTCTGAAGGGATACTTATCAAAATATTTTGTTTCTGACTAATATCGGCCAATATGTTGCAGGACACTCTCTACGCAGATGCACTACAGAGCACCACAGAAAGACATTCCTGCCTGTGGGCATCAAACTTGATAACTCTTCTCTCTGAATGTCACATACTCTGAGTCAATAGTACCAACTTAACTTTACAATAATTTGTGCAATAAATAACTGTCATTAACACTGCATTTATACTGTATATTCAAGAAATATTCTTATTCATTTCTTATTTATGTTTTAAGAAGAAGAAGAAGATCAACCTTTATTAGTCCCACGAGGGGAAATTCAATTTACACTCTATTGTTAACACACACATGCACATACAGGACCCATATACATGCAACAATGGAGAGATGTCAGAGTGATGGGGCTGCTCCTGACAAGCGCCCCGAGCAGTTGGGTTTGGTGCCTTGCTCAGGGGCACCTCGGCAGTGCCCAAGAGGTAAACTGGCACTGGCACTCTCCAGCTACCAGTTCACACTCAGTTCTTGGTCCATGTCGGGACTTGAACCGGTGACCCTCCGGTTCCCAAGCCAACTCCCTACAGACTGTACAGACAGTCCACTGTGAGACTAATAAAGGAATATCTTATCTTATTTATACTTATATTAACACTCTTAATAGACCCTACTTCTCATCATTTTTTAATTACATATAAGCATTTTGTATTTACTTATTTGGTTATTTGTTATATATTGCACGCCTTAATGAAAATATTTGTGTGTATATTCCATATTTCTTATATTCTCATCTTATTTTTCATTTTAAGAAGAAGAAGAAGAAGATATTCCTTTATTAGTCCCACAGTGGGGAAATTCAGTTTTACACTCTGTTGTTCACACAGTACATATACGTGCGTCAATGGAGAGATGTCAGAGTGAGGGGGCTGCTCCTGACAAGCGCCCAGAGCAGTTGGGGGTTCGGTGCCTTGCTCAGGGGCACCTCGGCAGTGCCCAAGAGGTAAACTGGCACCTCTCCAGCAACCAGTTGGTCTTGGTCCATGGGGGACTTGAACCTTAGTACTTATATATCTGTGTATATATTGTAGCATTATGTATACATTGTAGCATTATGTGTCCATCATTGATTTCTATTTTATTACAGTTCTTTATGTTTATACAAGAGTAACTGTAATGCCCCCCAGGGATCAATTAAGTATTTCTGATACTGATTATCTAATCATTTCAAAATTCTCAAATATTGATATTGAGCATAAAAATCCAATATAGGTCACCTAATTCATACAGCATCCCACTTCGTAAGGCAGTTGCAATTCACAGAAAATATAATCACTCGAGCTTAAACAATTTGTCGATTAAGTGATTAAAAAAAATAATAATTTGCTGCTTTTTGTTTTGTATGAACACTACTGAAAATGCATTTGGATTTTTGGATTGCTGGTCAGACTACTACAACTATTACTGCTTTATGTGAAACTGTACTGAGCAGTCTCTCTACTTTATCATATTTTATGGAACAAATGATAAATGGACAAAACAATCTGCAGATTGGTTGATAATCAAATCAACTGGAGTAACAAAAAACAACCCTATTGGACATGAATTGCTAAGTTTGTATCACTATGTGAATCCTGACCTGGCTTTTCTAATTTCAGTGTGCTTTTCCCTACCTGCTGCAGGAGCTGTTTGTACTGGTCCCGGTGACTCTTCCTCATGTGTCTCTCCTTGGCTTTGGAGTTACAGAAGGTGATGAAGCACTGAAAACACTGCAGACTCTCGTGCTGATCTGCATCACAATGCAAGTGGTTTGAGGATTAGTTACAACATAATAACAGTATTAGAAATACTGCATACTGTGATTGTTGTTAAATGAGCTGGATCATGGATATACAGTACAGTACGTGTTAGCTTACAGGACTGGAGAGGGGCGACAACAGGCTCGGTCTTGATCTCAGCTGAGGTGGCTCTCTTCTCACCCCCAACAATGACTTGCTCTATCTTCACCATTTCCATGCTGATGCTTTCAGACACCACTCAGCCACATGGAGCTGTAACATGGGAGCACACTGTTGTTGCAGACACACTGAACATGCATCATAGATGTACTGTTAGCGGGCAAAGCTAAACCGACTACAGCAGATGACTGCAGTGGCAGACGTAAAGCTAGCGTACCCGCGCGCGAAGCATCGGGACGTTTCAGATTAATAATCAAAGATTAGAGGTTGGCATAATTGAAAACCATTCAACACTTCTAAAATGAATATACACCGCATGGGAGAGTGGTTTTGAATTTTACTCCGGGAAAACTAGTTATGAAATAAAGACAAATTAAAACCGCTAACGCTAGGCCTGAGCTAACGTTAGTTGACAGAAGACGGAGGCAACGGACACTGGTCGTCAAGTACAGCTGCAACTGAAAGCTGCACGATTGTTTTAATATATTTCAATAATATTCTCAATCGTGTTGCCTTGTGCATGCTTTCACGTTGTACCTATGTAGTTTAAAGCTGCACAGATATGATAAATCGTGCTTAAGTTTGACTTAAACCTTTGTAAACAATACAGAAAGGCATCCATTTCTTACCGTACGAAACGTCCGCCGAAATGAAGCCGCGGTGAATGTTCTGCCCACGTCACGTGATATGGGAATAGCTGCCAATCAATGAGTTATCGCGAGATTTGACAACTGCCGGTTTACATGAGATGAACCACCGTTGATTTGTTGTTCGGGGCACATAGCCTCTAATTTAAGTTTTTAAGGTCGAAACCATGCTTTTAAATCAGTTAACTATATAAACTCAAACTACAGACTGTTTTCATGTAACAAAACAAAAAGGAGCTGTTAAGACGAACTATGACAGCAATGTACAGTAGCATCTTTATACTATTTATTCTGTACACATTTATTGTATTTATGTTTTCCATAATAATTGCTTAACCTAGCTTTGTTAAACTTTCTGCTAATGAATGCTTACTGTGCGCTATTGATTCATAAATACTGATAAAAGGGAGGAAGAGCAGAAAAAAAATTTTTTGGTGAAATTATCAAAAACAAACATTAAACTGAAACTACGCCTTTGGAAAATACAAACAAATTTACTGCTAGTTGTTCCTTTCCACAGTTTTCTACATGTAAAACACTAGAAAAATGAGAACAATTAAAAATAACAAAAACAAGTTAGCAAAAGTGTAGTTTAAGGTTCATAGAACTTTATTGGTAATTTCATCAGACAAGGCAGACACATCAATGTAAAGCTTGATGAGGTGGTAAGACAGCACATTATCGCTTTAAATAATTTGTCAGTGACACAAGCACAGAGGAATAAATTCAAGGAGTTAGAGGAGCCGTTTAAACCCTGGCCTGCTGCTGCTGGTGTTCAGCAATTCGGCTTTCCATCACAGGCCTGAAGTGCCTGATCAATCCCTGAGAACACGGAAAAGAGACAACAGAGCAAAATAGTTCATTATAAAAAGCAAAAAAATACAAGATGACGTACTACAAACAGTATGTCTGTGTATATTTACAAAAAAGTGTTAATTCCTGGAAGTGGCAAAGTTCAGATTAAAAATGAAAGACATATGGGAGAAAGTACCTTGAGTACTTATTTGAGTTTCCTAGCTAAATCTAATTCAATCCAATACAACAGCCCAGCAATAAATCGTTCCTTTATGAAACATATTTCGTTTTTTGCTGCTCTGCTGGAGCCCTGTTGATTGAATTCTATAGTAATCTTTGTCACAAAAATCACAAAATAACGGAAACTTCTTTCTGTAATGCAATATAATTTAACAGCAACACAAATTGCAGCCTGCAAAACTCATTCATTTCCCAGAGTATAGTATGCAAATGTATTATGACAGTACAACATGCGTTTACCTGCACTGGCCATGCCGCACCATCTCCGAGGGCACAGATAGTGTGCCCCTCAATCTGCTTACTGAGCTCCCAAATCATGTCGATCTCTGACGTCCGTGCGTCACCTTTCACGAAGCGCCACATCATGTTATTCATCCAGTCCACTCCTACAGAAACAGATGAAAGGGACAATTGTGAAGTTTGAGAGAGGTATTACGAGATGCTGAAAAGCCCAATGTGCATAATGTTAAAGGAGCAATATGTAGGACTGACCACTTATGTTTAAAATGAGTAACATCAGTTCAAATTCAAAACACTGGAGCTGTGGCCTGTCTGCTTCTCCTGTGTGACGTACAGCAGCTGGCATGACTGTGTTGGCCTCTGGCCAGAAGTAGTTGGAATCACTTCACTAACTGTGTCTCAAATACTTACTGCCTTGATAACCCAGCTGCACACAGACCACAGAGAGATGTGCAGAGGCTTTTTAGGTTGGGTATCAGAAATACTATATTTATCCCCGAAGGGGAAACTGGGGCATTACAGTTGCTCTTGTATAAACATAAGAAATGTAAGAAAATTGAAATATGTCTGCAATGAGTAAATTGTGTACATAATGCTACAATGTGTACATAATGCTACAATATAAACAATACGTGCAAAGAAATATGTGTTTAAATCAATAAGAAAATGATAATATAAAAATATGAAATATGTACAATCATTTGCATTAAGATGTGTAATATATAGCATATAACTACAGTGCAAAAAAGCAAATAGAAAATGCTTATAAGTAAATACAAAATGATGATGAGAGGTGGGATCTATTAAGTCTGTTAAATAGAAACGCTAGAATGGTTTAATTAAGAAATTAATAAGAATATTTCTTGAATGCACAGATGTAGTATTAATAACAATTAATTCCTGAATTTCCCTCCGGGGATTAATAAAGGTTCATCTTATCTTATCTTAACAGTATTGCACATTTTTTTGCACAATTTTTGTTCAGTTAAGTCAGTATTGTATATAGCAGCTGATGGGTGACATAAGTCCAGGTCCAGTCTACTGAGTTTAGAATGAGAGTAGAATCAAACATTAACGTTATCTCTGTTGATCCAGTTCGTTTGCTTGCTTCCACGGCTGCAGTTTGCTTCGTATGTGCCCATTTCAACACCCATTGCGGGTGTTGAAATGGGCAGTGGACGGGATCACACTGATCCAAAATGACGTTCTGGACCGGAATAGAAATTTCAAAGGAGAACATACTGGCTGTAGCATTGTTGTCGGAGAAGCCAGTATTACAATTTAGTTTCCTTAATCTCAGATGACATATCATGGTCATTTTATAACTTATTACAGTAAATATATTATATATTAGTCCTGTCAGGTTGGTGCATGAAATGACACTTACCTTCTCTGCAGGGTGTGCATTGGCCGCAGCTCTCGTGCTTGTAGAATTCAATCAGGCGAGCAATGGCTCTGATAATGTCAGTCTGCAAAAAAACAATGATTTTGAAAAACAATGTTTGATGATTTCTATATGAGTGACAAATTACGCAGCAGAGGCAACAAACTTACAGATTTGTCCATGACAATAACTGCAGCTGTGCCCAGGCCAGTCTGAGCCTGGATGAGGCCGTCAAAGTCCATCAGCACCTCTTCGCATACATTCTTGGGAATAAGCGGTGTTGAGGAGCCACCAGGGATTACAGCCAGCAGGTTATCCCAACCGCCACGCACTCCACCTAACAGACGGAGGTTTGTTTCAATTAAAAGAAACTGGATTCATTTGGGGAGCGCTTATGTTAAGCCATCTTAATCTTTTCAGTCCATGACCCCCTTGGAGCAGATAAACAAATGATGCATGCAAGTTTTTCTTTTTTTATTTATTTATTTATTTATTTATTTATTTATTTTTTCAAAATCCCTCAGGTCATGACAGAATAACAAACAGCTCACCCTTTAAGACCCAATATGGTCTTATGTACTCAAAAACATATACTCAGTACTAGGAGTCAGGTTAGATACATCTTGTGACACATTCTTAGCGTCATACATACCTGCGTGTCTCTCAATGAGGTCTTTCAGAGGGATGGACATCTCCTCCTCTACGGTGCAGGGGTGGTTAACGTGGCCAGAGATGTTGAAGAGCTTTGTGCCGGAGTTTCTCTCTCTGCCAAAACCCAAAAACCATGAGCCGCCACGACGACAGATGGTGGGCGCCACGGCTACAGTCTCCACATTGGCAACGGTTGTTGGGCAACCAAACACACCTTTAAGATAACAGCAGAAGTGAGGTTGATATTTTAGCAGTGGTTCACTGTGCTCAGATCATAATAACTCATAGGTTGAAAAAATTGTGGCCAATGCAAGAATGAACTGTGGAATACAAGCTAAGGACGAATAAGATTAATATATTTTTTTGTATTTTATCCCACACTATGCACTGGAACTCACCCACATCAGCAGGAAATGGAGGCTTCAGACGGGGCTTCCCCTGCTTTCCCTCCAGGGACTCGATAAGAGCGGTCTCCTCTCCACAGATGTATGCTCCGGCGCCACGCATCACAAACACATCAAAGTCATAACCGCTGCCACAGGCGTCTCTCCCAATGAGCCCAGCAGCATAGGCCTCATTGATAGCCACCTAAGAGTAGATATTGAAAATATAATGCTTTAACAGGATGATTTATTACACTGTCTTGTACAACCACACCTTGTGTTGTAAATACATCTACTATTAGTCACGAGCACTCGGCCTGCACTATGTCAAAATTAACCCAACACAGGAACTGCAACAATACCTGTTTAACGAAATTAAGATTATGTGGATTTGAGCAATGTTCCTTCTCGAACTTTGAGAGTGGGTGTGAAGAAAACATTAAATGCAGCTGAAAGTTCCAAAAACATGGCAGGCAGGCCTCTGAGCTTACAACATGTTGTTAAACACAACATATGTAGAGTTTTCCTAACTTAGTCACATAATTATTGAGGGTAGTTTTAGCTTCATGTGCTGTACAACATATGAGAGTTCGGACTATTTGCTGTATTTAGTGAGAATGATTTGGAGCACTTAAAATGTGCATAGAGGTAGTTGGGTGTTTTGTTTTTATATCATATACAGAGGAATATGGAAAGTAACAGGTGTATACTATAACTTAAATCAACAGCTCAATCAAACAAAACTATAAAAAGGTCGGCTTTATGCTATTGGAGAAGCTGACCTAGAGACTTAACATTTATCCACACATTCCATAATTGTTTAAATTTCCCTTGAAATTACAACAAAAATTTAAAAAGAAAAATCATAGTTTCAAAAGTTGTAGAGTTGTATTCCCAATTTACTATTTAAATACAGACTCAAGAATTTCCTCTACAGGTAGCCTTCCAGTAAATGCTCAGTCCATAAGCTTGAATTTAATGATTTTATAGTGAATTGTGTGAATGTTCCCAGCATGTTATTATTTTTTTTAAGGTACTGGAATGTTTGTAAATTTTGTATGTTTCCCATTTTTTCATAAATTGAATTGGATCACTGTTGAGACAATGTAAAATCATTTCAAAGTTTATATATCAGGTTTCATGTCCATTATCACCTGCAGGTTGGACGACTCATTGTAAAACTCTCCTCGGATGTAAATATAAGCAGCACGCGCTCCCATGGCCCTCCCAGCCACCAGACAGCCCTCCACCAGCTTGTGTGGGTCATTGCGCATGATCTCCCTGTCTTTACAGGTGCCAGGTTCTCCCTCGTCTGCGTTCACCACCAGATACTTTGGCCTGAAGCAAGAAGTTAGAACAGGGTTAAATAGAGTGGCGCAAACTTCATTTTTTTCAACCATGTGAATGAAATGTTGAGTGCATTAATTTAGAAACCGCAAAATCAGACTTTAATGGTTCCTTCTAAATGGCTAGGGATGGAATTGATGTACAACATACTTGCTGCCTTTTAGAAATGTTGATTTAAATATCAAACTACTTGATATTTAAGCTTCGATTCATTACTAGAAATGTGCCAAGATTATTATCTACAATTATTTTGACAAACCTGTGCAAATATTTGGACCAAATTAAAGAAGATGGACTATTCATTCTTCACTGTTGGTTTAGACTGTATAAGACATTTGTGTCTTTTCACAAGAGTCTGATAAAATTATATGAGAATATCAAGGACAAAAGAGCATGTGTCTGTCTCCTCACTGACCTGCCATCACTGGGCTTGTTCATGAAGCTCCACTTCATGCCAGTAGGGAAACCAGCTCCACCTCTCCCACGCAGGCCAGAAACCTTGATCTCATTGAGGATCCAGTCGACTCCCTTCAAAAGGATCTCCTTAGTTTTGTACCAGTCACCACGCCTCAACGCCCCCTTTAGCCTGAAACACAAATATGAGCAGATAAGGATTGTGTGATTTTTTTTTTCTCTCTAGACATTACTGATAAAGTTTTAATCCAACAAAAATTGTTGTCGGGTCATAAACACAAAATACTGCTCAGCACATTCTTTTGTATTGTTTAAGGATCAATCTATTCAATATGTAAATATTGTTTTGCATTTTACAGAGCATATGAGAACAACATCAGGGGTGTTACCTCCATTCATGGCGGCCATAAAGATTTGTGAAAATTCTGTCCTCATCTGCCAAAGGCCCAAATGTTGTTTTCTTAGGAGCACTCTGGGATAATGAGACAATCACATCAACAATGTTAACATTTTATGCCTATTTTTACCAGTTCATTTTTAGTTTTTACAAAACACAGGCCAGGTACCTGTGCTGTGCTGTTGAATCGGGTGATAGCGGTCACTCCACCCTGACTGACAGCAGCTGGAGCACGGGCCACTCCACACACCACTGCTCGAGACAGGGACAGCATCTTTCCTGCATAGAGAGAGGAGGGTCCTTTTATTAATTTTAAAATGATTTAGTGTAGTATTCATATTTTATTTCTCAAATGAGGTATGTTAGGGGTCAGGTATGTTGTCAGTATAAAAAATAAATACAAAACTGAGTGTTAGCCTCCTGTTTTACTTGCTGCTGTCCAGCAGATAGTACCACAGAACCAGGCTCAGGCCATAAGACTTTTGAACTGTTAAGCTCATCATCACTATTGTCACTTTACCTTTAAACAATCACTTAACCCTTATATACTTTTACTTACTGTCTTATAACTCTTTACACCTGTGTAGACACCTTGTGTGGTTTTCTTTGTTACACTGTATATTAATGAGCATTATTAGAGAGAGACTGACATCCAAGATATTCATGGCCATGGAGTGCTTCTCTGTAACTATGCATAATTAAGTACCACTAGACTCATCAAACAGAGCACCAACAGCTCAGCCCAAGAAGTGATATTCCATAACTAGACAGATTATTCTTATACAGTATATTTTGATGGCCCATCCAACTACCAACAATACATACTAATGCTAATACTGGAGTGATGCTGTAATTTGCTGTAATAACAATCTTTTCTCATAACTACCAAACAGATCTTTCAAACCATGAAGCAGCATCAAAATAAGAGTCATTGAGTGAAAACAGACACTGGTTCTATTTAAGCAGCAAATGCATTTTATCTCAACATGATAGTCATTTTTTTGGTGGCGACCAAAACATACCTGAATGGACAACAGATCTTGTGTAACGTGTTATACCGTGTTGTTATGTCAGAGGTACTGAGTTAGCTAACGAAGGTGAGCGCCAGCAATGTTATCAATCCGACCACTATGAGCTGTAATTTCACATATCAAACACTTCAGTTCACAAACAGTATAATTATGGATACATCTAAATGTTTTTACTCTTCTGAGTGTCATGTAAAGAGCAAACACTGACCCCATGCTCTCACAACTAGCTACTGCTAGCCAGGCGCTAAGCTAAATTAGCTAGCATAACCTTGTAATGTCAGAATAAAAGCAGCGGATTCACGACGTAGCGTGCAGATATCACACTGACAAAACATTAAATGAATTCGTGAGTACTAGCTGTAATAACTGTGGCATTAAAAGCAATCAAATTAAGAATGGTATTGATGTAAGTTAGCAAACAAGCGGTCCTTCTTACCGTCGCTACGTCCCGAGTTTATGAAATGCTGACAGGAAGTAGACGTCAACACCGGAAGCTGTCATAAACAACTCAGCTGTTACAGAACTTTAATTTCAACAGCAGAGGCTGTTTACACGAGTATGGGGAGTATAAACAAACACTACAAAACAAACAAAACAAAACAAAACTTAAGGTCAGAGGAGTTAAATGCTCATACATTTAAAGTCTTTTCAGAAAATGTACCTCCTTTAAAACACTTCGAGACTTTACAGCTTTTTGGTTTTTGACATTTTCCAGTAATGTCCCATGCTGCTTGAGTTCAACAAGGAGCCCATGAAAGCAGGGTTTGGAGTGAGACCATTTTGACTTGTGAATGTGGAATTTGTGGTTGCATAACATGCTGACCATGAAAATGTGAACCGCCCCCTTTATATTTAAGAAAAAAAAATTCAAAACAACAGTCTACCCTCACTAAAGGTCTGTGTGTCTGTGCATTTACTAACCTCAGTAACATTACTCCCATTTAGTGCTGCAGCATACTTCAACTCTACTACATTTCAGAAGGACTATTGTCCTTTTTGTAACTACATTTGACAGCTATACTTACAAATCACTTAGCAGACATAAGACTTTGAATATACAAAATATATGATCAGCTCAAAATGTAGCTATATATCATAAAATAATAATAATTAAATTGTATATATTATTATAAAGGTAACAATTATGTGCTTTTATTTCAATATCATTTTCATTTGTAAATGAAAGGATTTTTATACTGTGGTACAACTAGACTGTGTGTGTGTGTGTGTGTGTGTGTGTGTGTGTGTGTGTGTGTGTTCACATAGGCTGTTAAAACATATATGAAACAAACTCCATAGACAAAAATACATTTTTTTAATTTTCATTTTTAAGGGTAGAAATATTTATATTTACATGACATCATCAGTACGAAAATCGTTCATCAGAAAGTTTAAATAATGAAAAAGGACAGGTTAAGAGCTGTGGTTAAAACTGAACAAATTTATGTGATAATTTAATTCTTACTGTACATTACTGTAAAATAGACAACAGATAATACAATAGATGATTCAAAAACAAGGTTTTTTCCCCTCTGCATCAAATTTACCTGGGAAAAAATACACCATCAGTCAATACAGCAATAATAGCTGATAAGAAATGTTTGTTTTGTTTGTAAATAAGCAATTCATTTTTTAAATAAAAATTGTAGACATTAAGTCAATCATTATTCTACTATTTATCTGCTAATTAACCTACTTTATATTCATAAACTTTTAAAAAAATATATACTGTATATAAGTTTGCAAATTAAAATACAATTTAAAGGGACAGTGAGTAATTTAAGTCCATGAGTGGAAAGAAAAATCACAGCTTAATAATTCTGGACACTTAACTGTAGTGACGCAATGATGCAAATGCAGATGTTTTTTTTAGATTACCCTTTAAAGTGTGAGCACTATGAAATGTGGAAATGTAAAACAGCGATGTATAACTGTGTACTTTCTGTCCCTGTACAGTTGGAGTTGTTACATCACAGCAGCTTATCCTCAATGAATGGTATTAAACCATGACTTGATGCAACCTGAGGGATCATTAGTGTCAGCGCTACATACAGTACAGCTGTATGATGCATTGCCCAGCTGGTGCTCCGGAGCTCGTATGATGATGTGATGTGATGGAAAATGAAACTGCAGCATCAGAAAGCAGACAGGCAACTGAAAATGATTCTAAAAGCAGTATTTACATTTGGAAGAACTAGTGTTGTCACTGGTAAAGCTCACACGTATCACCAAAAATGTAAGTTGCTGAAGAAAATATTGATAATAGTGATTATTTTCTCTTCGATCTGTAAATAACACAATGGATCTAACATGAAGTGCGTACAAAGAGCTAACACAAAAAACTATCATATAGCTTATTGAGATCCAAGTAACAAAATGAAAATAAGGTGCAATGTGCAGCAATAATGTGTTAATAATTAAAACTGAGGGTCTCCTAAAGTAAACAGCAAACAGTAAAATTTACATCAATGGTTGCTTTGTTATGTGGTCAAGTTCAGTCAAAGCGTGACAAATATCCTCCGCATTTCTGGCAGAAGAATCTCTCTGTTGAGGAACAGATCAGTCATTTGGGGGAGGCACATAACTGGGTCTGCGAGCCACCCGGCCCAGTCGGTCCACAGCCACGCTCTCAAACGCCCTCCTCATCAGAGGATGCTCCTCCAGGACCTCGTTGAAACTGTCCACACTCAGGGAGTAAAGGCGACAGTAGGTGTCGGCCCTCACGGTGGCTGTGCGTCGTCCTTGGGTTAGCAGGCAGATCTCTGAACCGAGGAAGAGAGACTCACTTTAACCCTTTAACCTTTAATGCAATAGTTCAAAGTATTGGAAAATGTGCTAATTCGCATTCCAAGAGTTAAATCAGATGACTGAATCCACTCTCATGTCTGTACACAATCTGAAGCTCATGCAAGCAGCTGGTTAACTTAGCTTAGCATAATGGACTGAGCCAGGCCAGCTGTTTTCCTGGTTTCCAGTCTTTGTGCTAAGCTACGCTAAACGGCTGCTGACTCTAGCTGTATATTAAAGTGGTAGCAATCTTCTCATTTAATCATCAACAATAAAGCCAATACGCTTATCTCCCAGAAGATTGAATGATTTACAGATGATTTACCTCCAAAATATGCCCCATCATTGAGTGTAATCTCTTTACTGCCACGTGGGATGACAGTGACGGTGCCGTGCTGGATAAAGTACATTTTCCGACCCAGCGTTCCTTCTCGTATAATCACGTCTGCAGGTTGGAAGACTTCGAAACGCAGCTTGGTCAGGATCACTGTCACAAAATGAGGGTCAGTGTTGGCGAACAGTGGCATGTTGGCTACAAGCCCACGGCAGTTATAGCTGACGATCTCCTGCATGGCGGGGAGAAAGAGAAGAGAGAAGACATTAAGATCAGCGATACTGAGAAATTTCTACCATGCATGTTATTACTTTATTACATTCTGATTTCATTTAGAAAGTAGCTAAATATTTATTGACGTTCTTGTCTTACATGTGTGACTAGTTTAATAGAGCTGAAACAGAAGCTGCTGTTTAGTCAAATAATCAATTAATCAAACAGAAATTAATGGCCAACTTTTGAAGATCAAAAATTTTTCAATCAAAAATATCAAACATTATATCATCATCAACATCAACAATTATTTTCATGATTGATTATTTTTTTATTAATTGTTTGGTCACGAATATTCCAAATGTTTTAAAATGTCTTGCTTTGTCTGACCAACCGTTTAAAACCCAGACTCACATTACTATCATATATGACAAAGAGAAGTAGCAGGAAATCCTCATTATTGAGAAGCTAATATCAAAAAAATTGCAGCGTTTTTGTTTGAAACATTAATAAAACGATTAATCGATTATCAAATTAATTATGAAAATGTCACCTATGGCTTTAGAAAATCTTGATGGGCAACTTTCTGCCATTTTGTAGACCAAACAATTGATTGAGTAATCAAGAAAATAAGTAAACATTTAACATAATCGTTAATTAAAATGATCAATGTAAACTGAATATCTTGGGGTTTACTTTCGGATATTTCATTGACTAAACAACTGATTAAAAACAACTGAAAAATAACCAGCAGATTAATCTATATATTGATTTTAATATTAATATTTGAATTATGATATATTGATATTTCAGGCTTAAAGTTTCATCTGTGTGGGCATGTGTCAATGACAGAGAGGAATGGAGAAAAAGCAAGAAACAGGAAGTCAGACATTTAACGAATAACACACCTCCTTCAGCGGATCACTGAGTTCTCCAAGGATGCTGTCCTCGTCGAACATCTTGCCTTGGAATCGCTGCTCGTAATAATCGTGGATCCTCTGCCTTACATCCGCCGGCAGTTTATGGAACGACATGTACTGCTCCACTTGCTTATACTGAAAACATTTGCAGAAAACACATGGAGACGTGACCTTCATGAGGACACAATTGAAATTCCACAGAGCCGATGTCAGATGTCATGCTTAGTCACATATTCTACCATGTTTGCAAATTAATCACACATTTATTAATTATTTGTTTTGCAGTGTTTTTCCAGGTTTAAGTGGATTACAAACTCATTTGTAATGGGCATTAGTGAACAGTGATCCAAACAAAGGTGCCGTCATTTGTCTATCATCCATGCTGCTTTGTTTTGTGAAAATCCCCTAGAAAAGGTCAAAGTAAGGCCACAAAATCCATTAGATAATACACATATTCTCTAGGCATTTGGCACTGTTTCCACGAATAAAGTACAAGCAAGTAACGATATAAATCATGGCTCTGATATTAAACCTCGCTGCCAGAATCACATTTGCATCCACGTAAAGCTCCTGGGACATATTGTTCACTAAACGACTGAAGCCCTGAGTCAAAAATGTTTTAGTTTGTTGATCTCCTCCAGTCAGCACAGAGGGGATTACCTTCTCTTGATACTGGCGATGTGATGCATCCAAGGACTGGACCAGGTTAGTTGCATGACCGAGGAACATTGCATAGCAGGTGGCCCCCACGACCATACTGATCATGGTGAGCCAAACATCAGTCATGCCTTCTGGAGGGTGGGCACCGTATCCTATACAGAGCATGTGGCTCATGGCCATGAACAGGGCATAGGAATACTGTAAGTGCCATGTGGAATTCTGGGAAGGATGGAGACAAACAAGAGGAGAGGCCACAGCAGTGCTGTCATGAGAAAATATGCTTTAGTTCAGTTGGTTAAGAGAGGCCAAATTAATGCAGCGTAAGTGAAGTTTTTGCTAACATTATTTTACAAGTAAAGGTCCCCAAATGATTTCCAAGAGGTTTCCTGGAATTAATGTCATTTAGTATGAATTATAAAGAAAATAAACACAGTTTTACTGGTCCATTTGCAAATAAAGACATAGTTTAAGATTTTGGGAAATTCACTTTCTTGCCAAGAGTTAGATGATACAATACTGTCTCCATTGTAAAATACTGAAACAACAGCCAGCAGTCAGTTAGCTTAGCACAAAGACAGAAGAAGAAGAAGAAGAAGAAGAAGAAGAAGATCTACCTTTATTAGTCCCACAATGGGGAAATTCAATTTACACTCTGTTAAACTCATACATGGTACATGCAGACCTGAAACACACATACATGCATTAATGGAGAGATGTCAGAGTGAGGGGGCTGCTCCTGACAAGCGCCCCGAGCAGTTGGGGGTTTGGTGCCTTGCTCAGGGGCACCTCGGCAGTGCCCAAGAGGTAAACTGGCACCTCTCCAGCTACCAGTTCACACTCAGTTCTTGGTCCATGTCGGGACTTGAACTGGTGACCCTCCGGTTCCCAAGCCAACTCCCTACAGACTGAGCTACTGCCGCCCCACAGGAAAGAGCTAGCTCGACTATTGGTGCTTTCAAATGGAACTCGGGAACTCGTGTTTACGAGATGGGAAGTCGTGAACATGACATGCATTGTGTTCAAGTGGTTAAGTCATGAAGAACACCTCTGCTAAGCAACGGCAATATTAACGTTACAGTCTAGCAAGCTAGTAAGTGGGTAACATGATGCAGGTAATGCAAAGACACAATGACAGAGGAGAAAGATGAGGTCATTGAGAACGTCAACATTTTTCTCAGACATATTATAAAATTATCAAAAAAACAATATATGACTAAAATTAAAATATACTGTACAATATTAACTTATTATACTCCGATACATGAACTTCCATGGGCTGCACGATTTCTCACAACGTCAAGAAAAACGTCACAAGTCATGAACTCTGAGCTTTCAGAAACTTTCCACTTACAAGGTCGTGAATACTTCATGAGGGGGTTGCTCATATGGGCCCAACTCGTAAACACGGAAAACACAACCCCATTTGAAGGCACCATATGTCCAAGGGAGAATCAAAGGCGTATTGAATATGCACTCACCACCAAGTTATTTTTGGACACCCAGCAGTCTGGGGGGAACTCCTGCAGCATAGGCACCATGAAGGTCAGGCAGCCGTCCCAATGGCACAACAGCAGCATCATGCCAATCAGGTTGACTATACGTACCACTGCGCTGGCCAGGTCATAAGTCATGTGGAAAATCTGAGAGAGAAAAAGTTGGACATGTGTTTCTGATATGTACTGTTGTGTGTGTCAATGTGAGCTTTGTCTCTTGTCCTTTCTTTACCTCTTCCCACTGGTGAATGTAGCGGATGAGGCGAGACAATCTGAGAAGACGCAGCAGACTGAGGATCTTGGTGAAACGCACAATGCGGAGGGCGCGGGCGGTGCGGTACACATCAGACGAATCATGCAAGGACTCCAGGTCGACGACGAGGAAGATGTAGTCAACAGGGATGGAAGAGATGAAGTCCACCAGGAACCAGGTGCGGAGGTAGTGCATGCGGATATCTTTGGGGTTCAGGATGATGTGGCTGTCCTCGCCCAGGATGCCCGTACGAAAATTAAAAATCAGGTCCATGAGGAAGAGAGTGTCAGACAGGACATTGAAGGTGATCCAGGGCGTGGTGTTCTGGTCTTCAAAGAAGGTGATTCCCCAGGGCAAAATCACCAGATTGCTCATCATCAACAGGAGCATCACAATGTCCCAGTAAAACCTGGATGGAACAAGAGTGGAGGAAGGTTGAGGTTGTGCAGATGTAAAACTGTGAGCATTTTTATGTACAATTAAACCCCAAACCTTTCATCCACTATTGCTATACAGAGATCCAGATACATCCAGTGTCCATAATCTGACTGACTGGACAGGAAGATCAGATCTCCAGTGCTCACAGGTCAATTCTTTGTCAGAGTAAACAACTCTGACTGCACATTAAAAATTAACTCTTTCCTCCTTATCAATAAAATAATAAGGGTTCTGGTAACAACTGACCTCACAAGTTGAGGTTTTTGCTCCTCATTTAAGCGCTTAAGGTAGTAAAGTTCACATTCAGTGTAGTTCTGCACAAATTCTGGTCAAAACAAGGATTAACAATGGAGTGTTGATTTTGGCTAAACTACAACATATGGAAATTAGAGCATATCTATAGAGTGCTACAGGAATGAGTCTTTCCTTGTCTGGTTTTTAGTTAGATGTCTGAAATAAGGTCTGTGGTTAACACAAGCTGAAGAGATTTTAACATTTTGTTTTTGAAGCCTTTATGCGTCTTATGTCTTAATAAATGGTTAAATGAGACTAAACATCAACAAACCGACTCTTCCACCTTTACAGCCTCGTTGTGTATACTTGTGCTACTGTGACCATTATGTAAATTGTTACCTTTCTTTTCTGTTGATTTCTGTTCTTTTGTAGATATTATCTTATGGAACAAAACACAATCATACATGTTTGGTGCCACAGAGCTTATTTTCTGCACTAAAACAATGTCCATTGGAAAAATCCCATTGGCTTTTTGTTGAGGGAACCCAGGGCGATGCTAATTTCCTGGTTGGCCTACAAAAATATATCATCCCTGCAGCACTCTATTGTCTCTACACAACTATACACATGGCAACGGCTGAGCCATCTAATAGTGAATAGTTGTTTGCCGCTATATTATTGCTCTGGATATAAGATAAGATTAAGATAAAATATTCCTTTATTAGTCTTACAGTGGGGAAATTTGCAGTGTACGCCAGCAAAGGGGATAGTGCAAAAACAAGAGGCTAAAGAAAAGTAGAAGGACATAAAATATGACAGATTAAATAGAAGGAAACATAAAAATAGGAATATAAACAGGGAAATATTAAAAATAGGAGCAATATATACAGTATTGACAATACACACACTATTAACGAAATTGCACCAGTGGAAAAATACCTATTGCACAGTGATTTGAAATTTCACCTGACAGTATTGCATTTTACAGTAGGGTAGTATTGATATTGTGGTGTACTATCAGTGTACAGTATAATTATATATATATATATATATATATATATATATATATATATATTATATTGGATCAAGAAACTTGAAATTGTTCTCACATTTATCAATAAATTATAATATTCGAAGAAAATGTGAAGCAAATCAACAAAAGAAACAATTAAATAATTAAGGCAACAGAAATGCACTGCTGTGCAAAATGAGAAGACTTAAAAGCAAAGAATAAAAAACATGTAGTGTATAAATACTTAGATTTATGAGTGATACATAATTGTGCAAGCTTTACGAACAAATCAAACACATTACAAACTTACTGAAAACACTGTAAACACAGGAACAAGTCCTGTTACTGGCTCATACACGTAAATGTTCTTGGTTTATACGTGTGTGCGGATATGAGTGAATCCTGGTATAATGCTGGTTTGTCAAGTTAATCGTGCAAACCAAACTTCTTTGAGTTGAATTCAGGAAGAGGCCCAGGGAGCTTTGCAGAGGTTAAAGGCCTTATCCCTGCAGGGAGCATGAGGCTTATGGTGAAATCTGTTCACATAATGAGTGAATTAATTGTTATGGAGTTTATTGGTGTCACCCAGACTGTGTGTTTTTTTTTTTTTTTTTTTGCTGCAGCTGCCCCAGTGTGTCTTTATATCATACAGTATTCACTAAAGGGAGACACAGCAGTGACAGTAAGGTCAATTACATGCTTTACGGATGTGAATGCATAATACAGTGTGAAGAGGGTGTTCCTGAAAAACAGAGCATTGCTCTCAGCGGTCTAAACATTTAAAAAAAAAAAAAACACTTAATGTTACATAATTTCAATGTAAATAAATACTTTTTGGAAATTATTCTGAATGATTTGCTTTCTTAGATGAGAAGATTGATACCAACATGAGATAGGCGTTGATCGTCTAATCTATAATACTATTAGGAAGAGAGCGGATAAGCCTGAGAATATGAAACAGCTATCAAGGTCAAGTGAAGTCAACCAATGGACATCCAGGACAGTGTGCCATCCAGGGAATGAACTACTTCACAATGACCCTTACTCTCATAACAAGCTCCTGTCACAGGAGGAACCCCCTCTCATCAAAAATGAATGGTGTTTAGCTCACCGCACCAGGCTCAATTTGAAGACATACCAGAAAAGACAAACGTCACCGCCACTGGAAAGGTCTGATATGCAGACGGCTGCTTTCAGGACGTTGATGCCCAGATGTCTGCGCTGCACATAGCTGCACTCGTCCCTGTCTGCTGCATGTCATACTAGTCCCATTTTCCTATAAGTCTCCAGTGTCTCGTTATACACCCCGGGTACACGGTTTGGGTTTCCTTACAGATTGTTTCCATCAAGTGTCAATCACTTTGGGTCTCTCTCTCTCTCTTGCTCTCAGTCTCTTTCATTACAGACAGAGGCACAGTAACAGAATATGAACCAGACTATTTTTGTTTACCGTCACTCGCCAGTGGTCGCAATATGAACCCTGTGAGAAAATGACCTTCTTCTTCAGCCAGTCAGAGCGGAGACAGAGGAACGGATAGATTCCTTCCTCGTTCTCATTCACGTTTATCCCTCCATCAATCTCCCGTGCCCGTGTCCTCTGTGTCTACACGCTGATTTACATGACTACTTATCATCTCCTCTCATGTTGCTGGAGATTATTGGTTGCTTGCTGCTAATAACTCCGTCAAAGAGTCTAGATGTCATTATGGCTGTTGGTATGAAGCGTGTGCTTAAGTATGAATGAGAGGCAGCGTTAATTCTGCTTTATGAAAACCTTTTAGACATTTTAGCTATAAATAACGGCGGGAGTGGAACAGGAAAAGGAATGTGGTTTTATAGCATTTTATGTTGAATGTAAATCCAAGACTGAATCCGCTTATAAAGTAAGTTTAGTTTGCATCTTTTTAAAGCAATAGAAATTATAAATAGGTTGCATTTTTGTTGTTAACATAAATGACTATCTGCTACTGTTCTGTTGCTAACCTTTTTAGCCATGCTAGTGGTGTAGCTGTGGGCTGTAGGGATGACAATAACGGTCCAGACTGAAGTATCTCAACAACTATGATATGGATTTCCATTCAAATTAGTATAGATTAGGGGTGTAGGAGTATATGAAAAATATAAAGTATCGCAATATTATGTTTTGTGATACTGTATTGTTTCTCAAAAACACTTTTGATTTTTAGTATCAATTTGCTATTTTAATTAATAGTTCACATGCAAAGATTAACTTCAATACTTTTTCACTTGCAAAGAGATGCACCCTTTCAGTTTACTGTATGTGCCCTCTCAAAATAGTGCTATGATACTGGATGTTACAGGGACTGTGATAAATGCTAATGCTGATCTCATCATTTTGTTTTTTGAAAAAATACTCAGATTTTATGCATATAGTGGTGTGCATTTTATACTTTTAGTTTTAGTTTTATGATTACCTAACATTAGACTTAAAAAAAATTGCACTATTTCACCTTGCTTACAGTTTTACAAGACATTGCAATAGATTGAATCGTAACCTCTGTATCATGATATGTATTGTCCAGATTCTTGCCAATACAGCCCTGATACAGATATTCATGTGTCTCAGAGGATGAATCCTAGCCTCTGGTAATCCCCCGACTTTTCATCTTGGTGAGACCATGACACTTATGGTTTTGAGTGGTGTCTTAACTATTGGACGAATTGCAAGTAAGGTTGGCGCAGACATCTGGATCCCCTTACTTTCATCTAGCACCACCATCAGGCCAAAATTTCAATCTGTCCAATACTTTGATTTATGGCAAAATACCTACAAAACTAAAAGCATTCCCATCAGCCTCAGCTGCACTTTGTGTTTAGTACTAATTAGCAAATGTTAGCATGCTAACACACTAAAGCCAGACAAATCGTTTAACCTGCTACACATCCCTGTGATAGCATTATGCTTAGGAGCATGTTCATGTTTGCATTCAGTTCGCTTGCACCTCATGCTCAGAGCAATCAAAGTTTGAAAATATCGCTCCATGACAATTGAGCAAACTGCTGCTAATGTGACACGGCGGCTCCAGAGCCTGTGAGTAAGTGGACTTTAAAGGAACAGTGTGCAACATTTCAGGGAATCTATTAGCAGAAATGGAATAATAATAATAACCATGCTTTCATTAGTGCATAATCACCTAAAACTAAGAATTGTTGTGTTTTCATTAACTTAGAATGAGTCTAGAATATAGAATATCTACATAGGGAGTAGGTCCTCTCACATTTTTATGTTACCTGAAGGCCACTGTAGCTCTCAGATACGCTTGTGAAACTACAGTAACGTGTGCCGCAGACTTCAAAATTGTGGTCTCTGAGTGAGGTGAACGATTTACTACGTATCTGTAGCTCTCAGATACGCTTGTGAAACTACAGTAATGTGTGCCGCCGAGTTCAAAATTGTGGTCTCTGAGTGAGGTGAACGATTTTGTATTTGGCAGTTCATGTTACAGCAATCTCGGAAATGGAGGAGTGAGCAGAGGGGTATTCAGTTGGTTGCAATCTGCAACCAGACCACTAGATGCTGTCAGATCCTCTACAGTCACTAAAAACAAAAAAAAAGAGTGGAGATAAAGACTGATAAGAGATAAAGAGGCCTAGTGATGAAAAAACATACCATAAGCTATAATGTATTCGCAACGCCTCATTTTGGATTCCAGTGAACGTTATTTTCCCTCTCTCTACTCTAATTTCCTGTCACATCTCTATCATCCACTTCTGAGTAAAAGCCAAAAAAAATGCCCCTCTCTTGCTCAGTTCAACAAGAGGGTCATTAGACTCTGAGATAAACAAATTCGCTTATTTACCAATTTTAAATTGGACTCAAAATACAAAATGACACCAGCTATTCAACCTTAATCATTAAACAGGAAACCTGAGCACCAAACTCATGCTATTCCAACTCATCCATTAAAAAGAGGAAGTTGGAGCATACGGTTTAAGGAGAACAGGCCTTCAGTAATCCCCCCTCAGCTGTCTGTGTATTATTGCATAATAGAGCAAGATTGGAATTATAGGGATTCTTATGGGCAATAATCCCTCTGCACGGGTTTATCCCCTCTGTCTGGCATAGCCCTGATGTTTAAAAATTGTTTAAATTTGATGGCGGCCAGTATTAATGACTGCACAGACGGACTGCTTGGGGCATCGCTGCTAAGATGTCGCTCAGCCCCAAAAGCTGAATTATCTGACAAATCCTCCAAAACCAAGGCCAAAATAGAGCAAAAAAAATATATTTTGGATCTTTTTCAGATGGAATACATTGGATCACTTAAACTAACAGGATCAATGAATGTGGCTCTCCCTCCTCATGAACAGGGAGAAAGGGAGTTACCAGCGGCATCATTAATCCAGATGATCTTGTCCTATATACTGTATCACTAATCAAATCCCTTCATCGCCTTATCATGTGCGAGGGACCATGACATCAGCTGCTGTACTGCAGCTACTGTCCTTGGAAAAACAGGATCTGGGCTCCGTCACAGGCTGTTTGGGACGGAAACTGGATGCTTTCAAGGGAAGGTTATCAAAGTTCAATGATGAATTGGGGAATCTTGTGTTGGCAAAAGGTTACTGACTTGTGTTTTCCCCATTCTGCATTTTGTAGGGAAACTTTCCCACAAACAGCACTGACATTAAGGGGAAACCGAGGTTAGGAAACAACATCATCATTACCTGAAGTCACTGTAGGGGTGGATGATCCACACTCCAAAGCTCTGGACCCTGGCCTGCTCAGCAGCAACACCTTTATGGCTGCCAAACATGCGCAGGGAGAACTTGTTGATCCCAGGCTGCAGCATGGACCCAACCTGCTTCTGGAAGTAGTTGATGTGGCTCGGAGAGGGTACTGAGTCATTGCCTCCTTCGCCCTCCTCGTTGGTATCCAACAGGCCATCTGGATCCGCTGTGTAGTCATCATTGTGGGTCTTAACCAAGGAGAAGAGCGTCCTGGTCACATCGGCCCTCTTCTCTGCCTTTGGGGAGGGGGTACCAGGAGGGGTGGTCCTCTGGGAGCCACTTCTCCATCTGGAGAAGCGGAGGCTGCTCCAGCTGCGGTGCCTCGACGGCTCCTGTTTCTGAGCCGGGCTCTCACTGATGTTCCCCTGGTCATCTGTACTCCTGGAGAGGCTGGTCATTTTCATAATACTTTGCACTTTAAAGTGGGCAAAGCAAAGAGGGCACTGTTGTCTCTTGCAGAGGCCTGATTGTACAGTTCACTTACTAATAAAGTTCACTGCTGCTGCCATTTTCATTTCATGCATTCTTCTAGTTCACTTTCTTTAAATATAATACATTTTTTAAAGAACCATCCTGAATCACTAAGCAGGACGTAAAACTAAAATACAATGCAGCAACTGCAGCTTAAATCTATATAACAAAACAGTGTCACCACAGCAACTAAAAAAACACCCAAAAGGTCACTTTTAGCTCTTTACAGTGTACCACATGCATACCGCAAGTCTCAAAGTCTTCTATAATAAAATCAATGCCTTTCTCTACATGAGTCCTCACATTTTAAATCCATAAAAAGTTCCAGCGTTCATTAAAAAAGTACTTTCCTCCAGTGATGAAGCCTCCGGCCGCCTAAAAATATAACCTTCAGCCTCGGATGTATTGTGTCTGTCCGTCTTTGTTTGACCATGAGAGGACGGACGCAAATTGACAGAGAGGGCTCAGTAGCCTCCAATAATCGGCTTGTTGGCATAACAGCGTCCACTCACCTCTCTCCTCCTCCTCCTCCTCCTCCTCCCTGCGCTGAAGCGCCCTCCCTCCCCGGGACGAGTCCCAGGGTGGTGATGCGGCTGCAGGTCTCGTTGCGCAGACAGGATGGGGAGCCTCCAGGTCAGCGCCATCCAAATACAGTAATTCACTCGTTTCCAGTCAACCCCATGCAAGAGAGAAAACCAGTTCCAGTACGCCTCCGCGCATGGTAGACGTTTATTGTCACGCTCAATATTCATTTGATAGGAGACGCACTTTATAATCCAGCAGGTCGATAACCTTATAATTTTTATATTTTTCATTATTTTACATGTTTCCACCAGGGTACACCAGGGTATAACCACCTCATCTTTGACAGCTCACACTTTCTAGGACAATATAAATTAAAACTAAAAAATTAAAACAATCTTTCAAAAGTCCTTAAATACCATAGGGTGCCCTTCCAGTAGAGAAAACATGAGGAAAACAAGTTAAATGCCATCTAGGGTGTCCTTCCAGTAGAGAAAACATGAGGAAAACAAGTTAAATACCACCTAGGGTGCCCACCCGGTGGAGAAAACATAATGCTGTGCTGAGTGCCCTTAAATGAAGAAAACAAGTTAAATGCCATCTAGGGTGGATTTCCAGTGGAGAAACATGATGCAGTGCCAGTTAAGAAACTTTCTGTGAGCTGGTTGCTCAGTCCGCCACTGATTATGATTGTGGTTTTGAGGTTGCAGATCACAACCAACCTAAACTTGTCCTGTATGCCAACCGTGTAGACGTAAAAACTTGAAAATGCGAAAGTCCCTCTCCAGAGCCAGTGTTTGGTGTAGAAACATGGCGGCCGGCTCCGTGAAGTGGGCCCGTTCCATATGATGATATAAACGGCTTATTTTAAGGTAACAGAAACACAGTTTTCTTATTTTCAGGTGATTATACACTAAAGAAAACATACTTATTAATATGAAATTACATTTGTGCAAATACATCCCCGTAACAGCAACACACGGTTCCTTTAATAGTTGCATAAACCATGCATTGATAATTTATAGACTGAATGAATCAATTCATGAATTAATTGCTTAAAAGAAGAGTTCAACATTTTAGGATTCATTCAGTCCTCTCTCATGTCTGTTCCAGGCAGAAACCTCTGATTCAGAAAAGTGAAGCCAATGCTGAAATACCTTAAACCTGTATTCTTTCTAACAGCCAGCAGGGGGCGACTCCTCTGGTTGCAAAAACAAGTCTGATTATATAGAAGTCTATGAGAAAATGAACCTACCTCTCACTTAATTTATTACCTGAGCAAACATTGTAAACATTGGTTCATGGTCTCAATTGCTAGTTATACAGCATTGTGTTCATTTAGTAAATTATTGTCCCATTTATGTTGTACTTAGCTCCACCCTCTTGTGTCACATCTGGTTGCAAAAACAAACAAACAAACAAACAAACAACAAAAAAGATGGCGACAGCCAAAATGCTAAACTTAAGGCTTGAAAACTGTAGTCCACAAACCAAAGGGTGACATCATGGTGACTATGTCCACTTCTTATAAACTGTTTATGGTCTGGCCACTAACAGCCAGCAGCTGGTTAGGTTAGCTTAGCATAAAAACAGGAAATAGGGGGAAACAGCTAGCCTGGCTCTGTCCAAAGAAGTGACACAGTTTGCCTTCCAGCACATCTCACAATTATGTTTAATTACACCTGTGTATTCAGATATCCAATCCAATGGACCAGCTAGTAAACAGTGCTGTCCACAGTATGATCTCTCTCTCTCTGTATCTTCCTGTCTGTGACCAGGCCAGTCTTCATTAACCCGCTTTAGATCACATTTCACCATTACTGGTCCATGCACTCTCTGAAGTGCCAGGTGTCATGTTTACATTTACACCTGTGACTTAGACACTAACAGGTACACTTGAGAAGCCACATTCACAATTACTGGGTCATGTTAGTGTAGTGTTTCACATATCACGGTTAAAGTTAATCAGTACACAGTTTTAAAAATGAACTAAACGTTTTATAGATAGAGCTCTTTAAATCATTAGTGGAAAACATCAGAAACACAGAAGATGATTGAAAGCAAAATGGATGAAAAAAGTGAATTATTATGAAAGCAACTGTACACATACAGTATGAATCTGGCCAAATAACCAACTACACGTGGCTTTTCTCTGTTTTAACAAAGAGTTTGAGTTTGGGAAATATGTTTACTCACTTTCTTGCTGAGAGTTAGATGATACCGCTCTCATTTCTGTCTCGTAAATATGAAGTTTCAACCAGCAGCTGGTTAGCTCAGCTTAAAAACTGGGAACAGTTAGTCTGGCTCTGTTCAAACATAAACCTCAAAGTCCTGTTACTAGAGACTCTTTCCCCCTATGAAATGCAACTGCGGCACAACAGTTTCCCTTGGCATAAATAAAGTTTTATCTGATCTTAAATTCACTCATTGACATTAACAAGTCAAACTAATTAAGTAACTTAAAGTAGTTGTTTCCACATCTGATGTAAAGTGAAACCTTTGACTAAATTTGAACAGTCTCAAGAGCCGGATGTGTCGACCTTTCACACACATGGTAATATTATATTATGATGATGTCAGCCGAAGAGAAATGACACCGATGAGATAGACAAAGAGATAAAGAACTTGGTCTGCAGGATTTTTATGCAGTTTCTGGTGACCCTCAGGCACTGAGAAACTGGAGTCCTGTGACAAAAGAATGACATTCGGCATTAAACAGACTGCAGTCTGGACTTTTTCCACTGGGGACCCTCAAAAGATTTTCAACCCTAATTTTCAGAAAGGATAAAACAAACTCTTATACTGTATGATAATTATTGTGCTTTTTAAGAAAGATAAATAATATAAAGTGGATTGTTTGGAAGTGTTCAGTGGCATCATTAAACATAAACCTAAAACCCACCTTTTTAGTGTGCTGTTAACAGTTTTTCTCAGTCACTTTGGTACATATCTCAGTTCATTTGCAAAACAGTAGAAGTTCTCAAAACAGTCTCTACATACAGCACAACACAATGGAAGAAAGCCTGCAACTTTCATTGGTTTATCTGTCAAATATAATGAATATCTACATGTTTCTGTCAATGAACATGTCAGAATGAGTCCTTGTGTCTTTGTTAACAAACAGGACAGTCAAGATGCTTAGCCATGTTGTTAGTGTAACAGTATATAATGCAGTTAAGGTTTTGATGACAATGATGGAAAACGTACAAGGCTGTGTTTTTTCTGTATGGCACAAATAAACTTCAAAAGTTACACATTACTGTACAGTATATGGATTACTGATTGCAAGAGATTTGATTCCCATGTACATCTTGTTGACAGACCACGTCACTGCGATCACAGAAAACAGAAATACCAGACTGTTTTGCAGCACAAAGAAAAAAAAAAATACAAAATTAGAAAACTTCTGAGCTATTTTAAGGATCTGTGAAATGAACCAAAGCAACAAAAACAAAACTGCAATTTCATTTTATGATTTATGACCATTATTTATGTTGTATTTAATTATTCCTCACTTGATTACATGTTTCTTTTACTAATCTCTGCTAATTTTGTTTTTTTACCTTTTTTTAAATATGTTCTATTGTTTCCCTTTTATCATTTTATTTCTCATGTGCATTAGTTTCCAATTGCTTTATGCTTTATATTTGTGCTGCCTTATCATAAACGTGTCAGCATTTTGACTTGTATGAAAAGGTGCTATACAAATCCAGCTTGACTGTCACAAAGCTGAAGACGCATCTTTTTCTCTTAACTCATGAAAAGTTGGTGGTTTGGAGAAACATTTTGTTTTATAAGGAAGTTACAATATGTGTGCATTTATTGACAGATAAGACATTTCTGTGTCCTCTGTGTATTAAAACTGCCTTTGTGAAATACCACAAGTAACCAACTAGTGACAGCGTTTGCCCCCCCCCCCCATCTCGCTTTCCCTTATTTAGTCCATGTAATAAAGGCAAAAAATGCTGTGTTTCAGTAAAAAAATCCACTTTTATCATCAGTGTTATGCGAGCACAAAACACAACATTTCCTACATCAGTAACAAGAATGACAAATAATATGAAAAATCTAAACCAAGCTAGCTGAGATTGTTTTCCTTTATCTTCTTCACTTGATGGGTTGTCCTTTGGTGCCACAAAATTTCCTAAAAGACAGAATCGTGTGATTATTATTCCTCTGTATTGTATAATTATGCTCCTACAAATGTTTGATTGATGCTTGTGACTTACACAGCTATATTGCTATTGTTCAGATGATCACATATTGGCCTGTACCCCATCGCTTGTGCTCTCAGATTATTGATCTCTTGCATCCAGGCATCAGCCTCTGGTTTTAAGATTGCTGAGTGACAACAACAAACAAAAAACAGAAAGAACAGTTCAGGCCTAAACAGTAACTCTTGGATTTCACCACATGATGGCACTAGTAGCTTAGCATAAATTATCTGTGGGGTAATCATGTGTTATACTGCATACCTTCAGTCTCTGTGCGATCCTTCTCCAAGACGGCCAGCTCATCGGCTAATATTTTCTACAACAGTGTGGGAGAAATGTCAGTGAAAATGACCTGGAAGTTGTGTTACACAAACACTGAATATTTACTTGTCCACTTTTATTACCCCCAACCTGTAAGACGAGTGAACTCTAACAAGAGGCTGTGTTTTCCCCTCAAGGTAGAGGGAAGAAGAAATACTCAAATAGTAAAAGTATCAATCCAACAATTAAAAAAACCCTCCATAACTAGAGAGGCCATCTTATGATGGGATCACAGCAGCCGCAATGCCAAATCAGGTCCGGGTGGGGTTGGGGGCACTGGCCCCTTCGACCCTCTAACTCAGTCCACAACCATCTTCAGACTAGACCTTCATTTTGATTTGAACCACACACTTGTAAAGTTTCATGACTGCATCTGACAAGTTTGTGACATTGTCACGCTGATAATATCTGTCCACAGACAGAAATATAAGTGCTCTACACTGGATCTGTGATAGCTCCTGCTACAGTAGATGTCTCCAGTACCACATTTTGTCATGATGACTCACACACAGACTCACAAAGTGAAAACAATAACAGCAATGTTGTTACGACTGATAACAAGTAGCAGTCCTCCATTCAAACTCCTACTTAAAGGAGCGAAACGTAGTACTGACAGCTAGTGTTTGGAATGGAAATTTCAAAGGAGGACAGACTAGCTGTGGCATTGTCAGAGGAACCGGTATTTCAATTCAGCTTGTGTCCCAACTCTCTGATGAAAACCATGGTCATTTTAGGATTTATTACGGTAAATATAGTACATACTGGTCCTTTAAGTACAAGAAACATCACCTAAATTTACTTAAAAGCATCAAAAGTAAAAGTATTTGTTCTGCAGAAAAATGTTCCATGTAACTGTATATTATTCAATATTACATTAGTAGATAGATAATACTGATGGATTAATGCATTTACTGTTACAGATACAGCTGTCTGGGGTGGAGCCACGTTTACAAGGTCATGAGATCAAATTGAAAGGTTGTGAGATGATTAATGGTGCAGGAAAGAAAAAAAGAAAGATCTACTACACTACAATTCATTTATTTTTTTGCATCTGACATCATGACAAGGAGCTAAAACTAGATTGTAGGTGTCAGATAAATGTAGTGCAGTAAAAATGTTTCCCTTTCAAATGTAATGCAGTAGAAGTAGAAAGTGACATAAAATGGAATTAGTCAACAACACCACTGGCCAAGGTTTGTGTTCACAAAGCACTTAGTATTGATCTTAATATTCATAATTATATTCTCATACAATTTCTAAATGCTGCATGGTTCACTACCTGGTAATAAAAATAAATGTTTAAACTGTGATTTGTTAGACTCCACCCTCTCCACCCCGCCCTACAGCGTTCTATCAGCAGCACACCAAACAGCTGAGGAGCAACATTTACTGGTCATGTCATAGATTTCTTCCTTGTTAGGGAGCAAAAAGGACGATGTTGAAGCAAAAAAATAAAGAAAGAAAGAAAGAAAGAAGGAAACCTCACCGTTTTCCCTTCACAGACATCAATTTCTGTTCTCATCTTCTCCATCGTTGGACCCAGTGTGGCCACCGTAGCCTCCAGATCCTTCACTAGATTTTCCCCCTGAGTCAGCAGCTTTTCCACTGAGACTTTCATGGGGTCTAAATCTGAAAGTTGATCATCGAGTCTCTTTACCTCCATTGGCATCTTTTCTTTTCCCTTGTTCATTAGGGTCAACACTTGATTTTGGCCCAGAATAATCACCAGCAATCCCATAGACGACAAGGTGCATAAGCAGGCCGCAATCATCTGACCCCGCATTGATGCTGTTTTGGTTGCTGCGACGCAGACAGAGAGAAAAAAACGAGAGAGATAAACATATCTGCAGAAGAAGGGGATGGCAGATTTCACACAGAGTGCAGTCAAGCTCTTCTCATTTACAATGTGACAACTAAAGTTAATTGAATAAACTTCTTACTCTCTGAGACACATTTCAACCTTACCTTCCTGTCCGTATGTAGTCCAGTTCCCTCTGTTCAGGTATTTGCCACACAGACTGAATCTTCCTTGGCAGCAAACAAGCAAAGTGTCACTTGATTTGCAGCCCTTGTCAGTTCGTGCTCTTCACTCTGTTGCCTCCTCCCTCTTTCTCAACAGACTGGTTGTGATTGAGTTTCACACGGCAAACAGGTTGAGTAACTCAGGTAACATTCAGTGCTGCTGCTGTGGCATAAATGAGAAATTTGGTCTTTATAAATAAGTGATTTTACTGTGATGGGGAGAATGTCTGTGATTTACCAAGAGAGAAGCTGATGCACACGGCATAACAAAAACAGTTAAAGTCATAAAATATTGACCTCTGTCTTCAAGAAGCAAACATAAACAAGGGGAAGAGGGTAATGATTGGGAATGTCATCAAAAATACAGACGATATTGTTTTGGTTTCAAGTAATCCCCACACAGCAGAGTGTGATCATCATCACAATCATGTTCCTCTGTGTTCTCCAGTGCTCCAAATGGTATCTGCAAGATTTCACAGACTGGAGGAAAACAACCAGAGTTGAGCTGGAGCCTGCTGTCTCTGAGCAGCTGTCAATCACAAACTCCAATCAAACTATCACATTAAGCAGCGCTGATCAAATGTGAATCAATATTCTGTTACTGCAATGACTACTTCTCTCAAATGTTTTCAGAAATATTCTGCGTGTACTGTTTAGCGGTAAAATGGGAACGTTTGTAACCCAGCGGCCATGTTGAAAT
The DNA here is from genome assembly GCA_947000775.1 of Pterois miles. Classification (NCBI taxonomy): domain Eukaryota; kingdom Metazoa; phylum Chordata; class Actinopteri; order Perciformes; family Scorpaenidae; genus Pterois; species Pterois miles. Next base: position 8,070,695 of record CAMQGK010000638.1, on the reverse strand, counting down.
CAGATGAGGAAATACCGAGCACCGCTCACCAGTCGGAGCAAACTTTCTCATTTTACAGCTAAACAGTAACTACAAGATGTGTCTGAAAACATTTTATACAAAAAAAATAGGTATTACAGTAACAGAATACAAGTGATTGATAGCTGCCTCCATTGAATGAACAGCCAATAGGAATGCTCCTGAAGTGACCTGTGATTGGCCAAAGTCTCCTGTCAAGGGCCAGATGTTTCAGAGCCTGAAAACACTGAAAACAGAGCCATGAGGAGGTGCAGAAGTCTAGTTTTCTCTCAGAGCACTTGAATTACAATCTGTTGAAAGGTTGTTATGGAGTTTTTGCCCAATTATGACAATAATATTCTACCTAACACCACTATAAAGGTGTCAGTCGAAGTTGAATGAACCTGACCTGAGTTTCAGTTCATTGTTTAGCTGTCTGGTCCACAAATTTACTGAGTTGGTTCACTCTCACTGTTATCAACCACAGCAGTTTGCAGTGGAAAAGCTCTAAAAACCACTTTACACTACCTGCTCAGCACCAAAGAGCAGATGGAAAACAATGTGCGACATGTTGGTGAACATACCGGAGCATTTAGCTGCTTCAGGTAGTTTTAAAATTTTCCCGAAGCGGTAGCAAACTTTCACAAGAAGAAAAGCTAAGATTATAGAAATTTTGTGAAGCAGTTTCATCTTGTGGGGGGAATCCTGATCCTGAGACCCACTTTAAGCTTTAAGCCACTGTATAGCTTTACCTTTCTATGTATGGACTGCTGCTGTTATCCTGCTAGACTAGTTATAGCCAATCCTGCATACTTCACTGTTTTGCTTTGTCAAGTCAGGTTTGACCAGCCTGACTGTGGTTGTTTGCTCAGACACTAATCTTTGTCACAGTTTGTGAGCTATTTGATTTTTTTCCCCCTTTTTGTGAGACTGTTTTTGGGCAGGTCTTCTCTCCGGTCACTTTTAATTTTTTCATTATCTGGATTTTATAGTGTTTGTGCAAATAAAATGAAACTAAAGATTTATTTAGTTAGCAAGTTCATTGTTTCTTCTTTTTTAAATGTTTTTCAATATGTTATTGTTATATAATATTATGCATTTACAAATTCATTTCTCTATAATCTCTGTAATTTGACAGTTTTTTTTTGTGACCAGTGGAAGCAAACATAATTAACATTATCAATACTTTTCTTTTCCTGCTATGACACATCAAAATACCTGCTGTGAAAATTATTTTTCCAGTATATAAAAATGTAAAATGCACATAAATTACAATTGTAAAGAAAACTATACAATGAAATTTTGTAGGCCTGCTGCATTGTGGTAGTTTTAACTTTTTCATACAAACTGTGTCCCTTTATAGGCTGAGAAAATTCTGCCAACTTGTTGAGTAAAATAAACCATTTAAAAACACACTTTATTATAGTGTGTTGTGCATGACTACACAACTTCTACTGTAATATATACATGTGCAAACAAAGAAGCTTTTACCCTTTGCATTGTGTTCCTGTAGATTAAATAAAACAATCAGATAAAATCTTTATCTCTTTACCTCAAACAAAACATAACAGGTATAATTAAGGAACAACACGCCACATCATAATATTTCCACGACCCCGCAGGACAGCAGAAAGGAGCTCCATTTGATGCTTGTGAAAGGAGTCATGATAGCATTGTGAATTATCCCTTTTACACAGCTCACGCCCACCCATTATTCTTGTAGGTGGTGACCAAATGGCCACAGTGTCAACAAATAAATCACAGTGGTTGAATGTTTTACAGTAACACTGTAAAGTAAAATCGATGGGCACCAAGCCAGCAGACCAATCACATATAACAAAGGTCACACAGAATTGATCTGCATAATCACAGTACATCCTGCTATTGTTTTTTTTTAACCATTTTACATTTTTTGTTTGTTATTGTCCATTTTCACTTATTTTTGTCACTGCAATGAACTCCTTTGTGACCTTGTAAAATATAATTCCCTAATTTAATTCACATCTGTCTCCCAGTCACATCAACAAACTTTACAAGAAATGTGTCACCTGATGCTGTATTTGCTTACTTCTGGGAAAAAACACGCAAAGAAGAAGCTGATTGGTCCATTAGTGGAGGTCAGAAAGTATTTAAGCATCCATAAATCCTGCACCTGAACCCCTGAGCTCAGGTGAGAATGATTTATGTTTCTGAAGTACTGAACAAACTATTTACTGATTGTGTTCTCAGCTATTTATAAAAAAAAAAAAAAAATGGGTGCATTTTTCTTTTCAGATGCTGATATGAAAATCGATGCATTTTTCTATTATGTCTTTCTCGTAATTGAATTTTCTGGACATTTTTAATTAAAAAAAAAAAATTACACTGTATGTAACAAAGATATGAGACACAATTGAGGTTTACTACAATTTATCATGTCCCAAAAGGACATGCATCTATAATGGAAAAATCAAAAATCAAAGATTAAAGACCAAAAGTTAAAATGTGTACAGTTTTCCTGACTTATCGTTTTCTTCTTGCTCTGTTAGGTCCTCTCCACTGGCAAACATGAGGGTGTTTGTTGTATTCTTTTCAGCTCTTCTGCTGACTGGTAAGTTTTAACAAATTACTTTTAGATTAGTTATTTTTTCTTATTAATGACCAATGACAAAGTGTGTCAGTGGGCTATTTGTATGAGCTGAAGGCAAAAGAAAAAAAAAAAAACAAAAAAAAAAGCTTGGACTGCAGAATAAATCAATATATGGTAACTGTCAGCCATAAATAATAAAAAATACTCATTAATATAAACCATAAAACAAGACTTTCATGACAAAACTGTGGACACTAATTGTACGATCTTTGAAGGCTTTAAATAATTGAAGTCTACATTTTTTCCTCACAATATTTTAATAGCTCAGTAATCTTGGTATAGTATTGTTATAAATATTAAAAAGCACAGAAATGGATGTATTTTAGCATGCATGTTCAGTTGTGAACATGCATGCTCATATTGACATTTTATTCTTGGCAACAGTTAGTGAAATCGTCTATGTTTGATGTGACTTATTTAATCCAGTGGAAAAAACAGTGAGGGACCAAAAGACTACAGACATTTAAAAATGCTTTCCAGGATTTTGCAGAGGAGGACCAACGATTTTAACATCACAGTCAGGCACCTGCTGGGTCATGGGCACTCTCGTCTACACCTTTGATGACTATCATTACACCTTCACGGGCAACTGCACCTACACCTTGGCCAAGAACTGCCATGTAGACGAAACCCTCCCGGCTTTTGAGGTCTATACCAAGAACATGAATGAGGGCAACATACAGGTCCCAACAGTGGAGACGGTCACCGTCAATGTTCACGGGATCAACATCCAGATAGTTCGCTCTGAGTTTGGCATCGTCCGGGTGAGTCAGTCAGTAGCGTTAAAGTGCTTCATGCTTCTTCTGTCGGTATTGTGTGAATGCTGAATATTGTGATCTTTGTTGAAAAGATTTGTCACGATATAGGATACATAGGCTTCGTATTTGCATTCATTTAAGTGCAGTAGAGTTCATGTCCTTGTTATTTTTCTGGAAATTTGGGGAGTTTAATATCCTGGGAGAAGTTTACAATCCACTAATTTAAAATCAACACATGGTGGCAGACTAAACTACTGACTACATTCAAAGCAGCAAATAAATAACTACACAAAGGACATACAGTAGCATTTTAACATCAGAAAATGTAACTGAACTGTTGAATTGAGGATGTTGTGTTTGTGGAATTCAGATAAAAAATGTGCTCCTTTTTAGACCCAGTATGACTCCATTTAGGCCAACAAAATAATAACATAAAGTAAAGGACAAAGTAAGTAAGTAAAAGCCAAAGTAAAGGACTGTGGACCAAGCTTATTGGAACAAATTGATTAGAGACCTTCTTTTTGGTTTCTGGTTAAAATTTAATTATAGTGGTGAAACATCTGTTTTAAGCGTCTGGCTACAAACTACTCACTTGTTCATTGTTTGGATTAACTCTCTACTACATACGATTTAAATCTATAAAGTTTTTGAGATATCCTACTATTTAACAAAACAACCAAAAAGAAAACTGCAGTGGTATAATGTGGCGTGACCTTGTTCTTGCTATACATTTAAACATATTGTATAAAATGTGCTATGCTAGTGAAATTTGATTTATTTTCAGGTGAACTATCAAAAATGGATTCTCCCGATGAACTTGAACAACGGCCAGGTGAAGCTTTTCCAGAAAGGACTGTACATCATCATGGAGACAGACTTCGGCCTGACCGTGCAGTACGACTGGAACGAGTACCTTGCCGTCACAGTGCCGGGCAGTTTTGCCGGCAGTGTGTGCGGCCTGTGTGGCAACTTCAACGACAAAAAAGGGGATGATCTCCTGACTCCCAGTGGCTCAGTGGCCAGCAGCGTGGCAGCACTGGGAGGGAGCTGGAGGGTTCCTGGCACTGCAGACGATGCCGGTTGCAAAGACGGATGTGGTGACCAGTGTCAATACTGTCCTCTCAGCGTTGTTCAGAAATTAGAGAAACAAATCTTCTGTGGCGCCCTTACACTAAATTTTGTAGAACTTCTAGGTTGTCAACCTGACATTGACTCCAGCCTCTTTAAAAACAACTGCATGCTTGACCTCTGTAGGGGTGAAACTATGAACACGTATCTGTGCAACACTCTTCAAGGCTACGCTGACATCTGTCAGAGGTCTGGAGCCAGAGGTCCCAACTGGAGGACTTCTACTCACTGCCGTGAGTAATCTAAAGTTTAAAGACTATACTGTAAAGACATGTTAATAAATTCAGTGCAGGAATGTCACTAAGTACATTTACTCAAGTACTTTTCGTAAGTACAAATTTTACATATTCGCACTTTTCTTGAGCCTTCATGCTGTTTTCTACTTCTACTCCACTATATTTCAGAGGGAAATATTGTCACTAGTAACTTAAAAAATTAAGATTTTTGCATATGAAACATATGAAGAGCTTATAAGATATGATGCCTTGTAACAAATTAAACTTCACAACAGTATACACAGCTGAAAGGATGAGTTGATTAATCTATTAGTTGATTGGCAAAAAATTAATTGCCAGCTATGTTGGTAAAGTTATTTTTAATTCAAATATGTAAAACACTTCATGGTTCCAGTTTCTCAAATGTGAATATTTGCTTTCATTTTCAATCTTTTAAATTATTTTGATTTTACTTAATAACATTGAGGTTTGGACAGGTGGTTGGACAAAACAAGCATTGTGAAGATGGATAATTGTGACGGCATTTCTCACTAGATCATTTGATCGATTAATGGAGAAAGTAATCAGCACATTAATCCATAATGAAAGTAATCATTAGCCACAGTCCTACACAAAATAGTTAGCTCCACCTAAACCAACTACAACAGTAAAATACTGTTTTTATTTTAATGCTAGAGTAATAATAATGTTAATAGTCTAATAATAAAATTTGCAATAGTATGCTCACAGGGGCCATGTTTCTGCATTTAGTACTTTTACTATTAATACTTTAAGTACATTTTCCTGATAATACCTACTAAATATATTTTTACTTGAGCAACATTTTTAGTGCAGTAGTTTACCAGTTTACTTGTACCAGAGTATTTCTACAGTGTGGTATTAGCACTTTTCCTTAAGTAAAGGATTTGAATACTTCCTCCACCACTGAATAAATGTGAATAATTGTATTTAAACTGAGCATCTGTCCCCTCTTTGTCCACACAGCTACACCAAAGTGCCCAGAAAACAGCCACTTTGAGTTCTGTGCGAGTGGCTGTCCTGCTACATGTGCAAACCCAAACGCTCCCACAAAATGCAACGCCACCTGTGTGGAGACATGTGTCTGTAACGACGGCTTCGTCCACAGTGGCATCAAGTGTGTCCCCAAGGCGCAGTGCGGCTGCATGTACGAGGGTCACTATGTGGAAGCTGGAGCTTCCTTCTGGGGTGATGAGAGCTGCACCAAGCGCTACACATGCTCCGCTGGTGGACGTCTATCTTCCAATCGGACCAGCTGTCCCACTGGGCAGCAGTGCCAAGTGATGGAGGGGATCAGAGGTTGCTATCCTGTCAGCTACGGCACGTGTATGGTATCTGGCGACCCACACTTTGTGACCTTTGATGGAGAGCGCTACAACTTCCAGGGCACTTGTGCGTATCAGATGGCTGCCGTCTCCTCTAATCAAACTAGCCTGGAACATTTTAGTGTTGTGTTGCAGAACAATGGACAAGATAAGAAGATCGGTTCCGTTGTACAGCTAGTGGAGGTCAAAGTGGACGGGTACATCATTGTCATCAGCAAAGAGCACCCTGACGCTGTTGTGGTAACAAATTTTCTAAAAAAAACATCACACTTGTAGGGCTGCAACTAATGACATGTACTAATTCATACATGTACTAATTTACTAATTACACATATTATTCATTGAATGTACAAATTACTTTATGAATCTTTTTTTCCTATTTCATTATTATCTTTTTAAGGTCAATGGTGAGCTCTCAAACCTCCCTCTAACACTGAACAGCAATAAACTCCATCTTTACCAGAGCGGCTGGTTTGCTGTTATCGAGACAGACTCTGGAGTGAAGGTGTACTATGACTGGAACAGTGTAGTATTTGTCACTGTTCCCAGTACGTACATGGGCGAAATGCAAGGTCTTTGTGGCAATTACAACCTCAACCCCAAAGATGACATGCAGATGAGAGATGGGAAACAAGCCGCCACTTCTGAGGAGCTCGGTCAAAGCTGGAAAGTCGCCACAATCCCTGGCTGCGTAGACGGCTGCAGGGTCCCCTGCCCTGGCTGTAACGCCACCCAGAAAGAAACCTACAACACTAACAGCTACTGTGGCCTCATCAGCGACCCCGCGGGCCCATTCCGTGACTGCCACGCTAAGGTCGACCCCACAGGTTTCCTCAGTGACTGTGTGAATGATGTCTGTCTTTACGAGGGCAGCAGGAACATACAGTGCAAGACTTTGACCGCCTATACAGCCGCATGCCAGCTGAATGGAGCCACAGTGTATACCTGGAGGTCAGCTCAGTTCTGTGGTAAGGACATCTACTATTTATCAGATTCTTGTGAATTTCTTTAACGATTATGCTGCTTAAACACTTCTGACCCTGTTTTCCTCCTAGATGCCCAGTGTCCATCAAATAGTCATTATGAGCTCTGTAGCAGCGGCTGTCTCAGGTCATGTCAGACCAACTCAAACTGTGGAGCTACGTGCATGGAAGGATGTGTCTGTGATGAGGGATACCTGCTAAGTGGAGGTAAATGTGTGCCTGCCAACCAGTGTGGCTGCACATATGAGGGCAAATACTACCAGCACGGACAGGTCTTCTACCCTGATGCGCTTTGTCAGAAGGAATGCATCTGTAACGGCACAGTAAGAATGACATGAACAGAGAGTACGAAGAAGTTATCTGTGTTTACTTTTCCATGATCTGTTTGGAGCAATGGGAATGCATTTTAAGGCACACTATTTTCATCAATGATCAAGCAGGTATGTCTTTCATATAAGGTGCAGTGTATGCCATCCTCTTGTGGTCCAAATGAGAAGTGTGAGATGAAGAATTTCGTGCGATCGTGTCAGCCTTTGAGAACAGGAGTGTGCTCCATCTCTGGTGATCCACATTATATGACCTTTGACAACACCACCTATGACTTCCAAGGCACCTGCACCTACATCGCAGCTGAAAGCTGCCACCTGAGCGGCACGCAGCTCACCAAGTTCTCTGTGGCGGTGGAGAATGTGAAGTGGTATGCTTTGTCCGATAATCCCAAAGTGTCAGTGACAAAGCTCGTAGCGGTAGAAGTTTACGGAACCGTCTTGATACTACGCAACAACGAAATCAATATGGTTTGGGTACGTCACTAATATCGTCATTGTTTTAAGCAGAAACCAATGTTTTACACTAATAACTTATCAAATGTCTATGTGAAAACAAAGTTACAGTGTGAAGGGGGTCGCTTTTCACAACTTGCTTCCGCTCCCTAAGTGACCAAAAGAAAAAAAATCTAGAAAAGTGAGTGAAGTCTAGAGTGAAGGTACATCATCATATCACATGATAATCACATGCAGTTTGGGGCAAAAACCGTGCCCTTTTTTAATGCTTATAAATGGATATTTTGAGAATTTTAATCAGAATATTTCTGCATACAGGGGTCCCTAAACAGCAGACCTACATAAATTGGGTATGAATGGAAAGCTGAGACTCTTGTGGATCCAATGAGCCCAATTGTACTCATGTGTGATGATGTTAGTCCCCATAGTAGCCGTTTCATTGAAGTGAGAGCATTTTTTTTTTAAACTTGACCTCGGGGTCGCCATCCATCTTCTGAAAAACACAATTCTTGCAGAAATCTCAAAATGTCAAAAGTTTTTGATACCAAATCACAGCATGGCTTTTTCTATCGTGTTCCAAAGGTTTTGGTGTCTTAACATGGTATTTTGGAGGGATTACTGATCATTTTTATCAATTCTTGAGTGGTAAAAAATTATTCAATTAAGTACCAGAACTGAAATAAATGGTATCAATGCAAAAACAATGGTATCAATGCAAAAATTGCAGAAACAATAAGATCTTAGTGAGCATGAGGATGAGTATCATACGCTTCTATCATAATGTTCTATACACTTTCACAGTTTTTTTTAATTAATCAATTAATTTTTATTTCTGAGTTATGACTAAAACAACTTCATACAGTGCTGAGCTGCATCTTAAATTAATCTAAATGCTCCCAGCTTTCAGGAGATGTACACCATTTCTATGTGACATCCACTGCTGACCTGCTTTCTCCCCCTAAGGCCCACCTGTACCCCCTAAAAATGGGTCTTCTGTGGGTCTCAAGGTGGTTAAGGACTTAAGGACGAATTAAAATAACGACAATAACGGACATAATAAACAGTCATAATGGACACAAATGCTCATGATCATTAAATTTAACTGAATTACAGTACATATATGTTAAATGAGAGGTAATGATGGAATGATAATCAAAGCATTATTCTCTGCAGGTAAATGGGCTGCTACATCACCTTCCATTAAACCTCCACAATGGTGCCGTGAAGGTTTATCAGGAAGGGCTAAATGATGTTATTACGACGGACTTTGACCTGAGGGTCACGTATGATCTGATCTATCACGTCACTGTCACTGTCCCTGGAAACTACCATGGCAGAACCTGTGGCCTGTGTGGCAATTTTAACAATGACAAGGCAGATGAGTTCCAGCTGCCGGATGGAAATGTGACCAAAGACTTTCAGGCCTTTGGAGCATCGTGGAAAGTACCTGTGCCTGGAGCGGTCTGTGAAGATGGCTGCCGTGGCGACCAGTGCCCCAAATGTGACGAATCTAAAAAAGCTGCGATAGAGGCAAAATGCGCCCTTATCACCAATCCCAAAGGTCCATTTGCTGCTTGCCATGATGTAATTGACCCCGCAGCCTACTTCAGAAATTGTGTCTATGATGTTTGCATGGCCAAAGATGAGGAGCGCATGCTGTGTTCCAGTATTACTGCATATATGTTAGACTGCCAGAGCTTTGGCGCAGAGATTAACAACTGGAGAAGTGCTTCTTTCTGCCGTGAGTCTGCACTTTTTTAAAAAACTTTTTTACCCTAATATTCATCTCTATCTCAACATCTGTTCAACTCATTTACATTCCTACACTCCTAAATCCTATTATATGATTACAGCATTTACATGCAAGGCTGGCAGCCATTATGAAACCTGTGCACTGCCCTGTACCTCTCCATGTCCTGGTCTCCGTGACACCCTCACATGCACTATGACTTGTGCTGAGGGTTGTGCATGCGATAAAGGCTACTACTACAATGGAACTGGCTGTGTGCCCTTAGACCAGTGCAGCTGCTTTTTCAATGGCGAAACTTACAAGGTGAGAAGATAATATGCAGTATTTATTTATATATTACAGGTAGGCTCAATCTGATAAAGTGAACCCGGATGTTATTCGGTCTATTGATAAAGAATTCCTGCTTCTCAGAAAGGCTTGTTACAAGGCTTAAAGAGTGCTGGACTGCCACACTCAACTTTTCATGTTTTCATTTTGAGCATGTTGGCTGCAAGGTTTGTACTGTCGCCTCACAGCAGGAGTGCCGCAGGTTCGATTCTGTTTTGGGGTTTTTCTGCGTGGAGTTTGCATGTTCACCCCGTGTTGGCATGGGTTTTCTCCGGTCTCCAGCTTCCTCCCACAGTCCAAAGACATGCAGGTTAGGTGTGAATGTGAGCATGAATGGTTGTCTGTCTCTATGTGCCCTGTGATGGACTAGCGACCTGTCCAGGGCGAACCCCACCTTCACCCAATGCCAGCTGGGATCGGCTCCAGCCCCCCTACGACCCCTAACGGGATAAGCGGTTGAAGATGGATGGATGGATGGATTTTGAGCATGTTAGCATGCTGAGTAGCATTTAGCTCAAATCACTGCTGTGCCTATGTACAACTTCACAGAACTGCTAACATGGCTATAGACTGTTAAGCCTACTTTCTGCATGGAAGGTTGCACGAACATGAGCTGACATGAAATGGTTACGAGAACATGTTTGGATCCTTTATAAACTCAGTGTGGGTTTCTCTTTTTGGCAAACCAATATTCCCCTAAACGGTACGGGGCAGTGTATGGATGACTCATGTCTATAACGCGGTTTCATGGACAAGTATTTTATTCTTTACAAAATGGCAACCCAAGAGGAGGAGCTACTGTGTTTATTGCTAATCCTGCAGTGACAGAGGAGAAGATGGTGCAAACAGGCCCTAAATAAACAGGTGAGACTAGGCGGAGTACAACATACTTGTGAGGCCGATGCACTTCCTCACTTCTGCCACCAGCAGCTTCTTAAAGGTCTGTTTTCTCCGCCTATCCCTGCAGTTAGAAAATGTTGTGAACAGAGAGGAGAAACCCCGCCACACAGGAGCCCTGCAAGGGGCGTTTCTGATGGTGTGATGTAACCTTGGCCATGTGGACTCTCACAGAAGCGTCAAGCTTAAATCAAGCTTCAGTCTTGCTGCCTTACTGGTGCATTTTTTCAAGAGTTCACCTCCACCATTTCATTTAAAATGCTGGTGATGTGTACACTAACATGTACCCCCAACTACATTACACTCTAGAATAGTAAACGAGTATGAGTATAGTAATGCCCCTTTTAGCATTAACCTAAGCGTGTGTATTGTTGCAGGTTGGAGAGTCCATTGTAACTGATGACTGTCATAGGATTAACACCTGCCAGGCCTCAGGAGTAGTTCTGTCCAAAAACATGACATGTGACCCCAGCGAGAGCTGCCTGGTCAAAAACGGGAAGATGGGTTGCTACATTCAGCACTGCTTTTTGGACGCCAATGGGACCCTCACTGACTTTAACGGTCAAGGTGGTACCATAACAACGCCAGGAGCCTATGAGATTATCCAGAACTGCGACGTCTCTACCGCATCAGTCTGGTTCAGGGTGGTGGTGAAGTTGGAGATGTGCACTCCTGGTGTCAACGCAATTGCAGCTGTGTATGTGTTCTTCAATGAAGTGATGATCACAGTCGACCACAAACATGACATCTGGGTAGGTGTCTGACTAAAGATACGACATTAATGTTACATTGAAATGAATGTGTTACTGTAAAGTGTTAAATCTGTGTTCACAGATAAATGGAAGAACCATGACTCAAACCACTTTCTCCCAGAACAATGTAAAGGTGGTGGTTTCTGACAATACAGTGAAAATTAACAGCCCTAGCATTCAGGTGTACTTTAGTTCAACTAATGAACTTGCCATTAGTGTCAGTGACGAAGTAGCTGGTGTGGTATGTGGGGCATGTGGGACGATCCAGCCCACTGCCTTTGCGTCACTGAACTTTGGGCAGTGGACAGCTCCTGATTTCCCCCAATGGTAAGTCACATAAATGACCTATAAATAATGACACAAAGAGTAGAAACAGACAACTTAGCTCAAATTTGCATCAAAGACTGAGTGCACCAATTTCCACACTTGTATTTTTCCACTTTCTACAAAAAAACATCACACAAATCAAGCATCAAACTACACATAATTGTCACTTTTTTCAGATGATTAATATTGTTGTCATTATCATTATTTCTTCATATGATTAATGTTATTGTCATTACTATTATTTCTTCTTCTTCTTCCTATATCATATGCAGATCATATAATAATATATTTATTTACATGTGCTTTTATTAGCAGAAATGTCAACTTCACAATTTGACAAATAATTTTTCTGTTTCTTTTTCAGTGGTTAGCAAATTTTAGTCCTGTCACCTTTTTATCAACTGCATTGATCAACATCCTTCAGCGCGAACCAGACTGACGGCATCACTGATTCATGAAATTATCTTTATTTATAGAGAGAATCCTATATGCATGTAAATCCCTTTCTTGTCAAAATTCTGAAAAATATGCTTTTCTCGAAAAACATCTGTAACAAAAGAGCTTCCAACTTTGTTATTTTTCTTGGGAATAAATATAAACATATCAACCACTGAAAATAATTATATGAATCTTACTGTGTACTCAACTAAACAGGTTTGTTTGTTTGTGTAACTATGATAATCTGATCCAATCTGTCTATCCAACCATTATATCAACTGCTGTACCATTCCCATGTTCACTTAAAATGCATCTGAAATCACATCCTTTCATCCCTTTTTGCCATGAAAAGTTAACATTTTTGAATGATTTTCAAAAATGTCAGTAGCTGGGGGAGTGTCTGTGTATGAGTAGGGCAACAAGAGACAAAGTAAGCAAACTTGTGCTGTAGCTGACAAGTCATGGGCAGGCAGTGCTTTGTAAGCAGTATGGTGCTGGAAAATAAGGACAGCATCTAAATGGACAGAAGGGATTTCAAATGTAGTTATAATAAATAACTGTGCATATACTCATTTTGTCTATAAAATATGTAAAATCACTTCACTTCATTTTTTAGAAGGAAAAAAAAATCCCCATTGAAATCATCACATGTACAATCAAAACTATCTTGAGGTCTTTCTTTACATTCAGAATGTATTATGATATCTTTAAAGGAAAGCTTAAATTTGTGTTCATGATGTTAACAAAATCTGCAATTGAAAAAGAGACGAATGAGTGATTCAGTCTTTTTTTCTACAAAAAGTACAGTTAACATCAGCAAAACTTGACACAAAGAGATGTTAGTCAGTGAGACTGTCTGCATGAGAAATCATTTTCTTTCTCAAAGAAAAACACAGGTGATTCCTCGATCAGATATGTATGCTACAGCTGGAAAAAAAATGAAAATTGAAAATTTCTTTTGTTGTGTTTTCAACAGCTCGGTGCAAACTGACAGGGGATCATTCCCATATTTATGGTATTGCTCAGTACAACAGAGATTCAGGTAGAACATAAAAGGGATGTTCAAATCCCACTCGATCCTGTGTATTTTATACAGTATTTAGTATTGTTAACTCTTTGCCAAATGTCAAGGATTGTTTAAAACAGTTGCATCCTTACTTTGACAAATAAATAAAGCTCCAGTTGCTTCTTGAGTTGACTTACCAGCCAGCAGTAACCTCATCTGACAGCAACCAGCCCTTTCATTGTTAAACCTAAAATAATGCAAACACATTGATAAGATTAACCATCCAATATGAAGACAACAGGACACATTCATAGACAAAACAGACCAACTTAATTACTGATTTTATAGCCATACTTGGAAAAATATACTAAATTACTGCTGTCTGTATCAACTAACAATCTTTCGATAATTGAGAAAAATCACAGGGACTACAAGCTTTCATTTCTGCCATTTGCTACCGTTTCTATCTCCCAAAACACATTCAGGAAAAACAGGCAGAAGTCCAGTGGTAATAAAATTTTGAAAGCACTACCTCATGTCTGAAATCACTTTGGTGAGTTTAAATTTAAAAGAGGCAGAGCAAGGATTTCTGGCACAATTCACCCAATTCCAAAGTGTATGGAGAGAGAAAAAACACTGAAGAGGTCCAAACTCCAGCAACTCAAATTGTCTTTTATACAACAAGTGTTGCTAGAGTTATAAACTCTTCAGACTTTCATTTACAGATATATAGACTAATAAATTATTTGGCATTTTCTGGCATGAGGCTTTCATCAGAACATTTTAAATATAAATAAATATAAAACACAAGTAACCTGCTAAAGCTAAAATTACTGTTACATACAGATTTACCATTCAAAGACTTTTTTGTTTGAGATCGATTCTTTTGTAACATTTACAAATCAACCTTATCTGAGACAGAAAACCAAGGATCTGGATAAACGGCATTTCAGCTGATGTTTGTCTTGGTGATGCAGAGAAAGCCAATCAGGGCAAAGGTCACATGAACGCTGTGTCAACAACTAATCAATTAGGAAAATGTTCTCCGATCACTAGTCAGGTGAAAACCTAGACTAAGAGCGTTATACATCTAACAGGTGGGAGAAAACACTAGAGTAGCCCCCTTTTGGTTGATTAGTCCATTAATCGCTTCTTTTAGTCTTAGTCGACTAAGATTTCTTTCATCGATTAGTGTTTTTTTTATGTTTTCACACTGAATGATGCTGAAATTTATGAGCTGGTAAACACAAGAGTGGTTCTTTGTGTGATTCTTTGTGGAAAAACTCACAGATCAATTAAGTCAGCTTACATAATGTATATTCATTATAGGTTTATGATAAAAGAAACACCAGGTTTTTAATTTAGTAAAATATTCAAAATATGTGGGGGAAAAAAGAGTCTCTATTGCCAAAGGACCTTGGATACCACATAACAACATGAAATTAAAGTTACAGTAGAGCAACACTTACATAGTAGATGAGAAACTAATTAGTTTGACAGATGCAGATTGTATTGGTGATAACAGTGCACATGTTAAGGGTGGTGAATGGACATATCTGAAGTCACACCCCTACAAACACCTAGAACACAAAACAGACCGGTCAAATACTGACGGACACTTATTCATGTTGTTGAAATAAACTGATATTATATATTAAACAAAAAACACCTCTGACATTATCTAGAAAAAAATGAAGTGATTCAATCAATCAGTACTTCTTCAACAGCACAATGCAGATAGCAGGAATAGTGGTGTGAGAATTGTTTGAAGTTTAGGGAGTGAAAAAGTATTTAGCGAGCGCATCCTTCATTCCTTTCACATGTCAAAACAGCGTTTGTAGATAACAGCGTGAGATCAGCGCTCCTTGGAGAGTGTGAACCATTCTTTGATAACAGAAAGAACACTCGGTCAGTTTCTGAAAAGGGGTTGAGGGAGTTAACCGTCAGGTCTGTTGAGTTTTGGGAAAGACATCAGACATGTTTTTGTAAATGTGCCATCTGTGCCGTGTTTCTTTCCAACTTTATCCAAGTCAGCAAAGCATCACTGATTTGCCAAACAAGTGCTCAAGATTGTTTTTCTGATCCTTAGTTAGAAAAAAAATCCACCGTATTTATTCATTTGTGTTCCTGTGTAAAATGTTTTGCTTGTACATGAGAAACTGTCTTTCTTCAGTAGTCCTCTCTCAGGGAAGACGTTTTGATATTTCACAGTTCAGGAGGACAGTTTCAGTAGCTTAGAAGCAAACTTGTGCACTTTATCAATCACAATCCTAAGATTTGTTTTATCACAGTATTTCTCAAACTCGACAATGCTCTGATGAAGACTTTGTGCTCAATCAATCTATGATGGGACCTTTTGGTGATATTTATATGACATTTGTATGTTACAACAATTTTGCCAGTTTTCAGTAGCTCCAGGAAAAAAAAAAAACGTACCCACATCTCAGTACCTACAAGCAAGAAACTACATCAAATATTTGCCCGACTTTACCACCTCAGAACCAGATAAACTGGGTCTTTGTTTATTCTATTTCCAGCACTAAAAAGACAATACATAATTATGTCTTACATAACAGACTGCAAATCTTTAACTCTCCCTCCACAGAAGCCATCAAACAAACATGGGAATAGGGTGGGAGTGGAGTATCTACATACTGTGCATGTTCTTTAAATGTTTAATTCAATATTCAAGGTGCTGAACAGGCTGTATTACTCAGACAGAAAACTCCACTGCATTTTTCCCGAGGTATCATCACAGTGTAAATGTATTTCTGCCGAGGGCACCTTGATACAGAACCTGGCCTGCTGTCCAAAGCATTTTTGGCATCTTTTCCAAAGTGGTTGGTCTGCCATTGTATCCTGATCCCAAGCTAATCATCCTTAGCACAACATAGGCACTGAACACATTAAAGGGATAGTTCAGGTGTTGTGAAGTGGGGTTGTATGAGGTACTTATCTACTGTAAGTAATGCACTGACTATGGATGACGGTCGGCACACCCCCAGCTTGGAGAAACAGACCTGGTAGCAAAGCAATGTACTGCTGCTAGATGTGGGGAAACATATTTTAACAATATCCGTTTAAGTGAGGATTATATTTAGATTATTTTTCAACGGGAACTCAACTGAAAGTGAAACTTATCTATACTGTTTTTGTCTGTGGATTCTGCTAGCTTTGAAAGAGAGCATAGGGCAAGGGTTGTCTAATGGCAAGATAAAACTGTGAAAATATTCCAAATATGGTGTATAAACTGAAATCAGTGTTTTTAGATGAGTCTTTCTATTAGTGGGCTAAAATATGTGTTGCTGCTGGCCCCGCCCACAGCAGTACATTGCTTTGCTTCCGTACGGTAACTCCTGTGTGTTTCTATAACTGTTCATCTACTGTAGGTAATACACAAACTATGGATAACAACTCCGCTTCAAAACACTCAAACTGTCCCTTTAAGATAGCTTAAAAGACAACTTGTTGCCTATGGCCTGAAAACTGCAAAGAAAGTAGTTGTAGACAACAGCAGAAACCCCGCTCAGTATGACCCTGGCTTAATGAATTGTCCAATAGAATCCACTTAGATAGAATCAGGTTTGTTTTGAAGGACAAGTTGGATGACATTAAAAAGATCCCGTCCTCCTTCATTGTCCACACTGAAACTCACTCTGTTCATCAGGTAGATGTGCTTTTCCTCTGATGACAAGTCAAAATCTCTGATATGGAAAAAGCTGTTTTTATTTTGACAGCTCCCAAAAATATCTTACCCCCCCCCCCCACACACACACACACATCATTTCCCCTCACCCCTTCCACCCCCACTTCCAATCATTTCACACCCACAGATTCACTCCTCGCGCCCATATAAGCTGGCTGCAGATGCAATCACAGTATTTTTGTGCAACTTGCCGGAGTGAAAGTTCAAAATTAAAGCCCCCGCTATCATACAGCTATGATTTCAATTGGAAGCCTCACAGGATTTTGCATAATTGTGCTGCTGATTCTTTATGGTGCAGATATGGGAGGTAATTTCCTCGAGATTCTTTGAGCATTTATACTTAATTTACTCTTCAAAATGCAATGCTGATATCGTTGCTTTATGTTCTTTTCCCACAGAGACCAAAAGAAACTCTCTCAATGAGCCAGATGTGCCGTTCCCACCTGCCTGTCCCACAGCTCAGAACCTCGCTGCCATCTGCTATTATGGTCAGGGTCGTCCCAGGTATCTGCCCAGCTTCTTCCCCAACTCCAGGTTCAGTCACTTCCGCCGCCGTGGAACCGCCATCAACCGTCTGGAGTCCTGGTACGGTTTGTGCTGCAGTGGACAGGTAGCACAGGAGAGCCACCAGATCCTCTGCTGTGCCCAACAAGCTGTGAGTCTCTGTCTGTGAAATGATATTACACAGTTATTTATGAATAATAAAGTCAATATTTAAGGTGAGGAAACCTGTCTGTTAACTAGATACATCAGTTTGTATATGAAGTATGTACTGCATATTCCAATTATACCATAAAATATTCCAACCACCTATCAAAAACTGCTAGTATAAATATATTTTGTACATGTTTCTACCTGCTACACCTCACAAATAAACACAGAACTGGTAGTTTTAGATGATTTTTGTTGTCTTTTGGCATTATGTTTTTCTGAGATTAGTTGTAAGATGAGGGATGAGAATCACCAGAGGCCCTCAGTATGATATTATACTTAAGTTAAGAGATGATCTTATTGCAATTTTAAACATTTTCCCATATGGTGAGTATTGCAATAAGATACATTATGATTTATTAATTATTTTCAACTACATATTACGCAGTTTCTCAACATCTGTTTTATCCAATAAGATAGTTTTCACTCTGTTCATCTCAGAGTTTTAATTCACATATCTTGAGGTCAGAGGACAAATGCCTGTGCTAGTTTACCTCGCCAAGCATTATTTAATGTTCTTCCTAACAAGCTAACATTACACTTTTGGTGCCAATTGCCTGTTACAATCTCTGAAAGACAGAGTAGCAGCTGATTGTTAAGAGGTTAACAGTTTATGTAATACAAGGTCCATACTTGATGTCCATTTATCGATACAATACTGCCACGCAAAATATTGCAATACTATGCTGTATTGATTTCCCCCCATCCCTCAGAAATATAAAAAACATTTTAACATAAATATAATCAAATTTAATGATGTAAAAGACAATATTCATTTACTGTAAGTCCAAATTCAAAAACATCTTGAATTTATGGCCTTTTTCATGTGAATATTTTTAAGATTAATAAATGGTGGTAAATGGTGACGAATAGACCTCAGTGTGTCAGTTCTTTCAGATTCAGCATCAGCAGATTGGTAGACAATAATGTCAATAAATGTTACTGAGGAATTCCTACATCATTTTTAGTCCAGTCTTCAGCACCCGTATACAAAGAACAAAGAGTGATGTGCATTTGTGAGGGTGAAATGAGTTTTTCACAGGGAGATGAAATACATCTTTGTGACATTCAGTATCTTTGTCTTACAGTGGAAAGAAGCCCTGAGCCAGTTCTGTATGGAAGAGTATGCCACCATGACTATGGCATATGTGTGCTGTGCAGACAGAGGATACGCCCGGTGGATGTGCTTCGACAGCGAGCTGCCAAACCCAAACTATGACCCAACACCAGGCTACATAGCACCGCTAGTCCCTGAGGAGCCAGGATTCACCTTCAATGCAAATGCTTGCTAAAGGTGGAAAATGGTTGAAGTATTTGAGGATAAAACGATGATTGTTGTGTAACTTTGAGGAGTGAGACTGAGTTAATGTGCTGAAAACTGCATCAGAAAAATGTACAAGATAATGCTGAGCTAATAATCCTGCAGATCTTTGTCACAGAGGAGGTCAGGGCATGCTGGTTGGGTTTATGCTGAGCAAGCATGATAACAGCTGAAGTCAGTTATTATTTTGACAGCTCTGTATTTTAACCGAGCTTTGTCACAACAACTGAAAAAAATGTTTTTAAATTGCACTTCTCTTCAAATGCTCACTGTAAAAACTCAAATATATCGTGTCCTGCATGGATTTCACACTTTGGGGTTTTCAGCTGGAGTAATAGAAATTTCACGTGTAATAAAAATAAGTTTCCACCAGGGGTCGCTATTGGTTGTAATAATTGGGCGTGTGACACTTAACGATCACTGATTAATAGGAAAAGTTAGTGTGCTGCACAGCCTGAATACCAATGTGAAGCAACAGTCACAAATAAACATTTTTTAAAAAAAGCTTCACTGTTTGACTGATATATTTTATACTGTAGGTGTGTTTATGGTTAGGTAGGTGAACTTATTGCTCCAGACCACAACAACTACAGAATGGCCGGTGCATTTCCTGTTTGGCTTCAAAATAAAAGAGGAACAATTAAAAAGAAGAAACACTGTCAATATAGGAAAAAGCAACATAATAAAAAGAAACGTTCGTATAATCATTTTAATGTCTAAAAAGACTAAAGTTTGAAATGAGTTGAAAATGTGCACATTACCAAGATTGCAATGGTAAGATGTGACTAAGCACATTTACTTAAGTACAATTTGAGGTAGTTTTACTTTACCTGAGTACTTCTCAACTTCATACTACATCACATCTACTTACCAATGTTTTATAATAATAATAATAATAATAATAATAATAATAATTATTATTATTATTATTATTATTATTATTATTATTATTATTGTATATTATATTATATTATATTATATTATATTATATTATATTATAATATACTGCTAATAGCACAGCTAACGTGCTAACAGCTCAGCTAATGAGGGTGAACCTGAGGGTGGGCGCTAGCTTGTGCAATGGTGCCGTCAGTCGGGAAATGGTCAGGACAGCATTACAGGTTAGCTGTCAGTGAAGAGCCAAGGCCATGAGTCATGCCTAAGATAGGGGCACGCTCTATTCTGCCTCTGATTGGCTAGTATTGGCAGCCTTTATGTTTGGATTAGTTTTATACATGAGGAGATATTGCAGCTCGGCTCTGTAAACAAAGCACAGAGAAGCTCTGATTACCACCATTACAACACACAGAGGGATAGCAATGTCATTTCTCCTCTATACAGTATCTTTACATTACAAGTTGTTGTTTGATGCTATATTAATACTCTGAATATTGTATTGGTAACATTTAAATAAAATGAGTAATTAATGGATTTTGTATTTAGTTAGGTGTGTTATAAACAATGAAGCTCTTTTGTTTTCTTGTGACATTGTGTTTTACTCTGAAAAAAATGTTCACCGGAAGTTTTGTTGTAACAGCAGAACAGAACACAAAACTGCTGCTTCCGCACTGCTTCCTTGTTTATTCGTTTCGGGGAAAATAATGTTTTAAGACAGAAAAAACGTTATTTTTCTCTATTTGGAACCGGCGAGGACTCCTCCATAAGATTTTAGAGTGAGTTGGCTGTTTATTTGTGTTGTTGTTATTTAGTTATCAGCGTAACTAGCTTAGCTAAAGTTAGAAAAGTTGAATCACTTAGCAACTAGCTTTCTCGCCTCTGTTTCTTTAAAAGGCGCAATACAGACACTTCGGTAAGGTATCGTGCTAGCCTGTTACAACATGTACTGGACTTATTCATTACATCCACTAGTTACATTATTTAGCAGACCGTTAGCAGAAAGTTTCCACCTAAGCTACCGTCAGTCTCTTGTAACGTAAAGCCAACGTGGCTGTTGTCAATATTTGTGGCATGAAGTCATCTGAGGTGTTTGCTGTTAATGAGCTACTTTTTGCCCACACAGATCCCCACCTACGTGAAATACCCACACAGGGAAACACAACGTTTGACGTCCAGGAGGGAATCAGGATCTGAGTTTCATCAATATCAAGTCCGAGTCCAGGTTCTGGTCTGAATGGCCACAGCTGCAGAGGAGCCCCCAGGGCTGCAGGGCCTCCCTGGTAGTAAGTATTATATTACCATACACCACGGTTTCCCGAGAGGGATAGATCAAATGTGTTTGATATGAGTTATTCACTTAGGTGGTACAGATACATGAACATTGGCTCAGGTTATGGATCCTGTGGGCTGGCACATGTCTCATCACGCCAGCAGCTCATCTGTCAGTTACTTTATTCACTTAAATGTCACAGTGCAAACATCCATATTCCTAGTTCATCGCTCATAAATATAAACTTCCAATTATCTTCAATATTTGTTCAGCTGTTTGTACACACTGGGTTGCTAGGTTAGGCACGCCGAGCTGAAACTAAATCAGCCCATTAATGAATGAAACATATATTTTTTAATTTAAACAGAGAAATGTAGACTCTACCTTATGGTCATTTTGGAGCCTGTAATTTATGATATTGTTGAACTTAATTGACATAATGAGACGTGTAACTATTTAGTGGCCTAAATAAATGTACTGTCTATTTCTGTCTATTATTTAATAGACAGAAATTCGTAAAATAACTTGTATTAGAATGCATTAGGTGTAGTAAAAACTGGTAGAAGCTGGCAGCTGAGTTGAAATTAGTTGCAGGAAATGGGGCCATTCAATAAAAAACAATTAAGGGGGAACTCCAGCGTTTTTGTATTATACTTCCATGAAGTTGCAGGACTCAAAAGAGGCAGATTAAAAAGATGAATTGTCAAAATCAGTGCAACCAAAACATCCTGACTTTTATTTCTTGATATGGGTCAAGCTCAAAAGTCTTTATCCTACATTTCCCATAATGCAACCAATAACACCATTGTATTTGTCCCTCCTTGCTTGGTAAACACCAATGACTTTCAAACTTCACACCCCACTTTTAAGACGGGCATTTATCTTATATGTGTGGTCCCTTGATGACTTCATTATGGCATCATGAGGGTTATTTTTTTCTCCCTTAAGTGTAAATGAGCGGTGTTAGCTGTTAATATTTAACCAAAGCAAATTGAAAAGCAGATAGTCACACCATTTTGTCAATTCACAAACACAAGGGACTTTGGACTCCCAGGAATGTAACTTTCTGTTATAGAGATCAGGCCATTAATTAGCCTTGTGTGAACTCATTACAATAGTAATAGCATACTTATATCTAATTCCTCCCATTGCACTCAAAGACTTTCAGAGTCAGTTCTGGAGGAGACTGTCTTCTCTCAGAGGTAATGAACGAGGTGCGTCTGCATGCTTGTTTCAAAGCTGCATTCTTTCTTTCCACCATTAGTGAATGCTGGAAGCTGTTTCACGCTGTGTTGTGTGATATTAATGCATCTATCATGAGACTTGCATTTGTTTAACAAATTTCATTTCATCCTTGTGTATTATGTTCTAACATGTATGTCTTTGCTTTTACTCTACAGATTTGGCTGG
The DNA here is from genome assembly GCA_947000775.1 of Pterois miles. Classification (NCBI taxonomy): domain Eukaryota; kingdom Metazoa; phylum Chordata; class Actinopteri; order Perciformes; family Scorpaenidae; genus Pterois; species Pterois miles. The sequence goes on along the minus strand of CAMQGK010000638.1, from coordinate 8,048,027 downwards.
AATTCGAAAAAACACTTCTCCCGAGGTAAGAAATCACTGGGTTTTTTTTGCAAGGAAATGCACAATCTTGCTCTGTGTAAGTCAGGAAACAGAAATTGTGTTCATCTTTACAGAATTAACAGATGTTTAGCTGACATATCCTCTTCCCCTTCCTGAGAATATTACGTACTGCTGCAGAGTTGCAATGAGTTACTTTCCTCTTGTAATTCTCCCTTCCACCATGTTTGTACTGACAGAGTCCAAGTACCAGCATGACTCCGGCCATGAAAAAAACTATTGGCCATCGAGGAATTGATCCTACTGGGGAAACAACGTACAAGAAGGTGGGAGAGCAGCCATAATTGACTGACACACATTTACATTCACTGACTATTAATCTTATTTAATAATTTAATCTTAGTTTCTTGATTATTCTCTATAAAATCTATAAAATTTTCAACAGCCAGAGGTGACATCTTTATATGTCTTGTTTTGTCTGAACAACAGTCCAAAACCCAAAGATATTCAAATTATAATGATGATGTTAGGAATCTTTGCTTAGAAGATGACTTCAATAATTAATCAATTATCAAAATAGCTGCATATTTATGTTCTGTTGACTGACTAATTGTTGCAGCTCTACACTCACTGTTCCTGTATAAAAAGATGTCAAACCTTAATATGTAAATGGGAATAAGATAATTTTTTTTCTGTTTCTTGTCAGTCTAGTCAAGTCCTATTGTGGGCATTGATTAATAATTTATCCACCAAAGACAAATTTGAATTGCATATATCATTTACATGTCAATTTGCTCTGTCTTCCAGACAACATCATCCACCTTGCAAGGCGCTATCCAGTTAGGTATTACCCACACGGTGGGCAGCTTAAGTCAGAAACCTGAGAGAGATGTGCTGCTGCAGGACTTTGAGGTGGTCGAAAGCATCTTTTTCCCCAGGTGAAAGTTTAAAATTTTGAATGATATGTTGCAAAAGTGATGTTGTTTTGTCTGTCCTACATTATTACTGCTTTACATGGCATTCCTAGTATGTGGCCTGATGCTCTGCTTTTTGTCTTTTACTGGCAGTGAGGGCAGTAACCTGACACCAGCTCACCACTATGGAGACTTCAGGTTCAAGACGTACGCACCAATGGCCTTCCGCTACTTCAGGGAGATGTTTGGCATCCGCCCTGATGACTACATGGTATTCTTGTTTAGTCAGCATCTGTGATACTCTGCTAGCAGAACAGTAAAATTCAGAAATAAGGGAAAGAGCTGTGATCTGTGATTGAGGAACCAGAAAGAGTGAAACTAGGGAAGTGTGAATTAATGAGATTTTGACACACTACAGGGGTGGAACTGCTGACGACGTAAAAGGCACAGCTGACCTGTTTTTAACCTGTAGGTCGGTGTTGTTTGATTTCCTCTTCCTTTACACGTTTTAACTAATATGCTCTGGTTTGGTTACAGTACTCCCTGTGTAATGAGCCGCTGATTGAGCTGTCAAACTCCGGAGCCAGTGGATCTCTCTTCTACGTCTCCAGTGATGATGAGTTCATCATTAAGACGGTGCAGCACAAAGAGGCAGAGTTTCTGCAGAAACTGCTTCCAGGATACTTCATGGTAAGTTTGATGAGTGGCTTTAAGTACAAGATGGTATCTGCAGCATGCATGTGTGCATGGCTATTACACACAATAAAACGATGGACTGACTCCCAATCATTACGCTCCATTTTAAATGTAAAGTCTTGGATACCATTGGTGCTGTTACAATGAAACTTAATGAATGAAAATTAACCTGCAATTTGATAATCAATTAATAGTATCGGCTATTTTTCAAACAAAAATGTCAAATATCTACTGGTTCTACCTTCTCAGATGTGAAGATTTTATGTTTTATTTTTCATCATATATGGTATGACAGTTAACTGAACGGCTGGTTGGGCAAAGCAAACAATTTGAATATGTCACCTCTTTCAACTTTTAATATTTACATTTACATTTACATTATATTTACATATTGTAGACAAAATGATAAATCAAGAGAATAATTAACTATGGGGGGGGGCCCCGGGGGCCTCTCTTTTTTTTTCTCTCCCCTTTTTTCCCCCCCCCCCCCCCCCTTTTTTTTTTTATATTTTTTTGTGTGGGTGGGGTGTGGTTGTTTTTTTTTTTTTTTTTTTTTCTTTTTTTTCCTTTGGTTGACCCGGGAACCCCCCCCCCCCTCTTTCCCCGGGGGCTCCCCCCCCCCCCTTCCCCTAAGGATAAGGTTACATGGATGGATGGATGGATAATTAACTTACTATTGTTAATGAAAATAAACATTAGCTGCAGCACTAAAGGCATTTTTATTTTATTTTGAAATAAATCTCTCCGGACAAATATTGGCTCTACATTATTTGTTTTTCCGTGCCTAAGGTTCAACATATAAGACTGGATTGTGACAGAAACGGGAAATAATGCTTCTTACAATTTGGTATCAAAATAAGGTGCCATATTTTTACTGAGTGCATTCCTTGTGTGGGACAATGTGTTTACTTTTACTTATTAGTTTCATCATTGGTTTGCTTTTTTGTTTACATTAATTAATTTCTCATTTCACTTTCTGGCCAATTGCACCATTTTCATTTCATTTTGATATTTTACTTTTCTCCTTCCATCCTCTCTGCTCTCCTTCAGAACCTGAACCAGAACAAGCGCACCTTGTTACCAAAGTTTTATGGGCTCTACTGTGTCCAGGCTGCGGGTAAGAACATCCGTATTGTAGTCATGAATAATCTCCTCCCGAGCGCTGTACGAATGCACCTCAAGTATGACCTGAAGGGCTCCACCTACAAGCGCCGGGCCTCTGCTAAGGAGAGAGAAAAGTCTGTGCCCACATACAAAGACCTGGATTTCATGCAGGACATGCATGAGGGGCTGTTACTGGAGGGGGACAAGTACAGTGCTGTTTGCAAGACCATCCACAGAGACTGCCTGGTAAGAACTACACAGTAATGCCTGTCTAAATATGAGACTACAAGTTAATTTTGACAAAATTAATGCATAGTCTATTCTTAAAACATATCTGCATTTTCTCATATTTTTCTTTTAAAGTCATTTGTAATCACTGTTCTGGTGTGTTCCTTGATTTCCATTCAGCTTTTGCAAAGTTTTAAGATCATGGACTACAGCCTTCTGGTGGGAATCCACAATATAGATCAGGCGTGTCGAGAGCAGGTCAGCGAGGAAGCGGTAGCTGGGGCTGTGGACCAAAGGAGGCCACAAGGTCAAAAGTCACTGTACAGCACTGCTATAGAGGCCATCCAGGCAGAGGCAGGGGGCATGGGATCAATGGACACAGAGGACAAGTGAGTGAAGCTGTTTCAGTGGCCATAGAGTGGACCCATTTCCTGAGAGTAATGAGCACTAAATGCTGTTTCTTTTTGCTTTATTTTACAGAACGGGAGGAATCCCAGCACGAAACGTAAAAGGCGAGAGGCTGCTGGTATATATTGGCATCATCGACATTCTGCAGTCCTACAGGTAAACGGCATGTTTGTACGTCTATAAACCCCTTGTTCAGTCAGTGACACTCACACAGTGTCTCCACAGCAAAAGCAGCATGATAGCAGAGCAGTGGCAGCTTCAGTGCCTACACAGTACTGTAATCAAGGTCCTATGTGTTGTCTTTCAGATTTGTAAAGAAGCTTGAACACTCATGGAAAGCTCTGGTTCACGATGGGGTATGGTACCACCACTAGCCTCCTCAGTTAATTGTGTTTTAAATGAAAATATCGATTTGTAATACTTGTAATCATTTCTTTTCTGTAGGATACTGTGTCGGTACACAGACCAAGTTTCTATGCAGAACGATTTCAGAAGTTCATGTGTAATGTAGTCTTCAGGAGGATCTTGTGTAAGTACATAGTGTATACATGAATACTGTGAACTCTGCAGCACAGATCACACCTTAAATGTGGGCCGTGGCTAGGCACATTTGCTGCTTTCATTCCCTGAAACAGTTTTAAACCCTTTGGGGAACTTTCCTCAGAGGAAACGTATTGTTTTCTTAGATGTGCAACGTTTCGAATATGAGCACAGCAGCTCAAACGTCCTGCCAAGAGCAGGTGATGACTTGTTGTCATTAACATCACTCCAATTAGAGACGGCAGTAGGCTTGCACAATTTTGAAAAAAATATCTAATTGCGATTATTTGGACTGATATTGCAATTATATGATTTTTGATATAGAGGGAATAATATTTTTTACATAATTATTCTCATTTTCATTGAAACATAAAAACATATTAAAATGGTAATGGTGTTTTTTTTTTTTTTAAGGGGATCTGTCCCAAGCTAAGATGTTTTCTTAATTCTTAATATGTATAAATGAATTAAATGTAATATTTAATTTAAAATGGTATTTTGACAGACATTTCGCTTTTAACAAATATGATTTCCTCCTCGTCCTACGATTTGAAAATTGCTATATTGCAATTTCAATAAAATTGTGATTAACCATGTAGCCCTAGACTGTAAATGAAACGGATATCTTCTGGCTTCAGACATTCATAAAGACAATCACCAGATCAAAGGAAAGGCTAACTAGCTAAACTAGCTAAACTAACTGTCATGGATCACAGAGCTATTAAGAATGATCATCATCTTGCCGGCATTAAAATCATTTTTGGAAAAAAAAAACTGTGATTGTGTCAGCTGGTTGAAAGACAGAATAATGTGGAAAGTTGGAAAAAACATGAATAATGCAGTTTGTGTGATTTCAGAGACGTTTCTATAGGTGTGCCTTCATCAATAAAGTAAGCAAAATGTTACAGAATACCTCTTGGCAACAAGATTGCATTGCCCACCCTCTGTCGTGCCTCTCGTCCCACTGGGGTGCCACTCATCAACACCAAATTGAGCCCATAATGTCAGTCTCACTTTTAACACTTTTCCTCTTGTATCTAGTGAAGACCTCGCCTTCAAAGAAGCGGCGTGCAGTGGCACACGGGCCTTTGAGAAAGCCAGCTGGCTCTGGGCCTCCTTTGTCCACCCAAACCAGCAGCACCAGCCAGAACCCTTCACTCCAACACCAAATGAGCTCCGACACCAAAGAAGACACAGAAGGAGACAACGGTAAAGACTTCAGCTTTCAGCTGGAGTGCTGAAAATAAATTTTGCATTGTGTTACCCGCAGAGACTAAGTGTGTTCCAGCATGTACCAGCATGTGAGGTGCTTGTTTCACAACACAGCATTAACTGTTTTCCCTCCTGTTCCACCCAGTCATGCAGTCAGGTCGTCCTGACCTCCTACCAAAGACCTTACCGCCCAGTGATGCTGTTGGCAGCTCTATTGAAACCGCCTTCTTCGCCTCCTCCTCCTCTTCCTCCTCCGCCTTGGGAAACCCTGGATTTGCTCCCGCAAGTCAGCCTCCGCCTCACTCTCAGGATACCTACAAGTCAGAGGGAGTGGATCTAAAAAGCATGTTGAGGAAAGACAAGGAGCGCAGCACCCCCAAGAGGTAAGAAGGAAAAACAAACATAAATATTTGTCGAGGGATCCTCAGCAGTGTACTGTATATATGCATATATGCATATTCAAATATGTCTGATACTGTCATGGGTTATAATATACAAATAAAGGAATATCTTATCTTATCTTAATGTCTAATGATTAAATGTGATAATTACAGATTCAGATTCAAGCTTATTATCTTACATCATGTCGGTGTTACCAGAATTTTCACCATTTTTTTTTATTTTATAGACAAATATTGACAATAACTCTTAGTTGCAGCCCTTCAGTTTCTCCAAGATTTTGGGTTTGAACCTCAGAAAGACCTTCTGCAAAGACTATGTACAAAATCCTACCTCTCATACGGTTATTGGCTGAAACTAACTAACTAACTTTCCTTGTGTTGTGGGTGGGGGTGAAGGCTGTCAAGAGTATGAACTAAAGACAAAAATGTCCCTGAACCAGAACCTCAGGAAAGTCGGCATGTGTTACGGCATTGCAGTATCTTTAGACATGCCAAACATCTAGTGGCAAACATCTACATCAAGCTAGTCTCAAGTAAACCATAGTTATTTTTTAAATAAAAGAATGAAAGCTTGGCTAAAAAACAGGCAATAATTTTAAAGTACGTATAGTTTAAGATAAGATAATCCTCTTTTAGTCCCACAGCAGGGAAATTTGTAGGATTACAGCTGCAAAGGGGGCACAGTGCAAACACCAAGAGGCATCAGTAAAAAAACAAAACAGATCTAATAAATAAGCAAGTAAACCATAAAGATATAGTCAGTAAGTAAACAGTAAAATAAGATATGAAAAAAAGACTGAATGAGTGGTTTCACATTATTGCACCTATGAATATGGGGCGGCAGTAGCTCAGTCTGTAGGGAGTTGGCTTGGGAACCGGAGGGTCACCGGTTCAAGTCCCGACATGGACCGAAAACTGAGTGTGAACTGGTAGCTGGAGAGGTGCCAGTTTACCTCTTGGGCACTGCCGAGGTGCCCCTGAGCAAGGCACCAAACCCCCAACTGCTCGGGGCGCTTGTCTGGAGCAGCCCCATCACTCTGACATCTCTCCATTAATGCATGTGTGTGTGTGTGTTTGTGTGCATGTACCATGTATAAGTTAAACAGAGTGTAAACTGAATTTCCCCACTGTGGGACTAATAAAGGTAGATCTTCTTCTTCTTCTTCTTCAAATGTTGATAATGTACAGTGGACACTGTTTTTGTTATGTATATGCATTTGTTCAGTTGTATATTCAATTCAATTTTTCACATTTGTTTAATATTGTATGAAGGTACAAATACTGCTAATTTGTTGTTTTGCAGAGCGCCGTATGCAGAGGGTGTCGGTTCTGAGGATGTGATCTCATTTGGTGACAATGCTCCTAACACAAGTTTAGCTGTAAGTTGCTGAAATTCCTTGTGACGATTTTTACTTTTTGTGGAGTGTTTTCTTAAAAAAGGGTCACTGCTTTTTTTCCAGGTGTAGAGAATGAACTCCAAATGAACCAAGACAAACTTGGTGGATGTTATGAGCATGGATAAAATGTTACAACGCCCCTTGGTGTGTTTTGAGTTAAAGTTATACAGCGTTTCAGCGAGACCAAGTGGGATATTAAATGTTTTTTGTTATTGTTTTTGCACTTTGATTTCCAGATCTCAACATGATATGAGCATGCAAGTTGGTGGCTGTGTTCTGACACTAGTTGCTGCAAGTACATTAATGCTGTGGTGGTCACTGAACACTATTATTCATCTCATAGGAGTGCTTCTGTGCACAACCAAATGTTGTTCTTGCCAGCATTTGATGTGGAGTGTAATATGATGACCTTGCCTTATCTGAGAATGTCTTTATTTAAGTGTTGTTATTGCAAATTAATTGTCTTCTTTTTGGAATTGATTCCTCTTTTGTGTTTACCAAATGCTGTAGCACATCCTCATGCACTCTTGGCTCTGTAAGAGTCTGTCCCACCACCCAAAGGCCTGAGCCTGGAGTACTGTTTCTGCTACATGTTTGATTTAGATGCTTTAACACAAACCCATGTTATATGGCTGGGAACACAGTTTTTAATAAAAGGGTTTATTTTTTAAAGAAATTACTGTATTCATACTAGTTAAGCTGCCATTTTTTAAACCTACTCTGAATGCAAATCATGCTGGAAAAAGGTGATCCTCAGCTTGTGGTTTCTATTTAATGTGCTATGCTAATAATGGACTGTGAATCCTAAATGTTGCCTCACATGTTCAGATCAAAGGGTTATATTACAAGGAATTTTTAAATACTTATACACTGTACGATCTGATATCGGTTTCAGGGTTAGCACGTAGACTGGTTTATGTCCAAATGTGACCGAAGAACTGATACTCAGACCTGGGGCCTGTCTCATGAAGCAAGACTAGTGAGTTAGTCAGCTAACTTTAGGGGGAACCACATCCAGCGGCGTTTTGTTGTTATGGTGACTAATGCATCAGACCAAACCTGCAAGGAGCAGTTTGTGTTTTAAGGCGTTTGGATTGTTGTATATAAAAGAAGCACCTCCTCACCGATCAGTTGTTAGGGGGAAGTTGAGTCACCGTTCTTACAGGAGCTCAGTGAACGAAAACACAGCATTCACTTTAAAGTGTCATGCACCAAAACATTTTTGCAAATGTGGTACAATCACTTTGTTTTTCATTATAATTATGAAATTGGAAATAGTAATACTGTACAGTTAATGTTTGCAGAATAAGCAGGTGTCCTGCTGTTGCTAAACAATTTCTAAAAGAGTAGAGCATAATATGACTTTGTAAGTATTTGTAGTAGGGTATGTTATATAATCATAAATAGCAGCAGGTCATTGGCATTGTTAGTGTCATTTATGAAACTAGACCCCACTAACACCTGCAGTTCAAGCCAACCTGCACCACCTAAAGGCAAAAAGTGACAACAGCAGCAGTTTAGACCTGACCTTTCTGGATGGTGTTAGTATGTGTATGTTTGCAGTTTCCATCTATCTGCAACCGCTTATCCCATTCGGGGTCACGGGGGGCTGGAGCTGATCCCAGCTGATACTGGGCGAAGGCGGGGTCCAGGGCACACCCTGGACAGGTCCCCAGTCTATCGCAGGGCTGACAGATAGAGACAGACAACCATTTTTACATTTTAACCATATAAAACAAGTTTTGCATGAGTGTTATTGTCTATCCTCTGGTAGAAAGAAAAACTAGGGTCGGATGCACTGGCAAGAGAAAATTTGCAGCGTAGGCTGGTAAGAGTTTTGACTTTGCTGCTGAATATTTACAACTACAAACATAGATAAACTGCATTTTTTTTTGTATTTTTTGTATTTCTATTTACACTTTTCCACTATTTTCAGTTGTCTGCTGCTAAAATTAAAAAAGCTGTGTAAACTCAGTATAATATTGATTACTCAAAGTACTACTTTCCATTCTATTTATGTCAACTGCACATTAAAGCGTGTACATTTTCACACAGATTCATGATGTGATTGTTATTTTCAGCTTTTTATGTTTGTTATTCATTGGTTATATTAATTCTAATGTTAATAGAACCATTGTTGCTGCAATTTCCCCACAGGGATATTTCACCCCATCTGTTAATGAATTAATTTTTGTTTATTTGTTTATGTTGCATGTGACTGGCTTGTAATTACAAACCGTGCCTCTGTCATGTGCTGGACCAGTGAACCCAGGGTTAATAGAGCCAGTTGTGTGAGCTATGTGAGACGGGTTATCCAAAATTGCCAGTGTTAAATATAGTGAGGCTGATAATTAAAAGGGAACTTTTGAGACAGGCCCCAACTAAGGTATAGTTGTATTTTTTTTTTCATTTGCAAACATTGGTGATGGCTGCGTGGTGTGTAAAAGTACAAAAGACAAAACCGTTTCTCAATTCTTTGCAGACGTAGTATTAGTGGTTCGATTCAACTAGGTTTTAGCACTCAATGGGTGTGCAATGTTTTAATGTCCATAACTGGTACTAATATTTGAAAATGCAGAAATGTATTAGAATTCATTTTTTAGTCCAACAGCATAAAAGAAATCAGTGATATGCTTCAACAATGCAACTAAATTCTTTGTTTATGAATGAATTACAAATGAATAGATGGTGCAGTACATTGAATTAATTGACAATTTTCCAACCAGGATAAGATAAACAAGCATCATTTTTATACATGCTGTAAATGGTATGTGGAGGTTATTTTCTTCTGCTGGCTGTTATAACAAACTATCAGACAATGCTCTGTCTCTATATTTAAAGTGAAACTATGTCTTATTGTATCAACTTCAAAGGAGTTACGCATGCAGCCTATGAACCAAACATGTACATAGTCATATGTAAAGTATTTATTACTGTATGTATTTCTCTGGTGTCCAAAATGTATTTTAATGGTGATTGAAAATGTGCCTTACTCTAGCACAAGCCTGTATCTAAGGCGTGTAACTGTTACAAACCTTTGGTTCTTTGTTTCTTTGTGATGGTTTTGATTATTATCACAACAATTGTCATATCATTTGTTTTTTTTCTGTATACTTGTTAAATTGTCTTTTCTTGCCTTTGAATTATATACAATAAATGTGTGCACATCTGTATGCAAGAATCACAACAATACCTTTTCACAGAATCTGTATTTAGATGTTGTCCTTTGTGCACTTTTGGGATTTTGTGTTTTTGTACAACTGTACCTGAAGTTATTAAAGAAAAAAAACACATGCTGCTTTTGTTTGATTATTATACAGATCAACTTTTTATATCTATAATAGTATTCTGCAATATCACTGTGATACATACTTTAAAAGCGGTAGCTATCGCTTTCACGTTTCTTGGTGTATTACACCTTTATAATGTTGGTGACTGGTTTATGGAAATATTAGATTTCATTTCAATCTTTGTATTGATCAGATAATTTTGATTAGTCAGGAAATTAAATCAATGGATTTGCCACAGAGACATTTTTTTCGCTATTTTATCTATAAATAGCCTCTCAGTTCCAATTTCTAGAAAGTATTCAATATTAAGATATACTCTATATTGATGTTGTAATACAAAATTACATTTACCAATGCATATTTGATCCATATCCCATCTTAGTCTGTATTTGCACAGTAAATAAAATTTCCTCGTATTATATTCTGTCAAAATCTATCTGCTGAAGAAGATTGTGAAAGCCATGAGATGTACTTGAAAGCTCCAGAAAAAAAGATAGTAATTGGACCATGATGATGTTATTGTCAAACTGCCCTACACTAGTCTATACTATTCGTAAGCGAATTACACAGGCTACAAAACCTGGCCAATAACATCTCGGCTTGTTCAGCTTTGTCCAATAGCATGTGAGCTTGTATGATTACGACAGAGAGCAACAAGAAGTTTCCAAAATGGGGCTTGAAAGTACTATGGTCTGGTAAGAACTCTACAAATGACTTTTTTTCTGTAGTTGTTGATCTGTTAGCTGTCCATATGAAGACATAATAAATAATTTCTCGGTTAAGTAGTACTTTGACCTGAATTTGGAGGAAATGTCTCGGTTAACTGGGTTGATAATGTACCGTTAACGGTTAGCCGGCTAACGCTCTGTCGACACGGCTGAGTCATTGTAGCTAAAGTTAGCTTACATTTGCTGCCTTAATAAAGTGTTAGTTTAGCTGTGCTCTATACAACTGCATCCATAAGTGATATTCCTTACAATAAAATATTTTACCGAAATAACCAACTGACATTCATTGTTTCGACCAGCGAGTTTATATGGTGTCAACACTTGCTATCGTTAGCCAACCGTGCTAATGCTGTTTTATATTGTAACAGCGATTTAACACTTTTAACTCGTTACTTTCTCGGCGAAGAAGACAGAATAATCAAACTAGCTTCTGTGCCTATGTTGACCACCTAGGTCTCGGTTGATATGGGAATGACATGTCAACTGCTAATGTTAGCTAATTGGCTAACCTAAAGGAGGTGGTGTATCGGAGCCTCTTTAAACTGATATTTTCCCCACAGTGTGGACAACAGTGAATACATGAGAAATGGAGACTTTCTACCAACGAGGCTACAGGCTCAACAAGATGCTGTCAACATTGTTTGTCATTCTAAAACACGAAGCAATCCAGAAAACAATGTGGGCCTCATCACTATGGCAAAGTAAGTTATTCTCTCAAAGATGGTCAAAAGTTCTGATAATCCTCACATCCCTTCAACAACACTTCATAACACAATTAGTTTTGTTGTACATGGTTGCTGGTGATGGATAATTACCGTGGATGTTTGCCTTGTTTGCTCACAGTAACTGTGAGGTCCTGACCACACTGACACCAGATTCTGGCCGCATCCTGTCCAAACTCCATGCTGTCCAGCCCAAAGGAAAGATCTGCTTCTGCACAGGCATCAGAGTGGCTCATGTGTGTAACTTCATTTGTTTCAAAATGGAAAAAAAGGTTTTACCAAGTGTTTACATACTTTGTACATCAGAGGGTTTTGTTTTCTGCAGCAGCAGTTTTTGAGTTTCCATGTTTTTGTCACGTTTTCCTGTATAGCTGGCCCTAAAACACAGACAAGGAAAAAACCACAAGATGAGGATCATTGCCTTTGTTGGGAGTCCTGTGGAGGATAATGAAAAAGATGTGAGTTTGAAGTCTTCTTGTGTTCCATTTTGTGCCAATCCCACAGACAGAATTGTTTTTCTACCGACAATATATCATAGGTTTAACACATTGTCCCGCTGTGTATATCACTACCAGTGTCTGTTTTTCTTCTTTTCAACCTGTTTCTGTCCAACCTGCTGATTCTGCAGCTTGTCAAGTTGGCAAAGCGCTTGAAAAAAGAGAAAGTGAACGTGGATATTATCAACTTTGGAGAAGAGGTGAGGAATTCTTGGTTTATTTTCCATTGCACTGCTGCTAGTCAAAGTAAGTTAGAGCATAATATTGTGTTTTCAATTGGACTTACCATTTATCTCCAACTGTTTATTCAGGAGCTGAACACAGAGAAGCTGACTGCTTTTATAAACACTTTAAATGGGAAGGAGGGAACAGGCTCCCACCTGGTCACAGTCCCTCCAGGACCTAGTCTGGCCGATGCGCTGCTCTCCTCTCCCATCCTGGCTGGTGAAGGAGGCTCTATGATGGGTCTTGGTGCCAGCGACTTTGAGTTTGGTGTGGATCCCAGTGCTGATCCAGAACTTGCCCTGGTAAGAAATATATAGATGTGAATCACGTGCCAGCAAACATTTTTCGCTAGTACCCAGCATAAATATTGGCTGAGATGTACTGACTTGAGAGACACATTAAAGGATTCTCTTAAAGCAAATATTCCTTTTTGTTACAATAGCTCCAAAAAATGACAACATGGCAGTTATTATTAAATGACGATATACAGTAATTTTACAATTAGAGGAGAAAAATAACAGATAATCCATTCAAGATGTGTCTACACTACTACCAACATGTGAAATGCTGTTTACATAGCAAATACCAGCTCCTTCGATCCAGTCTGAAGTTAGAAACTCATCAACATGTAGAAAGCCAATGTGGTGCTGTATGGTATTAAAAATGGCAATAATAAAGGAATGCATGGCTTTTTGTTCAATAGAATCGCAATGCTGCAAAGAGATAGTTTGATAAAGACAATAATCGTCTATGGGTGTCCTTGAAACAGGCCAAGAAAGCAAAAAAACTTGAGATCTCAAGTGCTCAGTGGCTTTGTTAGAATAAAAAGATGTTTGAAGTGATGCCCTTTGCCTTTATTTCTCACTGTGCTGTCTCTATGTATTCCTTTAGGCCCTGCGTGTATCAATGGAGGAGCAGCGACAGAGGCAGGAGGAAGAGGCCCGCAGAGCTGCTGCTGCTTCTGCAGCCGAGGCAGGCATGCCCACGCCCAGTGCAGATGGTAATTATTTGAGGATTAATTACTTTCACTTGAGAGAGCACTGATTATGATAATTGTTGGGATTCGATAGAATGACACTTACTTAATTTTGATCGATTTACTCACAGAATCAGAGGAGGCCTTATTGAAGATGTCAGTATCTCAGCCTGAGAGCGGTGCAGCAGTGCTTCCTGATTTCAGCAGCATGACAGAGGAGGAGCAGATAGCCTATGCCATGCAGATGTCTCTTGCCGGAGGAGGTGAGTTCCATTCGATCATTATACAATTTCATGCTCTTGCTATCACTTATAGCCACTCTTATAATTGCTTGTATGTCTGTTAAGATTATTTTTTTTCACTGTGAACAGAGTATGGAGAAATGGACACAGGAGCCCCCATGGACACTGCAGAATCAGCCAAGGTGAGTCGTATGATGTGAGGAATTGAGCAATTGTTAAATGGGACTGACCTGGCTCCTGTGAATTCTCAATAGAGTTGCAAAGGTAGAGGAGTTATTTTTGGCATCCAAGGTCCTGGAAGTAAAATTGAATAATTAGTATAAACAAATGAGCAACTGCGTCAGAAAATATCTGGTTCTTTGATTTAAAGAAAAAGTCAGAGGGTCTGTGTACTTAATAATGTGCTGATTTTCAAGGCGGATTTAGTATAAACATGTTATAATTTTAAATCCTGTACTGTGTGCTGCTAATGTCAAGTAGTAGAATATTATGCATAGCAGAAATCCCAAAAATACATTTGTTCTCAATTGCAACAACAAAGTTGGACAGTAGAGCTTTTTTAATTAGAAAAGAAAAGTTTGAAATAGAAAAGTTTCAGTGGGGAAAAATACTTCTGGGACCAGCAGCTCCTCCAACATAACAACACTTTACATACGAGATAAGCAGGTGTAGTTTGGGGATCTTAAAACACACTTAAATGTAAACCCGATCGATTGTATCCTCTATTGTAATTGAATAGGAGGAAGATGACTACGATGTGATGCAAGACCCAGAGTTCCTTCAGAGCGTCTTGGAGAACCTGCCTGGTGTCGACCCCAACAATGAGGCCATCCGCAACGCCATGGGCTCCCTGGCCTCCCAGACAGGAAACAAGCCAGAAGGCAAAAAGGATGAAGAGAAGAAGAAGTGAGGAACCAAATAGATGGACACAGCCTGCAGACATCGACGAGAAAAATAAGAAAAAAATTGGAGACTAATGCAGGATATACGAAAATATTGCTGATGCATTGTCGGACAGACAGCCCAGCATGAGACCACACTCTGACATTTAATACCATCGTTTTCTGTCAGACACTCAAAAGCACCAACATAATAGTAATAAAGAAAGAACTGCAGTTTTATTTAGTGTAAAATCTGACTGCCCTGAAATTGATATCCTAAAAATGTCATACTGGTCTACTTTCAAATTGCCTTGTATGCTCATTACCCTTCATTTGGTTTACATGGTATGATTACTGATAATTGACCTATCTGAAGAGAGAAGATGACAGGCTCTTTAACTAAACATTTAGCCACACTCCTGTCATGTCTGTGTGTTTTTTGCAATAAAAGCTATGTGTAAATATGTTGCCTTGTGGTGATTTTGTTGCCCTCAGAGCCTCATGTTGTACTGAGTAGATTGGGAGACAAAAAGGTGTTTTATGCAGAGACCACTGTCCCAACGTCAAATGGCTTAGCATGATGTTTAAAAATAGTCTGGTTCCGACATGTATAAATGTTTAATGTCCTTCACAGTAGAAATAAATATACGTGTCGTTTGCAGCATCCTCCATGCATTTTTCCAACGCTATCTCAGTCTGATAGGATGTGTCGGGTCATGTGACGGGAAGCACCGCATTTTCAGCTGAAAACGAGCTAGGATAGTCGGGAATCGCATATCCAGGTAAACAATCAAAATACATGAAATATTAAACGAAAATCCCCATCCCGGCCATCCTCTTCTGTGACATCGTCGACCCAACGATCACCGGGTTGTTATCGCTGTCAAACCATACCTCAGCAAACCGCTCCAGTTGCTTTTTAATGGCGAACGCTAGCTAGTTAGCTAAATGACCCCTCTCTGTCTTGGCTGGAGCTCAGCGGCCAGCTAGCCAGCCTCAGCCGGGAAGGAATATCGTTAGCTCAAAATAACCGAGGTCGCTGCAACAAAACGCTGTCCCGGTTGAACCGTGTCTCAAATGGTCACTTTTACAAAGCTTAGCATGCAGTAAAAGCATTAGCGAGGCACTGTTTCCCATTCATAGCATATAGGTGCTGAACCTGTAACCAGAGGAGGGTTTGGTTGCAGAAACGCCGTCGCTAGCGCGCTAGCAGGCTAATGCTAGTGCAGGATCCTGATAGCTTAGCCACCTCCTGTGATAACAAGCTAACCAGCTGTACGCTTAGTTCATGTTAAATGAAGGTGCGTGCATTTGTGCGCGGAATTTACCTCAAAAATATAAACAACGACCATTAACGATTTTAATATTTTGCATGTTGCGGTTTTGTAGCAGGTATGCTAGCAAGGCAGAGCAGAGGGGTGATGGGTAACAACACAGACAGACACATTCATGCTAGTGTATTGTGTTGCTTGCTGCTACCATGTCTATGAATTTGTGTTTTTACAGGAGTTAATCCCGGTATGGGGGACATGAAGACCCCAGATTTTGATGACCTGTTGGCAGCATTTGACATTCCTGACATAGATGCCAAAGAGGCCATCCAGTCTGCCCCAGATGAGGCAGAGGGACCCCACGGAGCTGCTGGTGCACCTCTGGGAAAGTCAGACAGCGTGGTGGGTGTTGGGTCATCCTTGAGACCGTCGAGCCCCTCAGATCCCCAGGCGGACACCTCAATTGTTAGTGTGATTGTGAAGAATAAAGTGCGCCTCGAGACTGCTGATGGAGACGAGGGAGACACAGACCAGGACCCTATCGATGTGATTGCAGGGGTAGATGTGGGTCCTAGACTAGGTGCATGTGCCCCTGGAATGGCTGAATCTGAGGCCCTCAACCACAACGGTTTTGGAGCGTCTGGTGTCTCCACGCCCCTTCCCCTCAGCCAGACCCAGTCTAACG
This sequence comes from Pterois miles, assembly GCA_947000775.1. NCBI lineage: Eukaryota > Metazoa > Chordata > Actinopteri > Perciformes > Scorpaenidae > Pterois > Pterois miles. The sequence continues at coordinate 8,031,613 of CAMQGK010000638.1, read as the reverse complement.
GAGCGCCATGGTCAATAAACACCCCTAAAGTGTCTTCTGAAGCACCAGGCACTGGTGCAGCCAAGTCTCACAAGCAGGGTGGGAACATTTTCAACAGACTTAAACCGCTTGTGGCACAGGGGTCTGGAGATCCAGTGGGCCGGGCCAGGAAGATGCAGCTTCTACAGCAGCAACACCAGCAGCAGCAGGACACAGGCCAAGAGAGGGCAGATGGCGTCAAAGCATCGTTACCTTCATCGTCCTCTTTATCAGCTGGGTCATCTCCTCTGGCTGCAGGTGGGGCCGTTGGTCTAGCCTCGCCTTTCTTTCCCCCTTCCAAGCCCCTGCTGCCCACTCCACCCTCTGCCCTATCATCACACCCGCTGCACTCATCTCAGCCTTTTAATGGAGCTCCCAAAGGTGGCCCTGCTGGATTTCAGCACCAGCAGATGGAGGAGGATGATTCTGACCCTGACTTGGGGAGTCCACTGGTGATCCAAGAGAGCCCGGACTCCCCGACTTGCACTCAGCTGAGCCGACGTTACAAGTCTGACTCAACGCAGCCCACATCTTCTACTGCATCTCACCCTAAACCTGGTGACACTCCGTCAGGGGCATCTCTGACTTCATCAACACCCCAGTCTGGCTCAACAGACAGTCCCCAGCTGGAGGACAGGCATCCAGAACATGTCATAGAAGAGAGAGACTCACCAGAGAGTCCTGAACCAGAGATGCCAAAATCAACTACTCAAGTTGCAGCTAAGAGGTGCTCCAGCCCTGCGGTGGCCTCTACTCCACCACCTTCTGAACTGCGGGAGCCCAAAGAGGAGGAGGAAGAAATGGAAGTGGGGAATGGGATAGAAAAGGTCGCTGATGGCAAAGCTGACAAAGGAGAAAATGGGAGAACAACTGAGGAGAAGATGGAGGTAGATGATGGCAAGCCTAAATCTCTGTCCACTGATGGAGGAGAAGCAGGCGTTGCCACACCTGCTGCTTCTGGAGCTCCAGCCCGACCCCTCAAAGTCAGAATAAAAACAATTAAAACCTCCACAGGTGGAATCACCAGAACTGTCACAAGAGTGGCGCCTAAAGGTGGTGCTGCAGGAAAAGGTTTGGACCCTAAAGCTCAAACTGGGGAACGTAAGGTGTTAGGAAACAAGGCCCAAAAACTTGAAGCTTCCCCAGGTCACATGACAACAACTTCCCAGAAAGTAAGTGCTCTCAATGCCCTGCCCGTGTCTACACTCGCAGCCAGCAGCGTCATGCTAGCTGCTGCCACAAAGGTCCAAAACAAAATGGCTGCATCTGACAAGGCCAAGGTTTCTCCCACCGCTGTTAGCATCACTAAATCTGCCGCCCTGCCTGCAACTCCAGCAGTGGCCTCCTCTCCCAAGTTCTCGGTTGCTGCTGGTGGGATCAGTGTACGTACATCCACTAATAAGACAGCTAATGGAGGTAGCGGCACCATCATAGGCGGCGCCCTCCAGCCAAACAAACCAGCCTCCATTGTCAACAGCACAGGTGCCGTCATCTCCCGCAGCCAGTCCAGCCTGGTGGAGGCTTTTAACAAGATCCTGAACAGTAAGAACCTTTTGCCGAGCTACAAGCCCGACCTCTCTGCCCCTCCACCACCTGAGTGGGGTCTCCCGCTCCCAGCCACAGGGTACCGCTGCCTGGAGTGCGGGGACGCCTTTGCCCTGGAGCGCAGCCTGGCCCGACACTACGACAGACGATCGCTCCGCATCGAGGTGACCTGCAACCATTGTGCTAAGAGGCTGGCCTTCTTCAACAAGTGCAGCCTGCTGCTGCACGCCCGGGAACATAAGGAGCGTGGGCTGGTCATGCAGTGCTCACACCTGGTCATGAGGCCTGTCACTGTAGAGCAGATGATTGGACAGCAGGACATAACACCTATTGGTGGTGAGTAGGGTTGCAGCGAACAAGTATTTGGTTAATTTGTTGTTTATTTTTACAATTTAATTGATTAAATGGGAACCACACCCATTTTCAAAATTCATGCATGTTATTCCCATGGTCTAAGAGTCCAGAAATATTAGTAAACATATAACAACTCTCTACCAAATCCAAAAATTAGAGTGTTAAGTGTCAAACTTGCGATGTCATAAGGTATAAAGTGTAGAGCTGGTCCATAGACAGTGAATGGGGAGAGATGTTCTAGATGACACTGAGAGCACCCAGACAGATCTGAGTATGGGAACATTTTCTGTTTCACACTACAACACACTACTATAGAATAAAGCTCATTTAAGTATAAAAAAGACAACAATCATCCTGTGGGTCCATTAAATCAGTCTCCCATTCACTGTCTATGGAGCAGCTCCAGATTTTATACCCTATGACATCATGAGTTTGAGACTTGATTTCTGGCTTTGAGAGAGATGAGCTCATGTTCACAAATACTGATTGATACTTTCCTCAGATGTGGAAATAACATAAGAATTATTAACAATATACAATTATATTAACAATGAAAAGCATAAAGTTTTTACATTTTGAGGAGTAGGAAATGGGATTTTTTTTTTTTTGATAAATGACAAATGATGAATTAAGTGTGTTTGATGCTTTTGGAGTCAACATTCAGTTGTAGTTTACAACATGCCAGGGCTGCAACCTGTCAAGTATTTTCTCAATTAACTGTTTGGTCTATAACGTGCTAGAAATATTCTTCACAGTTTCTTCAAATTGCATGTATATTCAATTCATTATCATAGAATAGACTAGACACAAGCCTGACAAAAAAAACAAGGAAATATTCAAAAATGAGGAGCTGGAACTTGACAGTGTTTAAGCATTTTTGTTTGAAAAATGTTAAGCAGTCAATCAATAAAAATGTTGCTCCTTCATTTTTGGTTCCTCATCATACATTTTCTATTAAAGGAATAAAAGAACCACAAAAATAAGTTGGTCTGATAATATGTCATAAAAAAAATAAAAGGACACTCACCGTTCATTTGTGATTCATCTCCATTGACCACGTCCCATCTGTCTCTTCTGATTTCCACCTTTGGCTGACCAGGCCTGCTCTCCTCTTCGTCCTCCTCTCCTCCAGTCTCCTCTCCCTCCACCACACCCGGGGGCCCCGCCGTCTCCGCCAACTCCAGCCCGATGAAGGACGCTTCATCTCCAGCGGCAGCTCAGCCTCGACCGGTCCGCCGTGCACCTCAGGGCCCCCAGGCGCTGATGCCCCTGCCTTGCAAGAAGGCCGAGGGGCTGCAGTACAACAGCTTCAAATGTCCAGAGTGCCAAACACAATTTTCGGGCAAGGCTGAGCTGGTCACCCACTTCCAGCAGATCAGAGCTGCTCCCAACTCAGTGAGTCGTCGTTTCGGGCCACTGGTACCTGCTGGTGTGGAACGCTGCTGGTGGTCAGTGTTTTGATTTTCCCTTTTCTTCTGTTTCAGACATGTACGCAATGCTCTCCTCCCATGATGCTGCCTAACTCGTGTGCCGTGTCGGCCCACCAGAGGATCCATAAACACAGGGCGCCTCATGTCTGTCCCGAGTGTGGTGGAATTGCCCGGCAGACCAGCTTCCAGACCCACCTGGAGGAGGCCTGTCTGCACTTTGCCAGGCGCATTGGATACAGGTGTGGAGACACTTCTCAAAACCATCATTAAAGGGATAGTTTGGGTGTTTTGAAGTGGGATTGTATGAGGTTCTTATCCATAATCAAGTATATTACCTCCAATAGTTGGCTAAAATACGTTTTGCTGTTGGCCCCATCCACAACACTATATTGTTTTGCTCCCATGTTGCTACTCCTGTCTGGTTCTCCAAACTGGGGGTGCACTGACCATCATCTACTGTAGGTAATACCCAACTATGGATAAGTACCTCATACAACCCCACTTCAAGACCTGTAACAACTGCTAAATGATCCTATAATAAAGATAGAGCGGTGATTGTTTATTTCAGATAGGCCAGAGCACTAAGGGAAAAAAGCAAACCTACGGTAATTGAATCCTAGTAGGGCTAGCTTAAATGCCTTAAAAACGTCAGTTTGTCCTTTGGTTATCATCACCAACAGCTCCTTTAAAAGTTAAGTATCATTTATTTTCTAAATTTAAGAAGAAAAAAAAACACTGATCTTCAATTTATACCACTGCTGTTATAGATCTGAGAAAATGTGGTCTCCATTTAGACTTGTTGTGTGAACCTGAGGTTTTGTAGTTTCATGACATCAATTTCTTCACTCTAGCTTTAAGACTGAACCTGCTACAACCTCTGAAAGACACAATAGCGCTACTTTGGATCAATGCTGGATGTCTGAGTATTGATACAATACCGCCACTGCAAAATATGGCGATCCTATGCTGTGTCAATTTAATAATCTCACAATACATCACATTGTGAATCATGTATCAGGTGCTCGAGCTGCCAGGTTGTGTTCGGAGGGTTGAACTCCATCAAGTCCCACATTCAGACCGCTCACTGCGAGGTGTTCCACAAGTGCCCCAGCTGCCCCATGGCCTTCAAGTCTTCCCCTAGTGCCCAGAGCCACATCAGCACCCAGCACCCAACGCTCACCGGAGGACAGGCCAAGTATGCGTACCAAATTTTACCGCAACAATAAGATGGAGATTTTAATCCCACATGGAGAGAAATATCTCCAGAGGATATTTGAAAATTAGAGTCACAAGTTTGGAATTAGTTCCCTTAAATCTGAATTCTTTTTCTCCTTTTGCAGAATGATCTACAAGTGTGTGATGTGCGATACGGTTTTTACCCAGAAACCCTTGCTGTACATGCACTTTGACACTCATTTAGCCAAGCAAAAAGTGCATGTGTTCAAGTGTCCTGACTGCACCAAGCTCTATGCCCAGAAAGGATCCATGATGGAGCACATTAAGGTGTGTTTACATATATGTAGAGGTCACAGCATACAGCATAATGTCGCTGCAATCATGAATTAGCCTCATGCCTTTAAGTGTTGCCCATTCATTGCTTTCTACAGTGAATGTGGTGTCAAGAATGGCATACAGCAATTTCTTGGATCGGCCTTAGCAAGGTTACTGCCTGGTTACCTTGTCCTAAGTTCTATGCCAAGTACAGTAGTTTTTATTGTGAGTCAGATTATCTTTTTGTGTGCCAGTTGGGAGTAATTTGTGTTTTTAAGAGTAAATAAATTCATTCTGAATTCTCTTTATGCCTCTCTCTTTTCTTTTGTCACCTCTCAGACCGCTCACAGAGGACCGTCAGCCAAACAGACAGAGTCTGGGTCCGACGCCTCTAATGCTGCCTCGGCCCCGGCCAACGCATCCGCTTCCTCCGGCGTCAAATCGAAATCCTCCGGAAAACCTGACAACTCTGACGGAGAGGACTGGGGGCGGGAACAGGAAGAGGAAGAGGAAGAAGAGGAGGAAGAAGATGACGACGATGATGGGGACGAGGACTACGAGGCTCCAGGGGGCAACTCGACCGCCCCGGGGGGCAGCAGTCACCCCCCAGCCCAGACCGAATGGACCTGCCCCCAATGTCAGACCACCTTCACTGACAACGAAGATTATCTGAGTCACGTGAAGACGGAGCACGGCAAGGTGCAGCATACTACCATTATTATTTTTCTTCAGTTTGTGTAGAATCCAGTGATTACAGTTATTGCTCCATATATGAACAGTTTAACCAGCTAATTGTTCTTTGTCAATGGAAAATTACATCCAGTCGTAGAAGGTAAAGCAGAAAAAGAAGGAGGATGTTAATTTCCTGTTTCCACTGCAGCATGTTTGACTGAAATATCTTTTCATCTTATCTCCGTGTGTGCGGTCAAAGTTCCCTTGTCGTATCTGTGGAGGCACGTTCAGCACATCTTCCAGCCTGAGACGTCACGAGCGTGTCATTCATGAGGGAAACAAGAGGGTCTTCCATTGCCAGTGAGTTACTTAAGCTTTCATCAAACACGTTTTAGCGTTCGTCGGACACACAACTAAGATTTTAAATGTTTTCTCATTTTCAATTAAAGCTGCAACAATTAAGCGATTAGTTGTCAACTATTATATTAATCGGCAACTATTTTGATATCAAAACGATTAATTGGTTTGAGTTATACATTATTTTAGTAAGTACGTTTTTAAGAAAAAAAAAAGTAAAAATTCTGATTTCAGCTTCTTAAATGTGAATATTTTGTGGTTTCGTAACTCCTCTATGACAGTAAACTGAATATCTTTGAGTTGTGGACAAAACAAGATTTTTTATCGACCAAAAAATTTATTGATTAATCGAGAACATAAGCAACAATGAAAATAATCATTAGCAACCCGAATTTCGATGTTTTGCTTAAAAGGAAATCACCGGTTGATCTACTGTCCTGTTAATTAGTAAAGCGAGGCTGATGAATTGTCCATATTAGTGTTTTGCAGTTATTGATATCATGTATAAGTTGGCTGATAAGATTTTGCAATACAGAAATGGCAAATTAGGTGTGAGGTCTTTCAGAAACAGTGTCAATATTTGTAATACTGATCAGTTGACTTTTACACTGTAAAATGCCTCATTATGTATCATGTTGGTTACAGTTCTTTGTCAGGGATCTGTAACAAGGTGGCGTTTAAAATATGTTTTGTTTTTTTTTCTTTTCACTCGTTCAGTATATTGTAATCAGAATTTTAAAACTCAAATATCAGCCAGGTTATATTAATAATGCATAGATTTCTTTTTGTATACCAATTTAATCTTGCATAATTATTTTTCAGATATTGCACAGAAGGCAAGCGCACCTTTGGTAGTCGGTTCTTACTGGACAAGCATGTTCGACTCCATCACAGGACCACAGATGGACAGGTGAGTCTGGACGATGTCGTATACGATCTGAGTTATTGTCTAAAGCTGTGTCCCTAATCCATACTACAAAGCACATATTGCATCATTTCCTGTTATTACAAAACAGTATTTCTTTTTTTTTTCTTTTTTAATTCATATATACAATTCATATATACTATATGTATACATACAGGAGCTGAATGTAGTATATAAAAATAGTGGAAATGTTCTTTTGTTTAGTAGTGTTTTTCAGATTTTTCTCTTTATTTTGTCGATAATTATTTGTTTTATGTGCTTGCTTTTTGGCTGTTATATGTAATATGGAGCTGGGAAACAGCAATCGTGTTTATATAAATTTCCCTTCCACTTTTTCTCACCTTGTGTATTGATACTACAAATGTTTAGTCACTCTCTACATTTTTGTGTCCTCAGGACCGACCCATGACCAGGAAGCGTGCAGCCACAGGGGGAGAAGGACCAGGTAGCTCCTCAGAACAGGACGGCGAGGGTGGACCTCCTGGAGGTAGGGCGGGAGACGAGGAAGAAAACACCACAGAGGACGGCGATGAGGGCACCGCAGGTCCTGCGAAGAGAACGAGGGCGTCCATCGCTTCGACATCGTCGGCGCCTAACGAGCTGGAGGAGGAAGATAACATTTTCCGCTGCGTCCCCTGCGGCTTCTCCACCGAGGACGGGGCGGAGTTCCAGCGGCACATCCCACAGCATCGCGCCGACACCGCCTCCTTCCAGTGCCTGCAGTGCGGCGTTTGCTTCGCGTCGGCCGGCTCTCTGAGCAGGCACCGCTTCATCACCCACCGCGTGCGGGACACCCAGGGCGACGCGGACCGCGGCACCCCGCGCGCTCACAGCTCACCTGCCGGCTCGCCCGCGGGTTCCCCTCTGGCGCAGGGCGAGGATGGAGAGGGGAACCTGAGCTGCAAGGTGTGCGGACGGCGTTTCGACAAGGCCTCGGACCTCAACACCCACTTCAGGACCCACGGCATGGCCTTCCTCACTGCACACAAGACAGACAAGCCCCAGTAGAGGAGGGGGGCGTCCTCTGAAACTGACAGACAAGGAATAGAGGGTCTCGACGGAGGCGGAGAGGCTGTAGAATATGAATGTTGATCCTGAGACGAAACAACTGCTTCCTGTGCAGTTTTTTTTAGCCACCATAAACAGTTAAACTCTATCTACGGCACCTCTTCTGTGCGATTGTAACTGCATGTTTGATCATGTTACTGGTCACTTAACTGAACACACCTGTGATAGACTGGGTGGAAACCGACCCGAGTAAAGCATTTATATATCAGCCATACTGTGTTTAATACATCTTGTCCTTCCATCTCAATCACTCTGCACTGACTGTAGCCACCTGCCTGTTTATCCATGTAACACACTCACAAGCACCCACTGTACTCCTGACAGCTGTAGTACCAACATTTTTGTACCTAACATTGTTCGTTGTATTCGCACTCGTTTGTCTCAAGCCCATGTTCATTATTCCGGCGTGAGATCAGTTTTTAACAGCTGCTTTTAAAACTGATCTCAAGCCAAGATCTCAACACATCTGAAGCATGAAGGGGAGTGTTTGGAGAATTTAACACTGATTTTTATGTTGCTATAATATTTATTTATACAAAACACATTACTGCTGTTGGTATTTGTGAGTCGGTTTCGTCAAATCGTGCTAGACTTGCGATTTACCTGCAGCAGAGACACGAGACGAGAATCTATGAAGGCATTTCATTAGGAGACGAGGTTACTGGAGGTCTGTACCCTGTGTAGTGTGAATAACGTGTGATGTTGTTAATCGTTAAGCTAGAAGAAGAAGAAGAAGAAGAGAGGTCAGGCTTCCTGCCAGTAGTATATGTGTACGTTTTGCCATGTAAATACATATTACACTAAAAGAAAGCGTTCTGGTTTTAGTAACTTGCTATGATAATGTGAATACGTATAGTATTTGTACTTGTACTGTTCCCTTTTTTTTTCCAGACAATTTGAAGTTTAAAAGAATCCCCCCCCCAGAGGTAGCTATACATTGTAATTACAAAGCGGAGGGAGAGCGTGGGGGGGTTGTGTTGTCTTAATGTGTATGAATACAAACGTTTATCTGAGACGGTTCGTTTTTTATCTACAGAATCAGTGCTCGCTGTTCTCACATTTCTTTTGTATGTTTCAAAAACAGCCTTCATGTTCACGTGACGGAGGCCTAAGAGTGGACTTTTATTTTATTTTATTTTTTTGTTTTGTTTGTATCTTTTATATGTCATGATATCATATTTATATAGCTCAATAGTGAAGATTTTATGTCATTTTCTTTTCCATGGTTGTGGTCTGCTTGCTGAAATGCCATACACTTTTTGTGCTGTTTCGAAATAAATGTGTAAAAGAGACGACTGGCTCGTGCGGCAGGTTCATCTGCAGAGTTGAGGGTCACATTTAGAGCAGCAGCTTCTAGTGACACTTTAATAACCATCATTAAAAATGGGAAATTGATAATTAAAATTAAGTTGTTATACTGTTAAGCAATGAAACTGTTGCAATAAAAGTTTATTAATTAGTAATGCCAAAGTTAATGCTATTTTTATGCTTATTGTTGCACACATTTTGTATTCTAAATTAAGTATTTGTTAATGATTAACAAATGATTTGTAAACTATAATAAATCCTTTATAAAACAAATATATATTACATTACATTACATAGACGTTTGTAATACATTAATGGTTAATGATTCATTTGGAAAGCATCTGGATGCCTCTTATAAAATTGCATTTGATGATATGATCATAATACCTTGTTAAATGATTAAATTCTTTGTAACACATCTATAAACATAATAAATACATGTACAGAATATAGTTAATAGCTTGTCAATGGTTGATTGGTTTCTGGTCCATCTAGCTATGCAATGTTACACATGTTTTACAGACAATTTCTTAAAGGTTTACACATCATCTGGTAACTATAACAAATAATATAGTATAGAAAATGTCATGTGTGCAACAATAAACTGTTAATAGTTTACTAATATAATCAGAATGTAATTGTCTCTTAGCCATGATACAATATATCATTTAGAAAGCCATTCATTCACATTACACAAACTAATGATAAAATAAATTATAGCATTACTGGTGATTAGTAAACATTAACCCTCTGAGACCCACAATAGATCCGTTTTTGTCTTCTTTAGGGGGTACAGGGGGTCTTCAGGTAAAGATAACAGGTCAGCAGATTAATTTGAGATGCAGCTCAGCACTGTGTGACAAGTTGTCTAGTCATACATCAGACAGACAAAGACACTAATTTTTTTTTAATTAATTTTAAGTGTATAAGTGTTAAGAACATTAAGATAGAGGCATATGATGACCAGCTGCACGCTATATTATGTCTCATAGGTTGTTGCAGTAATTTTTGGGTTGATACCATTTGTTACACAGATTTGGTGAAAAATGTAAGCATTTTTTACCTGTTGAGAACTGCTAGAAATGATCAAAAATACCACCAATTATCATACATTAAGACAACAAGAGCTTGTGAAATGGCTGGTGGGCGGTGCTTTGTATTTCTTCAACTGATCTCAACATGGCTGCCGGGTCACAAATTCTCATTTTAGCTGAACAGTAACTACAAGATGTTTCTGAAAACATCTGAGGTGAGTACTGTTATTACAGTAACAGAATATTGATTCATGTTTGATCAGCGCTGCCTAGTTTGATTGTTTGATCGGAGTTTGTGAGTGATTGACAGCTGCTCAGAGACGGCAGGCTCCAGCTCGGTTCCGATGGGTCGTTTTCCTCCGGTCTGTAAAGTCTCACAGATGCCATTAGGAGCGCCGAAGGACACCAGAGGCACATCATTTTTTTTTCCAGATTACCTGTCTCATGCACTGCTCAGGATGTAGTGATCATTTTATAAAAATACCTTTTTAAAATCAGATTTGCTCCACGTCTACTTACTGCTGCTTTAACTTGATTATGTTAATGTTGTATTCACCTAGAATTCCTATTTCAAACATTTACAAAGACAGCTTCACTGGGTATCACACCATAAATAGCATTTACTGTATAAGTGACAGTGTTTTCCTTTTTAACATGGTTTCATTTACGACTAAGTGGGTTTTCCACAGTCTGGCTCCACCCCCCCCAGCTCCAGGCCCGTCTTGCTGTTAGTGGCCTCCTGACATGACGTCTGGAGCTCAGACGGACTGAGAGGATGGTGCACTTCAATCATTAGCTCATAGATCAGCGTTCCCAGCAGCGCCCCGACACAAGGAGCCACTAAGGGAACCCACCACCAACCACCACCAGCCCTGTGAAGAGTTACGTAAAGTACAATCAGACTTTGCATTCAATTCATTAATGTGGAGGTGCAAGTGAATATTGTGAGTCAAACTACTAACTTGAAAACGTCCGCTCCCCAGCCGGCAATGTACGTGTACAATCGTGGTCCAAAATCCCTGGCCGGGTTGAGGGCGTAGCCACTGTTGGAGCCCATCGATACACCAGTAACCAGTACTGCTGCTCCCACCATGACAGGCTGGAGACAGTCGGGGAGGGAGCTGCTCCTCTGGTCCCCCAGAGCCAGGACACACAGCAGCAGGGCAGCCGTGCCGATCACCTGGATGATATGGGAACTGTCACATACATGCTGAAAGGCAGTTGTGTGCACATCCTGTCCTATAGTTAATATATTTAAATGAAGGAAAACTGGAACTGAAGGTGTGCACAGTGGGGAGACCAAGTTTGAGTTCATAACCTATGATTTTTCAAACTTGACTGATTTTAGGTGATATGGCCGAATAGATTCAAGTGATTTAATAGTCTTAATTCAGCGCCAGGCCTTTGAACGATCAAAAACGGAGTAACAGTATCTGACCTGGTCCATGATTCCTCCCCACACACTGAGGTAGTCAGCTGGGTAGGTGGCGAAGATGCCCGCTGTGGCAGTGGGACCCGTCACTGTCAGGTCACCTCCGCCATACGCCTGGATGGCGTCTGTAAACACCTCATCATGCATGCGAAAACACACAAAAACAAATGTACCATTACCAGACTTTCATTCATACTAAACATTAAAAGGACTTAAATAGTCTGTGGAGCCCAAGAATGATACTGCATATTCATCTGTGTTGTTCAAAAACTATTAAAAACAATGATCCACAATGTTGCACTGGGCGACATAGATAGATAAATAGATAGGAGACCTGAAGCGACAGACTACTTTCTCGTTAGTGACTTGTTAAATTGGTGCTGCTAGCTCCTTTCACTGGAAAAGAGTTGGCAGCTGAATCCAGGGTTGCCAACTCTTGCCAAATTTAGCAAGTAAGCCACCCAAGTCGGCAACACTGACTTAATATGATCTTTTTTTTTTTTTAATCTGGTGTACTCTTGCTAGTTTCTCAAGATCAACCCTGCCTTTAACATACAGTCCTACAGCCAGAAATACCAACTGGAGCACCAAATGTATATTGATACACGGCTGAAAATAGTCCCCAACAAATGTACCATTTACTCTAATTTTAGTAATAATTGCTAAAAACTACAGTGCCCAGGTGTTTTTGGAAATGATTTTGCCTTTTTAGAGAAAATAATATAATTGTGAGCTGTTTTTCTTCGGTAGGGGCGATTAGGTAGTTCCAAAGTATTGAGAGCATTGTTGGCTTTGGTCTCTGTATAAGATTTGTTGAAAAAAAAAAAAAAGGACATTTTTCCTTTAAAGAGGACCTATTATTGTTTTGTTCTTTTTCCTTTAGTGTGTTATAGATTTTTTTGTGCATGTAAAAAGTCACAAAGCCTGAGGTCCACACCACAGAAACACTGCTCCTGAACTGCCTGAAACACCTTTCATGTAATCCCGCCTTTTCTTCTGTAACGTGGTGATGTCACCAAGTAACAAAGCTCTCAAACAAAGCTAGTTAGAGCAGAGCTGGAGTAGAGTCCTGAGTCCTCTTTAATACTGGGTCCCGCCTGTAACTACAGACTGTAATCTACTGGACTGTTCGGCAGACAGTGCGATTCAGTGATGAGTTGTGATTGCAGCGCTCACTGTTGGAAACTCACCGTAGTACTGCAAGCTGACCGTGGCGGCACCCAGAAAACCTCCAAGCACTTGGAAGAATACGTAGAAAGGCAGCTTTATCCAGGGATGTCTGCCCAGGATGCACAAGCTCAGAGATACAGCAGGGTTCAGATGGGCACCTTATGGTTGAAAATAATGAAAGAATGAAACATTTCATAATATAAACCGATTTGTGTCAAAGATTTTTATAAATATCCTTTGTATGCACATATAATCTATATCAAGATGTTTTGACCTGCACAATGAATAAAGGTGATATTATATATAAAACATACAGGTATTTCTGTTGTATAATAAGGACTATAGAAAAATTATTAGGGGTAGAGCAGGGGGAGGGTTTGGTATCTTTTTTTTTTTTGGCTAAAGGCTGAGTAGTCGGACTCATGACTTTTTTTCAGTCCAAAATTTATGTTTTATGTCATTGTATTCTTTTTTTATTCAATATAGTTAATCCTTTAATAAATAGACATATTAAAAAAGGACTATAGTTCTGTCTTCATACAGTCCCTTACCTGAGACTGCACGAGACACAAGGACACCAAACGTCACTCCAAGAGCAAATCCCAGATTGATTGACAGATACTGCCCCTTCTTTTCTCCAGATGTGGTCACCTGGGCAACGGAGCCACATCCGAACAGCTGCAATTACACGAGGTGAAGAGGTGTATTAGAATAATATATCAACCTGAGTGCAAAAACAACCCATAACAATCATAACAGTATGGGCGTGATGAAACTTTGATTGAAGTAGTCCTGGCTCAGATAAGCGAACACACATTGTTGCCTTCAGTATAATCTCCTGTTTTATGAACTTCATTGCTAAGGAACCCACTTTATGATTTGTGTCATAAACATTAATTGCCCTGACAGGTGAGAGAGTTGAGATAGAACAAAACCGTATAAACACTGAGCCAGCAGAGACGAACAAACATCACTGCTTATTACAAATCACTGATGCACCATCCTCACTCATCCTCACCCATCCTCACCCATCCTCACTGCCTCCCTCTCTGTCAGTCTGTCCCTCTGTCAGGCCAAAGTCCTTAACAGTTATCCATTGTGAGGATTCACTCGCTGCTTCAAAACAAGCAATTAAGCATGTCATTGATTTAGGATTCTATATTATATATATATTACAGATCAAGTGAAGTTTTGGCTGAAATGAAAACGTTTCCTATATTTTACAGCTCATTCAAATAAATGCAAAATGGCAGCATATACTGTAAAACCACAGATGAAAAGAAGTCTTTGCCTCAGCAGGAATTTAAAAGATTCAGACACTGTATTGAATTTGACTTTAAAGGGTGAATTATTTGCTGTACTTTAACATCTTTATGATTTAGGAAATTATGTGATTAACCCCTCCTATCTGTACAAAAGTGTCTCATTCCACTGGCTGAAATTTAGATCCGTGAAATGAATACTCACAATCACAACGTAAAGTCCAAGGCATTCAGCCATGCACTCCCTGACCACTTGGTTTCTGATCTGACATTTCCTCAGCAGCCTCTCCATCCCCCAGGTTTCCTCTGCACCGTCTGGCCACAGGTGAGCTTTCAGAACCGGGGCGCCGCTGTCATCGAGTGGATCTGACCCACACAGCACTGCACTGTCCGCCTGACTGAGCAGAGTTTGCCCTTTCATACTGGAGCTGTGGGCTACGTCACACTTTTTATGGCCCGGCTGAGGTGGTGGTGTGTGTGCGCGTAGGAGAGGAGAGTAGTTCACTTTGTAAGTCATCCTCTTGCCTAAATCACAGCACACATGGTTAAATGTACTTCACTGCACAGAACTGGACACCTGCAAACAGTCCTGACTCAATTATTGAGTTTGCTTTATCTCACCTGACTGGAATTGGCTCTGATTGCTCCTCTTGTCTGATTGGCTGTTTTATTTCTTCTTCTGACAGCAAACAGGATCTGACCCTTATACATCTATATAGACATATATACTGCACATACACACACATACACATATATACATATAGTATATACATATAGAAGTAGATATATACATATATATATAATTATATGCTTCACATTGTGGTGCTGTATTGCACTGTTTGGGGTTTATTTCACAATAATGACTGGCTCGCTGTACATTATTACCTATATATACATATATTGTCAGTATTCAGTGCATCAGCGCCAACTTGTTTTTGTGCCATATTGCATCCATATAAATTACCAAAGAACAATAAATCTGACAAGATATGGAAATCTCTTTGGCTGGCACCGTGTGCTTGTACAGGCATCACAGTAATAATCTGTGATAAGAACGATTACTCCTCTAACAGTCATGAGGGAGATAAGTGGCCCAGTTTATACTCTAGGTTTTAGATATATATTTCATCCATCCATCCATCTGCGACCGCTTATCCCGTTAGGGGTCGCGGGGGGCTGGAGCCGATCCCAGCTGGCATTGGACGAAAGCAGGGTACACCCTGGACAGGTCACCAGTGGTATATATTTCATGTGTATCAAATTAAAGGTATGCATGTAATGTGTGTTGGATTTTGCAACTGGTGCTAACCTTGGAGTTAATTACTGCCCATGACACAAGATAACATAAATGTCGAGAGATTATCACACTAATTATAGTATAAAATGTCAATCTATGAAAGTATTAGATACAATACAAGAGATGCAAAGTGTAGTCGAATGAAGTAGCATCTTTCATAAGAGGATTTAAAAAAAAACAGAATGAGACTGAAGGGGATTGGGCTGCACGGTGGTGCAGTGGTTAGCACTCTTGCCTCACAGCAGGTTCGAATCCGGCTTGGGACTCTGCTGTGTGGAGTTTGCATGTTCTCCCCGTGTAAGCGTGGGTTTTCTCCGGGTACTCCGGCTTCCTCCCACAGTCCAAAGACATGCAGTTTAGGTTAATTGATGACTCTAAATTGCCCGTAGGTGTGGATGTGAGCGTGAATGGTTGTCTGTCTATATGTTGTCTGTCTCTATGTGCCCTGCGATGGACTGGCGACCTGTCCAGGGTGAACCCCGCGCCTTCGCCCGATGCCAGCTGGGATCGGCTCCAGCCTCCCCGCGACCCCTAGCGGGATAAGCGGTTGACGATGGATGGATGGATGGACTGAAGGGGAAGTTAAAAAAGTGACTTCAAAGTGCATGAATATACTACACACTATGTACACGGCGTGAACGGCATTCACTTTATGATCACTCACTTTAACTCCACCAGTGAAACAGCTGGAAGCACTTTGCCTGCTAAGCTTGTGAAGAGCATGAATCAGCAACAGCGCTCAGAGAAATATACCAGTATTAGTGGCTGCAATGCATGAAACACTAAAACCCTGTTGAGCTCATCTTCTTCTGATTGTACTTAGTGTTTTCTGCACATTGAAGGCCTAAAAAAACAGGCAAGATTCTCAAATATTCTTTACGCTGTTTCTGTTTGGGCCTTTTCTCTAACACTGATCAGGTGACTGAGAAAATTACAGGCAGCTTTGCATTCACTGTCAGGACTCAGTTACCATACTGGCATCTAGACACAGTTCACAGATCATAAAGATACCGCTGGAAAAAAGCACACAAGGCTCCAAGTAAATGATAACATGAGGATCTGTTTTTGACAGAACATGCTGTACTCCCTGTATGTTTATCAAAATGGTTCACACTGACAGGTCTCTCTCAAGCCGAGTGAAGGAAACTCCCAGGTCCCACAATCTCAACTCCCCTCACAAAGGTACATTTGCCAGAACACGATGAGAGCGATGAAACCTTTTGATATTTCACACATGAACGAACACTACAATGTCTTTTAATTTCAACTCAACATAAATTATCATTCTTTCTGTATCTGAAGCACACGGGCAAACACAAACCTGATCCAGGTCACGCTGACTCGTTCATTATGTGATGGCCTTTTATTTAATGGACATTTTGAGAAGGACGGAGAAAGAAGGAAGGGCAGTGGAGACGAAGATGAAGAAGTAAAAGATAAAAAAGATGAAGATGAAGAAGATGAAGATGAAAAAGAAGACAAAGATGAAGAAGACAATGGGGGCAAAGAAGACAGAAGAAAAAGACAAATAAGAAGACACAGACGTAGACGAAGACAAAGACTCAGACAAATAAGACAGAGACAAAGAAGACAGAAGAAGAAAAAGACAAAGAAGATGCAGACGATGACA
The DNA here is from genome assembly GCA_947000775.1 of Pterois miles. Taxonomy (NCBI): domain Eukaryota; kingdom Metazoa; phylum Chordata; class Actinopteri; order Perciformes; family Scorpaenidae; genus Pterois; species Pterois miles. Next base: position 8,014,620 of record CAMQGK010000638.1, on the reverse strand, counting down.
ATGAAGAAGACAGGAGAAGACAAAAGAAGAAAAAAATTAAGACAAAGATGAAGACAACAAAGACAAAAGATCAGAGAAGACGAGGGAGAAAGAAGATGAAGACGAAAACAAAGGAGACAAGAACAAAAAGACGACGAAGAAGAAGAGTTAAGGTAGAATAAGATGATTAAGATGGGGAGATGAGGATAGGTGGATTGCAGTCATCCATTATTCACTGTGATAAACAAACTAAACTGACAAGGACCTGAGCCTGAAGGCCTAATTCTGTTTGGAGGATTCAAGACTGTTATGAGTTTGGCAGAAACGCAGCAGCATGCCGTCATAAGATAAGTTAAGATAAGATGAACCTTTATTAATCCCCGGAGGGAAATTCGGGATCATGACAAGAACAGAACAAGCTGAATTTACTGTCAGTTTTTTTTTTTTTTTGATGTGCGTACCCTCCTAAACTAACTCTGTTCACTAAACCCCAAGCTGACAAAAAACTGTTTACTGCAGATTTTCAGCCCAAACTAACCTTGTAGGATGGACCACAACCATGGTCTGCAGTAGCATCTGTCTCTGAGTGTGCAGACTCGGAAATTAGCTCAATTCAAGTGGCCTTTAATACACAGGATACTAAAAATAACAGAATGATGTTACCGAGAGATACAAACTACAGGTGGAGAAAACACAGATAGTGCAGTTAAATCAGCCCCCTAAAGAGTCAACAAAAATACCATGAATATAAAGTAAACTAGAAGAGATAGCCCTTTTTAAACTATTTGAGTTGTTACATAAGTAAAAATTTAAAACCGACATACAAAAACAGGATCAGCAATACAAGCATGAGCATTTATGCAGAACACACGAAATATTATCTGTGATTGAGACATTTTTCTTTAGACTGAAGTGCAGCTTGCCACAATAATGACACTTTTCTGCAGCTGGGAGGCGTATTCATGCGTTTCAGGCAGGAAGAAATTCTTTCATGACATAGATCAGCATGTAACAGAAGACACAGGATCGGTTCACTGATTGGCTGCAGGTCCTCTCTAAAAGTTAAAACATTCCCAACTTTTACTTGGCTGCATTTTGCCGCTGAATCTATCAGAGGCAGCTCGCTGAGCTCAAGAGCGGCTCAGTCAATCTAAAGTTTGCTAACATTAGCTACCGTAAGCTAATGGTATACCAGACCTAATAAGGCTGTAGCTCAAATTCTCTAAATATACTGAATTGACCTACAATGTGTTTTTACTGCTACTGAATTCAATCTTTTCTTTTATGACTGTGTTGTTTCTTGTTTATTTTTAAACCAAAACTGGCTAGACCTAAAACAACAGGCAAATAACAAATATGTAAATACATTAAGACTCTTTATTTGACATATCACACATTCACATCCATACAGGCTTATCCTACAGGACAATTCAAAAATAAAATATGCAACTGTGAATTGTTTACTACCTGATGCGTATTCGGGATTGGCCGTTTCTAGTCTACATGGTCGGTTGGAGACCCAGGGTCTGTAGACTTTTAACAGGCCAGAGACCCGAATCCAACACATTCACTTTGGCAATTAAAGGTTGAGGAAGTGTTGTGTCCATGTATAGATGTATATACATATACAAACCCACAGCTGTAGAGAAACACTCAAACTGGAAAATGTTCGGGGAACAAAAGCTACGATCAACCAAAAATATCCTCCAGAGTATGTGTTACTTAAACCCTCCAAAGAACTTGGAGAACAATGAGTCATCCCGCATATCCGAAAATGGATTTTGACCACCTGAAATATAAACAAGAATGCATTAGAACTAGATTAAGCTTCTATAGTCAAAATACTGTAAAAATCTGTACAATTAATTCACTAAAAACACCCGCTATATATAGACTGGCCTGATATGATGGGTCCAGTTGGATGGTCTGGTCCCTCCAGGCTACTAGGACCTCCTGAGCGGGTCACCGTGGTCTCTTCATTGCCTTGGCCGTCACGAACTGTTCGTCTCTCCTCTACAGACTGACAGACACCAGTAAAAAAACATAATTTTAAAGTGGTGACAAAAAGAAGAGAGGATTACAACTGGAGGTATAGTCATCATTGTAGGTTTTAGGATGTTTTTCCCAACTTGAATCCTTCTCAGTCCCGGCAGTGTTGCTGTCATGTTTCCACCCACTGGGCCTAAACTAAGATACTTGAACTGTCCATGAAATGCTTGAAAATCTGTGGTTTAAATATATCAATTTCGACTTATGGAAGAAATAAATAAAAAAAATCAAGACCTCTCACCCCATCAGGTTTCACCACCTTGGTGACAGTGACTGATTGGAAGAATGAGCGGGTCCTCGGTTGTTTCGGAGCCTGACCAGCAGGTGGAGTCAGAATCTGATCCAAGCCCCCAGAGGACACTGCAGAGTCCAGATCTGGACGGGAAATCAGTTTGGAACACAAAATCGTGTACTTCATTTCTTTTACTGAAGGACTAACAAATATCACCCACCTCTGTCCTCTTTGCGCTCCTCCTCTGGAGGTTTTTGTGGCCCTTTTTTCCAAATATCATTAAACTGTTAAAATATAAGGAAAGAAAAAAGATGAATACATTTTTTAAAAAATATATAATTATAAGTACTTCAAAAACAAAAACAAAAAAGAAACACTTCACATTGCCACAGAAATAGAGTCTTGTGGGGAAATGGAAGAAAATTGTATCTTGTTCACCTTTGAAAAAGGGGTCCAGCCATGGAACGGCGAGCTGGGAAATTCTGATGATTCATGTGAAGGGTAGCCATCATTTCTGGGCTCTCTAGATGGACATGCTTGGGGTCCTTGTGGGTCGTTGTTGGGGGATTTGAGCATAAAGTCTCTTAGAGGATTCCCACCGGTTCCCCCTCCACCCCTCTCTGCTCTGCCCTGAGGTGGTGGTGGCATGATGCTGGGAACATCTAGAACACAAAGGAGACACAGACTAAATCTACAAACGAGAACTGGACTAGACTGAGATGGTACAGAACTGGATCGTGGTCCAGGTTTCATACCAAAGTGTCCAGACTCTGGCTGTCCCTCCCAGCGGCCCAGCTGGGAGAAGATCTCTTCCATCTCCCTGAGGACGTGGCCAAACACTGGGGGCTCCTGCATCCTCATCCCGTCGGGGCCAACGCTGAAGCCAAACCTCCAGGCACTGTCAAAGGGGTCCTGCTGGTCCCCCCGAAACCCATCATAGCAGAATCCCTCTTCTTCATCCTCATCATCGTCGTCGTCATGGGTCATAGCATCGAAGAAGGGGTCCCTGATACATCACAGTAAGTAAAATGGATGAGTATTCGTGGCATTAATATACTTCAAATCTTGCTTTGGGTTTACTCGTTATGCACTTAGCAACTGTTACGTCAATAGACCTTAAAGTACTCAGTCGTATTAATCCCGAGGTCACTCTTATCCTAAATAAAACAGCAACCATGTTAGCTGAGGGACCATGTGGTCATCCTGGCAGATAAACTCTAATCTGGTCTCTAAAGCTGTTTCATTACCTAACTAACCCAACAGCTTGCAAACGCAGGTACCAAGTTAGCCAACTTCTGTTAGCTTCGCTAGTTTACAGCGGCTGTTACTTGACTTTCACACCATAAACTTACCTTCGGCCACGGTAATGACCTCCAGGTACCCCGAAGAACCCGCGAAATAAATCGAAAACACTCATTTAACGATACGTTTGGAAGAAAACTAATTCATAGCTTAATAAATACATAAACAACAGCAGACAGCCGCCGTAGAAAACGAAAGTCTATCGATGCTATCACGTGTCGTAAAGTGTTCTGGATACTTCACAATGACGCAACCAGTCGTAAAGCTACGTTACCGTAAATATCACAAACGATGCGCAGCAGAAATAACAGCACACGTCGGTGCCCGCTGAGAATCAGCCAGGGTTTTAAGTTTGAAACGCTTGTGTGTCCAGAGCCAAATAGAAGATGTTGAGAATTATAAACAATTCAAACTGTCCCGGTTAATTTCCCGTTTATGATGGAAAGCTTTTAAGTTTTAAATAGAAATGTGCGTTTCACTCAACTACATTTATCAAAATGTATATACTTTAACAAACCATCACATTTAAGATATACAAGTTATGATCCATACTTATTGATTGAATGTCGACTAACTACATCAAAATGCAGCAACATGTTAATGTAGTGATAATATAACTATTAACACTGTATCAATTTTATTTATTTTATCGTTAAGCATTTTGGCTAAGTAGAATAATGTAATGTTTCCTTGTAATGGAGTATTTCTACAGTATGGTATAAACATTTAGGGGCTTAATAGGACCTTCAATACCACTACCTGTGCAAGTGTTTGCTGTTAAACCGGGGCTGCTGTTTCCTAGCAACGGCGTTTCATCACCATGCGACCGTAACGCTTCATCAGTGAGAAAAATTCCAACGAGCATTATGACGCCAGTCAGTCACCCGGGTAACCGAGTTTAACCGTTATAGTTGAATACAACCTACTGACAACTTTCTAAAGGGAAAGGGAAAAACTGTATCTGTGAATGAATGAAATTTAATGACGGAATGGGTAAATTAGGCATTCAGGCCTTTTTCACCAAAAAAAGCTGATCGTCAGCTGGCTGAACACTGTAGTTACCCAAAATGCAGTAAAGCACGTCCTTTTCAGTAGTGGTGACAGAACAGAAGTACAGATAATAAACACAAAGTCCTGCATTCACATTTTTACTCTGAAACTTAGTTAAACCTACTTAATTCAAAAGGTTTCCCCCTGAAATGTGGTGTAGAAATAAAAAGTATCACAAAATAAAATTATACAGTTCAGTGTACTTGAGTAAATTTGCTAAACTTAACGCCACTTCATTAATTCCTTATCTACAACACGAGGAATTGATGAGGAAAAGAGGACATACCGGTATCTTGTCAGGACCGGCAGCTCGTCTGTATGTTGACATGACAAAATCAGAATGTGGATGGCAGCAAGTATTTAGCTGGCTCCCTCGGCACTTAGCTGTCAATCGCATAATGTAAAACAGGTTATTTAGATGCAAAAATGCATCCAAAGCTTGTAAACAACAAAGAAACAAAGCAAATATCTGGAGATGTGCTGTTTGGAGTTTAATTTGGCACCGCTGATCCCCCGGAGTTCGTTAGATAACTCAGGCCTGTTAACAGACACCAACCCTCCGGCCTCTGAGTCAGAGGGTTTCAGTTGTGCCAGACACTTCATGGCACAAGCTTCTTACAGCGTTTGTCAATTCATTGTTCCCCTGATATCAAGTAGAGTGACTTTAACGCTTCAAACTGTCAGATGAATGAAGGCCAGCCTTCAGCAACACACACAAACACTGCCGGCCGTCACTGTCAAACTGTTGGAAGAAGAGATGCTGCTGCATTTACAAGCCACATGAAAAACAAATATAGTTTCTTAAAAGACATTCACATCCAAAATGATGAAAATGTCTTTTCCTTGTTTATTTACTTAATATTTATATATTTTTACAAAATAAAAAAAATATATGAAACAAAAAGCTAACAAGTCTGCAAGGATTTGAGAAGGAAAAGGAGAAAGCCATCGAACAAACAGGGACTACAGTACTTGTGTTTTTTTTTATATATGTACAAGACAAGTTTATCCATTTAAATTGTTTTTAAAACGCACAGTACAAAAAGAAAAAAATAAATCACTGACAAAAAAAAAAAAAATAAAATAAAAAAAAAAAAAACCCATAGTACAATTCTGTCCATCAGTATTCAATGCTGCAGGTTTCCTTACAATGGGAGACAGGTGGTGGAGCAGGGAGGAGGTGGGGGGGCCTCAAAAGAAACAAATAAAAATAAAACACACTGGAAGGCAGACTGGGTGTGTATTGGCCTTGGAAATCATTCAACATCTCTTGCAGAATATTTGGGGCCTTTATGCAATATATTCATAATTCATGGGAACAGTTACTGTACAAGTGTTGGATAATGAAAAATTCTGTGCTAGGCAAAAAACAAAGCACAGTACACAACCACGGCCCCCGTGTGTACAAACATGCACGCAGTCACATGACAAACACACTTTCCTCACGGTCCACGCCAGTGAGCTCGCTTATATGTCTTTATATATAATATATCTATATTTGGTAAAAAATAAACTTCACAACTCTACCAATTTAGAGAATTGTTTCTTCAAACTTAAAATGACATAAAAAGAAAAAAAAACATTTAACAGCAATTAAGCAAATTATTGTATTTGGGGTTTTTTTTTGTGTGGGAGGGAAAAGTTTCCACCAAAAGTTAAGGGAGTGGGGGGGTTGAGGGTGAGAAATACAAAACCAGCCTGTCCCCCCACCTTCAGATATTACTTCAGTCCTCCCCATCTGCAAGAAAATAACGGAGGGAGGGGGAAGACAAAAAAAAGGAAAAAAGACCATACAGGAAATGTTCATTCTTTTAGAAAACAGTTCTATGTTACATACAAGTCAAAGAAAAAGTGGATGGGGCTGGGGGGATTAACATGATACGAATTCCCAACACTCAATGTTTCACCTCTTGACGGTGTATTTCTAGAACCATTTATCTCCGGTCTACCCTCTCTTCTAAGCCCCCTCCTGTCCCTCCCACCCGTCCATGCATCATTACAGTGCTCCTTCTCTCGGCACAGCACCTCCTCCGACCGCGGTCGGAGCTGCAGGAGTGCTGGGCCAAGAGACTGGGGAGGGAATCTCTGCAGGAGGAAGAGGGAGTTTACATGTGGAGACTGTTTTGTGGAAGGAGTGACGAGCCCCCTTCTAGCTTCTGTCAGCAGCGTGGGGGGGACGGTGGATGTTAGTTTGCCCCCCAGCTGTAGCTGTTGTATGCGGGTTTGTTGATCTGAGACTTCTGCTGAATGGAGGCGTTCTGGCTGCGCTGTCCAGTGCCACTCTGTGAGAGAGGACAGAGTTCATCTGTAAGCTGTCCATTCATGCCATGTGTTTACTCAAATACTGTGCTAGCTCAGAGACATCATGAACCTCCATACACTTTATAATTCATCTGCAAAGAACAATTTTTTGTCCTTGACAAAATAATTGAACAATTCAATTGAATATTTGAATGGATCTACTTGTCACATAAATATACACCTACATATACTTACACTCACACCTGTATGCCAATAAATAGTCATGTACACCACATACACATGCACACAGTTTCTAATGTGTCCGTTTTCCCAGAACCGGTCTTATCCATTATTTGTTGTTTTAACCTGAATTTATTAGCTTCAGCTAGATGAAGGGGAGAGGAAAGGGTCCTGGTTCTGGCTCAGTGTGGTGAATTTCTTTTATTGGGGAAAGCAAAACAAACCACAGTATTTTGGGAAAGATGTGAGTTTAACATGAATTTGAAAGCTACTTTTAAGCCCCAGGAAGAGCGCGAGACTTTGTTATGTATGTGTCAGTAATGTAGTAGTGGCCAAAAGGCGGTACTACAACTTCTGAGTCCGTCACGTGAGGCTACTGGGCCCAAAAAGACTTTTCCCATAGACTTAGAAGAAGAAGAAGAAGAAGATCTACCTTTATTAGTCCCACAGTGGGGAAATTCAATTTACACTCTGTTTAACTCATACATGGTACATGCAGACCTGAAACACACATACATGCATTAATGGAGAGGTGTCAGAGTGAGGGGGCTGCTCCTGACAAGCGCCCCGAGCAGTTGGGGGTTTGGTGCCTTGCTCAGGGGCACCTCGGCAGTGCCCAAGACTCAGTGCCCAAAACTGGCACCTCTCCAGCTACCAGTTCACACTCAGTTTTTGGTCCATGTCGGGACTTGAACCGGTGACCCTCCGGTTCCCAAGCCAACTCCCTACAGACTGAGCTACTGCCGCCCCCATACATTGGAAAAGAGAGGTCTGTAACTCAGGATAATTATTTTTGAGGCAAATCAACTTCCCAGTACGAACACTTGTATAGCCCTTAATTAAATCATTATGTCCCATAAGATGTAAAATGCACTAATAGCCAGCTGGACCGAAGGCTGTTAGGTAGGGTTAAAGGAAAATGCTACTGCGCCAACTGGGAAGAGACCCTGGGGAAGACCCAGGCTAGTGTGGAGATATTATATCTCCACACTAGCCTCAGGATCCCCCAGGCAGATGTCTGGTCTATGGGCCCAATGGATGCGGAAGATCGCTAGAAGATCTACGGATTTCATCGCTCGACAGTTGAGCCATTTTGACATCATGCGCCACTGAGCAACTCTTCTAGGAATGAATGGGAGCCTGCCTCCCAATGCTGTATCAAGTTCTTTTTATACATCCACGGTTTTAATGCCATCTGCTGATCATGCCAAAAAAAGAGATCTCATCTGTGTTCCCCATAAATATATTTTATGCAAGATCATTTTGTAACCATGGTAACAAGTGTAGGCTTCAGGGATTGAGTGCAGGGATTTTGAAATCAGCCAAGCAGAGGTGTGCTGAGGTTGTGTCCTGCTGTGTGTTCTAGCAGTTCCTCATTAAAAAGGAGGTAAAACATAAGGCCCACACAGGACTAGACCCTTGTAATAATAGGGTACAAGACATCTTTTTTTTTTTTTTTTTTTTTACCCATCACTCATTATTTTTGACAAATAAGGTCCAGTTACAGTCTTGACTAATGATGCTCATATTTCTTAGTGAGCTCTGTGATACCAGAGCAGAAACATTAACACGAGGTGCTACATGGTCTGCTGTCAGTCACTGGAATTTCATCTCCCCATGTGGGTCAATGTAGAATCAAAGATGCAAGACAACAGTGACTATGAGTTACCTATCAGACCATTTTGTGATAGTTTATAATAAAACTGTGAAAGCAAAATAGACAAGAACTAAAAAGCAGTTTCCATCAAACATTGCCAGGACTTTTAGTCCCTGGAACAACTTTTCAAGGAAGTAAAAGGTTCCTTCAGCCCGCTGTTATCTGCGTTTCCTGTGTGGTCTAAAGACCTGCGAAGACGAGGCTAATTAGTCCGCTGTTGTATTAAAAAGCAACATGATATGTGACGATGCCTGTGGTCGCAGCAGTAGACACACTGCAGCCTGTAGTTCAGTGTGTCTGCTTGTTTCATCTCAAAAACACACTGAACACATTGAACCTGTTTGTCTCACTGTGACGATATTTAGTGCGGCAAATATTTACTGTTGCACGTTGGATGTAATGAATAAAATGAAACTAAGAGCGTCTGTCTCCACAGTAAATCATTTGTTGAGTGTTTAATGGTTATTTATTTGTGCTTTAGGATGCAACAGCCACAAAACAATCAAAAAATAACTTTTCTTTCTCTCATTCACTGTGCTGCCATGCTTTGTCTCTTCTACCACCATCCTTTCAGCTTGCTCAAACAATCTTTCTTTTTCTGAGCCAAGAAATAGACAGCAGAGCCTTTATTTTATCTTTATTTTTAACGTTATCAAACTAAGAGAAATGCTTTCCCTTCGTCCTATGTCGATACTAGAGTATTTCCTTGTCTTATGAATGAGGTGGTGCAAAAGTTGAAGCTAATGAAGCAGCAGCATGTTTCATTAATCAGCAACCTCCTTCCCGAAGGTTACGGTGCTTTCAGAAAGCGCTACCCCCTGAACCGGGCTTCTTTCTGGGGTAAAATGTCCCCAGAACTTAATTTAGACCCTGGTCCCTGCAAAGAGTTCCTCAGACGATTCCTAGTTCTGGGGGGAAGTTCCTGTGATTGAAACGGGGCTTAAGTATCTTTTTTGTCTTGGGACTGAATTAGTGTTAACAGATGAAGCCAAACACTACAACAGCATGTACACTACCTGTCCATCCTGCTGCAGGTGGTGGTGCAGAATCTGAGAGTGGGGCTGTTGGTGCGGTGCAAGGATGTGCATGAAGGGGGCTGGGGCGTAGCCGGCGGCGGCCGGGGGATTGATGGGTCCCCCGCTCCCCAGAGCCGAGGGCAGGCTGAACGAAGCTGCTGGCGTGCCAGCGTGGAAACCCTGCTTCTCAAACGACTGTTGGAGGAAGTGACACAGAAGGCAGGCGTGATATTTTTGCTGATTCAAAATGCACGGAGGGGAGGGAAAAAGTCCTCTCCTGTGAGGAAGGGCTTGAAATATTTATCAACGGTAATTACCTGCGTCTTTGTGTAAACAGACCCTGAAATATCTGGTACCCCCGTGTTGCTCGATGTCACAGAGACTCCTGCAGAGACAGAGGAGACGGGACAAAAATTAGTCCAAAAACTAGAAGAACTGGGAATGTTAGGGGACTTGAGAAACACTCACCAAACAAACCATGCCCAGCCACATGGTTATTTTCAGATTGCATAACTGCTATATGGTGTGCTAACAATAGAGAATCTGATATCTATATAGGCACTTTCTATATTTGTAGGAACACTTTCTCAATTCAAGCATCCCAGAAAAAAAGTCTTATGACTTGAGAACAAAAGAGAATCCTGGGAATTTGACATCTATGTCAGCATGAGTTCATAGATGAGAAGAATTTCCCTTTAGTGAGTACTGCAGAGGAGATGAGGAGGGATGAGATGAAGAGGAAGAGAAAGGAGAAAGATGGTGTAGCAGCGTATCAGTTCCAGTCAGCCACAGTGGTTCGAGTCTGACTGTATCTGGTGGTTACTGCTGTGGTTGTTCTGGCACACACTGACCCCCTGTATTGCCACAGAGACGCAGAACAAGGTCAACTGGTGTGCTAAAAAAGACGGGTACTGGACAGCAAACACAAAATGTTAGTGCCTTAATGTCCCTTAATGTCTTTTTCTCCCCTCAGTCTGTGAGTAAGAGGACTGATCACATGATCAACTCATCTTAAGTCATTTTCATGGTTTTATTAAGACATGACAGTTATGGAAAGAGCCACAATGCTACTGTGATATTTGGCATCTGAAGGCGTCGCATTGCTAGAAAACAGCAGTAAGTTAGAACATAAAGATATTAATGAAAAGTGGTGAAGAGTCCCTTAACAATCCCCATCAGTGATGGTTTTTTTAAAGCTGTTGGAGCCTGAAGCCCATTGTCAGCGCAAGAGATGCTCATCCCTGTGTGCCGCTGTAATCTCTACATTAATCTGATGGCATTCGCTTCAGACTTGTCTTGTGCTCAAAGTGTTACCGAAATATTACTTTAAAAAAAAGGACACCATAGCTGAATATAAGCACACTCCTGAAATGTACTATGAAATAGATATTTCTTGCAGTCAAAATGGTGCCATTTCCTTAATTGTCTTATATTAATATATCCCTTAAAGGGAGATTCATCAAGTATTTAATAATCTATCAACATGGGAGTGGGCAAATATGCTGCTTTATGCAAATGTGTGTATGTTTATTATTAGAAATCAATTCACCACACAAAACAATGACACATTTTGTCCAGAAACCCTCACAGGTACTGCTTTTAGCTTAAAAAAATATGCTAAAACATGGCAAACTGCAGCCTAATAGGCAACAGCTGTCACTATGTCAGTGTGCTGACTTGACCATGACTTGCTCCAAACCACATGTGATTATCATAAAGTGGGCATGTCTGTAAAGGGGAGACTCGTGGGTACCCACAGAACCCATTTTCATTCACTTTTTGAGATCAGAGGTCAAGGCACCCCTTTGAAAACTGCCATGTCAGTTTTTCCTCAGCAAAATTTAGGATAAATTTGAGCGCTATTTAACCTCCTATGTGACAAGCTAATGTGAGATGGTTTGTACCAATAGATTCCTTAGGTTTTCCAGTTTCATCTGACCAGAATTTTCACTCTAGCTTAAAAAATGAGCGTGCTACCACCTCAAATTTTAAAGTTACGTTAATGTGTTTAAAAAAAAAAAAAAAATTAAATTAAATTGGTAACACGTTAACTTTGACAGCCCTAAATATTATTCATGAGATTTGTCACAGAAACACCACAAGACTGATTCCAGAGGTTATGGCAGGAATACTGATGATCAAACCCTGAAGTGCTCTTTACAAGGCAACTTTATACCAATCTGTGTGAAGAACAAGAACATCATAAAACAGTATATTCACACACTTGTAAAAGCACAGCATTATTTTACAAGTAATTTAAACATTTTGTTGCCCTCTCTGTCTCTCTTGGATTGTAACCTATTTCACCCACAGGACAGTGAACTTGATACTCTGGAGATGGACATACCAGCAATGACAACATGAGTGAAGAGCAAGCAACACAGAGGGAAATGGGACAGCATCAACCAGAGCAACTCAGTTTGTGGCAGCCACACAGCCCTTGTGACCTGCCACATTTTTCACTCTAAACCTGATAATTAAGTAGTGTAAATGTCTGGGATATAAGAACCAGATTGGATTGATGAGTTGCCCTGGAAGAGAACAGGAAACAGACAGAATGGCAGACAAGGCTGGTAAGAGAGGCAGGCTGCATTGGACTGTATAAGAGCGGATGTAGTGTGACGGGTCTTCCCACAGGCGCAGCTCATCAGCGATGAGGCAAAGGAACGAGAGCAAAAGAGTGGGAGAAGGATGGTTGGTGACACAAGGAGGAAGACGGGAGGGACAGGGTTGTTTTTTTTTTTTTTTTTTTGCTTTTTGCTTTATTTTGGCATGTGGCGGCACTCACCGACTCCAGGCCCGGTGACAGAGCTGGCTGGCTTGTTTTGTGCAGTAGCGGCAGCGGCCACGGCAGTGCCGTATCCGCCCTTACAGAAATCCCCACTCCCTGAAGCCTGGCCCACATCCTCATAGCCTGCAACAGTCAGACACACAGCCGCAGCCCACAGCGTTAGACACACCAGGCAGGGGAAGCAGACCCGCCTCAAATAGCATTTGCAAATAATTCGTAGCGTTTGTTTGAAACGGAGCACCACATGGACAGGTTTTGCCAAACTGTGACAATACAGATAGTGTCAAGTCCTCTAGGAAACACACTAAACTGACATCCAAATACTTACACTGTAGTAATCTGGACTTTGACACCACATGCATTGTCTTGTGTGGCAAAACCTGCCCATCCAGTACAACGAACAGGTCAGAATCAACGCTAACATCGTTTGCAAATCCTATTTGACCCAAGTCTGAGGGGAGGAGGTGGGGGAAGTGAGGGGGCAGGCAGGGTGTGTGTGGGAGGGTGGGGTGGGCGGGGTTGGAGAGTGAGCTTGAGTTGGGTGATGGCAGAAAGCAGCAGATGGTGCAGCTTAGAACGAATAGGTGTCGCATGACATGTTGTGACCCAAGGTGGATACTGAGTGATGAATTAAAGTATGAAAATAAAATACAGCGTCACTGAAAAAGAAAATAGAGTAGATACGAGAAGGCCACTAGGAAAATATGAAACTGCTGAGAGAAAATGGGCTAAAAAGGGGAGTCATGTTAAGAAATATGGGATGATCCACTTGTTGTGTTTGAGATGAATGTGTATGCAGGAGATGTGGTGGAAGGTGAAGCCTTGGTGCAAACTCCACTTTCTGAAATGAGCAAAGCAAGCTATGGAAGACAGCAGGAGACCAATAATCTAACCCTGTTATTTTAACTGGTATAGCCAGGTGCCACTGTTCAAACCCATCTTCCCTTTCCCATCCTGATTAAATGGCAGTCCCATATACTACATCACAAGAAGCCATTGAGCTAAATTGTCATTTTCTTGCCATCATAAATCCGCTGTATTACTACAACATGTGTGTACAGGCGATAAAAACTGGGTACAAGGTGCAGATGCATATCCAATAATCAGACACAACTAAATCTCACTTTTAATCATGCTCAAACTAAAAACACTTGATTAACTTTGAGGTCAACGATTCAAGTGAGTCAGCAGACAACAGTGTTATGAACCATTAGCAACTGCCTTGACACAAGCATAACAGAAAGTCTTTACACAAGCATTGTGTTTATGCTTGTAGATGCTGCAGAGCTCAAATGAAATATGCACTCCACACCGATGAGAAATCAATGGGCTCATTGTGAGAAACAGCACAGGGTTATTGGTATGCAAGTATATAGAGCAGGACCTGCATGACCCCCTTTAAACATGCCTCTTCAATATTGTTTAGTGCCTCACCAGTGCTGTATCCATGGGAACCGTAGCCACTAGCCTGCTGAAAGGGTGTGGCTGATGCATTGACGCCGACATTCACACCGTGCTGCTTTGACGAGGTAGGAGCCACCTGGACAAAAATAAAACCGGGGCATGTACAGTAATGTCAAGTGGTAAACAAATGGGGTAAACAACTTTTGTCTTGTGGGGTCATGAAAATCCAGAAAATACTCATGTTTAAATCCCAAAATGCAATCTTATATAGTGCCAATAGAGGAAAGGTCAAAGGGACACCAAAAGATATTGAAAACAATAACATATCAAAGCCAAATAGTTAGCTAGGTTGTGGAGACTAGATTTTCTCACCGGAAACACAGCAGGTCCGTACTGGAACGTATTGGGCAGGCCCGGCATGCCAGTGTAGTATGGGAGGCTTGTGTAGCTGTAGCCAGGCGGCAGCGCGGGGTTGAGGAAGGGCTGCTGCGTGGTGTGATGCGTCTGGGTCTGGTTCTGTTGTGTCTGCGCTAATGTGGTGGCTGGAGATGGGGATGATGCATCACCTCGACCAAACTTTGATAAGTCACCTGCAAATACAGGAAATGGAGAACGACAGGACAGAGCAGGAAGTTACTAAAACTAGAGATGTTCCAATACTATTTTTTCTGGTAAGATACGGATTCTGTTACACAAACTTGCGGTATTGGCTGATACTGAGTACCAATCAAATACCAGCATGATAAATATTGTTGTAGCTTTTAGGCTATCTTAATCTCATTGTTGGAATATCATTTCCAACACTTGGTCCATGGTTCATCCTTTTTCCCACTTTGCCTTGGTGAAGTCATCTCTCTTGCAGACAAAACATATTGCTGTTTTATTTAGTTGGATTTTCACCACAATGCTGTCACACCGTAACGGCATGTGACAAAGTACAACAACCAGTTTATCTTCGCTGCTCTAAAACAGTAGTTGCCAGTGTCAACCCAGGGTGACCGCACAGGAAGGCTTCTGTTTTTTTGTGGCGAAGAAGAATTGATTTCTGGTTAAACAAGTTGATATTTTACAAGGTTAACAAATTCTGGATTATTGGATTGGTGCAGAGACTGGTGTACTCGCTACCAAATTTTGGGCGGTACAGACACATTTCCGATATGATATTTGAACAACTCTGACTAAAAAAAAAAAAAAAATACATCACACATACTCAGAGGAGACTGAGGAAAAAAAAAACTCAACTTTTGGCTTGTTGTTTGGTGTCATATCTGACAGGATGTTGAACCTTGAAGGAACAATGTGAGCTGATAATCGCCAAAAATGATGGGTCAGGTGGGTTTGCAGACATTGCTGCACTAAGGACAGTGCGCCCTGTTTCCTTTCCTTTGCCCCTACCCGCAGGCGACGTCTGGGGGAGGAGTGCTGTAAAGCGCCACCTTCACCCCACTCCTTTCTAAGCTGACATGCAGCTAACAGCTAAACAGGCTGTAAGCTCAACTTCCAATAGACGATTGATCGCTCACCGGAGTAAGGGTTGCTTGTCAGGCTGCCGTCTCGGCCGGTCAGCGCTGTCGTGGGAGTTGCAAAGGGTATGCTGTAATAATCCTGGAGAGAGAAAAATATTTTTATAAGATAAAACCACTGAATGTGAATAAGTATGATCTTTTTTATTGCACGGGTTGAAGACTTTTCACAAAACAACACTCACCAGCGGTATTCTTGTCTGCAGCATCTGTAGGTCATCATAGCCGTACACCTGAGGCTGAGACAAAGCACATGTCAGATAACTGTACTACTATATCAGTTATATAACAGACTCAGCTCAGATTGTACCAAGACTGAGTTGATCCTGGCAGGAACTTACAGGGTAGGCGTGCAGTAGTCCAGGGGCCATGATGTATGGGTTGGGCAGTAGAGGGGGCACTCCAGGTGGCAGGTTTGGAGGTGCTTTCCCTGTATGCACAAAGAAGTGGAAAACATAAAATATGCCTTCATTAGCCCAACAAGCCAATACTAAAAATCTATTGCAACCATTACTGACACCTTCGCTGTAAAGTCTATCTAGTCACTAGTCTAGTCTAGTCTAGTCACAGTGATGGTTAATGTAATGTTTTACTGGAAACAAATGCTCTCTTATTCAACAAAAATAAACAGGGTTATTTGAAGGGGGAACATGTTTAAAATAAGCCCATCATGATCACATACATTACTTTAAGAAGATCATATTTTATTTCTAGTAGCATGGCCTACATTTTACACATATTACTTTGACAACACTGCTGGTTTTACCGTGTTTTTGCAATGTGCCTAACAACCACTTCCTATGATACAGTGAGCAAGCTGTAAAAGGTTGCAGTACATCCAAAATTCTGTTTAAAGCACAATCGAAAACATCTTTTTTAGTGTAGCCTTTCAGGGTACTTTGTAATGTGTTTATTATGAATGTACCCATTTATCTGTATTTATTTTTAATTTCATTTTTATGTTCTTTCCGCTGTAATCTTGTATTAACTGTCATCTTATTTTGTAAAGTGCCCTTGGGTGTCTTGAAAGGCACTTATAAATGAAATGTATTATTATTATTATCATTATTAAGCAAATTCTGGCAAATGGAGCGTGACAAATTGTCCAGCTATACTATAAGCGAAGTCAGTCTATTACATAAAGAGGGTGATATTGATTTACATCAGTTGATGACAGTGTCAATTTTGACCAGCGTAAAAAGGTTGTAGTTGGAGAAGTGAATTCATTCATTCATCAAGCCCGTAAATGTCTGTGGTGTGGGACTTAAAGAGAAATATTCCCGTCTGTCTATCGTCACACTTACATCATTTTGAAGCAGAGGCTAATGGTAATAAAATGTAAAGGCATAGTGAAATGCGACTTGTTAAAGCTTCAGTAGGCAAAAATTTTTGGCATCACTGGACAAAAATTTCATAATAACTTTTCAGCATATCATAATTCAAGTGTTCTGAGAGAAAACTAGACTTGTGCACCTCCTCATAGCTCTGTTTTTCCCTTGGAAAATCACTATGCCAATTTTTCCAATTTTGTTTAGTTTCAAGCGTTATTTAACCTCCTTCTCGACAGGCTAGTACGTAATAGTTGGTGCCAATGGATTCCTCAGATTTTCTAGTTTCATATACCAGTGTCATCAGTATACAGTATGAGCCCGCTACAACCTAAAAATCACAAGTGGTGTTAACGCATCAACGAAATTAGTTCAAATTAATTTGCGTTCAAGTGTGATTATCACGTTAACTTTGACAGTACTAGTATATACACAGTATTTTCAGTGTGAAATCGCAACATAAACTACAGACACTAAGCAGGGCGGCAAAGTCAATTATGCTCCAATCCCAATGTTGGTTCTTGCCTATTACAATCTCATTTGCACATGAAAATTATTCTGCCAGATTTCAATGAGCAAGAAGAGACCTGTTACAAGTGCTACGAATTGCTCTTCAAGCTGCATCAGTAAATAACAAGACAGCAGTACACTATGTGATAAACTATGCACCGGCAGAGGGAGCAGAGAGGAAAACAAAGCTAACGTGTTCATGTGTGAAAGAGAGAGACACAAAATAAAGCTTCAGGGAGTAACCAAACTGAGAGCAAGCGCAGTCAGAAGAATGGAAACTCTGCCAGCGATCGTGAGGAAATGGAAACAATTTCACTAAACTCTGATTCTGACAAAAATGTTGCAGTTTTACCAAATAAAAGTGTCATTCTATTATCATTTCTTAATTAAAAAGCACATACTTCTCAAGCAATCGTTTGCCATAGCTGCACCACTGCGGGGTAACGCATACAAACTCATACAACCACCTGAAACTCCCCGAAAAATAGATTATAATGAAACTACAGAAGCTTCAGATAATGACTGCCATCTGACCCCTCAAACAACCATAATGGTTACACAGTTATCAGCATAACCAACATAAAAATCAAATGAGGGATCAAACCAGTGGATTAAAGAACAGTGTTAACACCAGACAAGCTCTACTTAATGCTTTCAGTACACTCAGATTATGAAAACCAACTATGGATGCATATATAATCCTGACAGTCCATTTAACCAGCAAGTCATTCAGAACTGTGAAGCCCTGACAACAAATCACCGAAGCTACAATTAACTCACTAGTGCTACCTGTAGACTGACAGTGCAAATTAAAGTAAGTAAGGCAGACAGCGTAAGGGGAAAAGAAAAGCTAAAACACTTCCCGAAATTTCAGCAGGCTTTGGATGTAAAACTGTCTGAAGACGAGTGGCTATTGAAGATAAAGCGTATTTTTTATGTTTGCACTTGTGTTTATGTCTAACCTGAGGCTGCTGCAGAGCTGCGTGAGGATGAGGAAGTAGCTGAAGAAGGGATGGCCGAGGTCGCAGAGGAGATTGAAGCGGCGGCTGCTGCAGCTGGGGCACCCATGGAGGCAGTGTTGAGGCCCATGGCCAGACTGCTGACAGGGCCGAGGCCAGAGGGGGCTGAAACTGTGGCAGAGCCCACAGAGGAGGCCTGAGGGGCCCCTAGGGACACCTGCGCAGCAGCCACTGATGAAGAGGAAGGGACTGATGACGTCACGGCTGACACGGACGAAGGGAAGGAGGAGGAGTGCAGGCTCGAGTCACCGTCTACATTGGGATGCTGGAGAGACGGAAGGAAGACGATAAAAGATGCGGTTAGGAATGATGAGATTACATTTCCATTAGAGTGAATGGACATCTAATGTGTCCATCTGCCATCACAGGAAATGCAGCTTTGAAAATGCTCAGAGAAATGAATGGAGATATACTGATTGCCCTGGATAAGTGTACACACAAAACTCATGGTTTCTGTCTAGTTAAAAAACATCTAATCTGCTTCAAAAGAGCATACACTGTAAAAGCAGAATGCAATATGCTAGATCCACTGGCATATACAGAAATAAACATAAGCTCACCAGTAAGCTTGAATTTGATGTCCGGACTGAAGATGGAGCAAGGCTGTTCTGTTGTGATGGGTGAGAGCTGTAAAATACACAGGAAGGTTCAGAGCACATCTCAACTATATCTGAATCCCATCACATTTACTGATACTTGGGCTCACCCAGAGGCCTGCATGGTTCCAGTTAGGCAAACATACACGCACTGCACATGCAAGGCTCAGTATCTTGTGATTAAAAACACAGCCCCTAATTTAAGCTGAGTCCTCTGTTCTTGAATCACAAATCCTGCAGAGGTAAAGTCTCTTTCACTCTTTCCATGCCAGGATGGCGAGCACATTCTGCACAATCAGTGCCAGGCTTTCACAATAATACAAATCCTGCAGGCTAGGGATGATATGCTATTTTGAATTTCTTTTATGGCCGATAGCCGACCCTTGTTAACTGATCATTGTTAACCAAATAATAGCGTCTTGCATGCAGGGGTGGTGTAATTAAAGTGCCCAACAAGCCACCCAGCTGCAAAGATATCCAATGCACAAACAGGTTAAATCCATCATTCACCACCTGTTGCAGTATATGCGCAAACTAGTCAGCTGAGTCTCCAGTTCATCTGTTCGGTAGAGCCAGCAGCCACAATGCTGCGTGCATTGCTGTGGACACATGCAGCCCATTTCCCAGTTAGTCGCCATCCCATCAATTAGCTTAGCTGCAAGGTTTTCAGCTGTGTGCCTGCCTGGCTACTCTGTTAGGATTTCCGCCAGTATACTGCAAGCCCGGTGTAACGTTAGCAAGCATCCGGTTGAGAGAGAGCGTGTGACGACATGTTGTAACGTTATAGAACGTAGCAGTGCAGCATGTGTACAGTTCGTCTGTGAATAAATTAACTCCTCAACACCCAAGCTAAGCTCCTGCTGCTAAAAAGAAGTGTTAACAGTTAACAATTAAATGGCTACATAAAATCCCTACTGGTGGCTGATTAAGCTGGTTAATATTAACTGATTAAGCTGTTAATAAGACTAATGTATGGCTAGTCTTGTTCTGTCAAAACCTAGTATATGGCTGGACCTTGTGTTTGCGGCTTAATCGTTACACAAATAGTCAGTGGTTGTCCACAAGGTCCAGTGAGGACACTACGGGACATAATGCTCTACTCAACTGGCCATTCAAGTGGTGATGTACTCTATTGTGGAATGAACCCGATTGGTTCCTGGTTTTCAGCTTGCCGATTCAAACAGGAAACAACATGGCGGCCTGCTCATCAACTTTTTGCTGATCAACCAATAAACAAATCAACAAAATCTACTTCTGAAAACATTTTAAGTGAGAAGTCGGCTATGACATTGCTGGACCTTGTTTAATTTTATAGATCACCTAGTTTGACAGCTTGGTCCAAGTTTTGTGAGCTGGATTTAACGCGTTGAATGCGCTAATGCATTAAGTTGAGATTTTTCAACTTTATGCAAATACAGACCCTCTCCAACTCTCTGCAACACTCCCACCATGCGCTGGGCGACTGCTTCTCCTGCTTTCCAAATGAATGGAAAGATGCTCTGTCACCATATCTAGTGGAAATATGTTGATAGAGGAACACTCCAGTGCATTCTTGTGTGTGGAACCGCTGACATGCCCCTCTGAAAATGTCAACACTTCACGCCTTTTCATTTTGAAAGAGAAACATTCGGCCGAACTATTGTGTATCTTCACTCGCTCATTCAATGACAGATTTTTGTGTTTTGCATGCTGACCCTCTATGATCCAGCCAAAAACACAGCACAATCATCTTCTGATTTCTCCAGAAAAAAGCAAAACATTTTTGTTCTCAAGTGCTGCCAGCCTACATTTCATGCCTGTGCAAGTGAATTTATATAAATGTACTTTTTACCCATAACCTGACCCGACACAGGACTCTGCAAATAGGTCATAACCTAAGATACTAGTTAATTTCCAACTTTATTATGTGTACTCATTTATCAGCATCTCACTTGTTGTGCTGAGGAGGGGGGATGGTGCTTGGAGGCAGGTCTTCACTGTGCCCCAGACCGCTGAGGGATGTCTGATTGGATGTAGTCAACAAGGAGGCAGAGCCGGCATCAGCCAAAGTGCCCATGTTGGATACCGGTGTGACCGAATCAGAGACCGGCTTCACTGATACTGCAGAGCCTGCTGCAGCTGGGGAGAAAGAGAGACATGATTTCTGGAATAAATCTAATCCAGAGTGATCACGAAAAATTTTCAAAATTTTTTTAGAGAAAAGAGCTTTGTAAATAGACACTTACTGTCCACAGATTGTGTTGTTTGCATTGAACTGAAGCCATTCTGTAAAAACAACAATGAAGGTGAGCTCACAGGTTTCTGTGGAAACAAGCCATTCTTAAGAAGCTGAGGAGTGTTGGGCTTTTAGAAACAGTCACACCGAGACGCTTGTTTGTTTTGTATTTTAATTACAGGTCAGGTTTGAAACCAGCAGTGTATTACGATGATCACAATAAAACTAAATAACTGAAAAAATGAGGGACTATAGATTAACACCAGTTTTTTAATCACTTGTGCTCAGGTAATGATCTCTAAATGATTTTAGAAACTTTAAAGCCCGAGACTCCTGTCTCCAAATCTCTTCAGATAGACATTTACACCAGGAGACTTCCACATTAAACCAAAGCCTTTCAATCATCAATAGTAATGAGCTCCAAAGGACCACAAGCTGCCCACACTAGCCACTCCCCTAAGTACTAACACCATATCACATTTTACAAGCTTAAGTGAAAAACAGGGATGCTTTGGCCTTACTTTGGGCTGCATATCCTTCTGTGGGGAGGAGGAGACTGAGGGGGGTAGCGTCGGGTCTGGGACGCTCTCTGATCGTACAGGTCCATCTGGCTGGAGTTGGAGAGAGCTGGAGTTGACTCACTGCAGATTGTGACGGTATTGACAAGATTATGTTCTTAGAGAACAATTAGTGGTTCTGACTTGATAATCAACTTCAATTTTATTAACACTTTAAAGACTAGAACAGACCCTGTACTTCAAATAAATGCTGCATAAGAAAATACAAACACTGCTTTTATTATGTCCAGCCATAATAAAAAAGGTATACATGGTACCATAATATATTTCACACACATCTCTTAAAAGAAGGAATATGAACTTTAACTTCATATTTAAAAAGGTACAAAGTCGTATTATGGATGTACTGACCTGTTGGGGCTTGTGTAGAGACTGTTCTGAACCTGGTTGACTGGTGTTGTGGTGACGGGGGTGGACTCATACTCTGGTAGAACTGGTTCTGACCCAAACTGCAGTGCTCCAAACTGAAGATTGAGGCCTGAGATGTCTGTTGAACCAGGCATCTCTACTGCCATTGCAGGAATCTGAGGAAGATGAAGGCCATTTTAAGACTTGGCACAAATACTTGAGTATTGTCTAAGGATGGTTTCTACTATTCCAGGACTAGGACAAGGACTTCCCATCACATCCATAAAATGTGCCACTTTTGTTAATGTGGAGAATTTCTTATACTTCTATCTCACATTAAAAAAAAAAAATCACCACACTTTAAATATACTGTAATTTGAATTCAGTTGTTACCTTTGTTGTGATGGATGTCCTCTTCTTCTGCTGTTTGAGTTTGTGTTGCTGCAAAGGCAGTGGACTTGAACCCTGGGCATCTGAGGAACTTGGGGAAACTTGTTGACCTAGAGAGGGGACTGCTGCCATTTTAGGAAGGGAGGAAGCAGGCGGAAGCACCACATGGGGTGAGGATGTTGTTTGTTGTGGTAAGGAAGAAGACGAGGAGGAAGGAGGCAGGCTTTTGTCCTGCAGGAAAACATCCAACATGGACGAGGTTGAGGTGGCGGCCTGGTAGGGCTGCCGCTTCGTAAAGGGTGTATGGACCGCAGACTCCGCCTGAGTCTTCATATCTGGAAAAAGCGAAAAAGAAAAAAAATTTAAGTTAGAAACGAAACCCTGAGAGCATTTCGGATTGTCCTACGTTGAAAAAACATCTGTCATTATCCTTAAGATGCTCTAGGGGATTGAAGAAAGATCAGAGTAATTACAGTATGATAGGATGTCATCTCACCGTATTGTCCCAGTGAGGTGGCACTGGTGTCCCAGGATGACGGGGTTGTGTTGGGAGGTCCAGTCTGGGAATGCTGGGCTGCCAGTTGGGCCAGTGCCTGGGCTGTTTTATACTGCTCTAGGAACTGAGAGCCAGTAGTCCCTGTGCTAGCTCCTTTAGGATCCCCCACATCCCCGAAACCCTTGCTCAGCATGCTGACCTGCAATATCGGCAGATTATGACACTGTTATCACCATAAGAAACCAGAAAAGTGCACTTAAAGACATATCAGAACAAAATAAGTTTTGAATCTCACTCAACTGTCCCTCCCTACTACCTTACAGTCAAGATGGCGGCAAAGATAACAAAAATAGGGAATATTCATCTAGTATTATATCTAACTTTAGTGGATCATAACATCACACAACATTAGGTATGGAATTAATCTGCCGATGCAACGGTTCAAAACAAAACCAAACTTTTCTATGAATATCAGCTTCTGAGGCACGACAAATACCAAAATGTGGCCTGTAACAGACTGGGTAATGCTTGTTTTTAGCCTTGCCAATTGCTGCAAATGCCTGACTTGCTGCCCCTACTGGTCAGTTAAGAGGAGTGAGATGTCAGAAGTCAATGACGGTTTAAAACACTTAATAAAATATATATTTCAAATTTTCAAATATTGTGAATCACCGCAACCATGAGAGATTGTTGAGCCTACAGTCATAAATGAGCACAAAAATATTGGGCTGATTATCCAGTGGCATATGAGATTAGCCATGAAAGATTCACATACGCAGCCAAATGCATGATCTCCCCCAGGCTTACACCTGGTGGAGATAAAGGTATCGGTGCTACAAAGGGATGTAGTCATGACATGATGTCAATGGCCGTATCCTTTTCCTGTGTGGCTAGGAAGTGGTTAATAAAACTTGAGCTCATTTACATCAGTATAGGCACAAAAAAACTGTTTCAGTTATTTAGAGTCTCACCATGCTGTGCTGGGTGTACGGGGTGCTGGAGGAGGTTTGGGAGAGTGGCACCCCTTGCTTGGAGTTGCTGAAAACCAGTGACTGGGACAAGGAGGGGGGCTGGGTGGCCTCCATGGGGGGGGTTTCTGTCTCTGAGGAGGAGGATGGGGGAGTCTTCCCCAGGAGCACCGCAAGGTCAATCCTATAGTAAAGGGGAAATATTCATATTCAAGAAGACATTTAACATGTGATTTGTGTCAACTCAATAATATTTTAAGGGCTGCAACTAATTAACTAATTATTATTACATGATATTCATTTTAATACAGTGCAAGACAAGAAAATGCAGCAAATAATCATATTTGAGAAGCCTGAGTCTTAAAATATTTGACAGTGAGCAGTGAACAAATGTAATTATTTTGTTGACCAATTCCTGGAAACCTATGAATCAGGCTAATAAAGTGAGCCTGTGACGCACCTCTGTCCTTTGGTGATGGTAACATTCTCTTGAGGCAGAGGCACCGACGCCACACTGGAAGCAGTGAATATCTTAGTCTCTGAAAGCTGCAGAGGAAGAGCGAGATAGAAAATTGAAGGTTACAGTCAGAGGAACAAAAGTTAACATAACTTGAACATAATCACCTGTGAAACTACACTAAAATCTGTTATTTCTTCTGGTTTGTCTTTAGAAGTTCTCACTTAATGTTATATTTAGAGCAGCAGCAGTTGCATGAGGTTAAACACTCACATCCTCATTCCAGTCCTCAGTGCCCCACTCCTCTGTGGCAGTCCTCCAGGCACCTATGAGTCAAAAATAAATAGTTCAATATTATTGAGATATGCACAGAAAGAGTTAACCAGAATAAGGGATGCATAAATACAACAGAGAAGTGAAGACAGGTTTACCGGGAGCAGAGTCAAACTTGGGCGGGTAATTTGTTCCCTCTCCTGCAGCGTATTCCAACCCTAGAGACACAGACAGAGGTGAGGATATCAAAGTTGCACGTAATGAAAAAAGATGATTATACTTTACTCAACTGGACATACAGATCAGACAAAAGATCTACAAGGAATACAATATGTCTGGGATTTATAAACAGTGTGCACGGTTGATGAAGAAAGCTTCTACGGCCAGCATTAAAAAGTGAGCATCCTTTTAGCGAAAGTGAACCTCCCTTTCATTTTTACCACATGGGATTCTTTGGGATGCTCATAATGACTTTTAAAACTGTTTGGATGGTAAACAGATGCTTCATTGATAGGATTAACTTCTTTTATTGGAGGGCAACCTTTCTTAATAAATTAACTTACTAGCTCCCTCCTCGAGCTCTGCGCTTCCTGTGTTGTTCCAGGTGCTGCCCCCTCCATAGTTTTCTTCTGTCTGGGCTGGCTCCGCGTAGTCAGCAGGGTTGAATGTTCTGGGGAAGAAAGCGATAAGTGGGTTGAGAATTGAGTGTATGTACTGACCGCAGCTGAAGGGCTGTCGGCACTGCAAAAAAAAAAAAAAAAAAAACCTGGTGCAGACACACTAATATGGGGTCCATTTTTAAACTTACCTTCTACAGGTCAAAGTTTGGATACTGTTAAGCAGAAGCAGACCCCAATTCAGTTCTTAAGAGCTTCAAACCACTAGTGAACGAGTTGGTTTTGCGCCTGCATACTGCTCTCTGAGTAGTTTTTAAATAAATCCCCAGCTCTGCTCTTATCATTATGCTTCTAGCTAATACAAAACACTTCAGAAAAGGATTGACTGGGGTTTTAGCGGGAAGAGGAAATGATAGGAGACTGAAGTGAAACCATTACTGTCTTACTGTGAGAGTTTGTACAGTCAAGACATGCAAATAAGGACGTGTGAGCATCGAGATCGTTTTTGTTGTTCCTCAGAAACTCATACCTGGTACTGCATGTCTTTCATTAATCTGATACATCCGTGCATGCTGGGAAAATTACAGCTGGTGCAACCTAGCAACATGATGAATTACAAGACTTTTCTTTTGAGTCAAGCCAAGCCGCTTTCATTATTTGTCAAAGATCCTTCCTGCGTAAATCTGAGGGCTGTATGGCTTTGCGTGATCAGATTTAACATCACACATTTCAGAAGATCATATCTTTTTCATATCCTATTAATAGAATGAAGAGTAATACTTTCCGGTTAGATAATGTCTTAATATGACAACATCCAGTTTTATTGCACTCAAAGGTCTCCCTACAGAAAACAAGAACAACAGACACACCAGAGGCGATGCACTCACCTCTCACCTCCTGCAATATCATATCTGGGCCCCTTATCAATCTGGCTTTAGAAGAAAAATAATGGCAATTACAAGAAGCACAACAAAAGTAAAGTAGAAGATGAAGCTTTTGTTTTTCAGACCACAATCCAGAGCAGCAGCGTAAGCAAAAATGCCTTCGATCTGCCTTTGTCAGTGTTGTAACAAACACTCTACACCACCTGTCAGTGACTCTCCAATGCAAGGCAAGCTAGTGTGCTTTTAGTCATGGTGGGTAAATAACAGTCCAAGAAACCCAACTCAGAGGTAAACACAATGCAGCCACAAACACCAATGCTAGATGAGAGCAGTTATGCAAGAGTAAATGCAGTAATCTTCCCATTGATGCAGTTAAAGCCTTAACGATCTCAGGAAATTCAATGGCACCTTCTATCACACAGCCGCATCATCTCAAAGCTATTACTGAACAGCCATAAAGGATTCTGATGTGAAAGCATCAGTCAGCATCCTCCATTGAAAGAAATCGCTATCTAAGTCAACTAATCACAAGGTTATTTTTGAAAAAAAAAAAAAAAAAAAAAACATACATTGTTATAAACCTTGACCAGCTTCAAATTTAAAAAGCACACACTACAGTTTTCATAGGCGTGTCCTACAATATTAATGAACCACTTTCAAAGGGGTTGTGTATACGCTAAATGGAGAGGCCTCTATGGATACAACAAACTGGGACATCCATCTCTTCCCTCGTTTTCTCTTCTGCAGACTCAAGTAAAGAATTCAAATGCAAAGGCTGCTAACAGTGACCCCAAAGAAGAGGCGGCGCTGTATATGTGCCAACCAGTGCAGTGGTATGTACAAGTGAATACAACTGGCTACATAGTGAATGCATCCCCTTCACACCAGGCAACATCAGCAGTGGAGGAGGTTGATATGTGCAGCCATGTTAGATGCTGCAGTTCTGGCCATTGCCACTCTGGATGAAACATTACGTTATGTGTCACCATCTGAAGGGCAGTGATTCAAGATCAGTTCAATACAGTTTCTAAAACCTTGATCTGACCCAACAATGCTGAGCCAATACTTTATACACTGTTGACACATCCCTATTTTCCTACAAGATGACACATTCTAAAGTAGGCGGCAAAAAGTGATGTTTCTCGTCCTTCAATAACTAAGATTGTGCAAAACACTGAGGACTTCCTTAAATAATGTTGTCAAACTATCAAACTAGGGCAGCTTTAAAGACTAAGTATCTTCTATGTTGCATTAATAATAAAAATAAATGTGTGTGAGATTCTTGGAATCATGGTTTCCACTCCAGGATGGGGGGAAAAAAAAAATCCATACAGCATATTGCAATATTTTACATGGCAATATTGTACTGATACATCGACGTCAAGCACTGATCTTATTATATAACAATGCGGTGGCCTGCTGGTGGGCCCTGTCGCCATTCTGTCTGTAGCGGGCTCGGTCGCAACGCATGACTGAAGATACAGGTATCATATAAAACTACAAAATCGAATGTAGCAAAGATAATCCACTGTTACCTTGTTGTGAAGGAGGCTAAATAACGCTCCAACGTTACACTTAATTTTTCAAAGGCGATCCTTAACCTCAAGATATGTGAACGAGGATACTGTGATAAACCGAGTATCTATAAATATATATACACACACATATATACACACACAGTTCAGTCAGAAAGACTTCAGACCCTTTCACTTTGACATTTTGTTCAATTGCAGACATGCTAAAATCATTTTTTCCGTTCATCAATCTACACTCAATACACCACAATGATAAAGTGGAAACACAATTTTAGAAATTTTTGCAAATTTATTAAAATGGGAAAACTGAAGTATCACATTGACTTAATATTCAGACCTTTTACTTAGTTGAACCACCTTTGGCAGCGACTGCAGTCTTCTTGGGTTTGATGCAACAAGCTTTCCACACCTGGATTTGGGGATTTTCTGCCATTCTTCTCTGCAGATCCTCTCTAGCTGTCAGGTTGTATGGGGGCCGTTGGTGGACAGTCATTTTCAGGTCTCTCCAGAGATTGATTGGGTTCAAGGCAGGGCTCTGGTTGGGCCGCCCAAAGACATTCAGAATTGTCTCTAAGCGACTCCTGCATTTTCTTGGCTGTGTGCTTTGGGTCACTGTCCTGTTGGAAGGTGAACCTTCGGCCCAGTCTGAGGTCCTGAGCGCTCTGGACCAGGTTTTCATTGAGGATATCTCTATACTTTGCTCCATTCAGCTTTCCCTCAACCCTGACCAGTTGCCCAGTGCCTGCTGATTAAAAACACCCTAAAGCATGATGCCGACACCACCATGCTTCACCGTTGGGATGGTATTGAGCAGGTGATGAGCGGTGCCTGGTTTCCTCCAGACATAACACTTAGAACTGAGACCAAACAGTTCAATCTTCATTTCATCAGACCAGAGAATCTAATTTCTCACAGTCTCAGTGTCCTTTAGGTGCTTTTTTGCAAACTCCGAGCAGGGTTTCATGTGTCTTTCACTGAGGAGAGGCTTCCATCTGGCCACCCTGCCATGAAGCCCAGATCGGTGGTGTGTTGCAGTGATTTCTCCCATCTCAGCACAGGATCTCTGGAGATCAGCCATCATGTTCTTGGTCACCTGAGCTAAATTTCAAGTGTCATAGCAAAGGGTCTAAATACTTAGGACAATGTGATACATCAGTTTGTCCTTTTTAATGAATTTGCAAAATTTTCCATAATTCTCTTTCTGCTTTTTCTGCTTGTCATTATGGTGTATTGAGTGTAGATTGATGAGGGGAAAAATAATTTAAACGATTTCAGCATGAGGCTGCAACATAAAATGTGAAAAAGTGAAGGGTTCTGAAGACTTCTACTACTGTCGATGTCCTTAGGAAGTCGTCCTAACCCACAACAGTTATACTTAATGGCTCAGGTATCAGGCAACTAATATCCAAATACCTCCTCATTCCTTCAATACACACTAAGTCTCTGAGATTCTTGGCACCATTATGTTTTCTGCATTTCCAAGCTAGTGTTATATGGAAATAAAAACAACATAATCTGCTAAATTTGGATTAAAAAAACATTTGCGGTTAATACTGAATTTATTCATTAATACTGAAGTGTGGTACTTGCTGACTGATTCAGTGCAAGCTGGCGTTTTTGAGCAAAATGTGTATGCAAGGTGAATGGCACACATTACCCGTACCATCATGTACTAACACAAGATATCAATGACACACAGATGCCCACTAGCATTTTCTCACACTGTAATAAGCTGATAAAAAAACCTTATCTACTTCAAGACCGCTTCCTCTAAAGCCACCTGTTTAATTTATGTCACCATGTTTAACTCCACTGAAGCCAAGCTTGTAAACCATGTCTGCTTAGCAGCAAGAAGCAAAAGCAATCACAGCACTGTTGTGTGGTGTGAGGTGGGGGGTTAGGTAACATGAAAACACCTCAGCTAGCACTGCATGCACTTACAGGTGGAAAGCCCCGCCAGCACTCAGCTCATTTATGACCAATACGACATAAACAAAGCATATTGTAGTGTTCCTTCAAAAGGCAAGTCAATATCTGGGTCCACAAATATACTTCAAATTGTAGGGCATTGTCACAGCAGAAACACAGAGCATACAGATGAAACCAAAAAGATGTGAGATTTTGTTGTAGTTACTGTGTGCACCTCCACTTGAGCAAATATCTGAATTACACCAAAACACTTTGTTTCATTCAAGTCATGCCTCTACCTTCTGAGCCTCTGTGTTCAAATGCATATTTATGGCATGATTACAGTAGCTTTGAAGCACACAGTCAATACTTTGTACTCATAAGAGTGAAAATTACATTCAGGCTTCTCTTGGGAGGCAGCCACTCAGCCGTTGACATCACTAGTCAAAGCCACATCAGGTCACGTGCTACTTCAGCAAACCAAGAAGATTTCAAGACCTATAACTGCAGAGTAACATCACACCTAACTGCTTATAGTCAAAGCAGGAAATTTATCACAACTACGAAGTCGCGCAGTAAATGCTAAAATTTGGTAAGATGTCATCACATTTGAGATGAGTACTTCCTCTGTAATGACGCATAGTAAGCTGCCAGTATAAGATGCCAACTCATCAACTGACATATTAATTGCACACACACACCCACACACACACACAAGATACACAGAATAAGCAAAACACAACTGAATTATGCCGCAGTCTAGGGCCAGAGAGCAGAGACACCCTTCTGAGAGGATCTATCAAAAACTGCACTCCAAATAAAATGTTTAGACATCATGCACTCTCTGAAGAGTGTTATTCTGCCCACGCTGCTCTATCCCATTGGCTGATGTATATTTTCCCTCCTTTGGATTAAGGCTAAACAATAGGCTGGGGTCCTGCTCTCTGGTGACCATGGCAACAGGTAAAAGTGGAACAAAAGGCCCTCTGGTTTTAGGCAACGCAGGTGTTCCCTTACCCCATGCCCTGCGCCGAAAATCTGCCTCCTCGCCGTCCAGATACTCCTGGGGAGACAACAAGAGTTCAGTTTCTGAGCTTGACTACTATTGTAAAGAGAAACAATGGCAGCGGTTTAAGAGAAAATAAAAACGCTCCCTCAATACCGCCTCACTTTTATTAGATACATTTCCCTCACCAACGAGTTTGTCTAAAGAGGATTACAGTCACTTACCAACAGTCCCTCTTCCTCGGCCTCTTCCTCGTCGGCCTCGCTCTGCACCTCTTCCAGCTACTCCAGCCTTGCCACCATCCAGGCCATTCTCCTGACCACGAACTTGAGTCAAGAAGAGAGAGCAGCATCAGATTAGACACTGTGCTGCATGCAGACGTCAAAATGATCATATTTAACTGAAATGTGTTATAGGTTAGAGAGAAACTGTATCACAAATTGTGGTGCTGTATGAGAGCCGAGTAGCCCTTCATCCAAAATGAAGATGAATGATGAATGTCTTGCTGGCTATGATTTACTGTGACGCACACTGTCCCCCCAGTTAGGGCTAAGAAGGGTCTACTAGTGTGCTACAAATTACAAATGGCATACTGGAGCTGACCTGTGACACATTGATCTCCACCTTAAAACTGATTAATTTAACATGCTTCCTTGCTTCCTTGGTGATGTCAGAAACTGCTTCTTGAAGGGCAGCATATTGTCTTCTAGGGCTGCACAATTAATCAAATACCAATCATCATTGAGATTTTCAATTAAATGAACATGATCGACTGATATTTATGTTTAAAATGTGTGCTCCACACATGTCTATCAAATCAAGTGCTTCCTAAACTAACCACGCCAGTCTCCACAGGGTGGTTGTAAAGTTTTGGATTCACTTTTGGAAGGCCGTGATGCCCAATTTTCCTGAATGTTGCGGCTGCCATCTTAAGTAGAACAGTAAAATACTCCTGCCTGCTCTCTGCTATACAACAGAACAAATTGAAATGCACTGAATTCAGGTGAGGAAGAACTCTAATTTTAATCTTATTCTGATGAAAAGATTTGTTAAGTAGCAGGAATGTAGCACAGCAGAAACATGAAAGCAATGCTCTGTTGATTAATTTGGATAAAAGTTTTTGGCACAATTTTATTGTGCTTTTGGAGATGAACTTTGTATTAAGGACCAGTCTTATTTTGTTGCAACAATGTTTTATTTAAATGTGAAACTGCAAAGAAACTATTTTGTCCCCAAAATAAATGTGACTTTATGATGACAATGACTTTATCTAACAGATAGAAGCCACACTGTTCCCACAAATTTACAAGCTACTGTTGATACACATTAAGTTTCCCATGGTAGTTGGTGTTACAGTGTTCAGGCAGACACCAATTACATTACTTGCACACCACCCTCACCATTGTTTACCTTTTTTATAGATATAACCCATTTAGTTCATTTTCGAGTATCAGTGCCAGGCAATCAATACATGGTCGGACAACGGATGCTACAAACTGAAAGCTTCATACTGAGTCTCAGAACAGAGTAGGAGTAGTCAGATTTCACACACACACAGGACGAGAGAGTTTGGTCAAATCAAAAAGCAAAAGTGCCTATTTGGCAATATCTCAGATTTAAACCCAAAAGATTCATAACGCAAACGCCGTGTGGAGGACGGTGCGCTCACAGCTGGTGTGCGCAGCGGAGCAGCACCAGGTGTAAACCTGCGGTCCTGCAGCGACAGCTTGATCAGAGAGCCCAGACACAGAGTTAAAGACCAAAGTAAGCTCTGTACATACAGTCACCGGCCACATTATTAGGTACACCTGTTCAATTGCTTGTTAACACAAAAAGCTAATCAGCCAATCACATGGCTGCAACTCAGGGTATTTAGACATGTAGATGTGGTCAAGACAACTTGCTGAAGTTCAAACCGAGCATCAGAATGGGGAAGAGAGGGGATTAAAGTGACTTTGAACGTGGCATGGTTGTTGGTGCCAGACAGGCTGGTCTGAGTATTTCAGAAGCTGCTGATCTACTGGGATTTTCACATATAACCATCTCTATGGTTTACAGGGAATGGTCTGAAAAAGAGCAAATATCCAGTGAGCGGCAGTTGTGTGGATGAAAATGCCTTGTTGATGTGAGAGGTCAGAAGAGAATGGGCAGACTGGTTGGAGATGATAGAAAGGCAACAGTAACTCAAATAACCACTCGTTACAACCAAGGAATGCAGAACACCATCTCTGAACGCACAACACGTAGAACCTTGAAGAAGATGGGCTACAGCAGCAGAAGACCATACCGGGATAACACTCCTGTCAGCTAAGAACAGGAAACTGAGACTGCAGTTCACACAGGCTCACCAAAACTGGACAATAGAAGATTGGAAAAACGTTGCCTGGTCTGACGAGTCTCGATTTCAGCTGCGACATTCAGATGGCAGGGTCAGAATTTGGTCAACGGTTCAGGCTGCTAGTGGTGGTGTAATGGTGTGGGGGATATTTTCTTGACACACTTTGAGCCCCTTAGTACCAATTGAGCATCGTTTAAAAGCTGCAGCCTACCTGAGTATTGTTGATGACCATGTCCATCCCTTTATGACCACAGCGTACCATCTTCTGATGGCTACTTCCAGCAGAACAATGCACCATGTCACAAAGCTCATATTATCTCAAACTAGTTTCTTGAACATGACAATGAGTTCACTGTACTCCAATGGCCTCCACAGTCACCAGATCTCAATCCAATAGAGCACCTTTGGGATGTGGTGGAACGGGAGATTCGCATCATAGATGTGCAGCTGACAAATCTGCAGCAACTTCGTGATGCCCTCATGTCAATGTGGACCAAAATCTCTGAGCAATGTTTCCAACACCTTGTTGAAGGTATGCCATGAAGAACTAAGGCAGTTCTGAAGGCAAAAGGGGGTCCAACCATTTACTAGCAAGCTGTACCTGATTTTGTGGCCGGTGAGTGTACATTGAGCGTCACCTTTTCTTGTAAAATGTCCGATGTAATTTGTAACACCGGTGTTGTCACAAGTTTACCAACCGGTGGGAAAATTTCCTCACTGTGACATCCCTAATGCAAACCAAACACTTTCTACTACTTCTTTGGTTTGAAAGTCTCCCATTGATGAACCACAAGAGAACTTGAAGAACAGCTTTGTTTGACAAATGATGCTCACAAAATGCAGATAACAAATATTTATATTTTCTAAACATACCTAAAAAAATTAAAGAGTGAAGCCACAGTAAAGGAATGGTTAACACTTACACTCCCGTCCCCTGCTGGCTCCACGCCCCTTACGTGGAGCTCCACCTCGACGACGTGCTACATCTTTCTCTCCTCCTTTCTCTCTGTTCTCTTTTCCTTCCTCTCCGGTCTCTGCCTGGCTAGTCTCCTTCTGGCCTGACACCCCTTTCTTCTTCCCCACCATTTCCCAAGAGTCCTTGGGAAAAGATAAAGACAGTGTCACACTGCTGG
Organism: Pterois miles; assembly: GCA_947000775.1. NCBI lineage: Eukaryota > Metazoa > Chordata > Actinopteri > Perciformes > Scorpaenidae > Pterois > Pterois miles. The sequence continues at coordinate 7,980,537 of CAMQGK010000638.1, read as the reverse complement.
ACTTATTGACTTTTTATTGAGTTACCAAGACAGAAAACAACCACTGAAAAAAAAGAAGGCAACTGGACTTAGATTTGTCCCTGAAGACGTTTCGCCCCTTATCCAAGTGGCTTCATCAGTTCGAACGCTGCAGTCTGACTAGTCCCCACTAGTCTGACAAGTCAGACTAGTCAGACTAGTGGGGACTAGTCAGACTGCAGCGTTCGAACTGATGAAGCCACTTGGATAAGGGGCGAAACGTCTTCAGGGACAAATCTAAGTCCAGTTGCCTTCGATTCAATTTTTTGCCAGAATGAGTATGACCTGGATGAATGAGAACCTTCATTGACACTGAAGAAAAGCTGCCGTAACAACAGGACGATACACTCAGCAAAATATGATCACAACTAAAAGAATATATTCAGAAACAAAACAGATTGGATACTGAGTGTCGCCTGGTGGTCAGTATGTCATTGACTTAAGAGAGCTGACTGGTCAGCCAGTGAGTCAACTGGTTTTAAAAAATGTCTTCCCCACCATGTAGCAAGGCTACATCTGACTACTTCTGAGTTGGATTTCACTTCTGAATTTGTCACAGATGCAGGGTGGGCCAGATGTGGCAGCAGCTACTTTAAACATCACAAAGTGAAAACAAAAACAAACTCTGTTCCTCTTGTCGGTAATCTCCCAGCAAGTAATACTGCACAAGTTCATTTTAAAGTCTCTCCACTGAGTCAGTATCTTGACAATGCAAGAGGCTGACAACCATTAATCAGGTCTGATTAATGTGCTGCTGGCAAGACACATTTCCACTCTTTCTGGTTTCAATTTCCCCCACATGTTCCAGTAGTTACATTTACAGTACATCAAAGCTTGTATGTAACTACGAAGGCTTATTGAGTTCATTCTTACTGCACCTGTGTTGCAAGGCCAATTCATACATTGCAATGTTTAGGACCTGGTCATACACAAAATTATCAGAAATTATTCATTTTTCTTAATAGGTCAGTGAAAATGCAGAATTGACATACTGACCAAGGGTATGTACAGAAAATGTGTTTACAGTGAACTTTTTCCACCTTTAACTTTACATACAACTTAGTCTAAACTAGGAAAACCCTGCCTCTGTCCATGTTCATATGATGCTATTCCTTCACAGGATTCCTACTGGTACAGTCAGTGTAATTTTTTTAGTCCAATATCACAGTTATCTGACCTAACACAGCACTGATTTCTCCAGAATCTGGCCCTGACAGCACTAAGCCCCCACACAAAGCCAATACTCACAGTGTCTGGGCTACCCTCCAGCAAAACGTTAATGGCTCTGTTGACATCCCCGTTGCAATCGTGCAGTGCGATCATAGACTCATCCTGGTCCTTGCCTGTGATGTCGATCAGCTGCAAAAGAAGGAGTGGTACAATGAGACACAGACATGGCCCCTTGGCTGACACTTCTGGTGTCTCAATAATAATTTAAAAAAAAAAAAGCTCTTGTGCAGACTTGTACAAAATGTTTTTTTTTTTCCCACATACATAAGAACACTGGGTTAGCTACAAAACAGGATGCCTGGCTGCTACCAGCAGGGATTCAGCATCTTGGTCACTTCAGTAGCTTTAACACAAGGTTAATTTTCCATGATGATTGTGACACCATGCCCTCTTTCTGTGCCTTTGAAATGACTACGCACTAAAAGCGAGTATGCAAAAGATAACCTCTTTTATCAAAAGGTCCTGATGACCTGTTTACAGAACTTTGTGACCTTAAATGCTATTCTAGGGTCTTACTTTTTTAACTTTGACTTAATCATTAATCGCATGATTTAATGCTAGATTCCATAGCATGACACTGAAAAGAAACTTAAAGCCACATTGGAAGATAAGTAATGAAGTGCATGATCAAGTTGAGCTAGAGCAGTTCTCTAGTTCTTCAGACTTGTAGGGATGTGGCAATCATTTAATAATTTCGCAGAAATTTAGTAGTCAATAGTCAAATATTGTAGTCAATACCAATACGAGTGAAATTCCATGAGTCTTGATACCAATTCAATACCACAGGAAAAACAAACGTAAAACAATAAATCATATGTACGTCAACATACCATCATGTTTTAGAATGTAAATCAATGGCACCTCAAGATAATATTAGCATTAACTGCTGTGGTTCTGCTGATTTCAACAGGGATTTGTTGTTCACAACATAGCATTATCAGGGAGGGGAAAAAATAAGGATGTGCTGATAGTGAGGGTTCTGTGTCCCAAACATATTTTCTGTCATCTCCGAGACAACGTTAGTCTGGAGTCCTGACGGTACCTACGGTACTGTAAAAAACAAGTACTGTCATGTCTTCAGAACTTTGGCATCGACTTGGTACTAAACTATCTGTTATCGCGACGTCCCCATAAACTAGTAACTGAAACTGCTGAGATTCATATAATAAGAGCAGCCAGTAATATCCAGAGGGGCACTTCAAATTTTTTCACCTCAACACAAGTATAAAGGGCCAAATGGACCAGGAATCTGGCATAAAGTACTGTGATTGTACCTAAAAAAATACATAAATCACACATTTTTTCTGATCAATACCATAGCTAATCAACACATTTTACACAAAAGGATAATAGTATTATTATATATAATATTTACCACCATCTCAGCCAAAACATTATGCACTGAATGCTGTCACTTTAAGTGCTTGATGAAATCTGGCAAACCTGCAATAACAATTTTATACGTGCAATATACATGCTTTAAGAGCCACGCATGAACACCCAAAGCCAGACACAATATACATGTGTATCAGAGGTAAAAAGTGAAGTAATGCTACTACTTTCAAGAGGAGCAAGAAAAAAACTACACAATAAAGCTGAAGTAGGACAAAAGGATGTGCTCACCTGTTTGACCTTCTCTTCAAAGTCTGCATCATTGTGGTCTGAAATCATCTGCGCAAGTCGGATCTGCTCTGCGGTAGCCTGTTCCAAGAGGAGCAAAATGTAGTTACAACAAACAGAAGCACAAGATTTGCATTCTTGTAAAAACAAAGGACAAACTCCTATTTAGCCATTTATTATCTCTTTTTATGCAAATATTATGCTTCATCTCACAGTAAGCACCACTGTCAATGGCTACTAGAGATCTTGTTAGACACGGTTTAAAGATGTGCCCCAACACGACATTGTAACTATCAAACTTGTGTGATGTTAGCTGGTCAACGTAAATCAGTGACAATTGAATAGTGTAGTTCAAACTGAAGCTCCTTAATGACCAAAATCAGGCATTTCCCTCCTGATTGTCAAAATATGGTGTCAACAGTACTGATTATCCTGTAGTGCATTCTTAGCTTTAGTCTGCTTGAAACATATGAAAAGACTATGTAGGGGCTGTAAGTGGCATCATTTTTCACAACATCACATCATTTTCCGCTTACAGAGCATATTATGTTGAGCCATATCTTTGGTACTTGAAGTTATGTTGAATAATACTGTCCCAATTGTTGGTGCATGTGCTATGTAGCTTTGTAGAAACAGTGTCTAACAAAACAAGTGACATTTAGTAGTAATAAATTGATTTGGCTATCTTCAACCCAAATCATTGTGAATGTGGGCAGTGTGACAGATGGTGAGGGTGAGGGTACCTGAGGCCTCTGCTTGTGCTGTGTCTGACTCTGTGTCTGACCCTGTGTCTGCTCCCAGCTGCCCCGGGCTCGGTTCCCGCCCATGGACGTCATCATTTACAGTATATACAAATAATAGTATTTACAAAGGAATAACACCTGAGGAGAGAAGGATGACAGGGCCATTACAGACCTGTGACTATGACCTACTTATGTCATCTTGCTGCACTTGAATGCCACTTCCTCAAACTGCATGGTGGCTTATTGCCTAGTGGGGGGGGGGGGGTAGCTAGCAGCAGTATCAAGAAGACAGCATCAGCTTTGTTCCAAGAGACGCCTCGAAAACGTTGACAAAGGGTGTTTTTCAGCCCCTTTCTAAGACAATGTCTAAAAGCCAAGCTAGCTGCGGGTTTGACCCGGGAAGCAAGAGTACCACACTGCTGTGCTACTCATGCTTACAAGTGCATAATGTCGGCTTATTTACCTCTTCAGAGCATTATGCAACGCTTTCTATATAAAAATAGCTTTGGTGTTTAGTGGACCTATATTGTGAAACAACACTATATGATCGCAAAGCCATGATAAATTTACACTGCTTTGAACACCAAATGAGAGAGACAAGATACAAACACATAGCTAACACATCCGACTAACGTTACATCTCTGTTCGAGACAAAACCGTTAACCTTGCTATCGACAGCGCCTGCTTAATCTTGCATACGTTACGTAAAATCCTGTTTGGACTAACGTTAGCCACAAACAAGCGTAAAGCCAGGGCCTGTCGAACATATCCAAGTCCGTTAGCCAGCCACATGGTCAAAATGCTAGTCAACTAGCTAATACTTGAGGGGAAAGCATCCAGCTTTGAAGCCTTGGTGGGCTTCCGCTTCTCACGGCTTCACCTCATGGCGACAACGAGGCTAATTCTAACAGCCGCAAGCTAACCAGCTAACCGAGTGCAGATAACTGGCTATACGACGCTGAGTTGTTAACGTTAGCTGATTTAGCTTGACAGCCACAAGTTAATTAGCTAATCAGCTACAGTGAAGCTTTCATGTTCGACCAAACCAAAAACGCCCATACCAGTCCGTTGATACTAATGGTCTGCTAACGAATGTTAGCCATGCTAATTTAACTAACTAACGTCGTTTCGCACAACTAGGCGACGTTAGCCGGTTAGCTAGGTTAGCAGAGTAGCCGCTTCATAAACTGCACCGCCACTCTACAACATTCTAGCCACAGTATGTTCAGATGGCCGGGCTGTCGACGTAGAAATCACCGAGGCTAAAGGTAGGCCTGCAGGCCGCTAAAATGAAAATAAATAACAGGCGATACTGACCAGAAACCCGGCTCAATATTAGACGCTGCTACACAACCGACCGACAAGTGGTCTCGTTGTCGAGCTTCTAGTCGGATTTAGGACAGGATATAATTCCTGAACCCCAAGTTGATACAACTAAGTTGGGAAAATATAGCGAACCGACTCGCTCACACAATAAGCGAGAGACTGAATTTACCTGTTTCTTTTCCACTCTGACACCACGGAGAGCTTAGTCACGTGGTTTACAGGGCGCTTCGAGGAAACTGGACCCACAACATGTGACCACACACCGAAACACTTCAATATTATCAGCGGAGCTCTGACATGTCAGTGATGGGGATGTACAACACAGATAATAAACTCTGGCAAATTGAGGAATGGGGCGTGTGATGGATTGCATTTATCTAATAAAAAGTATAACATTACAGTCCTTGGGCCATGAACTTGACAGGCTGCAATTAGTGAAACTATTCAGAAAGACTCAGGTCTCACGTGTTTACAGTAGCACAAGAGACAGGTTAAGAGGAAAGAAAACAGAAAGCACACACATGGCAATCAAAAGCTGTGCACACTACATAATACACAGTACACAATAATACCATTACACAAGGCTTTCTACATTAATTGTGCAAATGTACCTGATTGTGCAACTCTGAAATCCTTATTGAGAGACTTGTTAAAGGTCCCACTGGTGTAGACACAAGTAGTCATGCTGTATGTGCTACATACTGTAGGTATAAGTGCATAGGATATATGCATGAATAATAAATACATCAAAATATACAAGTACATAGGTTGTTTAGTATATGCAGTATGTCGTGTTTGTACACTCATTACACTACAATGATGCAATCATAAGTAGTACTGTGTGATAATTGATGTAATAATAAATATAAAATGCAAGAAAATAGGTAATATCAGTAATATAAATAGAATCATTTTATGTAATATAGTATTAAATGTTATTACTACTTCTACATTACCACTGGTATCAATATAATAATTATTATATATACATATATAATCCAACACAAAGTGTTATTATATTGTTGGTAAGTGTTTTAATACACAACAGTTAAGCCAATTAAATATGAAAATTCTGTATGCAAAATTACCCTTATTGTTTGTATCCAATTTTGTAAAATAAACATTATTCAAAATACACATGGTACCATACAAAACAGACAGCAATAGGTTTTGGGGTCCTGAGGAATTTCGTAAGAGTACATTTACTTATGTACAATGTAGAGGTACTTGTTCTTTATTTGAGTATTTCCATGTTCTGCTACTTTATACTTCTACTTCACAACATCTCAGGAGTAAATATTGTACCTTTTACTTCACTACACATATTTTAAAGCTTTAGTTACTTTGCAAATTTAGATTATTGATACAAAATATAAGTAAGTTAATCAGGTCAGGTTATAACATATTATAGGTTAAACTCCCCAGCAGTAGCCTATTAAAGTAGCAGTAGCAACATTAAAGTGATGAAAAATAATCATATTATAATATATATAATTATCATCATAACTACTTTTACTTCTGGTACTTAAAGGGTATTTGATACTGATACTTTTGGAATTTTACTTAAGTAAAGTTTTGAATGGAAGAATTTTACTTGTGACAGAGTATTTATACACTGTAGTATTACTGCTTTTACTCAGGTAAAAGATCTGAGTACTTCGGCCACTGGGCGAAAGAAATCACAACATTTTTATATTTTACTGCATGTAACTACAGGTAGGTTTGACCTGCCTTGTCCTCCTCATATAGATATTACGGTAATTTGGACGGTCGTAAATCAGTTGTCGCTGTCGCGCTCGCTGCCACTAGCTAGCAAAAGCTAAACTACGTAATTTATGCATGATGTCGCTGAGCATGAAGAGCAGTATCAGTGCGGTCGCTGCATAGTTATATTCTAGAAACATCTCTTCAAAGCTGATAAATCATTTATCGTCTGTGCAGCAGTGGCCATTCTTTTCAAAAAATGGACAAAGGACTGTTAGCTACCAAGCTAACGTGGCTAGCATAACGATAACCTTATATTCTTTGTTAGCTAAGTTAGCTAATCGACCTGGGATAAACTGTACACGCTGACAGATAACATGGCAGAGTCTTCGCCGTTATCGGGGGTTAATGTTGTTCTGGTTATGGCCTATGGAAGCTTGGTAAGTAAGTTTCAGTTTTGCTTGCTAGCTGATACGAGCTCGTGTGATGATGCTGAAGCTAAAACTCCGTCCTGTCACGTTTGGTTTTGTGTGATCAGGTGTTTGTGCTGCTGTTTATCTTCGTCAAAAGGCAAATCATGCGTTTCGCAATGAGATCCCGCCGAGGACCCCATGCTCCCATTGGCCACAATGCACCTAAGGTGAAGTGGATCTCCTCTTGTTTACCTCTTGTGGTGCTAAATTATATTTAACTATACAGCAGCAGGTGTCAAGTGTCTGTGTATTTTTTTTTTATTATTGTGAACTGATTTACAGGGTTTGAGAGAGGAGATTGACTCCAGACTGTCCAAGGTCCAGGAGATCCGCTTCGAGCCTCGTCTCCTGTCAGAAGAAGACGACAGGTTGAAGCAAGGATCACAGATCAGTCAGTCACTTTTTCAGTTCATCGTGTTAAATCTCTTTGAAATGCATTATGTCCACTCCTTTGCAATGATACAAAATTTGTTTGTAATTCACAGGCTGCTACAACTACCTGTACAGAATGAAAGCTCTGGATGCCATCCGAGATTCAGGTGAGAGATTAAATGTGATGCTCGTATTTATTGATTCTGCAGGTGAATGCATTATTCTTAGCATCATGTCATCACATAAGTGAATCCATTATTCTCACATTACTGTTATCATCTTTCAAATTCACTCTAACGCTTTCCTCTTATGGAGAAGCAGCAGTTCAAACAGCTTTCATCTGTTAATCTCTAAAAAATATGTTTTTTAAAATGTATTACTCTAGTTTTGTGATTATATATTATGCTCTATGAGTTTACCAATTCCTGTTTTTGCAGAGACCCAATTTCCCCATGAAGAGTGTTGATGTTTCATCTTTTCTAACCTTCACTTCTTGTTGCTTCCTGTTTGGTCCTCAGGAATTCCTGTGCAGGAGATAAGCCGCTGTCCCAGCGCGTTTACTGGACGCAGCTTCAGGAACTGGCTGCTGGAGCTGCGCAACTCCCACTCCCTGATCAAGAGCAGCCGCAGCGCCCTCATCGACCGTTTGCTCGAAGGCTACGACAGCGCTCGCCATGGGACTGGGGTGAGTTCAAGGTTTTCCTGTGTGACTGAAGATAGAGATGTAACAGGTTTAACAGATATGTGACTGATTTGATCATTTTTTTGTTTCAGGTGTTCGGGGAAGCTGAGTTTCTTGAATACCAGCAGGCTCTCAGTGAACTGGCTGATGTGTAAGTGCTGTTGTAGCTACTGGTCCAGACTTGAAATAGTTTAACACTGTTGGAACAAGTTATCCAATTTGCATTGCTGACACTGATAGGGGAACGTGCAGTGCATGTTTTTGCATGTAATCCTCTCCACAGTTTTAAGCACTAAACATAAAGTGATGAGAAAACAGTCTAGATTTAGAGCAATATTTACCACATTTACACCCGGTTTTAAGAAACATGCCAATTTTCCAGCAGTATGGATGAGTGGTAGACTCTAGTTTCACTCATTTTAAAAATATATTTTATACCTTATGATCAGTTGAATATGCATCATAATAGTGTGTACAGTATATACTCTGTGTGTGTGTGTGTGTGTGTGTGTGTGTGTGTGTGTGTGTGTGTGTGTGTGTGTGTAAGACATTGATAAAAAGCCTTGCTATAAAATCAAATGGGCTTGTAACATTTTGAATATGGTTGCTATTGATTTAATGTTAAAGTTCTGCTTCATGCTGTAGTGTAGATGTGATTTGCGATATTAGTGGGAATGATAATTTTACATTATAATTCTAATTTTCATTGAAAAACATTAAAATGATTATGGTGTGATATTTGCAGGGATGTGTAGCACATAAAGATGATTTCTGTAAGATGATTTCTAAAGTCTGTAAAATGTGATGTGTGGACCAGGAAATCTCTGCAGCACCATGATATTTAATTTAAAATGATATTTTGACACACATTTCACATTTTTAACAAATATTGTTTTTAAAATTGCAGTAGGCCATATTGCAATTATTACTTTTGATTAATTGTGCAGCCCCGCTGCTGTTGCTATTTCATTACTTACGGCCATGAATATTTTTACATGTGCTAGTATTAAATAATACATTTGTGCCATGCCATCCATCTTATAGTTAATCTTTTTGCATAGTAACCCCCCTTTTCTCTGCCTCTCTTTCTCCTCCCCTCCCTCAGGGTGAAAGCCTATTCCAGCACCACCAGTCTGGACCAGCATCACCAGTCCGCAGCCAAGGACCTGACGGGTTCTCCTGTCCGGAGCACCCCCTCCACCATCCAGGTCACCTACCTGCCCTCCACTGGCCAGCGCAGCAAGAGGCCCAAACACTTTCTGGAGCTCAAAAGTTTCAAAGACAACTACAACACACTGGAGAGCACCCTGTGAGAGACTGCTGCTACAGACTGATTATCATGAAATGTTTGTGCGGTGTGTGAGCACAGCCGTCACACAGTCTACCGGGAAACAACGTGGTAATGTACTGCAACTTTGTTTTCAGGTTGAGCTTTAAAATTCCCCTCTCCTTACAGTAAATTACAGGTCTTTTCAAAGAATAATGCAGTAAAAGAAATGTCTCATTTTATTGTTTTCTTTTTCTTTCATCATGTTTCAGCTCTTATGTGCATGTGTTACACCCAAGGCCTTTGTTCAGATTTTGGACCTAATGCGTGTGTTAAGAGGACAAATATGATTGTAGCCAACTTGGAAACGTTTCCATTTTTGTAAAAATAGCAAAGTGAATAGCAAATCACCTGGATTCTTTTTTATTTTTCTCAAAAGTCAAAATGTAAATGAGTGTACCTTTTTGATTTTACTGTTTGTACAGATGTAAGATATTTATATGGACATTGATAACTTATTGATATTGTGTGATTTGTATTTACATGAGGTTGTACACTTTGGTTTGAGTTGATAAAAGTCTTACAACCCAGTTCTTCATATTTAGTGTCTCTAATATCTCCACTAGGTGGCGGTACAACGTTATGGATTAGCGCTGCAACAACAGAGATGATAAAAGTTCAAACAAATGAGTCAGACATTTTATTTATTAGATTATTTTACAGTCTACAACAATAACACAGACTGAACCTCAATGTTTCTATCTACAGCATTCACAGTGAATGGGTACTTAGTTTATAAAAATGTACATCCTGGATCACAATTTACACAACAACAGTGAAGTCCATACAAACAATGCATAATTATATATGTTTATCAGTTTTATTAAATATGTAACCTTTTAGCACAAACAGGATATGTGTTGTTTGGGTGTTGAGGCAGACCTTGGCAGCATAGATAAGAATTAAAATGTTGCTATCAACTAACCTCTATATCTACACACAGCTAATATATAAAAGAGTGTTATCATTCTTATTACATTTGTCCCACTCTAATGTTGGAGAAATATGTTTTAAGTTAACATAAATCATATTTCACCGTTAACATAGCCAACTGCATGCCTGCCATTGGCAATGAGGTGCAAAGCACTGAGGATTCTGACCCTGAACCCTGCTGCTCAGGGTGTTCGGTCAACAGGCTGTAGGATGAACAAGTGCTGAAAACACTCAACACAATGTGATCATTTGTACATTTGTCATAATGTCTGTGTAACAGAGATGTTTCCAATAACAGAGCGATTTTAAATCTTGACTCACCTTTTACATTGACCTGAGACCTGGACTACGAAGCAGGATTTTCAGTTAATGAGGTAACTTCAGGGTAAACCCTGGGTTTTCCGTCCTACACTGGTGGTTCGCCTCTTACTGGGTAGATTGCCATGGTAACTTACAGTGAACACATAACCTGCTCCAGGACAGGTTTTGTTCCAGATAAGAGATCAGTTTGTAAAAAAGCACCTGCTGACCAATCAAAGCTCAGTGCGGGGATCGTATGATAACATTATACACATATGAAGAAGTTACAGTCCTAATCAAGGCTAAAAATAACACAGTTTAAACTGACAAAGGCAGGAAGGACAGCTGGGTTTATGCTGTTGTGTTTATATACTTTTACTTGCTCTCCAGTCTGTTTCACACCGCTGGAGTTTGGGACGCAGCTGAAAGAAGGCTGAAATGGTCATTACTAAAGGGTATAAAGAAGTAGAATCCATTCATCCATTACTTCTAAAAGCTATTAACTGTATTTATCACTGCCTCATCTAGACGACTATATCTGACTATGGAGTATTCCCTAAATAGATAATAAATCTGTTAATGTACGCATTCACACAGTGGCATTTTTTCTTTTGCCAGCTGTCCTTCCTGCATTTGGCAGCTTCAGCTCTGTTACTTTTAGTCTGGATTATGAGTTTAACTTCTTCCCATTTCTCTAATATAATTTGCTCTTCCTTTGTAAAATGTCCTTCTGCAAGTCTGTGGAATTGTCCATGTTGGTCAGATGCTGCAAACGCCACCCCATTCAAGTGAACAAGCTCATAACCTGATAGAGAAACTCTGGGCTGATTTACAGAGTTGATAAATATCATTGTAGGACCGTTTAGCGGGATCTCATTTGTTAAGGTGAATTAAGCCAAATGATGAGAAGACACCCTGTGTATGTTGAACTTGCTTCATAGTACAGGCCTCTGTTCAAAGACCTTCTTCATTGGAGGTGAAAAAAGCAACACAGGAAACTTTCCTGAACTCTAACTGCTGCCAATGCGTCGCGAAGACTTGCTGACAAAGGACATACTGCACAGATTTGTGTCTTTGTATATTGTGTGCACTGCACAGCATCTTCCTTGTTTCCTTTTTAGGATTCCTCCTCCCATTGGATCCTGGTTTGAATTCTCCTTTCCTTGCCTTTTTTAGATTGTTTGACACTGAGAGAGCCAGTGAAGATATGCAGAACAGCCTCAAAAGTAACTATGAGGTTCTAACAAAGGACCAGTGTGCTTTGTCACCATGAGGTCTGTTAAGCCAATTTTTAAATCACTGCAGATCTACATGTTGTATAATGGTGGCTGGTTAAATACATATTTACACTGTAGTTTACTTGTCGTCATTCCTTGGGTTGGCGCTCCACTCAGGACTTGATCTCAATGACTTTGATGAACGGGAGGGCCTTGTTGGTCGGTGTTGTTGGTGTGAGTGGTTTACTGTACAGAAGAGGAAAAAAAAATGAATGTCATGAGGTTTGCACGACTGGTAGACAAGACACTCTATAGGATGAAATCACAATGTCACTGGGAATAAGAAAACGAGCAGCTCACCTGTAAACAACCTCTGGCTTGTTCTCAGTGGACGTCAGGGGTGGAGGGTCCTGGCCTGCCATTAAGTACTCCATGTGGTCATGCATTTCTCTGTTCTGCAGACAGAAAGGGGTTTAAGACATTATTACAGAGCAGTCATGAAAGTTTTACATGCAGGACAACTTTTCAGCCTTTACTTGATTGAAAAAGTGTTTAGTCTATTTTGGAAAAGTGTGGTGTTTAAAGGTACAGCGTGTAGGGAACTGGCAGCCTCTAGTGATGTGGTTGCAGATTGCAACCAACTGAATACCCCTTCATTTCCAGGACTGCGGTTACGTGAGTTGCCGAGTGTGAAGCCGTGTTAACGCTGTTTGCCTCACTTTGCCTCACAGAGGCCATCCTCACCATACTAACCCATGTAGTGGCCATTTGCTAGAAAAATCAAAATCAAACTTAAATTGAAGGGCCACTGATGCACCAAGGGTGTGTGGATCACGTAGACAAAAGAGTCCATTGTCAATGCAAAGTTACTGAAAAAGCAAGCAAACAAACACAAAGACATCATGGTCATCGCTGCCTCTCTTGTTCTGGTAAAAAAAACATAAACCCACCCAGGTGCATGCTGGTCTTACCTGCCTGCCTACACATATAACCGCAGGTACCCATGGTGTTACTCAATTCATGGACACAAAATACTAATTATGCAAAAGACTAAATATACTAAACAAGAAAATAGCTTAGTCTAAATAATGTAAACATCTACAATAAGAAATCAAATAATACTACTTACTAGTAGTACAGCAACAACTAAATATTGACAACAAATAAATAGCTCCTACAACACAGATGGCGGCTGGTGGTACCACGGTTCTGCACTCTGCAGCTCACATTACCGCAGTTTTCACGTGTGCTGGAGAACACGTTTTTACATTGGCCTTCAGGTGGTAAAAAACATAAAAGGCTCTCTCTAGTCCTTCTGTGCTACTGTAGAAACATGGCGGACTTAGTGAGAGGAGAGAGTTCAGTCATAGTAATAAACTCTGTAGATTCAAACCACAGTTACGTGATGACTCTGACCTCAGCTTCCAGGAAAGCCACCCTCTCCTCCAGATCCCTGATGAATCGATCTCTCTCTTGGATGACCGTCCGGGAGTTCTGCAACTATAGCATAAACAAAACAAACACAAACAAACAATGTGACATGCTCATGAGTAACACAGCTCACTTTTCCCAGCAGGAGCAGATGCAGCATCACTTATTCATGACGAGCGAGTTTCCTTTCACCACACGTTCCTTCTTGGCTCCGCTCCCGCGAATCAATTACGCTTTATGTGTCCGCCTCCTTAAAAATCTAATTTCCTCGTTAATGGCTTCCTGTGCAGTTGTGGGCAGCAGAGAGCTCATTTGCAATGATTGTGTGTGTTTGTCTGTGTGTACCTTGCACTGCTAGTCAACATGTTTGTGTGCATGAATACCTGTTCGATCATGTGGCGCACTTTCCTCTGCTGACTCTTTAACATGTCGTCAAGGTGATGGATCTTTTCCTTCAGGATGGCCACTTCTTTCTCCAGCTCCTCACACCTGTAAACACACACATGATAAAACTCTGTCAAGCTAATAACAAATAGATACTCATAAAGTATAAAGCCATACATTAAGAAAACTACAGAACAAGTTTTGTAATTTTGACTAGAGGAGGTCCGTTATGAGCATGGTTTGTATTTTACACCCTGGGAGGCAAGATCAGATATATTCTCTCATGTTAGAAGATATGGCATCTAACAGTGACTTGGCTTGATGAAAACCAACAACCTCTACTTCTTATTTGGACCAATGATTGTACTTTGGCTCATCTCACCTCTGCTCATTCTCCTCCCCTTCCTCCCGTTCAGCTCTGAGCTGCAGCAGCTCAGCCTCGCCTGCGGCCATCTTGTCTTTGAGGAGGCCGCTCTCGATCTCCATGCTTCCCAGCAGCCTCTGCAGCTCCTCCACCTGCTGACCCCTCTCCTCCGAGTGCTCCTCCGCCTTCTGCAGCCGCTCAGACTGCTCGGCCAGGAGAACGCTGTACTTGTGCGACTCGGCCTGTGAGGGGGGCCACAGGGTGAGAGCTAAGTACTGAGCAAGACGTGATGGATACCAAATTAAAGGCTGCCCACACTCAAACAATTACTCTGACTGGAGTGTCCCAGAAATGTCGGCATAATCCCGATTTGAAGAGGGACCAAAAGTGTGCACATATAAGCAAAAATACTCAGGTGCAAGTCAATACATACTTAACTGCAGAGCACAAAGGATGACTGCACACTGTAAGCTACAAATTTATTTCTGTTTTTCTCTTTTCAGGGCAACATTTCAATCTACAAAATCTTTCTTAGCCTGAGAAATAAAAGAAATAAACTATTTATAATCCCTATTTGCACAACAGTAAGGACAGTAGTAAAAGTTCAACCAGTGAAGTCTATAAACTGTAATGGATGTTTACAGCAGGTAGTTTGATTCCCTTAAAACCTCTCTGATTGTCTGATTGCTTGTGTTTTCTGAAGACTTTTTATAGCAAATTTGCAGCTTTCCCTGATCCCAGCAATTAACTTTGTGAGTATGATATTTGTAATAACCATTAGGAATGATGGGCAAATCCACAAAAAGGACCCCAGCTGATCAGACCTTTTCTCAGGACTGTTAGTGTGTATATAGACTAATTGAGTGACATCTTCCTGAGTCTCCTCTTAGATTTGCTGCACCTCGAGCTGGATAAATCACTCCTTTATCATTCTTATTGATGAAGACTTGTGACCTAATATATTTCCATCAAAGCTCCGGCCTACCTTTAACCTAAGCAGTCTAATGAGCCAGGTTAACTGAAAACCCCTGTGGGTGTTCAGAGGCTTTAAAGTTCCCTACACACCCATATTCTGATTAGACGCCCTCTCAAAACTGCCCCACTGACATGCCTTCCTTAGTTACCTGTTAGGACAGGACAACTTACACCTCTAACTTCCATATTGGTATGTAAGCCGTGTCCCATTTCTTACTAGATACTCTTTCTAAGCAGATTTTTATGTGAGTGATTTATGTGTGTTCTCACCGGAAGTGACAAAATCAAGTGTACTCAAAAACAGTCCGTATGCATACTTTAACTTGTGATTGTTGAGTGTGCCGTTAGTATACGCTATACTCCCACAATGCAATTAGGGTGACCTGGTGTCCCACTTTACAAGGTACTGCACAGCATTTTTATCCCAGTTGTTGTTGTCCCTCATATTAAGACAATGTCCCACATTTTCATTGGCTCTAGTTTTCAAAAGTCAAACCACTGCAGGACAGACACTTTTTAAAAATCTGGCTTTTATCCAATGGCTGTAAAGAAAGTAGGGAAGGCAAATTGCGGGAAAATTGTGAGTCACCGCAAACTCAAACTAAGCAGATTTAGGCCAAATACGATGTAAACTACCACAAAGAAAAATTAATGCAACTACGTCAAAGGCTACTTATAAGTGGGTGAAACTGGTGGAAGGTGATTCTCAGAGAGTATTTTATTTTTTTTATTTGCCAGTCATTTTTGAATATCACATGAAGGGAATACGGCATGAAACGACACAGTACATGCCAGTTTCACAAGAAACGTGTGGCTCAAAAAGAGGTGTGTCGATCTATGTATGCATTCTGGTAAAGCATAGAGATGTTCATAAGTAAAGGGCAGAATAAAAATGTTTATTTTTGAAGTTAGGGCTGGGTTTGCTCAGGGGGGAACTCATTGTTGGAGGACATATTATTAATATTCATTTACTGTGTTATATCATTTTTAATGCACTGCCCCTGAACTGCCTGAAATGCCTTGCATTGCAAGTTCTGCCTTCTCTTCCGTAACACGGTGATGTCACAAAGTAACACATTTGCTTAATATCTGCCTTGGGCAGGAGCTAAAATGGAGCGTTTCAGACAGGGTGAAAAGAGGTGCTGCAGCACAGCCAGTATGAGAAAAATAAAGCGTTTTTTGAACATTAAAGCATGTAAACATGTTCTAGTAGAAACCCCAAATACAAGTACAAGTATAAACCTGACAATAAGCATAATGGGTCCTCTTTAAACTAATTGTGGATGGATGCTTCAGGAACATCTCAAAGACCTATCACATCCATCCATCGTCAACCGCTTATCCCGTTAGGGGTCGCGGGGGGGCTGGAGCCAATCCCAGCTGGCATTGGGCGAAGGCGGGGTTCACCCTGGACAGGTCGCCAGTCCATCGCAGGGCACATAGAGACAGACAACATATAGACAGACAACCATTCACGCTCACATCCACACCTACGGGCAATTTAGAGTGATCAATTAACCTAAACAGCATGTCTTTGGACGGTGGGAGGAAGGAAAACCCGGAGAAAACCCACGCTTACACGGGGAGAACATGCAAACTCCACACAGAAGATTCCCAAGCCCGGATTTGAACCTGCGACCCTCTTGCTGTGAGGCGACAGCGCTAACCACTGCACCACCGTGCAGCCCCAAGACCTATCACATTTTTCGAAAAAAAAAAAAAAAAATAAATGTTGTCTTAAGTGTAATTGTGGTCCATTTTTATGTTGTCCACATTACTTAATCTTGTCTGAAACACAGCCTAAATGTATTTGCTGATGACTTGCAATTAAGATAAATAAAATTAGGTTTGAAACAACATAAACTGTTCTCTGTGTCTGCCTGTTGTAGCAATATAATCAATATAATTGTGCTGGTGCCACCAGCTATTACAGGGATACATCAGCCTGTGGTAAAGTCTGCGGCCAGTGTCCCTACATCACCTGACAGATGAATGTGCTGCGGAGAAAAGACGCAAACAGTGGGGGATTACAGGATGAGGGATGACTTCCAGAGAAAAGACTGACACATAATGAGGATGATTAAGGGAACAAGAAGGCAGCTGAGGAGTGAGTCATAGCTGCCGACAGGAAATCGCGTCATGCTACTCATCTCATGAGACAGACCTGCAGTCTCTCCCTCTCCTCCTGGTGCTTTTTCTCCATCTCCTTCAGCTGCAAGTACAGACGTTTGGTCGCCTCCCTCAGCCTCGCGCTCTCCTCTTGATTATCCCCGACCTGAGAGGGCAGACAGAGAGGACAGCTCAATTAGGCTTAATCTGGCATCACGGCGTGAACCTGAGGGCAAGGCGGGAGCTAACAAACAGATAAGAGTGGCTGCTGATAGGCTATGTGTTTAAAAGGTTGTTTGGGCTAGCCAGAGGTAACAAAGGCATTTAGACAATAAGCTGGACGTGTGTTAAACAGTGCTGAGATAAGCTTTTATCTTGCTGTCCTTTTGACAAAGAAAATGCACTTTGCACTGCTGTATAATGGGACACCACTTAGAATGGAGGGCAGTGTAAATTGATCCTAGGTTACCTACATACTACACGTACAGGTCACTGTGTATGAGAGGCCACCATACAGTACCTCCCTGCACTGGGCAGATAATGGTGTTGTGTTACAGGAGATGTTGATGATGTGCTGAAATACAATATTGTGTGTGTGTGTGTGTGTGTGTGTGTGTTTGTCTGTGTGCACTATTAGTCTGAATGTAAGCGAGCCGTTCGCTGTGTGTGGCGAGCTTTGTTATCTGCTTCAGAGCTTCAGAGAGTCTGGCCCAATTTTCTTCGGAGCAGCAGGCAGTTGGATAGTGTGAGTGTTAAACAGCTGGTGGGCTAGACATTTTTCCATAATGAATGTTATGCCATGTCATTTAAATAGAAATCTGAATGCATTCAAACTAGTTTCAGCTGAAATTGTGTTTCTGGCATTTCCTGTGGTGCACTCATATTAAACTGATTAATAATAAGATCATAAAAGCCATACAGCAAACGCTAGTTTGAGAACTTCGATTAGCTTACCCGAGTATCTGACTCGGTGAGAACAGTGTTGCCATTGATGACAGCTGGTTGGCTGCTGGGCACGTTGACTCTGAAGCCATTGGCTGGATACTGAAGAGGAGAGCAGCGGCTGGTTAGCGGAGTTTACGCTTTATTTCTCCTTTTATTCATAAAATGTACAAATACCAGAGTGGCCCAGAGAGATCACTGCACTAAAATTTTAAAAAACACAAGCCGGTGAAGGAAAACATCTTCAGTTACGAGTTTTGCTGCATGATTACTGTCCAAGACCCCACAGCGCTATCCTACCCTATAAATGAGACATCCTGATTAACAGCTGCTCTGACTGAAGTATTCGCAGAGCTAAATGCTCAGGAGTTTTACAAGAAAGGAGATGTAACTTTAACACCATTCTGTGTACTAGAACGTGTCAATATGATCGTAAATGTAGTTATAGAGATATTATGGGTGGTAGTTTTGTCTTCCGAGCCAAACAGCTACTGTGGTGCTAATGTAGCAGCTAGGTGGTTCAAGCTAACAACCAGCAGCCATACTTGGCTCGTGATTGGCTCGAGTGGGTGTGTAGGCGGGACCTTGATACCACAGCTCCAGCCCACTGATCACTACTGCACAGACTCTGGCTCCAAATGAAATCAAAATCTCAAGATGGCAGCTCCAGTATTCAGGATATTTTGGCTTCACTCTTGTTTAGTGGGAGGAAGTGGAGACGCATTGTCCTCTTTACATACATGATGAGGTTTTACACAATTTGTCTCCACTATATATCAGTAAGTTGTTGATGCCAATCAAGGGCACCTGGTTGTGCTCTGCACAAAGTACAAGACTCGTGGTGATCAGGGCTTTACTGTCATGGCTTCCTTTGGGGGTCAGATCAGCAAACTTTGTTGAGGGTTTTATTGGTGCTTCCTTGCCCTGACTTGTTCTCATTATTTCACAGTTTTTGCTTGTCTTTGATTCAAATCTTGTTTGTAAAAGCGAAGCACTTCAACAATCATTTAACTAATGTAACAATCATTTAACTATTGTAAGAAATACTTAATAGACTTATAAATATGAAAATAATCTTTAGGTTACAAAAGTTTTACATTAGCTGAGAGAGCTCAATACAACACAACAGCTTTAGCACAAACTCAATCTCAATCTGCTCTTTTGATTTATAGAATATGATTTTACAGGGCAAACATATCCAGAAGAATCGAATGTTCAGACAAAGGCTGTAAAAATAGGCTGTAAAAATATAAAAATAATAATTTTAATAGTAATAATAATGGTCAAAAATGATGTCAAATTGCATAGTTTTAAGTCAAAAATCTTAAAACTTTATTAGAGGAGGAGCCCCAAACCCCAAACCTACTAGTAACTTTTATTCACTGAGAGTATCATAGGCCTGCTATAGAAGATACATAGCCCAAGTATAATAATAGCAATAAAGCCACAGATGATTATGAATGACACAACCTTCTTAAAGAAATAATTGACAAAAAAGGTATAAGTCACAAGAGATTGCTGATACTGGCTGATACATGTAAATAAGAGTACTGGCACGTATTTTTTTCCACTTCAACCACTAGTCCAAATTATACTGAAGCATGCAGATTTGAGGCAACCAACTTTAGTAGAAGACTAATGTTTTAATGCCGTGTGTCATGTTAACTGGTTGCCTTAAACCCGTGTGCTCCCGTAGACTTTAGACAAAACTCTGAAGTCTCTCCTGATATAAGATTGAATTTTCTGACAGCACCGGACAGGCCTGCAATTCCTTGCAAGGCAGGTGAAGCTTTTTAATCTCCTCCTTCATTCCACTGACAAGATATGAAAGTGGACCAGGAGGAATAACTGCTACCCTGGGTTACAAACTAACAAATAAACAAATAAACATATAAGGCAACTCTGCTAAACATAATAAACCATTATCATAATTGCTATCATTAATTTTCTGTTCATTGACCAAACAATGTTTGTTGCAGAGGGCGTGTACCTTATTGTTGTTAGTGTTCTGCCTGGCTGCCATCTGCTCTCTCAGAGTCTTCAGACAGTATCTCACCTAGAAACAAAAACACAAAACAATAATTGTTTTATGCAGAAACTACTACTCTGCCCTTCCCCTTATTCAACCCAGCAACACGTGCGCTCTAACGCTATATGAACTATGACAAGAATGTTGACTCATTGTCTAAAAGCGGTTGAAAGAAGCGTTGCTCAGCTCCGTCTGTCGCACACTGACCTCCTGAATCTGCGACACCTCGTCCGTCAGCATCCTGACACTCTCCTCTGTCTCTGGACGGGCTTCCAGATATACCTAAATGACAGCAGTGTGTTAGGTTATACAGGGGAGCACACAAATACTTCAGATAAGCATAAAAAGGTGGACTGGCTCACACATGCATACAGACACCCAAAACAAGCTCACATACCTTAATGACTTCAGTGGGAGTGATGAGTGCCTCTTCCTGCTCCTCTGGTTTCTGTGGCAGCACCACTGCTACGCTGCTCTCCTATATTCAGCAAGCAAAACATTTTTTTAGCAAATGTCCCATCCTCCTTTTTTCTCTTCCAGCAGACAACATAACAAAACTGTTTTCCTCTGTGGTTTTATACCTTGCTGCTGTGCCGCTCCGAGGTGCAGTCTGACTGATCCTGATCTTGTAGCTTGAGTCTAATAAACCGCCTGCATGGGACCTGAAATGAAAGATGAGGCCATGAGAGGGACTAGATGACTAAATGGAGCTGTGGAGATTTTGGAAAAAAAAACAACCAATGACAAGAAAGGGGAAGAAAACCATCAGTGAGAAAGAGGGTGGAGCAGAGAAAGAAAGGCGTACTTTTTGCCATAAAACTTCCCCACACTGAAGTTCCTCCGTGGATGCCACACTGTTTGACTACAAAACCTAGCAACCGACACAGAGGATTTCCATTGAATCCTTGAAGGGGGGAAGTCTGGTGGTTGTGACCGAACCGACCAGTCTACTCACTGGAGAAATTGAAACCAGTGTGGTCCAGCAGAAGCCAAATGCCACCACTCAAAACAACCGTGACTGCTGAGTCACTCTCAGTTCAACTCTGTTGCCTTAGAAATAAAAACAGATCATGTGAGAATATGCTGTCATACATACTGAAAAACACAGTATTAATAGAAAATAGTTGTTGTACAACAACAACACACCCAGACTGGCAATTCTGGAAAAGACACAGTCTGACTTGAATTCGGCCAGCAGGACTGGGTGTTTATTCCGTTTATAGCTCCTTCATGTGTCGATCATAAGCTATTTTTGATGGGGTGCCAGCTTCTCCTGTATGGCTCATTATACACAGTGATGTATAATATATTGTTGGTAACATGACAGTGACTGTAGACTTTCACCAAAAGTGCATGTTGTTCTATGTTGATCATAGCTATTTAGTCAAAGTTCACATCATCATCCTGTGCTATTGATTTATTTCATGTTATTACACGGCTTTGGTTAATACTCGATCCTGATTGGTCAGTCACACATTCTACGGTCTGTTATTTATTTACAGCAGCGTGTTGCTATGGATTTGGAGTCAGACTCCGGAGGACCATTTTTGTGTCACATTATTGATTTCTTAAGTAGCCGTGCAATAAAGGGGATAATGTACAGCTAGTGGTTCACTGTTGTGAAATAAACCCCTTCATGTATCACCCTGTCAGTGTTTATTTCACACTAATGAAAGGCTCGCTGTACATTATACCTTATTTGTACAACTTTACCCATCTAGAGCTTATAAGATCGTCCACTGGAAAATGGCCAAATGTACACATTAAAAGAGCACGACTCAACTCATCAAACAAATTTGTGTAAGACAAAATTTCTTGAACTGTAAGACAAAACACTGCAATTATTCAGATTTTAGGTTTCAGAGACAAACAATTAACTTCATACATAGTGAATAATTAGACAGGATAGGGAGATTAAACCAGTTATAGCTTGCAGCTCAATTAAAAAAAAAAAAGAGAGATGACAGTTGACATCAGTCAAATTAAATCCCCTTAAACTCAGCTGACCTTCTTTGAAAGATATGTTTTACATAATATAATATACAACCTTTCCCCTTGCTTTGACTATACATAATCCTCTTGTCAACACCCAGTAAAGCAAATGGAGGTTTACACTTTTTCTCTGAATGTGCAAAGAAAACAAACCATTTGTCCCTTTGACAGACGATTTTCATCTCAGGTGGAAGATTAAAGTCCAGGCACAGGTGAGTTATATAACACAGTAGATTGTTATCTTCTAACAAACCTAAATTATACTTGATACTAGCCTCTATTGTATGTGGTGTTATGTGTATGTATGCATATGTGAGTATGTACAGTACATGCTCAACTGTTGTATGCTGTGGCCTCCACCCTACAGTACATGAGGTGCGGACTGAATTGATATTATAAGTCATTATAAAAACTCTTAAACTTGTGGTGCAGCTGTGGATACTATCATCATCATCATCATCATCATTAATTATATTTTGTGTAGGCGTCAGCTACAGAGTAAATTAGATAGTAATCAGACCAAATGACACAATAGCCAAAAGCAAAAAAAAATACTAAGAAAATGTAGATGATTGTACTGTAATAATCTTAATTCCTTTGTTGATTTAATTTTCAATCATAGTCCATAGATTTTAATGGCAATTGGAAGGACACCCAAGAGAAACACCCAAACTGTTATTATAACTTATTAAAAAAAGCTGGGGGGGGGGGGTCATTCTCCAACTGCACTAACAAAAGCAATAAAAGCCATTAAAACATCTTTAAAAAGGAACCAACATATAATAACAATATACCAATAAATGCTCAGTCAGTTAGAAGATGAAGTATATTTAAGATACAAGATAGCTGGAATACAGCTGTGGTGCATTAAGGTGTTTACGGCTAAGGCTCACTGGTGTCACACGGGTGTGATGTGTTTTCCAGGAGTGCCTTTTTATATTCAGCCAGAGAGGTATTTTTACAAGTTTCCTACACAGGTGATATACCATGCAAGAGTCATGGTATATAAAATGCAAGAGAAACAGATGTTGTTCCCCTGTCTTAAATCGCACTAAATTACACTGTGAATCTGCCTTATCTTATTCATTTCACTTACGTAATATTTTGCATTCACTCCCTTAAGGTACATGTTGTGTAGCTGCAGAAACATGTTGTCAAACAGCACAGTGACGCAGCTCACACATATTATAGCCTACCAACTGTACGCTTAATAAAGCCACTGTACACACCTTTAATTGCCTGCTGTGAGAATGACGCCTGTGGTGACAGTGCAGGAATGATAAAGAGGCACTGACATGTTGTCTACATACCGCAGTCCGTTGTTAGCTTTAAGTGTGAAGGCAGTTGCTGCAATAAAGTCTGCACATGATTTAGTGACATTGTGAGCCTGACTATGACAATGTAGAAAGTATCTCAGCCAAAATACTGTGCTACATTTTGCAGCTCTTATGGATTTTGCCACTTGATAGCTAGGACGACCAGACAACAATTCATTCAATCACTCCTCCTTTTCCTGGGAAAAGCCCCTTCGCCGTATCTGGCTTCCAAGAAACACTATGGTGGTGCAGTCATCTGGACACACATTAAGTGCCATCAGCGACTGAATGTTACAGATCTGTGTTACATCTTGGTACAATAGCAACACCCTGCACAGACACGCTGAATTTATAACTACAGCCTGATGATATTGAGCAATTGATTAATCATGTGACGCCTCTTGCCTGCAGATCATAAATTGCAAAACATGGGCAGAATGGCAACACTGTTGACCTTTTCAAACATCACAATATAAATATTATAAATAGGCCTTTTTTAGTATACTGTTCCAGTGTTGGTTAATGCAGTAGCTGACAGGAAGTATACATGAACCAAAGCTGTGGCTCTAACAACAGATTGGCAATGAAAAGCTCTATTGTTTTTATCATATCTGTTCAATATAAGCAAAATGCTTCATAACATCCCAATTACAACAAATGTTACTATGAAAAAGTAATCAAGCAGAACATTAAAGGACCAATATGAAATATATCATAAAATGACCATGATATGTCAACATCTATCCATCCATCCATCTTCAACTGCTTATCCCATTAGGGGTCCCGAGGGGGCTGGAGCTGATTCCAGCTGGCATTAGGCGAAGACGGGGCACCCTGGACAGGTCGCCAGTCCATCGCAGGGCACATAGAGACAGACAACCATTCACACTCACATTCACACCTACGGGCAATTTAGAGTTATCACTTACTCTAAACTGCATGTCTTTGGACTGTGGGAGGAAGCCACACAGAAGCCGGATTTGAACCTGTGAACCTCTTGCTGTGAGGCGAGAGTGCTATCCACTGCACCAACAGATTAAGGAAATATGTTGAATTGAAATACTGGTTTCTCCAACAACGACAGCCAGTATGTTCTCCTTTAAAGTGCCCATTCCGGTCCAGAACGTCTGTTTTTGTATTGGCCGGTGTGAACCTGTCCACTACCCATTTCAACACCTTGCCGCCATATATGACACAAATTGGCACACAGCCTTCTGTAGCCATGGAAGCAAGCTAACAAACTGGATCAATAGCGATAACATTATATATAGATTCTACCTGACCTGTAAAGCCTCAGCACATCCCTCTGGGTTCAGTGTGCAGCTGTGTTATCAAGGCAGCGAGTATTTGGCCAGAGGCTAACGCTGTCGTGTCTAGAAAGAAATTCTCAAATTGCGAAAACGTGCACCGCTATCAGTCACACTAGAGCAGTGGACGAGCCACGGCTCCAGTGTTTTGAATTTGGCCTGCTATCAGTCCTACAAATTATCACTATAATGTATGTGTGTGTGCATGTGTACATATTGTGCATGTCTGTCTATGAGGCTGGATTTATACATACTGTATCTCAATATGAGAGATCACCTCTCTCAGAGCACTGCCGTGTGCAGGATTCCTGTCACATGTCAAGAAAACTCCTTTTAAAGTGGACATAGTATCGGGACTGCCTCCCAACCCACAAACTGTGAAATAAGATGACCCACTCACATTTATGTGGGCTATTTAGATTAGAAAACTTGTGATTCAACAAGCCATTCAGATTTGGACTATATCGCCCATAGCTTGAAAATGATCTTTGCAAAGGTGCGCTACCTATGCTGTCTAGTACCCATACTGGCATACTATTTAGTATGCCTGTAAAAAACATACTCCATACATAGTATGTCAAATGCGGTATGGCTGGGACGTCCTACTGCAACGGTTTGCATTTTGTAGTCTGCAAGCCAGCATGTTTGTGCCCTACAACCCTCTGACATATGAGCAAGAGGTCAAAGTTCAAGGCGCAATGTTATGAGGAAGTAGTGTGTCCCAATTGTATGCATAATGCATACAACAGTAGGTACTTTGTAAGGGAAGTTGCAGTACGTACCTAAAGTAAAAAGTAAAAATATGAGATTTGGAAAGTAGCCTATATTTTTTCAAAGCAGACCAGGCTTTTTCAGGAGGGAGTTTCAAACAAAGGGTGAGTACAGGTCTAGTCAGACACAGTATGAGAAAAAATAATGTGTTTTTTGACCATTAAAGCATGTTCTAGTAAAAACCCAAAATACATGAACCTGAAAATGAGCATATGTCCCCTTTTTTTGTTTTTGTGTGTGTGAGACACTGTGACACATAAAACAAACTTGCGTCATGTGACTTGGTGGAAACCAGATTTTAGAAAGTGCGTAAACAAGCCTACCACGTGTCGACACAAATACAGTCACGTATGGCTTAAAAACAAAGAAGTGCGGCACAGTACATCACCTGTAGCTAACGCATTTGTCTACTTACGTAAGCAACCAGTTCACTGATTTGCAAGTCAAGCGCGGGCAGAATGGTTTAGCTTGAATGGCAGATCAGTTTTGAGTGTAATGGTGATGCCTGAAAACCATCAGAGTCGAGGCGGTGAAAGGCGAGCCAACATTTCATTCTGTGATCTGAGGGAGCGACAGCTTGAGGGCTTCACACAGAGGATTGTGGGACAGACACGCCCTGGGAGGTGCTTACTGTACACAAACATACTGTTCTGCAGCTCGCCACACGCTATTTTCTGTTTGTTTGGAGCCCATTCCATTGAAATGTTTTCATTTTAGGCATGTGGCTGACACTCATCCTCAGAGCTTCAACCTGAAGAATAGGTTAAAGATAATATTGTACTTTTTCATAAAAGTACAATAAATCATAGGGAGATTTTAGTACTCAGTATGCAAATTCATCTTTACCGTGCCAAATCTTGTGCCAAGTTCAAGCTTTTTCATGTTGCTGTACTGAATGAATCTCCTCTTTCCCTGGGAAAATCCTGATAGACAGCAACAGCATGAAACTGCAGACTACAATGTTGCCCTTATAAGATCATATCATGGCGGTTCAGACTCTGAGTACTGAACGCCAAAGCAATCGCTGCTAATTATCAAAAGTGTCAGCAAATTTCAGAAAAGTCTTGCGCATTATTACCTCAAAATCCTTGATTGTTCACATTACAGTCAGCAAATATAGCAGAGGTCATCTGTGCACAGTCCCAACCAATGATAATGGCAGAAAGAGAGGCTTGATTGGGAACGATAAAAAGATGCTTATTAGTCATTACAGGCCAAATGGTCTGTACATGTGATCATGTTCCAAATTGAAATTAACACAGTGAATAACTGCATACTTTTGTGGTCCCGGCGTGTCCATTATGAGTCACTGTTAAGTCCTGATGTAACCACTCTTACATTCATGTACTGACAAGAAATCAAAACAGACTTCAGTTAGAAAATGCATGTGATGAGGAATATGAGGGTGCTTTTCTATGTAAACAGGTTATACTGCCATATAACCACAAATTACGTTTTCCACTTTGCTCTAATCCACTAGGCTTGTCCATGCAGCTCAGGGTATGCTTAGTTTACATTTCTATGGGATTTCTAGGAGTAACAACAGCGGCGAGGTTAAGTTAGGTTTCCTACATCTCTTATATGATGTGTCATGTTTACAATATAAACTCATTTCATAATAATAATCAGTCTCCAGCGTATATATGAAACTATGAATTAACTAATGAAAATGGCTTTAGAGATGATATCAGTGCCATTAATTGAGGTGTTCAGTTCTTGTTTCATTACAGTTGATTGATTCTCCCTCCAGACTATAAATCTCTGTTAATGAGATTTTTTTGATAACATCAAAAGACAAACCACGTCTTGCATAACACCACAGAAAACTTTCTACTGGGAAAACTGTGCAACATCAAATGAATTTACTACAAGGAAACCTCTTGCACTGCTACAGTAGTATAAAAAGTGCTACTGCATACTATTTGTTTACGCACTGCAAATAATCCATACTGTCCATGTATTTAATGTACTGTAGTTAATAAAAGATTTATGAAAAAACTGCATTTGAGCAAAAACAATGAACCAATTTTGATGAGTCTGTAGTATCTCACAGTTACATCCTTATGATTTCAGTCCTGGTTGATATAGAGTTTCTATCTGTGCTCAAAGTTTAACAATCTGGAGTCTTGTGCATGAGCTTAGAAATAGGACAGAAAAATTGTTTTTCTATGTATATGAGCTTCAAGTTTTCAGGATTGTGTGCATGCAGCCATTTTTTGTGTATACAATGGAGAAAAAACGTAATTCAACACTCTTTTTCTGGGAATATCACCACAGACACCCAGTTTGTCATACTGCTAATATATAAATATTACTATACTTTCATCAGAGGGCCATAGGCTCAGTCACCATTGTGTTACCTCCTTCAGCAAGATAGTGACTTAACAGGCATTTATTTAAATGAAAAACTTTGAGATGACCACTTACCAGTAACCGCCATGATCAATGTTTTTCATTAAACAGTATGTATGCTGGTCAAAACAGCGTTACCTTATTACAACATATAACAGATCACTGCAGAGTGTCTCCTAAGTGCTATCAAACTGATTTGACATTTACTGGTGTGAAGCTATCCAGTGAGAAAAATAATGCAGAGATGTAAATGAAGTGTTAAAATAAACCTTTGTGTAAATAATCTGTCGCTGGATCTTTTCACAGGTCAGCAGCAGCGGCGAGTCCTGAGGGAGAGTCGGTTTTCTGTCTCTCGTGACCTGCTTTTGTCACTTTGGTTGCTACTTAACACATTTTTTGCTCCTCTGTAACTCCTACTTACTGGAGTACCACTTAGGAATTCAAAGTAAAGTTTTCTTGATTAACCGATTAATGGTTTTATCAATAGAATGCCAGAAATCGGGAAAAATGCTAATAATTTCCAAAAACTTGTTTATTTTTCAGTCCAAAACCCAGATATGCTCAGTTTACTACCACACAAGAAAGAAACACAGCAAATCTTCATGAGTA
Source organism: Pterois miles (assembly GCA_947000775.1). NCBI lineage: Eukaryota > Metazoa > Chordata > Actinopteri > Perciformes > Scorpaenidae > Pterois > Pterois miles. The sequence continues at coordinate 7,952,010 of CAMQGK010000638.1, read as the reverse complement.
AGAGGCTGGAACCAGGTAATGTTTGCAATTTTGCCAGAAATGACTTCCAAAGATTAATCTGTTCTTTAAAATATGACTATTCAGTTTCTGTTTATTGACTAATCAGTCAATCAACTAAATATTTCAACTCTAAAACTGTAGCGTACATAAAAATAATGTAATTTAAATTAGAGCAGAGACAGTATTCAGTGAAAACATCTGCAGTTACAGCTGCAACAGTTAATCAATGTATCGATTAGTTGTCAACTATTACCTGAACCAACTATTTTGATCATCAATCAACTGGTTTGAAAAGTGAATGAAATGTGATTATCTTCTGGTTTTTTTACTCCTCTATGACAGTAAACTGAATATTGTTTAGTTGTGGTCAAAACAAGACATTTGAGGACGTCATCTTAGGCTTTGGGAAACAGTGATCAACATTTTCTGACATTTTATAGCCCAAACAGCTAATTGACAGAATAATCTATGTTAAAAATAATCAAACTCCTAGATTAGATCATCCATATGGCATTACACCTGCAACCAATATGAAAGCAGACAGCTGCAAATCTATCCGACGTGACTCCTGTTTATTGATTTGGAGGTGCCATCACTGCTTTATCTCAGTGTCCGGACTACAAGAGCATCCTCAAACCAGTCAGTGACCTCACACAATCAATGCAGAACCATCCAATCCCAGCTATCGAGCTACAAACTCCTCCAGGACTGTCTAGTGATTCGGAGATGACCTCACTGCTGTACTCAGCTGTACAAGCTGGCTGATACTGAGGAACAACAACATACACAGCTCTAAATCCATGTACTAAATCATTCTAACAAGCTGAGAAAGTGGAGTAACAGATCACTATTTGCACCAGCAGCACCAGTATCTACATTCTAGATGCCAGCAGAGATCACAGCAACGTGTGAAACCCATCCATCTGAGTGAGGTCAAAACAAAGCACTTTTATGATAGCAGGACTACACAAAAGCCATAAAACACTTAAAACATGGCAACTTGTTGCTATCAGCAAGTCCTGCTACAAACCATCACATGTCAAACAGGTTAATTCTAAACTCTTCCCTAATGATTAATAAGCTGAGTCACTTTTCCACAGTACAAGAAGAAACTGACAAATGGGAAGTGACTCTTAAAAGTTTCTTAAAAGACTTGATGTTTGCATTCAGGTGGTCTGTGTCAAAGAAAATATAATGAAGATGAACTCACAATTCAGATTGAAAAAAATGTTTGATACTTAAAAAAAAATTCATAAACAAAAAGGTGAATTATTGTATGTTTTTGTATATGATATGTTTAAGTATCTCTCTGGACTGGTTTAATCTGTGTGTGTGACTCTAGCCCTTTATAACAAGTATGACAAGTTCACAATGAAGACATGCCCAAATGAATCATATAAACAAACACAATTCATAAAGCAGACAAAACTACAACCGCAAGTACCATCACATACTTCCCACCGTATGAACCCAAATGCAAACCCTTTACTTTATCACACATATCTACCTGGGCAGACGGCGCTGTCAGGGACTCTTCCCGTAATGATGTTCAGGCAGCTGTGATCCAGGCTGTCTGTGTCTTTGTGACTCAGTGCGTGGGAAGCCACGGCCGTCTTGCCTTACATGGCTGGTTGAGGCTCCACCAGCTGCCCAACCCTTTTTTTTTCTCCTCCAGATTGTTCTCTATTCAGGGAGCTACAGTAGCAGTCCAAGGACGCTAATGGTTGCTAGCCTCCCCTGCAGGACTGCTATTTCAAATACACAATGGAAAGAACTGGAGGGAACATTTCTCTTATATATAAACAGTTCTGAACAAAGATGTTTGTTGATAGTGAATCTAAACTACATGACAGATGATGAGAAAGCCATCTTTGCATTGTAATATTTTTTACCAATTCAGAGGTCTGGAACCAGGTTTTATCTTCATCAGACAGTAACAATCAGAGTAAATGACTGAATAGATTAAACCTTAACACTTATTAGGTGTAACCTTAAAGTATATATTAATATATAACTTAGGACAATAAAACGGTGGGATGAAGTTGGCCTTCTCTGGCACATGGTGACAGTGGTAGGTAGCAGAACTCTGAGGAATGTGTGGTGCGAGTTATATAAGAGATTAATGAAGTGTCTTTATATAACAGTCACTGGTGCGGTGAGTGTGTGCAGTGTAAACAAAACTGTGCAAACAAAAGTCAAATGCCACAGTCCGAATGTGTTCACGTTTGTGTGTGTGTGTGTCCGAATGTGACTACCTGCTGAAACTTTATACGTCAACTTCCATCTCTGAAATCATATTAAAGATAATATTTTTATTACCATTTTAACCAAATCAGTTCCTTATCAATTAATTTGTTAATTTGTCCAACTGATGATTCGTTGTTCTGTTTAGAGCTGCAACTGTCAGTCAGTTAATCTATTAGTTGATTAGTTTTTTTGACACATATGATGTTTGTCAATTTAAAATATAATTTTCCAAGTCAAGAAAGTCGCAGTTGAAAACTGAATTAGAAAGACGACGCACCCAAAAATCGCGTGAGTGACGTTTCTCTCGCTGAAGCTATGATGCCTGTTAGTGTGATGGACTCAAATGAGCAACGGGTCTCACTCGTTCTTTCACTTCAGCGGCTGATAAAAAGACCAGAAGCTGCTGGATAAAACACATCAGGTTGTTTGATTTGCGCATGGTCATAGCTAAGTTGGTACCTAGCTAATGTCGGCGACACACAAAACTAAATGACACTACGAAAACCTGCGACTTTCTTAATTTAAATATTCTGTTTTAAATTGACAAACATCATACGCGTGATTCATGACGCAACACAAACGAGATCCAAAAATATTTGTTTCTTGCTGTGGACTACCGTTCATATTTTTTCCGAAATAAAGTCCCATGGGGTCCACTAGGAGGGAAGGGCTTTGCCTTTCTATAATCATTCAATCAATTTAAGTTTTATTTTTTTTTAAATGAACTTTTAGTGTTTTGCATGTTTCTTCACACAAGGAGCAGACTTGCAATTTGTGCAAATGTGTCCAAAACACCCTGTTATTTGTCACGCTATTTGTACATATTTATAGTCACGTATCCCTTTGTTGATATGTGAGCAGTGCAAACACGCCATTTAACAATGTCGGTGTCACACACAAAGAGCTCAGAGTGGATCTTGCTTATGTAGCTGTGTAAGTACACCCTAGAGTTGACGAAAAACCCACAACAATCCAGCTAAGCTGTTTTAATAATATCCTTGCCTAAGGAATCGTTGTTCTTCCCAGCATGTTCTCACGCCGTGACAGAAGAACACACATTAACCCTCTGAGACCCACAACAGACCCGTTTTTGTCTTTGTAGGGGGGTAAAAAGGATCTTTAGTGGAGATAGCAGGTCAGCAATAGATGTCATAGAAATGGTGTACATCATCTGAAAGCTGGGAACCTGAAGATCAATTTGAGATGCTGCTCTGCACTGTATGTAAAGTTGTTCTAATAAATCAGAAATACACACAATTTTTATTTAATATGAATTGTAAAAGTGTAGAAGTTTAGAACATTATGATAAATGATTATGACGTCATCCCCATGCTCTTTTATGTCTCATAAGTTGTTGCAGAAATTTTTGCATTGATATCCTTTGTCACAGATTGATACACAGATTTGGTACAAAATGTAATCATTCCTCTGAATGCTCTAGGTTTCTAGTTTGTGACTGTAAAATTTAATGAGGATGTAATTATCCTAGAGGTCACCACAGGTCATATACAGTGAGGTCAAGTTTCACAAAATGGTCTCACTACAATGAAATGGCTACTAAGGGAACTAACATCATCACACATGAATACAATTGGACTCTTTGGATTTACAAGAGTCTTGGCCTTACAGTGATACCCAATTTATGTAATTTCAAGACTGTTTGGGGACCCCAATATGCAGAGAAACACAAACACATCATTTTAAGTATAAGCAAAAATAATACATTTACACTACATGAAAAAAATGTATGTTTTTTACCTCATAGATCCCATTTTCATTCACATATCTTGAGGTCAACTTTGGAGTGTTATTTATCCTCCTCCCTGAAATGTTAGCATGGTTGGTAACAATGGATTCTTTAGGTTTTCTAGATTTATATGATATCTTCTCTAGCCCTAAAACCGACTACAGCCTTTGAAAGACACTAAAGTTGTTTGGGATTACCCCTGGATGCAAACAAGTTCAAAGCTGATGTTTACAGTGAGATCGGGAGACTCAAGACACACAAAAACAACCTGTGACCAAAAATGACCAAAATCAAATGCTCTTTAGCTATCTCCTGGAGAGTGTCACTGCTGTGTAAAAGAACCAGTCTCAACCTGATCAAGTCAAGCTCATTTACATTGACCCACAGTGGGTGATGAAAAATGATCCCCTCTGAAAACCGTACTCTAATCATTTGTTCTGTTTTTTGGGGGTTTCATCATACTTAGAGCCCATCAAAGCTGGAAGCTGCCAAAATGCGTTTGCAACGTGTTTCAGTCTAGGCATGACTATGTTTTTCTCCCCTTTCTGCCAGATATCTGTATAAACAAAGGATCTGTTCATTCATGCCACCATCCCGGTGCCTGGGTGCCATTATGATGGGTCATAACACGTATTTACTCAATGGTTTAAGCCTAGAAATGACTTAAACCATGATAAAACATTATATAATGTTTACCTTTCATTTTGACAGGTATTCATATCACTTTGGCATTTGTCCATTACACTTTGGTATCTACAGGGAGGTGTGAGATACCGACACTGTGCAATAAGTTGTGGACTGTAAACTGGATCAGATCTCACAGAATCAGATACATAAATGACATTGGTTAGAGACTTTGACCTCCAATGAAAAGAGGACATTTCTATTTAACTATCCAAACAATAACTTTTGTCACCTCTTTCAACATATCCCATCATTACAGTAAGGTGTGCTGTGAAAGACCAAACACTATGCTGTACTGGCTTTTCTCTTCACACATCAAAACACAGACTCAACACTAGTTCATCAAAGGGAAAAAGCAGGTTAAAGATCCAGTGAAAGCACTATGTACACAGTGACACATACAGTCACCCTGTGGGAAAAGTTAATGATAAGTGATGTTAAACTTGCGGTCCAACCTCCTACTTGATCTGCATGAGTATTTCATGATATACTATATAAAGAGAAATGACATGCAAGAGCTACTGTTTTTGTACATACAACCAGCAACCCTTTGGCTTTTATCTCTTTCAGATGATTAGGTTTATCAGGTACTTCTAAATCACAGTCACTTGATTTAAATTCAGCCACATCTTCAAGGTCTTAATGATGCACAGTGTACAATAACTACATCACACTGACATGCTCCATCTCTGGGCTCCTATCTGTCTATACAGTAAAAGATAATATCAGCTTTGCCATGTTCATCTTGCCATGATCATAAAAACTGTGTGGCTGTGTTGTAATTTAATTCACACAATGACTCAACTCTGATTAAAAAAGGGGAATGTATTTTCACAATGTATTCAGACATCATGTGTTGAAAAGTGAATTTCTGCTTTTCATGTCACATAATATTACTTCAAATGTCTCATATAATTTGGCTATACACAAGGTGAAATCTTTCATCTTTGAAAGTGTTATTTTTTGTGCAGTTTTACTTTCATAGTCAAATGGAAAACTGAACTTTTGCACAAATATTGAGTAAAAAAGGACACTCCAGGCAGTCAGCTAAAGACAGTTAGCTAGCTAGCTAGCTAGCATTAACGTTATCACAGCTGTGGATTATAATAAAGTTAACTACGTTGCTCCAGCGGCACCACAGGAAATATAAAGTGGGATTAAGTCACTATAAACCTATTATTGCGTACCACAGACATATTTAAATTAAGTTAGACCTGACAGGGATCCAGGTCGGTATCTTTAATTAAACATTTAAGCTAGTTTTATTCATCACTCACGTTAGCTTTGTGGTCCTCGTCTCCAGCTCCCTCAGTCCGCGTCACACCGCCGCTCATCTTCTCAGCGGAAAGTGAAGCCAAAACATAACAATGAATAAAACAATTAAAGTGCTCGAAAGTTTCTTTTCTTTCCTATCTGTCAGTGTTTAAAAGTTTACATGTCGTCCTCGTCGCAAACGACGAGCAGAGTGAGGACAGACGGCTGCAGCCTCATGCGGTGCGTTCACGGTCTGTCCAGGTAATAACGTTGAACCCTGCAGGTCTGCAACATGCCTGAGCTTCATTTAGATGGAATGTACTGAAGGTGCTGAACACAGATCAGGATGTAGGGTATGGAGGACTAAACCTGCCATTATCATGGATACATAAAGACACAAACAAATAAATATATATTTTGTACTGTTCATATTTTTTTTGTAAATCATTTGTGTTTGTCCTGTTTGTTGCATATAGAAAACATTTCTGGACACTGGACTAGGTTAAAGTAGCCCACTGTATAGCTTTATTTTGCACATAATTTGTTTTCTTCTCGCCTACCTAACGCCTTGGTAGATTTTTTTTCTTGAGTTGCTGAAATGCTAAATTTAATACAAGATATCCCTTTATTAGTCCCACAGTGGGGATATTTACAGTGTATAGAAGCAAAAAGGATAGTGCAAAAAACAGTAAGTGTCCGTAAAAAAACAAACAAACAAGCACAAGTAAGATACAACAATAACAATAAAAACATTATATACAAATACTCACAAATACCATACTAACTTTCGTTGCTGGGGATCAATCAAAGGAATAGTATGTAACATTTTGGGGGTTCTATTGGCAATCGCATGATTGTCCGCTCAGGGGTTGCCACAGCGAATCATCATAGATTTGCATGCTTGTTTGGCATGTGCTTTATGTCGGATGCCCTTCCTGACGCAACCCTCTGTATATTTATACAGGTTTGGGACCAGAGCAACCAGGGATTGAACCACCAACCTTCCAATTGGTGGACAACCTGCTCTACCCTCTGAGCCACGGATGCTCCCATGTGATCATCCATGATTAATCATGATTAATTGCAACTTAATCCCACATTTTACAAAATGGTACCTTAAAGGGAGATTTGTCAAGTATTTAATACTCTTATCGACATGGGAGTGGGTAAATATGCTGCTTTGTGCAAATCTTTTTTATGAATGGAAATCAATTAGCAACACAGATCAGTTACAAATTTTCCAGAAACCCTCATAAAATTATGCTCAATCTATTACATGGTAAACTCAAACCAAACAGGCAACAACAGCATATAAACAACCGTTTCTATGCTATAAATAAAAGGCAGAGTAAGATGAATAAATCCAAATCAAACCTTTATATTTATCCTGGGGATCTGTAGGGATAGTAATGACTAAAACTCAAGAAATAAACAGTGTCTGACCTCAGAGAAGCTGATGACACCGCCGTCCAGCAGGCATTTGGTGTGAGCGCTGCTGAAAAACAGCATTTTGTCCTCAGTCACCTGCCTGATCTTCTTCCAGATTGATCCCATATGCTGTCGCTCCTCATCTGCCTTGTTTCAAAACAAGTTTTGTTCAACCTCTTTCCAATTTTCCAGCAACATCTCTATCAGGAACCTGCAGTAACTCTGATCTGCTTCATGCACTGCAGCTAATTCTGTGTCAGACCTGCAAATAGGATGTTGTCCTGTTCAATAACAGTCCAGTCACATGTCCACATTACACTTACTTAGTTTCCCGTTAGGCCTTACGGCTGAACTCATTTACCTTTGGTGGCATATGGCTTGAAACTTTTGGTGGTATGACGTGTGACACATCAGCCCAGAGAGAGCGTCCTACTTTCACCATTTGACAGTGCTGCTGTGAGAACATTGTGATCTTTGTTGAATAATGGATCAAACTAGGGAGAAAAAATAGTGCACTAAACAGAGCTGGTAGAGGGAAAATGTATTACTTTTACAATGTTTATTGGTTTAATTTATCAGATTTAATCAACAGTAAATCATCAATATGTTATAAGCATAGATTCATACAAAAAGCTGTTGAAGACCCTTCCTAATGTCGGTTTAACTTCACCTTAGTGACAACAGACTAGTTTCTTGTTGTCACGTGCTTTATAGTTTTAGGCAGGTGTGGCATAAAATGAAATGAAAGAAAGACCAGACTCTAATCCTCAAATCTGTTTGTATTATTTTACGTTCTTCCGCTGTTTACACATCATGTAATTATGATTTACTTGGTTTCAGACATTATTCTAAGAGCAGTTTGTTCCGTGACGCCCAAACAAAAAGTTTTCACCTCTTACACATTACTGGAAGTCAATAAGGTGCAGTAAATATAGCACCCCTGCTTTGTGCGAGCCACCTATTGAGTTAAATAGACTACTGGGATGAGTGACACAAACTCAAAAGGCAGCTCACTTTGAAAAGCCCAGCCCAAAGTAAACAAGCACTATTTTTATAGATTAGTGGTTCGGCCTTTGTTAGATCAGTAGACACCTTTGTGCACTGTACAATATAAAGGGTTCATGTTATTTTAAACCATTATTTCCCCATAGGAAGGGTTTCATGAAGTTGTAGTAAATTATGCAAAATCTGTCCCTGGAACATGTTAGACAGTGGTGATGAAATTGATGATCCTGTATGTCATACAGTATGTGTGCATGTTAGAACAACGCTGGTGTAAAATAGCATGACAGCAACGTCACTGCAGCATGAACAGTCCTGATCAGCCAAGTTGTAAAAGCTGAGTTTCTCACGCATTATGCATGTATTTTCATACCACTAACAATGCAGCTAATTACATGATGCGCCTTCAGAAACGCTCCACCGTTGATTACCTGCACTTAACTACAAATGTAGATCTATTTAGACACTTTGTGTTCCGGATCATGGAAATTTATAGACACACTAAAAGCATATCCACTGAAGTGTTATTGAATATTATAGTATTTTTTTTTTAAAAAAAGGAAACAGCGGCAATTTTAAAGAAAGGAAAGTCCCAACCCTGTATAAAGACAGAGCAGAAGGTGAGCAGAGGATAAAGACAGGAAGGTTGGATGAGGTGGAGTCATGATTACAGCTTGATGCCTTCAGTAATTACAGTAAACCAGCTAAGGATTACAGACTGTGTGTGTTTCTCAGTGGGAAGTCAGCCAGAGCTAAAAGAACATGTTGCTGAATCAAGTAGCTAAGAATACTGAGGCAGCACATTTTATTTGAATAGAACCAAAATCTTCATAACACTCATCCTTCAAGTCAGGTTGTTTTTTTTTTTTCAGGGAACTTACTTACCGTACTTAGTCCTTGTTGCACCAGGTGGCACATAAGGCAAGGACTAAGGATCTCCTCACATCTCTGTTGTTTGCTTTCTTCCCAATGCTGTTCCAGCTGTATCCTCTCGCCTTAATTCCTCCTTCGATGGTTCGCCTCCAGGTTGTAGTGGGCCTTTGGGCTTTTGCGTTTTCCCTCTGGTGTCCATTGCAATGCCACTTTTGTTTTGCTTTCTGGTCTCATATGTTGTACGGACATTCCAACAACCTACTTCCATCAATGATCTTGTGCCCAGAATACCCTTCCTGTTGTCAGCTTCCATCTGGCTTTCACTGACGACATTCATGCTGGCAGAACTTGCCACAGTGACCCTCTTGGTCAACCTCCATCCTGGTGGACCGTGGGAATTTATTTATGCTTTCCTTCTAATAGATTTGTTGACTGCGACAGCTAACTAGTCCAGTCTGCCCGTGCTTTTGATTCCAGAGTGAAACTTTTTAGATGGGTTGCCTTACCAGGCTACGACTCCCATCTCGTTGACTATTTGACCCATGGCTAGGGCAAGTTGGGTATCTTTCTGGCCACTACCCATCCGCCTGGCCGCCAAGGTTGTACCTCCCTGGAGTTTAACTCTCCAGACGGCATAGCCTTCAGGGTCACTGTGGCACGCAACCCATCCTACCACGATAAGAAGAAGAAGAAGAAGAAGATCTACCTTTATTAGTCCCACATTGGGGAAATTCAATTTACACTCTGTTAAACTCGTACATGGTACATGGTACATGCAGACCTGAAACACACATACATGCATTAATGGAGAGATGTCAGAGTGAGGGGGCTGCTCCTGACAAGCGCCCCGAGCAGTTGGGGGTTTGGTGCCTTGCTCAGGGGCACCTCGGCAGTGCCCAAGAGGTAAACTGGCACCTCTCCAGCTACCAGTTCACACTCAGTTTTTTTGGTCCATGTCGGGACTTGAACCGGTGACCCTCCGGTTCCCAAGCCAACTCCCTACAGACTGAGCTACTGCATATATGCAACATATATACCCACAGGAGGGTTTTTCAGGGAATGTCTCATATAAAATAATAATCCCCTCCAGTTTAACATATTCTCGCACTTGGGTTGATAGAATCATCCGACTTGGTCTTCTAATGTGTCACTTTGTGATTTGAGGGCCACTTGAGGCGGCACTTTCAGTAATTTGGATAGTCTAATGCTCAGTATACTAACTGACTATAATGAGCAAATGAACAAAAGGTCTATGAGGGTTATACAGTAATGCAATAAGATGAACGTAAAACTAAATATACACTATTGACAGTTTTACTAGCTCATCTTGTTTAAATCTGGCTCAGTTATATTTGCTTTATGTCTCCACTGACAACTGTATGTGTATACAGTATGTATGCATGTATGTATGTATGTATGTATGTATGTATGTATGTATGTATGTATGCATGTATGTATGTATGTATGTATGTATGCATGTATGTATGCATGTATGTATGTATGTATTCCCTTTGACAGTATCAGTGGTAAGATAGTTGCTGCATAGACAGAACAGCAGGACAGAAACTGGCCTTGATCTTGTATTCTCTGTATTCTCTGTATCTTGTGAACTTGCCTCAGGTTTATTGGTATTTTAAACCGGTTTCTGTTGTAAATATAAAGTCTCGAAACCAAAATCCCTTAACAGCTTTAACTGTAAGACCTAATCATGGAATAGTTCTTTATATCAATCTGCTTATAAACTGCCTTATTGGAATCTAGGACATGTTTTAGTCTTGCAGTCATTGATGTGTAGACTTATATTTATCATGTGACTTTGTTGTTGAGGAAAATTAGAATGGTGGGGTATTTGAAGCGTAAATCTTCAATCAGGTTGATTGTCCCTGTCCTATTTTGACACACAGAGGTGGAAGTGGTGCAGCAGTGCAGGTTTAACAGAGTGAAGTGGGGTTGAGAGGCGAAATAATTGATAGTGGGTAGACACCTCCATATGAGATACAAAGCAGGCGAGTTTGATGCAATGGCTGCACCCTTGGGATGTAATGGCTCATGTAGTTGCCATCCTTATTGGGTTAGAAATCAAACTGGAATTACCGTTGCGGTTGTATGCCTCCGCCAACCAGTCAAGTTGAAGTTTACGTCTGTAAATGTCATCAATACATCATTTTTTATCCTGTTTTTCATTTGTGTGAAATTGTCATAATTAGCATAGGAATCCTTGAGCTATGGTCAAAAATGTGTATTGTGAGATCACAGTGAGCTCTGACCACCAACATGTAATCAGTTCATCCTCGAGTCCAAGTGGATGTTTGTGCCAAATTCAAAGAAATTACGAAGACATTCCTCAAATATCACGTTCAGCAAAACGAGATTGACATACAAAGGAAATGTAATATTACTGTGATATATAAAGTTGTGTATATACAGTATTTGAGTAATGGGGTGCCCCCATGCTCTAAGGGTTAAAGGATAAGTTCACAATTTTTCATGTATTTATTGAAACAAAAATCAGGTGCCCACATGAGCATTGGACGACTTTTTTTTTTTTGCTGTATTCATTCCTCCTGATCACCAGTTATATTGATATTTTTTTAAAAAATCCCCTTCTTGTCATTCCCTGGCCTGTCTGTTAAACTACATTGGAAGGATAGTAACAAAAAGAGGAGAGTTTGTACTAAAAGACAATCATTTTGGGAGGTATCCACTTGATTTATCCAACTCAATCTGCTGAGGCCTCATACCAGTTTCAGATAAACTTCTGAATGCATTTTTTTTTTTCACAAAACAAAGACTGTGTATTTTCTCCAGTCACAACAAAAGCTTATTAGGAGTAGATGTACTTTTACAAGCATATAGCATAGTATCAATATTATGAGATCAGAAATCAAAGAAAACAAGGAAAAAAAATATACAATATACCTCTTTTTATTGTACACACGATCCAAAATCTACTTAAAATATTTGTCAAATTTGTAACCAGCAGCTTAATAAACATATTCTACATTTAATAGCAACGCTGCGTGTAATTCCCATTAAACAAAGTGACGTGACATGTTTAAAATGTAATGACACCATTAAAATGTCATTAGGAGATTACAATCAGCATTCACAGCCAGGTGCAACGAAGAGAAATGTGGAACGCTTCCAAATCTCAGCTAATGATTGTTTCAGTAGGAATGTACAGGTGACACAAGTACAGGCAAACATATGGAGCAAAAACTATTACAGCAGCAGCAGCATGTAAACAGAAAACATGCAGAGACAACATGAAAATAAAGACATGAAGCTACTTTTTAAGGCATTTGAGTGAAAACATGCACGAGTCAAGCGTAGGAATATATTAAACCATATCTGCAAGTAGAAAAGTTTATAGGGAGAGGATTCATCTCTGAGTGCTACTGTACGTATATTTGATTGTCTTGAGTAACAACTAATACAGTGTAAAAATGTAGGCTCAGTTTAAATGGCCTGTCATTGTCACATTCAAAGGTATAAAAACAAAACATATCACTTTTAACACACAAATACTTTGAGCTGCTAACAACACTAACAGATGTAACTTATCATGCGCAAGCAAACACAGATATAAGAGAGAAGATGTCTTATAAAGGTATTTTTTTGGTTTAAAAGTGGTTTGAATTTGCAAGTATGACCTCTGAACATAAGCCATGCCACAGTAAAGCGCTACCCCAGGAAATACAGTTGAAAAGATTCAATTCGTGAAATGAAACCTTGTATTTCGAAGTGTAACTGTAATTCTTCTACCTCGACATAACAGAGAGACAGAGGATCTCAAGACAGATAAAACATGACAGCAGAGAAGCAATCATAATCACAGCTGAAGGCTAAAAAAAAAAATGCAATCTAATTATCCTGACAACCTGTCTCTGTTGGACTGCTGCACTAAAAATAAAACCGAGGAACAACTGCAAGGCAAGTTTGTAGTGCATGGCAACCGAGTCTTCGCACAAGCGTGTCCTTGATGCCCTGAGTCTCTCTCTCTCTGATCAAATCCTTCAATCTTACTGGAGAAAAAACACTTTTTATTTGTCTTCCTTTAGCAGTTGGTGGTCTGCAAGTGGCCCTCGTTCAGGATGGAGGTGAGGTTGCCGTCATAGAAACCATCCTCATCCTCTGAGCTTAAAGTGGAGGGGCCCAGAGCTGCACGGTGTGCGTGCTGTGACTTCCGCCTGACATAAAACAAACAGAAACTCAGTTCTTCTACATTCATACACTGTAGCTCAGTGAACACAGGCAAGTGTCCAGCTAGTTACTACAGAGTGCCACCTAGTGTAAAGAGGACGCACGGTGTTGAGTGCAGGAAGTCATCTTACATTGCACGAGGAACAGTGAATCAACATTATTTCATGGGACACTTACTTTAATTCGGTCTCCAGCGCTGTGACTTTGGCGTGCAGTGCCTCCTGGAGCTCCTGCTGCTCCTCCAGGTCCCTGAGAACCTTCCGGCGGACTCCCTCCAAGCGCTCCACCTCTCCCTCGCTCTCGTCCACCTGACGCTTCAAGGCCTTCACGCGCAGAGACAGCTGGGGACGGAGAGAGAGGGAGAGGCAAGGGGGTTAGAGGGGGGAACAGAGGAGGTCACAGGTGAAGAGTCGCGAGGGAGCGGAGGGGAAGGAGCAGGATGGGCAAGGGGTTAAAGGCAAAGGGTTTGACAGGTGTGTGGGTTGATGCGAGAGCAGCTATGGCTATGTAAAAAAAAAAGCTGAAGCAGCAGCAAGATGAGAGGGGGAGGAAGGTCAGGGAGCATCCTGGTGACCAAGTGGGGTTGGGTGTGGGTCAGGAGTACAGATGAGATTAGTCCTTTGTAAAAGAAACAATTAAGCACTGTTTGAACTGCATTAATGTTTAAACAGTAGGTGCAGGTCATTGTCTCTATCGATAATTCTTACTACATAATTAAAAAGCAGTAAAGCAGTACAAAGAGAGTCAGGAAGCTTGAGACGACCATAGGAAAGTAGTTGACCCTTGCTAGGTCTTAAAGTAATAATTTCAAATAGTTTCATTCAAATAAATGTCAAGACGACCCCAGATAGGAGAAGCAGACAGGAGTAGCAACACCAGAGCAAAGCAATGTACTGCTGTGGACGGGGCTGGCAACAAAACGTACTTTAGCCACCTAAAAGAAAAGTCCATCTAAAATATGAGTATCAGTTTAAGTGGATGCTATGTTTAGAATAGTTTCAGAACTTTACCTTGGCGTCAGACAGCCGTTTCTGATAGGGAACTGAAGCTGTTGTATCCCTCTGTACTCTCGCCAAATCAACCAGACTCCATTGAAAAAACTTGTAACTTTACTTCACAGAACACAGGGGTTACTGATCAACTGCTGCCTCGATTGGCTTGTTTATGTTATAGTGTGACTTTAGTGAGTCCGAACCGACCAAAGTCAACACTTAAACTGGTATGATATTGCTTTGCTCTGGTGTCAGTACATCTGTCTGTTTCTCCAAGCTGGGGGCGTGCCAACCATCATCTACTATAGATAATACACTGACTATGGATAAGTACCTCATACAACCCCACTTCAAAACCCCCAAACTATCCTTTTAAGTCTCTATCTATCGCTGAATGAGATAACACAATACTGATTGGGCCGATGGCCCTCTGATGAAAGCCCTTGCATTTGCAGTATTATGAACGTGTGTCTGTGGCGACATTTCCGGTAATTCCTGACACTGTTTGGATTTCATTCACTTCGTGGGAAGAGAGATCCAAAAACACACCTGCAAATACCATTTATCATAGCAGCTGCTGCCAAAAAAAAAAAAAAAAAGAAACTGAGCTTTGATTATGCCACGTTAAAAAAAAAAAAAAAAAAGAAATCCATCTCCACATCTCGAACTGTAGCCTTTAATTGTTTAGATCCGGGTTGAGCGTCAGCATTTAGTGTTTAACCAGCAAACACTAAAACAAACATTCAAGATAATTTGCATGCAAACATTGATAATTACCTGATCTCTCTGCTCAACATGCTGGCTCCTCTCCTGGTCTAATGTGGCGTTTAGCTCTTTCAGTTTCCTCTCCATTCGTCTCTGAGAGGCCTGGATGCTGGCCTTCTCCCTGTATGGAGAAATTCATGCAATATACAGTAAGAACACCACATAACTACAGCGCTATTATCTTTATATTTCTATTGGGTATATTATGGAACTCAAAAACATTAAAATATACCCCCAGTGTAGTTCATACAGTTCATATTGTTTCTTTTTGGACCTGTTATGTGTGTTCAGCTGTACCTTTCTTCACTGCGTAGTCTCTCCTCCAACTCTTGAATTTTATTTTCCAGCAGGCTGAGCCCAGGTGCGGGACGAGTCTGTCCCTCCATGTCCGCCATGCGAGACTTCACCTCCTTCAACTGGGAACCGAGTGGGACAGTGAGATGAATGAACTACTCATTTGCAAAAAACTTGTTTCAACTGTGTGAGTTTGTGTGCAAGTGCAGGGACTAAATGAATGATCAATACCTGTCTCTCAAGTGCGCTCTTGTCCATTTCCAGGTCGTGTCTCGCCGAACGCTCCTGCATCAGCTCTGAGCGAAGCTGGTCCACCTGAGAGGAGGAAGTGAGATGGGAGAAAAGAACGAAGGGGCAGTGTAACTACTCCTGATAATAATATTATTATGCCTATTTGCATGTATATTCAAATATTTCTCTGTGGCACCTGATCTCTGCTGCGTGTGATACGGTCATTCAGAAGCTCCACGCTGCTCCGCTCCTCATCCAGTTCAATCTCCATAGTCTTAATTTTATCCTGTGAACACAGACAAACAGATAAGTACTTCTCTATCTGCCTGTACTCAAAGCGAAACATTTTTACTCTATTTGCTGACACATCACTGCATCCCCGCTTTACTCCCGCCTGACTTTAGACTCCCCAGTTTGTGACCTTTGACCTTAAAAGCCTCACCTCCAGGCCCCTGATCTCCCTGCTGCGGTCACTGTGGCTGCTCTTCTCTGATTCCAGTTCGCTTTCCAAGTGTTTGAGACGGTTGTTGAGGAGGTCTCTCTCTAACTGGGCGCTGTCTCTCTCCTCGCTGCACACCAGCAGCTCCTTCTTCAGACGGGACACCTTGAAACAAGATGGAGACCACCATTTTACTCCACTCATTTTCTTGCAGTCTGTATAGTTTAATGGGCATGCATGCTCTTTTTCCATACTGTTCTGTAACACTGAAAAAGTTAGATTCACTTTCAGATGAGAGGACTGCAACTAACGATTATTTTTATTATCGATTAATCTGTTGATTATGTTCTTGATCAGTCGTTCAGTTGTTTGGTCGATAAAATGTCAGGAAATGGTGAAAAATGTCAATCAGTGTTTCCCAAAGCTCAGGATGATGTCCTCAAATATCTTGTTTTGTCAACACCTCAAAGATATTAAGTTTACTGTCATATAGGAGTAAAGAAAACAGAAAATATTCACGTTTAAGTAGCTGGAATCAGAGAATTTAGACTTTTTTTCCTAAGAAATGTACTCCAGCTGATCAATTATCATAATAGCTGCTGATTAATTTAATAGTTGACAACTAATCAATTAATCGTTGCAGCTCTACTCTCAGACTAAATGAGGAATATATGTTTATACAGTATATATGTACATTGGTACATTTTTTGCCCTAACTTTCTGTTCATCTGCTTGTCCTAAAACTGCAAGCAACTGAAAACCCCTCTGCTCACTCTGCCGAGCACAAAACTGACGCCATTCACTTCACTTGGAGGCCATCTTTACCATAATGACACTACTTTAGGAGCAACAGAAGTCAGATGGCAGCTGGCGGTACCACAGTTTTGCACTCAAACATGTTGGAGAACTACAGTGGCCTTCAGGTAACATAAAAAGGTGAAAGGCTCTCTCTAGAGTGTGCTGTGGAGTGTTTAGGAGCCTAGAGTTTGGTTTGTCTGTTCTGTTACAGTAGAAACATGGCGGAGCAACATGGCAGACTCTGTGAGGAGGACCCACTCCCAGTTACGTTTCCATTGTCGGGTAGAAATTTTTATTTCACAGAACATAGCTAGAACAATATGAACCTTTTCAGAGGTTTTGTCCTTTTTATTTTTCACCCATCTGTCCTCACCTCCTCCTGCTGGGTCTTGAGGTTGCTCTGAGCCCTCTGCAGCTCAGCCAGCCGGTCCTTGCTGTTGCGCTGGGCTTCCAGGAGGTCCTTCCTCGAGCGCTCCCTGTAGTCGTCAAGCTGTGTCTGCAGGGCGGCCACTGACTGACGGGAGTCTCCCATCATCGTCTCCATCTGAGGAGGAGGGGGCAGAAAGAGAGGAACGGAGGTGAACAATAATTATCTCTATACATCAAAAAACAGAGGTACTGTCCTAAACCCCAACAAACACCTCTTTGTTAATCTTCTCCAGGGCTCGGTCCAGCAGCCTTTTCTGCTCCTCCAGGTCACTCTTGCCCCTCCTCAGCGCCTCCCTCTCCAGGTCTCTCTCCTCCAGTCGCCGGCTCAGCTCATCCCTTTCCTTGCTCAGGCGGGTGGCTCCTCTCTTGGCCTCCTCCAGCTGAGTCTTCAGGGAGCGGTTCTCATCCTCCAGAGCCTCTACCGCCTCCTCGGCCCCTGAGCTCCGGGGTGAGCTGGAGTGGAGCCTTGTCTGGAGGAAATATTCACTGATGAACATGTGGACTCATTTTATGTTTTTATCACTAACATGCACACACATATTTGTCTTATGTTGTAGAAAACAATATTTACCACATGGCAAACCCATGTGTATTTTCCTAGTATTTCATAATTTGCCTTTGCACTATGTATTTTTTATACCAGTTCGGCATTTAAAACAGCGAGAGAGGCAACTAATGAAGGGTTTTAAGTCTTTTCATATTCAAATTACAGTTATGTACAGTCTGTACTTCATTTGTGTGGTAAGTGCGCACAAACTCCAGCCCAGAATCTTTTTCCATGTCCTTATATGTTGATTTGTATTGGCTTTGCATCTACACTGATTTGTATATGACTAGGTAACAAGATTACGGCACTTAAAACAGCTACAGTACGTTGCTGTTCCAATGCACATGGAGCACAATGCACATCTTGTGCAAATTTATCTTGGAGGGATTATTTTCTGAGCTTATGTGTGTGAGTTTTTTCTTTGGATTCCATTTACTCCACATCTCTGGGTTGAAAATAGAGCCTGCGTGGGAGGCCGTTTCTTTTCTTCTTGTACAGTATGTCGGTTTAGATCATTTTGCATGCATGTGTGTGTACAGCTGCGTATCTTCCTTTTTTTTTTTTTTGTATAGTACCATGCGGGCCAGCCTCTCCCTGAGGCGAGTGTTTGCTTCCTGGAGCTCCAGGTTGGAGCCGTGGTGGTCCACCACTGTCTTTCCTAAAGACCCGACTGGTGACTACAGAGAGAAACATGCAGATTTTACATAATGTACATGAACTTTCCTTTAAAATTATGACATTTGTCTATATGAAAGCCCTACTGCCTTGTTTGTTTCATACATTAAATCTATTTCAACTGAGGTGTTCAAAATCACTTCTTATCTAAAGGCTGCTTCACCTCCTTCGCCTTCTCGAGCGCCCTTTCCAGCTCGGCCTTGTCTTTCTGCGACTGCTCCTTCAGGCTGCTGATCTCAGACAGAAGCTCAGCCTCTTTCTCTCTGCTCGCTCTCCTCAGGGCTTGAAGTGCCTCTCTCTTCTCATCTAACTCGCCCTTTTGTTTGTCCTGATCGGCGCGAGCCTGCTTCAGATCATCATGGCAACGCCGGAGCTCCTTTGGATAAGCAATCAGAGATGAATAATGTGTGTGTGTGAGAGGAATGAGCCAGGGCGCATAACAATGTGATGGGGCATGCAAGTGTGAATTTGTGTGCAGGAAAAATGAATGAAAATATTGAAGCTTCAGCTACAGGAAAACCCTACTAATCATACTGTAAAACAGAAGACATGAGCCCATACATAACCTGACTGACATGTGAATTACCTCTGCTAAAGAATGGTTGTCCTCAGACGCAGGCGTTTGCTTTTTCACAGCCAGTAGCGAGTCTTGAACATATTTGAGCTCGCATGCACATTCGTCCTTCTCCAAACGGGATTTCAGCAGCCTGCATAGAGAAAGCAGATGTTAATGAATCTCTATATTTGATAAAGAAAAACAAATGAATACTGGTTTGTTTCTGCTCAATCTTTCAGGTGAAGGGCTCTCTTTGAGAGAAGAGTATCCAGCTTTTCCTATTAGCGAGAAGATGCATTTCATTTCAGCGGATGAAGACCTCCTACTGTTAACCAGTGACATGGAGAAATCTTGAAAGTTTTGCCGATGGAGCCTCTTGAGCTCAACCTTGAAGGGGAATGAAAAGGTTTTTGATGAGCTGTGGGCGGCTTTTCTAAACTATCTTGGAAATTGCACAGCAGGCACAGAGCGCAGGGGGGCTCGCACTGTAGCCTGGCATCCTATCAGCGCCCCCCTGAATATCTAATGCTCTCTCCTGGGTGTTTTACTGCTCTGCATCAGCTGTGTAATCCCTGATTCATGTAATGTATCAAAGCTCTGAGGCCGCTGTATATTGGTTGTTGGTTTTATCTAGCTTTGCTGATCTTGTGTGTTTTGCATTCAATTCTGTTCTCAAAAAAAAATCAATAAAATTTTGTGCTAAAAAACACACACAATAGCTCTATAAACTACACACACACTGCAAGGCCATAAGCACACACTAAAGATAGCAATGACGTACAACAAGCACAAGGGGGGTAAAACTACTGGGAAAAAAACAATAACTGATAAACAGAAGTTCATTAAGCCAAAATCAAATATAACTAGATTTCTGAATGTTGATTGGTTTGAATGATTGATTGAGTGATTGGTTTTATTATGACTGGATTACTGTTAGTAAAAGGTACACTGACCTAATGATCAAAATCATCAGATACAAAATCCACTTGGACATATCCAAGTGGATTTCAAGGAACGTATCTCAGATGTAAGATTTGCTGATTTGAAACTACGCTACTCAAACCAAACACAGTGAGATTGATTTTCTGTCTCACATTCGACTGCTGGTGACGCCCATCCCGCTCCTGCTGAATGAAAAGTCAAGTGAGAGAGTTCTTGCATTAAAAAATAACTCAAGAGGAGGCCGAATCAAAGTGTATCGACACAGATTTTACAGAACTTAAGTTCTCAGTGAGCACTTTAACTTCTTTGAACTGGTTGTAGAAGTATAAAATATGACAGATTGTGTTTGATGTTTGACTAAAGAGTAGCTGGGAAGACAAGCCTTGCGGCTGTAGCTCTGTATGTTTGACTTTTTATGGATCCAAAGTAACGTTATGGCTCTATAATCTGTTTGGTTCAGCGGGAGATCTTAGAAATAACAGCTTCTATCTGAGGTCTTTAAAATGAACAGTGATTTATCCAGATATTCACGGTCTTTGAACGTTACTTCATGCTTATGCAATGTTTTTTTAATTCTTTCACGTTAGATACTGAAAAAGATATAGTATATAGTATTCGAGGTTCACAGCTGATTGATAGAGTTTAGAAAAGCTGATAGACACTGACTCCTCTCTGGTGCTGTGCAGCTCCTGTGTGGTGGCGTCCAGCTGGGTCTTCCACTTCTCCCCCTGATCTCTGCAGCTCTCCAGCTCTTCCTCCAGCGTCAGCATGGAGGCGTTCACCCTCTCCCTCTCCTCTTCTATCTGCTCCTGGGACTGAAAGACACAAATAATTACATTAAACGCGAGTCATGCTGATTTATTCCTTTTCTCATTACTGTGTCAGGTTAAAGCAGTTCACACACCCAAATCTATCACATCTTTTAGATCTCCTTCATCAGCACGTCTTCAAAATACTTCAGCTACAAGACAGAGCAGCCGTCACAAACCAACTACTTCAATCCTCCACGCCAAATAAAATCGCCACATCAGAAGCAGCTGCCAGCCGGTCTGCTTATTTCCTGCTCTCGAGCTGCGTGAGACTTTTTTCCCTGACACTGCTGTTACCGTCTCCAAAATCTGCCTAATGATCTATTCCTGTATATACATATATGCTTCAAATTTCCTCCACACCGCATCATACGGTACGCACGGCACTCCAAAAATAGGCAGAAACTCGACAAGAGAAATCCAACTGGAAAAGTTTTGCATTGCAATCACAAGAAGCAGAATTCTCTTTTCCAACTCTGCATACACTGGGCTTAAGCCTGAACTCACGATACCCCGACTCCAGTGTTTGAACACTGACAGCACACTGACACATAAGACAGAATGACAAAACAAAGCCTGAGT
Organism: Pterois miles; assembly: GCA_947000775.1. NCBI lineage: Eukaryota > Metazoa > Chordata > Actinopteri > Perciformes > Scorpaenidae > Pterois > Pterois miles. The sequence continues at coordinate 7,930,513 of CAMQGK010000638.1, read as the reverse complement.
GGATAATAGGGCAGATGCAACATCAAAGTGCAGTTTAATATCGCCTTAATAACGGATGCAGGATGCACAAACTGCCTGACAGGTAGAACCTGACTGTTCTCCCAACACATCTCCCCAAAGAGATGCTCTCAACAGAAAAATGTTCTGAATGTTTCTATCAGTTCACACATAATGATGTAACAAACAAAAAATAATTACAGTGATTGTAAACTGAGAAATAATCATTGTAATGATAGGTTTTGCAGGTTATAAATCCTCCCTGGTTAATTACTCTGTAATCTGTAGGCTCTCAGTTTGACACTCTAACAATATAATGAGGATGAACACACAAGTGAGAGTGAAAATGTGTGTCAGAGTGCAAGTTTATGTTGAACCCAAATATCCAAAGCTCAAAATAAAACCTCCTGTTTTAATGAAATACATGCTGAAAAAGCAACTGTCGATCACTTGCACTCACTTTCTTCATTGTGAGTACAAGCAGGTGACTGTGCAGAATCTTTTGGCTCCTTCACAGTCAGTTTATGATCCGAAGCACCTGTCTAGGAGACTTTCTGGAGCGTGAGAAAGTTGCTGAAATGGACGTAAAGATGCACATAAAACGGAGCTGCAGCTGAGCCGTTCTTTTAAAGTGGTATTTATTAGTGTCTCGCTTGTTCTTTGTTCAGTTTATTGAATTCCTCATGTTGGTTCAGTGACATCAGAGTTACTAAACCAACACTTTTCTGAGTTTTATTGAACCAGTTACTCCTTAAGATTACAATCTCTGTTTTCAGGCTTTAAAAACACACCGGGACAAACTCTTCCTTTATCAAAGCAGCTGCACAACTTGAGAGACACGTCAGAATTCAGACGCTTTTATAAGACTTTAAGTGACAGATGTGATTTTTAATTACGGCTGTCAATTAAATTTAAATATTTAATTGCGATTAATCACACATTTTTTTATCTTTTATCTTTAAAATGTACTTTAAAGGGAGATTTGTCAAGAATTTAATATTCTTATCAACACAGGAATGGGCAAATATACTGCTTTATGCAAATGTATGTATATATTTGTTTTGGAAATCAATAAACACAAAACAATGATAAATATTGTCCAGAAACCCTATCACGTACTGCATTTAGCATAAAAAATAAGCTCGAGTTATAACAAGGCAAACTGCAGCCCAACAGGCAACAACTGCTGTCAGTGTTTCAGTGTGTTGACTTGACTATGACTTGCTCCAAACTGCATGTCCATCCATCTATCTGCAACCGCTTATCCCGTTAGAGGTCGCAGGGGGGCTGAAGCCAATCCCAGCTGACATTGGACGAAGACAGGGTACACCCTGGGCAGGTTGCCAGTCCATTGCAGGTCTGACACACCCACATTCAAACCTATAGGCAATTTAGAGTCATCAATTAACCTAACCTGCATGCCTTTGGACTGTGGAAGGAAGCTGGAGTACCCCGACAAAGTCCATGCTAACACGGGAATAGCCCCAAGCCGGATTCAAACCTGTGACCCTCTTGCAGTGTCTTGCAGACAATGCTAACCACTGCACCACTGTCACATTCAGTTTTGGGAACTGCATGTGATCATCATAAAGTGGGCATGTCTGTTAAAGGGAGACTCGTGGGTACCCATAGAAGACATTTTCCTTGCCAAACTGTAGAGAAAATTTGGAGAGCTATTTAGCCTCCTTCAGGACAAGCTAGGTTTTCTAGTTTAATTTCATATCAGCATCTTCAGCTTTAAAATTGAGCCCGCTATAACCTAAAAATTGGAAGTTGCATTAATTTGTCAAAGCAACTACTGCTACTACTTTTAATAATTAAAGCGGAACTGTGCCATGTTATTCCTACGGCATGAAATGGTCAAAAAATATTAGTATACATGAACAACTCTCTCCCAAATCCAAAAACTACGGTGCGAAAACTCAAACTTGTGATGTCACAGGTTATAAAGTGTTGAACTTCTCCATAGATAATGAATGGGGAAAGATGTTCTAGATGACACAGAGCACCCAGAGGGACACTACCATATAGTAAACTCATTTGGGTTTAAAAAAGAAAACAAACATTCGTTGGGTCCATAAAATCAGTCTCCCATTCATAGGGTTATTTCCAACATTTCCAATATACATGAATGTTGGAAATAATTTATGACTAAATTTGTTGTATCACAGTTATAAAGGCAAAACTGAGTACAGTTTAATATCTGTTAATTTAGCAAATATTGCAAATATTGTTAGTGTGATACCCAATGTTACTGCATGTTTTTCTCAATAGCGTGCAGCCCTAAATCCTATTTTTTCGTTACATATTCAATGAACCACTGCATATTCAATGAACCACTGCAGGTGCCCCTAAGCAAGGCACCAAACCCCCAACTGCTCGGGGCGCTTGTCAGGAGCAGCCCCCTCACTCTGACATCTCTCCATTTGATGCATGTATATGGGTCCTGCATGTACTGTGTATAAGTTACAACAGAGTGTAAAAATTGAATTTCCCCTAGTGGGACTAATAAAGGTTGATCTTCTTCTTCTTCTTCTTCTTCTTCTGAACTACAATTCAAAGCTACAACACAGTAAAGTTTTGTGTGACTGTGAGTTCCCTCCACCTGTGTGACCTGCTCCATGGTGGTTCTCAGGTTGTCCATGTCCTGGCTGTACTGCTCCCTTAGAGTCTCCATCTCTCTGTCGTGGCACTCCACCTCCTCCTTTAGAGCCCCCTTCAGGGCGGTCAGCTCCCGCTCCCGCTGGTGTAGGATCTCCTCCTGGCGCTGACGCAGCATGGCAGCCTCGGCCAGGTCGGCCTGCAGAGTCATCAGGTCCTTCGGAGAGAAAGAAAGACAAAGAGAGTCAGATAGACAGTCAAGTGGGAGCGCGGCGATATTTTATTCTATGTGAGTTTCTTGTACCGTCTGCAGTGAGTTGGAGTGAGGAGAGTTTTCTGAAACCCTCCTCAGCTCCTCCTGAAACTCGGCCAGCTGATCTTCCTGTAGGCGCAGCCGAGTCTCTGCCACCTCTCTGGCCATACGCTCCTCGGCCAGTCTGCACACACACACACACACACACAAGCACACACACGATCAATATTGCAATGCCAAACACATTAACAAGCCCATCAATCAGGCAGTGAATGAGTGAATGATGCTGTGACAAAAAAGCCACAGGAGCAATAACTGGAAGCTTATTGCTGTTAATTGTACATGCACGCATGCACGCGCACACACACACACACACACACATACACACATCTCCTTACTCATTATGGACTTGCTGCAGGTCTTTCTTGCAGCGATCGAGTTGCTCCTGAAGCTCCTTATTGAAGCTCCCATCAGATCCTCGCTTCTGTACACAATACAAACACACATGCGCCTTTCTCAACAAGGGAAAATGTATGAGAGATTGAGGGTGAGACAGAGAGAAAGAGGGCAAACAGAGAGCACAAACACACAGAGGTCTGGAAACGTTGCAACCGAGTGTCAATGTCGAACTTGAAAATACATAATGCACTCTGTATTATCTGAAACTTTGAAAGGAGAAGCCCTGCCTTGGATTCCTTGCCCTAGTTTCTGACAGTCAAAAAAACCTTAAGGAGAGGAGGCCCTGCCAGTGAGCTCAGACATCGTCAAAAAAGCCCCAACAATCTCCTCATATTAACAACTCTCTCTGAAAGGCTGCAGGGGAGCAGAGCCGGAGTGGCGTCGCCCACACCACACCGCCGTTCGTCACTGTAAAGGAGGTGGAAGCGCAGCCTGCCCATGAAACCTCTCTTATCCTCCTACACACTCATTACAGGGACGCACACACAGAAACAGAAGAAGAAGAGGAGAGACAAAGCGAGGATCACGGACGGTCGTGCTCCTCAGGGGACCTCCCATTCCCTACAATCAGTGATAGATTGTGGATGTGTTTTGTACAGATTTGTTTCATTTCCCTCTCATTCCCTGCAGGACAATTTGTAGATAATCCTGTTCTGGGACATTTCAGTTCCTCACAAGGAGATAATTAACAGAAGATAACATAATTGAGAATATATATAAGTTTTTTTGATTGAATTGCATCAGCTGTATCATGTGTATTAATCATCTACAATAAAGGAGCTGCCCTGCAGTCTTAACAGGAATCCTTGAGAATGATGTGATTACATAATGCAAAAGAGATTCAATAAAGTCGGATCTAAATAACAGATGATTTGGACTTGATAGCCTCTCATCCAGTGGTTCCCAACATGATGGTCAGGACCCACAGAGGGGTCGCTACATAAATCTTAGGTGCCATGAGAAAAAAAAAAAAAGTTTCTTCTTACTCAGATTTTTTTTCTCATGAATTACTGGATCATTTTATCACTTCAGGCCAAGAGTTGCAAAGCAGCTGATTCTGGAAGTGTTTTTCTCTGTATTCTTTATTCCTATTTCAAAATTTTCTATAAATGATATCCTCATCGTAAGTTAAAGTAGAAACATGGGATTCTCCTGGATAATGTAACAAACAGGTAGGATTACGTTATGGCCACACATTTCAAGCCTCAGCCGCCATTGCTACAGAGAGGAAAAATTCAAAATGCTTCTTTGCTGAATTTGCAAACACAGCATGACTCCATGTTTGCCAGATTACTCAAATATTGATCATATTTGATTTGATTGATCAATATTGAATATTGAACAGACTTGAAGCTACAGTATGAAGGATCTGGCAGTATTTAGGTCAAGGTTGCAGACTGCAACCAACTGAAATGTCTCCCATGTGCCAGGTGTTTAGGCTATGAGAAAATGTGAATGTCCTCGTAGAGCCAGAGCATAGTGTGTGTGTGTGTGTGTGTACAAGGGAAGTGAGTGGTGAAGCAAGAGATAGAGAGAGAGAGATAGACGGCGACAGGAGAGAGTAACATTATCGACTCCGACCCAAACAGGAAAAGTTTGGTTTGATCATTCTGGGCTACTGTAGAAACATGTGTATGTACTATGTACTATGTACTGTAGATATAAAGATATAAATGGCGCATTCTGACGGCTTGGCCAGACCACATGCCAGATGAGCGTGTGGTGGCTGCGTTACCTGTTGTTTTTCATTTCAGCGTCCATGTCAACGGGTTAGAGCTTCAACACTGCCCTCGTGAGACGCGCATCTCAGCTGCGCCTCTTCTAGAGATTCGAGGTCTCGACGTAGGCCGCGCATTTCACGGCAGCAGCAGACATCGAAAGTGATCGTTTGACTGTAGACTGACATCACATCAGCAACATTACTACAGTTTAAAAGTCTAGACATCTGTAGAATATGTCACAGATAGTAAAGGTGATCTTCTGACTGTATATTGACATCAAATCAGCAACATAACTAGAATTTTGGTGTAGAAATTGTCACGGACATGAAAAAAGTCAAGATGTATTTTTAAATCAACACTACCTGCTTTGATTTCAAAATAAAACCCCTCAAGCATTCTTTTCTGTAGGCAGAACTCCTTCATTTGTTAACACAAGGCTTTTATTCTGAAATATGTGTAGTACAGTCTTGTGAAGCATGCAGTGACTTGCAGGGCTCCATGAATGAATATAGTATGGGATTTTAATTATGGATTATTACTATTATTTACAAATAAGCACATGTCGCTTGACCATTCTGTCTAAAATAAAAATACATGACATTTATAATGGCATGGAATGGTCATAGAGAGTCAAACTGTGTAGAAAGAACAGCAGCAGCTGAAACGCAAATAACTGGTGGTGTGAACAACAGATGCGTGAATCACACAGTCGTGAGATAACGCAGCCGCCACACGCTCGTCAATCTGGCTCAGGGCTTCTTATTTTTTTTATATGTTTAAGAAAACATCCTTTTTAATATTATAGTCCATTTCTGCCAATAGATCCCTCTAAATGTTAGACACTGGTCCTTTAAGCTGCAGTATGTGAAATCAGCTTTCTCATAATTGTTAGCTTCCACTCACCACTGTTACTCACATGTAACATCATTTTAAGATCAATTTTCACCCTGGGAGTCATAGTTAACTTATTCCCTTAAATTTTGATGTACACAGACTGAGACTTTTATCAAAGAACCAGATATTTTCTAAAGCAATAGCTGATCTCTTGTACTGACAATTGTGACTTTAAGTTACAGAACCAGGAATGCCTGATCTATTCAAATAAAACAACCTGAGAGGAAATAATCACTCTTTGGTTGAAGCTGAGGACACAAGAAGACATAGCATCAATTTAAAGGGATGAACCAGCAATGCTCTAGTCCTTTGTAATTTTGAACAAACACCACTGTTCATTATCTACACAATCAGGCACATACATCCTGTTCTTGGACTAAGGTAACCCAACACACAGCATCTGATCCTCTATTAACCGGGGGAACAAACAGGGTGTTAATGCATTAACTCTGACACTCTCCCATTGACACACATTAACTGGCAATGCTGAATTAAACCAGTCAAAACACACCACGATCACTTAGAAAGCGCCACAGACATTAGTGGTACTGAGGGAATGTGAACTCGGTCTTACATTACCCTTTTAAAGCAGATAACTCTGAAATCAGACATTTCAGAGATGTATCTGCCACTGGTTCTATCACGAAGCCTCCAAACACAGTCTTTGGATGATCGTTTTATGACACACACTCATCTGATCCTGCTCTGATCTTGTGTTTTGGCTTTATACAGACAAAACGCAATGTTGTGGTTTTGAGGCAGAGCTGGAGGAAAAAAAATAGCCTCTGGCAAAAAACACAAAACAGTATAAACCCCTTCATCCTGCAGTTTGATGCTGGATTTGGATCAGTCGCTGTTATGGCTTCTGAAGAGCCTAAGATGACTGCTGGAATAGGAATCAGCCAATAAATCCCCTAAAGTGGACAGCACAGTTACAGCAGCGCCGAACATGGGTGGTTTTGTACAACAAGACCCCTCCGACCCCGTCCGGCGAGCCAACCCCCGCCCTGGTGCAGGGTTCCAGTCCGACTCAATTATTGATGCCTCTCAGTGACCGCACGCTCAACACACTGAGCCCTCAACAGCTTTCCTCTGCAGGTGCATGGTTGCCAAGAGACAAGACGGGCAAACAATTCAGAGGCAGCCACGGTCACAAACACACTGAGAAGTACATAACAAGGGGTCATACATAATCAAGTGCATGTAATATGAGCCGCTAAGGACACAAAGGAATAACTTCACAATGCAGATTTATGCAGAATGATGCAAATTTAAAGAAAGTAGCGGTGCTCGTGCTCATAAAAAACGCGGCACAATCTATTTTAATAAGGTGTCACAGGAGCACAAAGGAGCAAGGATGGCACCAAAACTGACAGAGGAATACTCAGCATGCTCCTTAATATCCACATTTTTTGGCCTGCCAAAAGAGGATCCTTGGAGACAAAGTGAATGAAGTAGAAACTTCATATCCTCAGAAAAGAGGACAAACTGCCAACCATCTGTTAGCTTCGTTACAAGAGCCGCTCTGTTGAGAAGAAGACGCCCATTACAGACACCACAACATGCTGCACCTATACACAAAAGCTAATTGGATTATGTGCTGTTACAAATGTGTGCAATGTCTTAGTTTTATATGCTGTATGTATGCAATTGTTTTGCTGCTTTTCTTGTAAAGTGGAGAGCTTTTAGGTTGGATGGCTGCAAAATAAAAATAAATGAATTATGCTACTCATACTTTTAAAGTGACTATTACAACTACTACTTTAAAGGTGCACTGTATAGGATCTGGTGGGATCTAGCAGTGAGGTTGCAGATTGCAACCAACTGAAGCATCTCCCTTGTGCCAAGCGTGTAGGAGAATTTTGGTGAAAAACGTGAATGGCTCTCTCTAGAGCCAGTGTTTGGTTGTCTGTTCTGGGCTACTGTAGAAACATGACAGCTAGGACCCGCTCCATATGTAGATATAAACGGCTCATTCTAAGGTAACGAAAACGCAACGATTCATATTTTCAGGTGATTACACACAAAAGAAAACATACTTCTCAATATTGTATTTCATTTCTGCCAATAGATCCCCCTAATTGTTACACACTGCTCCTTTAAGATCAATACCGCTCATGTCTGTACAATATATGAAGCCAGTAGCCGGCTAGCTAGCTTAGCTTAATATAAAGACTTTTTAGAGTCTAACCAGTCTTATAAACAAAAGCAAAATCTGCTACAGAGTCAGGCTAGCTGTTTCCCCCGTTTCCAACCTTTATGCTAAGTTAAGCTAAGCTAACTGGCAGTAGCTCAATATTTACCTTACAGACCAGTACTTTTATCTATCTGCAAGAAAGCAGAAAAACGTATTTCCAAATATGTTGAACTATTTTTTTAAAGCTAGGGTCGGTAATCTTGAAAAACTAACAAGATTACGCTAGACTTGGAAATGATCCAACCAAAAAACCCAGCCCGGTGTTGCCAACTCTTTTCAAATGAAAGCAGCTAGCAGCATTAGCTCCAAAAGTTGCTAAATTTAGCAAGAAAGTCGTCAGGTCGGCAACACTGACAGGCCATCTTTTGAGGACTCTCTCCAAAGTCACTCCCCCAAAACTTAACGTAAACATTATGAACATAAACAATGAACACGGCTATTGTTAGTAATCACAGCTGTCAAGCTAGCAGCTCATGGAAGGCTCTGGTGACATGCAGTGAGCGTACACAGGTAGGCAGGCAGGTAGGTAACCCGTCTAATCATTACATTCAGGCCGAATGAAATGAGTGGATGGGTTTATTCCAGTCCTGTGATACCAGATTTCTTTTATTGTATTGCTGTCAGGATGTTATAAGAACTTCAACAAATATAACAAATTTGTTTTTGAAGAACACTACCGGCCCTAACTGTAAAGGCACAATCTGTAATGTAAATGAGTGTCGAGCATCAAATAAAATCAAACTAAAGGACTGGAACGTTATTTTAATCCCAAAAAGATTGGCAGATGTTTTAATACAGAGACTAACACTCAATCTAAACAATGTCAACTTTAAAAGCTCTTTTGGTGCTTTCAACCACATCTCATGGCCTTCATCAGTGAATGAAACGGGCTGCAATCATGCGATGTAAGTGCGGAGCGCCAGAGCTTGTTCTATTTCCCGAGGAGGACGGTGACATACGGTCGAAAGCTACGAAAACGCTAGTAAGTGGGGCTTTGAGTTGACGTAATTTAAGAAGAGAAAGAGTAAGAACGAACATCCATGCTTACTTCATTTTGTTTTCTGGTTCTGTTTGTATTAGTAACACACAAAACTATGCTAATTTCACTAATCTATAAGTAAAGCTCAATATGTGTAGCTGCATGTAAAAATTCCTCATGTTGTATGTGGTTATGAAAAATCAAACGCATTAATGTTTTACCATACCTTAAAACTGACGGTTGTCTCATAGACGAGGTCGACCTTTCTTTTGAGGGATCCCTCATTCTCACTGGTGCTGATCAGGAAACAGAGGATTACATTGGAAAGGCACATGTATTCATATATAGTAACAATGACTAGACATTCAGTTTACCATGCTTGTAGTTTATTTACCCTTCTTTAATGATGTTGTAGATAGCTTGCTTCACCTGAGCTTCCTCCCCATTGATGACCCCTTTGCTTTGACTCAGGCTCCTCGGAGTTATTTCCTTTAAATACAGAGTTAGCAGAGTGAGAACACAGACACAATACAAAGAGACAATTCAAGAACTGACAATCGCTGGTACTTACAGGCTTTTTTGCTACAGCTGGATAGGTGTCCTTTGCGACAAACTTCCCTAGTGACTTAAAGTTCGACTTGGGGGATTCGAGTGTTGTCGCCTTGGAAACAGATGTAGGGCTGCTGCTTGCTGGGGAAGATGACAGCAACAAATTGGAGGAGGGAGACAGAGGAGCAGAGTAGGGATTCGGAGTTGGAGAAGTCGGTGAGGGAACCTCAGACTGGACGTTATTTCTAGCATCAAGGCTTCTTGACCGCCTGCGCTCGTCAAACCTGAGCCGCTGCCTCGCTCCGGAGCGGCCTCTCGTCTGCGGGGCGCTGTCTGCTGGCGTCCCGTTGTTGAACTTACTGATGAGCTTGTTGATGGGAGCCAGGGAGTTGGTGTCGATTGCCGGGATGGGTTCCTCATTAATTGACGCTGGGGATTTTGGGAATGACATTGTAGGGGGATCTGTGCTCTGTTTTTTCCTGCTGTATCGCCCCAAAGAGCCAGTGTAACCAAAGCCAGTCGGCTTGACCCCTCTGGGTCCCACGCCATTTAATTTGACAGGTTTCAGCCCTGCTTCGTTATACTCCTCATTACTAGTCCTGTCTTGGTTTTTCTCTGCTTCACTAGCTGTTGCTTTGAGTCGGGGTTCAGCTTTCCTGCCAGCTCCAACCTCCTCCTCTCCTTGTGTTCCTGCTTGTCCATCCCCTGGAGGTCTCTTATGAGGGCTCCCAAAAACCTCCGCAACCTCATCATCTACTGGAGAAACGGGGCAGTGAGCTGTATTTCCAGCAGGGCTATAGGGGTTCGCAAAATCTTCTGGTTCTGTATTCGTTTTGGGGAGGCTGGGGAACGGTGAAGGTGGCCCTGAGCTGGGGGTGTTCAGCTGAACCCCGTAAGAGTCACCTTTCTCACCATCTTTCAAGACCACGTAAGGCTGTCCAGAGATTCCCTGAACGTGCACGGCAACCCCATACTTATTGGAAGGAGGGGCTGCACTGTTGTTTGCTTTGGATTTGTCAATATATCCTCCGCCTGTGTCGTGGAGGTCCTTGATGAAGCGGATCTGAACGCCGTAATCCACAAGAGGCTTCTTCTCAGTGGACAGGGTGTTCATGCTGACTTCCTGGTTTCTGTGCGAGCAGCCTGGGCAGATGGGGAGGGGAAAACGGCAGAAATGCAAATCAGGTGAATTAGTGGAACAAGTTATGAAAGAAAACACAGACCTGGAGGTGACTAAATTTGCAGACCCTTTGTTTCAGCTGTTGCATTGTTGAGATGTGCCTTAGGCCGGTTTTGCTTTTCCACGCTTTACAAAAAGTAATTACTCCCTAACTGCCTCTTTTTAACGTGCATGTGTCACTCCTTCCTCTGCGATCGTATCAGATTGCTGCTAAACTTTGATGAAGACGGCATTTCCTCTGGCTGCTCTACAGGTTTAATTCCCTCTCAACCAGAATGACAAATATGCCACTAGGGTGTTAAGAGCCTCTGTGCACAGGTTGGTTTCAGAGGGTGTGCTCGAAAGCAGGGAAAGCAAAGAGTAAGAGCGTGACTGGGTGTACTAATCAGTTTACACTGGTATGGTGACTGTGTTGATGTTGTCATCCAATCATTATTAATGAATGAATAAATTAGGTTTTGGTATTTTTTATATGTTCAAACAACTAGCTTCCATTATTGGTGGCCACAGTGGAAAATGAACCCTTGTGTTTTTGTGGCTTTAATATTGTGTTAAAGGGGCATTCCAATGATTTTACACATAATAGTCAGTTTACTCTGGCTGCACAGTAGTGTAGTGGTTAGCGCTCTCAGCAAGAGGGTCAATTGTTGCATGATGGGATATGTGGGATCCAGCATTTTTGGAGTCAGATTGTCAAAGTTTACACAATAATAACATATTAACACAAATTAGTTTGAATGCAACTTGGGAATTTTAGGTTGTAGGGGGCTCAGTTTTAAATCTAGAGGAAGATGCTGGTATCATATGAAACTAGTAAACTCGTAAACTAGTAAAAATCTACTGGTACCAACTATGTCATACTAGCTTGTCACAAAGGAGGTTAAATAATGCTCTGAACTTGCACTGAATTTTGGTGAAGAAAGACTGGCATGACCATTTTCAAAGGGGTCCTTTGACCTCTGACCTCTAGATATGTGGATGTAAATGGGTTCTCTGGGTACCCACAAGTCTCCCCTTCACAGACATGCCCACTTTATGATAATCACATGCAGTTTGGATCAAGTCATAGTCAAGTCAGCACACTGACACACTGACAGCTGTTGTTGCCAGTTGGGCTTCAGTTTGCCATGTTATGATTTGAGCATATTTTTTATGCTAAATGCCGAACCTGTGAGGGTTTCTGGACAATATTTGTCAATGTTTTGTGTTATAGTAAAAAATATATACATACATTTGCATAAAGTAAGCTTTTGCTCACTCCCATGCTGATAAGAGTATTAAATACTTGACAAGTCTCCCTTTAAGGTACATTTTAAAAAAAAGCATGCAAATAATTTGCAATTAATCATGATTAACTATGGACACTCATGCGATTAATCATAATTAAATATTTTAATCTTGTGACTTCTCCAAGTAAATGGAAGTGCATCAATATCTGAGCATCTAACCAAAAACTGTTACAATATACATGACAGAGAAAACCAACAATTCCTCACATTCGAGATGCTGGATCCAGAACACGACAAACAATTCATCAAAATATTTGCAGATTAAACAACTCAGTCAGCTGTATTGTTTGTTGTATAACCTAAGTATGTCCACCTTGTGTGCTCTGGTGATGAACACTATGAGAAGGTGAATACTCCTCCTATTGTCCAGGCTCCGTGGAGCATTAAACACTGGGGGCTATGTCAGGAATGGGCTCCCCTCCTCTCTCTCTCTGCCTTTGCCAGAGTCTCCACAGTCACCAGACTTCAGAGTGGACTCACTCAGGCGTAGACTGTTTACTTTGAGCTGTGCAGGCGCACACACCAGCTCCAGTGAGTTCACACACACACACACACACACACACACACACACACACACACACACACACACACACACTTCTGAAAGGGTGTGCACAAAACTGCTGTGCATTCCCATCTGGTAGCAGGTAGTTGATCTAATGAGCATCGCTGCTTTTCAGTGGCAAGAAAGTACAAAGTTATGAGGAATCATGTTAAAACACTTCAGTCAGATAATTACATGGAAGTGTTATTTCTCTTGAAAACATTCATTTTTGTATTTAAACTCTGCTAAAGCTGCTTTACAGAGCTCACCATCGTACTTCAACCCCAGTCTGTTTCCTTTGTCCATACGTACAGATGAGACTAACAGGAATTAAAATGTAACCGGCTCTAAATGGCCGCTGGTTATAGAGTAACATGAAGCGTCTCGGCTGGCATTGAGGCTAGATTGGTGAATCAAAGTCAGCCTTTGTCTTTCCCAAAAACATTCTTGGGATTCCAGACGTTCCCAATTACACTCGGCATTGCGCGTGGTTTGCATTTGTATTAATAAGGACAGATTAAGAGGAAACTGAGAACTAGGGCAACTGTAAAGCCTACACATGTGGAAAACTGTCCACATAGGCAGTAAATACAAAGTGAAGACACTCATTAAAAGACGACAAACTGGAGACTAAAAATACAACGCAAAACAAATTAATTCCCCCGTCCTAACAGAACAAACAACACGGTTTGCAGACGGTGTTGACATCAAAACAATGATCTGAAGGTTAAAGACGGGATTACTCCTCAGCTATGTTGGAAAAAAGGACGATATGATCGTCAAGGTGCTCAGCCCTCAGCTGCTGATCACACAGACAGCACCCAGGTGTATTTACTGTACGTTCCTTGGGAAAATACAGATTTCAAGGCTCAGCTGTTGTTCAACAACCAGTAGCCGAACGCCGCTCGGTGACAACGGGTTCACCTCTTGTGCTCTCTCTTGTCTTGTTTCTTGTCACAAGGAATGGCTGTGTCAACAGAGACGGAGAGGAATGTCACCAAACGGGCTGATCTGCCATCACTCTTCCCTTTCTCCTCCTCACCCAACTCATTTTCCTCTGGCCCTGTTCCTGCAACCTCCTCTGCCTCCGACCACACGTCTGATCTGTAACATTCTCCCACACTGTCTCTCGCACTTAGGTATCTGAACAAGATGAGCTTCTTTGATACTAGGACTGGTTGAAACCGATGTCAGTAGGCCTATATCATGTGATTAGTTGATTAAGCAATGAACAGAGATGTAATTAGAGACAACTCTGACAATTTATGTAATCATTCAAGTCAGTTATCAAGTAAAAATTACAACACTTTCACTGGTTCCAGCCTCTAAAGATGAAGAATCCCTGTTTTTCTCAGTTTTCTATCCATCTTCATTGAATATCTTTTAGGATCTGATCTGATGGTTAATGCTTAATAGACTTCAACTTGAGCTCTGGGGAATTGTCCCCATTGTCCTGGGGATTTTTCACTATTTTGTGACAGTTTATAGCCTATTGATAGATTCATTCATAATGAAAATAATCATTAGTTGCAATCCACAATGAATACATTTATGAAATCAATTTAAAAGTCAGAATGTCAAATATATGCACAATCATATAAAATAACCGTATGATTGTGCATTACATCAGATGTAACTCTTCACACAAGCAAAACTAAACATTTAAGCTTCAGTAGGCAGAAAGTTTTGGCCTCACTGGGCAAAAAAGCCATTATAACCTTTCGGCATATTGTAATTCAAGTGTTTTGAGAGAAAACTAGATTTCTGCGCCTCCTCATGGCTGTTTTCAGGCTTTAAAAAAATGTAGCCTGTGACGGGAGACTTTGGCCAATCAGGTCATTTCAGAGAGAGTGTTCCTATTGGCTGTGCTCCAGCTGGTAGGCGGTGCTTGGTATTTCCTCAACTGATCTAAACATGGCTGCCAGGTCACAAATTCTCATTTTACAGCTAAACAGAAACTACAAGATGTTTCTGAAAACATTTGAGGTGAGAAATAGGCATTACAGTAACAGAATATTGATTCATATTTGATCAGCGCTGCCTAGTTTGACCGTTTGGAGTTGGCGAGTGATTGGCAGCTGCTCAGAGACAGCAGGCTCCAGAACAGCTCTGATTGGTTGTTTTGCTCTGGTCTCTGAAATCTTGCAGATGCCATTAGGAGCAGCGGACACTGGAAGCACATGATTTTTTTTTTTTTCAGATTACCTGTCTCATACACTACTGTCGGGATATACAGTAGTGACTGTTTTATAAAAATAACTTTTTAAAAATCATATTTGCTCCAATTCTACCCACTGCACTGTTATTAACACATTTTTTTTAGTTTTTAGTTTATGTATTTGCGTGGGAAAAATAATTTAGGTAGCAGAATTTTGTAAAACAACCACAGTGGATAAACATATAACCATACAATTCCAATAAACGTCAATAGACAATATTACACAGTGCTATTTGAGACCAAAAACACATAATTTCAACACCAAACATTTGCTTTACTGTAAAAACAGAAAAGCGAGACTATGCAAACCATTCCATGTGCCAGTATTATGGTCTGTGTTGAACACATAGCTGCAGGTTCTCTTGTATAAAATAGCAACAACATGGAAATATTTGTTTACCTGAACACCTCAAAGTGAGCTTACAGTGTGCACATGCCTGGAGAAATTTGTGTTACATGCAAGTGAAAATGATCAGGGAACACCTTCCAACAAGCTGCGGAGTTGTAAACTATAACGTTGCCAAGGACATACAGTATCATGAGGCTTATCTGTTTATCCTGGAGTTGATAGAGCCTCGAACATCCACCCAACACAAAACCTGCATTGTGTTTTCTTGGCAGGCGTGAGGTTATTTACACAGCTTGACTAAATAATAGGCATATCGCTTTAAAATCCTTATCAATATGTAAAATGAAGCTCCTTCATTCCGGAGCAGGGTAAGCCCCCGAGCACCTGTCTGCTCCTCCCAGATTAATTGCGTCACACCCACCTATCCGGTCAGTCAGTATCGGTGCGCGTCGAAACCACCGGCTTGTTTACTCGAGGCAGCTGGACCCACGAGTAAACAACCGGCGCACCTGCCTCCCAACGCATCCTATTTGAAGCCTTTACCTGCTATAATAACCTCCCGTATCCTCTTTGCGCCGCGCAGTCACATCCAATTATAGAGTTACGCGCGACAAAACCTGTGACAACGCGCCGGAAAGCGAACAACAAAAGGCTTTTTCCCCCCGGTGCTCGGTCATTATGGAAAAGCTGAGCTCGGGAAGACGGCTGCCAAACCCAAATCACAAAGCCACAGGTGTCCGTCTCTGCTTATCCAAATGTTTTTAAACGCCCGCTCAGCGAAAAAAGGTACTTTGCCCCACCGGATCCCACTAAAGTGAATATACAGTGAATAGACAGCAGCAGCTGTGTAAACACTCTCTACTGCACCTGTAAAGACGATCCAAAGCCAGACTCCCTCCTCAGCCACAGATCCTGAATGAGTCTTCAGCAGCAGCTCGATCTGTACGGTGCTGCTGGGATGACAAGATGTTACTCAATGAACTGAGCATATCGGGAAATTTTCTCACCCCCCCTCTTCTCCTGCTACCAGTGCAACCTGTTGCCAGCACATCGGATAGTCATCGTCCCGCCTCAGGAGCCACTTCATTGGAAGGCGGCTCCCCGAGGAGGCGGTGCCTGCTGTGGGCGCAGCTCAGTCTCATCTCCGTACACACACGGGTTAATGCAGAGTTTTCTACTGAGGTATTGTGGGAAATAATGCCTCAATCAATTAAAAAATGTTTGCATGGCAGTATTGAGCTTTAATCATAATGATCCAATGCAGATCAGAAGAAATACTGATCACTGCTGAGGCAAAACTAATTAACTATTGACAGGAAAATAGCAATATGGTTGTTTGCTTTCTATAGCTATACTGTTGTCTACATGGCCACTAAATGTCTGTAACTATAAAAAATAGAGTATAACTGACCTGACTTAAAAAAAGAAACAATGTAAAATCTTATCTATACTCAAAATATTGTCTCACTCATCTTTGTGACCTACAATTTATCATCTTAAAGGAGAACTACATCCATTTTCAAAATTCATACATTATTCCTATGGTCTAAGACAGTCCAAAAATATTAGTTAACATGAACAACTCTCTCTCAAATCCAAAAACTACAGTGATAAAACTCAAACTTGTCATAACGTCATAAGGTATAAATTGTGGAGCTCCTCCATAGACAATGAATGGGGGGAGATGTTGTAGATGACACTGAGAGCAGCCAGAGGATATGGGAATATATTCTGTTTCACAACCGAGAGCACTACAATGCAATTAAGCTCATTTGGATAATAAAAAAGAAAAATATTCTGCAGATTGGCAAATCTGTCTCTTTCTTTCATGTAGTTCCCCTTTAACTCATCTATATACATCAAAAGGCCATTCATACTGTGTAGTATCACTGTTAAAGCTATCTCACTCAATTATCTTTAGTAATAATCTCATAGTTTATTGATGCTTTCTGGAAAGAACTTTGTAATTTGGTACCAATTACGAGATATAAAATAGAAGACAGAGGAATTTCCTTAAAACAACAGCTACATTTAAGGCCAAATAATTATAATCGTAATAATTTATCTCTGGAAACGTTACTGTCCGCTATTGTTAAAGGTGCTAAATGCAAGAACGGGAGCATTTTGGTTCTCAACATGGCGACAGCTGAGCCAGCGGCTCGTAGCGAACGTGCTAACAGTGCTAATTTAAGGGGGAACTTGAGGGTGAGTGCTACACTTCTGCGACGGCGCCATCAGTCGGGACAGTGTTGTCGGCTGCAGCAGCTGTGCACACTCACATGCACTAAAAACAACAAAAACAAAAAAAAAAAAAAAAACTGTGGCCTGCCCGGCTACATCAACTTAGCACAGAGAAGTTCAGCTTACAACACACAGTGGTAAAGTGACTTCATCCTCTGCCCAGGTAGACATTACTCCTCTATATCTTTACATAACAAATTGTTGTTTAATGCTAGATTGATGCTAGGAATCCCATATACAGCATCTTTAAAATGTTTCTTTGACTGTAGACAAATTTAAATATTTAGCTGACCTGCTAAGCCCTGACCACAATTGTCTTGGTTTGCTATTTTAACATGTCATTGGAATGAATTGAAGTGCACACATTGAACGTGGCCTCTATTTTACCTGTATAAATAGTGCCAAATTACTTTTCTTTTCAGGAAACTTCCTGGGGAAATTATTACATTATGAAGAGTTTACAGACCCATAAAATGAAGCTTTACTTGTTTTTTTTTTAGTTTACAAGTAAACAATAGTATTAAGTATCACCACAGAGCCAACTATTATCCCAAAGCTTCACAAAATAACTATCCTAACTGTAAGTGTACAATCTCTTTTTTTTTTTTTCAAACAAACTTCACAGTGAACTGAGAAGAAAAGCAAATGCTGATGGCCTGAGGAAAATATGAATACTGTTGCTGTAGCTCTGAGCATTATGACAAAGAAATTACATTCTCTGTTTCATTGGGTTTTTCAACCCTCATTTTAATACAACAATTAGCAAACAAATAAAAAATGTGAATAAAAACAGACATGGACAAGTACAAAAAACAAATCTGTCTTTACTTCAGAGTCAGTACCTTTCCCTTTCCCACCTGGTGTGGGACTCACTGGTTCCTCCGGGTTCCACCAGGAGGCGCCAGAGCAGAGCAAGAGCACAGCACAAATAACCAGTACAAGGTAAAAAGGAACAGCTGAGAGAGCAAGAAAAAGAAAGGCAACTTGGACATTGAATAAAGAAAACGTAAGGGAAAGAGAGAAGGAAGGATAGCTATAAACACCTTATAATGTGACAGAAATGTGAAAAATGGGTACTGTTCGCTCTTTAAGTTATTTGGTCTACTTCAAGGCCTCTTGCAGGGCAGAGGCCAGAATATAAACATAAACAGATCAGACAGTTACTGCATTGGTTCACATGCAACCCCCCCAACTTTTTTTTTTTGTTTTATAAAAAGGACTATGCACATCTGATATGACATGATGTCACTACTTGCTATGCCAACACCATCCAAAAGCACTGATTTCACAATTCATGTGTACTGCAGAGATAAAAAAAGAAATGATTGACTCCAATGCACTGTATAAAAACCAAAACGTCATACTGTTTACAACCAAGACACAGAAGTTCAACTTATTATTTTGTTCATTGGTCAACTCTGTAGCATGTTCACAACTGATGGGCAGTTCCAGACAAACGTTTTGTCCCAATATTTACAATTATCTCTGTGAGGTGTGGATGAAATCTCGGCCGGGGTCTCCTTTGGATTAATCAGCCCTGGGTATCAAATGACAGTAGATGTACGTGAGCAAAGTGTGTGTGTGTGTGTGTGTGTGTAAGAACTGACAAAAAAAAAAACATTTCTGTTTCACAAAACACTTGAGATTTTACGCTGCAATATACTGATGCAATTTTCCATTTTCTTTCACTATCTTGTAGTAAAAAGACTAACAATGTGATAGGGCAGTAGTACAGTGAAGCATTTCTGATGGCAAATAAAGCTGTGAATCAATTCATGAATGAAACTCCCTTTTAAATTTCCAGGCACTCAATATTTTTTTTTTAAATCTTAAAGTCTTATATATCATGTCTGTTTTAATCTAAAGCCACCAAAATCAGAGAATAACAATGACGCTTTAAGTCATTGTATCGATACACAATAGGGGATATTTCAACATTACGGCTTAACATGGGGTTTGTGTATCTAAAATGTCATCATACTCAAGCGGTGCATGAGTGTGGCGGGTCGATCACAGTCGGTCAGTGCAGGAGTGTCCGTGCCAGTCAGTCACAAAGTGTGTGAGGTAGTGTGTTGGTGTCAGTGCTTTGCTGGTTGGCAGGCTAGATGTCTGAGGGACTGTGTCGTTTAACATTCATCATGATTTGACCCCTTTAAGGGTGGGTGGGGAGGGAGAAAAATCATTTACCAAGAGTCACTCAAAGTGCTATATATAAGCATGAATGTCAATGAGTATCTCTGTTTAGTGAACAAGTAAAGGGCTAGTCAAGAGAAAGTTGGGCAAGTAGCTGACATGACACACAGGCCATTCAGTTAGATCAAAGCAAAGGATGTCTCTATTTGTCCTTGTGATGCACCTCCATGCTGCTCTTTTGTCATCCACTCCTCAACTCTCATTAGCTGCCACCAGCTGGCCTAATCCCTGGCGCACAAAAACGGCCTGGATGTCCTTGGTCTTGATGCAGAGGTCACAGGCCCAAACAGCGGCGCTCTCTCGAGTCAGCAGCCCGTACGCCGGCTCTGTCAGGCCAGTGCAGTCCCGGTGGAACCAGCGTTGGCACGACGCCTCGCACAGGATGGCGTCCTGATCGTCATGCACCTCTGCCATGCAGAGGCCGCAGGGGAAGACCATCCCAGGGCCACCGAGTTTCCCCGGGCCAGAGCCGGGCCCGGTTGAGGGGGCAGCGGGTCCAGGGGCCAGGGGAGACTGGGTGTTTGGGGTCGAAGTGGAGTTGGATGGGGGGTTGGGGTTGCTGCCAGGAGTGTTGCCTCCGTTGTTGTTGGTCATGCTGTTCTGACCCGAATTGGGGGCTGCATTTGGCATGGGACCACCAGAACCGGGTGTGTTGTTCTGCTGGTTGTACGGAGTGGAGCCAGGGGCCGAGTTAGGTGGGGTGGATTGTTGCTGCTGCTGCTGGGTAGAGTTGTTTGAGTTTGGGGTGTTTGTATTGTTGGGGGGTTGTAGCTGACCGGGTGGTGGATGCTGGGGTTGGCCTGATCCATTTAGAGGACCAGTAGGAGAAGAGTTGGGGTTAGGCTGCGGTGGTGCTGAGGGAGGCTGCCCAGGTGTATTGGCGTTGGGCTGCTGGACGTCAGGGTGGCCAGGGAAGCCTCCTCCTGGCTGTGGTGGGCCAGAGTTAGGAGGAGGGCCAGGAGTGGTGTTATTTGGAGGGGGACCATTGGGATTTAGGTTAAGCTGTTGCTGCTGCTGCTGCTGAGGCCCAGGCGGAGGTCCTCCTCCAAAGTTCTTTCCATCCTCATTGCCTGGCCCTGGCGGACTGGGGCCAGGGTAGGGGCCATCCTGCGAGGGAGGGAACTGTCCTTGGGGGGGCATACCTGGTAACCCTCCCACCATGTTGCCACCGGGACCACCACCCATGCCACCCATGATGTTCATCCCAGGACCCATGCCTCCTCCCATGGAAGGCAGGGGGCCATGTGGGGGGCCCCTGGGGCCTCCGCCACCAGGTAATGGTGGGCTGTTGAATGGGTGTCCACCCTGTCCGTGCTGCTGCTGTGGAGGCATGCCAAACCGAGGGTGGGGTGGCCCCCCTCCCCCAGGACCTCCCATAGCCCCTGGAGATAACATAGGATTGAATCCTGGCCCGGGGTGCATGGGTGGACTGAAGTTTGGTGGCATATTGAACTGAGACGGACCACCGGGGGGAAATCCACCACCTCCTCCTCCTCCCCCACCGCCACCCCCACCGCCACCTCCGAAGCCAGGCATTCCTCCAAAGCCTAGCTGGTGGTGAGGTCCTGCATTGGAAGGAGGACCGAACGGTGGCCTCCGTCCAGGCTGGCCGCCACCTGGTCCTCCCGGGCCTCCCATGAAGCCCATGCCTACACCCATTCTGCCTCCACCGCCATACCCACCTCCTCCGCCTGCACCTGGGCTGGGAAGAAATGGAGCACTACCTGGTCCACCTGCCCCACTGGGTCGGGAGGGGGGCCCGAAGTCATCGTCAAAGGGGTTGGAGGCGACCAGGTGGTCCACCATAGGGGTAGGAGGGGGCGCAAACTCAGTGAGGTGGGAGAACCCTGCTGCCTGGAACAATCAGGAGAAAATAAATATATGACTTTTTATTGCTTTCACAAGAACAGATAATATAGATACTACTTTTAGTGGTCTTCAGAGTGACACAGTGAGAAAATGTTTCCTTTATGTAGCAAAGTAATTCGATTTCCAACCATTACCTGGTTGGTGGATTTCCTCGCCTTCTTCTTCTCCGGGCTCTTCATCTGTGAAGCTGAAATAGTGAAATAGGGGTGGAGAGGGGGAAATATAACATTAGCCAAAACAAAAATAGGTCTCTGTGTCATGCTATTGGTCCACCACCAATCAAGCGCACCATCACATTTGGATCGGCCAATACCCCTTAGTGACAGAGTGGAGCAGCTTTAGACCTAGGGCCTCTTTTTCAAGTCCAACAGTTGAGATGGATTCAATGATGTGACATAGACTGGCATGAGGACAAGATGCTGAACATCCAGGCGCTATCATCACCAAGGTTATGAAGCCTTGAATCGCAAATGACCCAGGCAGACCAAAATGACCCAGGCGAGAGGGAGAGAGGCCGCAAACAGAGGCAGAAGAGGTAAGGTCAATGAGGGAGACAGGAAAAGACGAAGACATGAGAACGAGGAAACGGAGTTGAAGGTACACTTATAGCAAGATAGACATGAACCCCGTTCACAGATCCACTCTGTGAGAAACAGCCACCACCGGAGACAGTCGTGAAGTTTACATATGGGGGAGGCGAGAAGGGATTTGCTAACAGCACCAGTGCATCCCATTGCAGCGCAGTAATGGATGATTCCGATCTGATTGGGAGATGGGTGAAATTAATTCCTACCTTTGTTTCGTTTTCCTTGTCCCGCCAGTAGTCTCCCCGATTCGGCAGCCATTAGCTAATATGACTGTCGGTGAAGTGGCATATCACCGTTCATATGCAAGAAAAAAAAAGTTAAAAATGACGACGTCTTGAAGGCTATGAGCCGAGTAGGTGGAATCTGCCTTCAGGTCATGTCAATAACGTTAAAATGATTATCATCACACTTCTATCTAACACGTATATAATATTATAACGCCGGCCCAGGTCCGCAAACTCCTTTACAGCTGCAAATCGTTCGCCACGGTGTCTGTCACGCCGGGATTTGGTCACCAAATAAACGTCAGGTAAAAACTGAGCTGGTTATTTAGCACAAGTTGGGTCTCGTTGCAAGCCAGTTCCTACAAGCTAGCTGAGTGAAACTGGTTGCTTGCTACCCGGCTTGACTGCCAGTCCAAGCAAGTTACAGAGCACCCCCTCCCTCTATAAATGATCACTTACAGATGTGTAGCAAAGAAGTCGACCAGCTAGCTAACGCAAGCTAGTTACTACCTTGGCTAACTAGCTAGCCACGCTACTCAATGTGGCTAGCTAGCAGCGTTGAGATTTCACCCAGTAGCGGCAACACCGCAACATTAATCCGAAACTGTGATTTGCCTTTCAAAAATCATTTGTGAAAATGTGCACTTAATTCCACTTATCAAAACATTCATAAGATAAAGCAATTTATCATGTTTTGACAAGTGTTGTTTACTATGCTAACGTTAGCTTGCTAGCTAACGTTAGCATGCCACTGAAGATAGCTAGCCATCTTGCAGACTGTCTTGGAAGCAAACTGTACCCTTTCTCCGTTGCTTGCTCTGCTGTCCTTTAAATTGAAACTCTCTGGTGTGTCATTGCCAGCAAACCAGTCCTCACACGGTGTATGCTTGTTGATCCACCATTCAACTATAATTCATTCAAAAACGCAAATTTTGCCATAATTATCATGGCCTTCTATCGCTACCGGACAAAGAGGGACAAGCAGGAGTATCGCGCACCATGGAAGGTTACATCTCACCGCAAACACGGGGGTGTCGATAAATATACTTCACGAATATAAAAAGCATTTTCATATATAACGACTCAAACTTAGGTTATATTGTATAGTATAACATTTTTTAATAATAAATCTTTAAAAAATTATCCGTATCCTCATCGTCCACAGTATGTTTTTTAAATTTATAGAGTACATGTCTTCCCTTTCGCTGGTACATGTGGAGCAGCTCAGAACGAACCATTTCTCAACGATACCCTGTACAATTAAAGAAGGAGTGGACATTAATTAGACAGCCAATTAAGCACATTATAAATTGACATTATAATTCATTGTGAATTAACATCCAGCATCAAAACGTTAACTTAACTGTCAACTACAGTTTAAGTGATAAACACCTGAAAAAGCACGATCGGAGGGAAGATACTGTATACAAATGTTTGACTGTTCAAGAGCATAATTCAAATATATTGAAATACCAGCATTTTAGTGGGTCTATACATCACAATTTTCTCAATAGCTATTTTGATATACAGTATATAATTGTTATACTGTAGTTAAAATAGATACTTAATTATAAAGCAAATACGGATTCATAAAGGTGTCAATATCCATGGTGGGTTACCTGGGCAGAGGGTAGTCTAAAGTATAATATCCTACTAAATTCCCAAAATGATTATTCTATAATTAAAAAGCTTATCACCGCCCACCTGGTTCTGCCTTCCCCCTCTTAACTTCAGACACCCCCTCCCCTCTATACTCCAGGCGCAGTCAGGAGCTTCGTTGCGACAGTTGAGGGTTGTGAAAGACCAGATAAGCCACTCTGGGAATGGGACCACAGATCAGAAGCAAGAAGAACTTCGCCCTCTTTCGGATCTTCCCACTCCGAAGACATCTGTTCATCCAAAGGGAATAAACTTTTCCTCCGAAGAAGAAACAGGTGTCAGGACATCACAAATGGGATAAAGAAGTATTTCCTTTTTGCCAAATAGGCATGTAAGTTTTTACTTAGTTTTAAGATAGAGGCATTGACTTTTGAAATCCTTTATGACATGCTTTAAAGTGGGAGATCCTGTGGTCTATCCCAGAATAAAGCAACGGAAGTCTTTTGTTAGAAAGGCTGTGATTTGTAAAGGTGCGTCTCTGGGGCCCTGTGGTGTATGGCTCTAAAAGGTGTCAAAGCAGCCACAGAGGTTTATTGGTTTCCATCTCAGTCACAATGGCAAAGTGGTTCAAGGAGTTCCCCATCAATCTGAAGACTGGTACAGACAGGATCCGCTCAGCCTCCGAATCAGGCACACCCAGATCCAGTAAAGCCGGGCTGGTTGGTACCAAAACAACAGGCTCCTCCAAAACGGGCCACCGCAAGAACTCGTCTAGTGACAGCACCGGAGGAGGCGGTGGAGTCGGGTCTCTGCTGTCCGGGAGAAACCGAAAGAACTCGGCCGTAGAGCTGAGCAGAAACGGTGTCAGCTCACTGAAAGATGGGAAAGTTTGGGACAGCCTCCTGTCTGGGAAAAGTCGCAAGAACTCCAAAGCGGAGCCGGTGTTTGAGGAGCAGCACAGAGCCGTGAAAAGCTCGTCTCCATCTGCCAACGCGTACATCAGCCGGCTGATCAGGGTGGACAAACAGGACAAAAGCCCCAACTTCAACTCTTCAACCATCTCCAACCAAGTGGTACCTGAAACAGAGAAACCTGTCCAGTGCAAAACAGAGACGGTGAGCACTAACCAATGTGATGTATATACCTATATAATCAATCAAAGCCATCAACCTCAGCACCCCAAGAAAATCAATTTAACTTTTAACATAATATTATATAGTTTTATTGATGTAGCCTACAAGGGATAATAAATCAATGATCAGAAATAGTTGATTGAGTCCCTGGGGGAAATTTGGTTCATTATAGCTTCCCTTATAGACTATAAACAAAAGAAATGTAAAAATAATAAAGAAGTAACATGTAAATTATGTACACAATGAGACAATATTGTGCATAATACTATAGGCTCCATTATAAACACAATATATGAAAAAAATGTAAGTAATACAATTAAAAATAAGAAATGAAAATATGAGAAATATGAAATATTTATCAGCAAACAGTGCTGAAATGTAACTCAGTACTTTTACTCAAATACGGTACTTTAAGTCCAGTTGTAAGCTACTAGTGGCCTACTTTCATTGAGCATTTCCATTTGATACTACTTTACTATATTTAGGCTAATTAGGCTACATTTCAGAGGGAAATATTGCACTTTTTACTGTAGTACATTTATCTGACAACTACAGGTTACTACAGTACTTTTCAGAATAAAATGATATTTAAGGATTACTCTAACAAACACTACATAAAGTACTTAGGTGAGCTTTACCCTTTGCATGCATTATGCAATGGTGAATTGTAATACTTTTACTTTTTCTCAAATACTCTAGCCTACCGAAGTACAATTTTGAGCTATTTTCACTGAGTGTTTCTGTTTGATACTTCTACAGCTCATATTCAAATGTACTTTTTATTCCACTAATTTACTAA
The DNA here is from genome assembly GCA_947000775.1 of Pterois miles. Lineage (NCBI taxonomy): Eukaryota > Metazoa > Chordata > Actinopteri > Perciformes > Scorpaenidae > Pterois > Pterois miles. The sequence continues at coordinate 7,904,641 of CAMQGK010000638.1, read as the reverse complement.
CTGGTTACAATCATGAACTTAGTTTAAGATTATGAATAGATGATAAAATATAATCAATTAATGAATCATGATGTATTAAAATAAGCTGCCAGCAGCTATATATAGTTGGCTTATTAAAATTAGTCCTACCTTTACTATAGCTGCAACATTTGTGATGTTTACACATTAATGTACAATAATTATAATCTAATAACGGGCTGCTTTGCATAAAAAATGCTTTTGCTTTTGGTGCTTTAAATATATTTTGATGATTATACTTTTGACAGCAGGATTTTTAAGTGTAACAGATTATTTTTAGATTGTGGTATTGCTTCCTCCATCACTGGTAATGTCATAATATAATGATACTGTAACATGACAATGACAATAATCAGTCAGTCACCTAATGAGTACTTTTTACTTTAATTACGTAAAACTCTGAATAACTTTTACTTAGTATCTCTGCAGTGTGCTGATGGTCGGTGTTGGGACGTGAAATGAAACAGCATTAATTTAATCTGTGTCAGCTTCATCTTATTCCAGCAGCAGTGCAACAAAACTACCATGTGGTGTCATCAATACTGTTGACAATGAAGTAGCAAGGATCCAGTCCAAGCTCTGAAAATTGATATTATTCTTTCAGTGTGTCCCTCCTTCCTCTTTGTCTCCACTACACCCATTGTGTCCACTCCTCCCAGTCTTCCTTTCCCTATCTCTCTCTCTCTTCCTCTCCACCCCTCGCCTTTACACCCTTCTACCTCCCTCGCCTTATTCAACACAAAGCTGTGGTCAGACATGAGGCCTTAGCTTCTTCTCCTGTATGTAATCTGGCTCAGTATCCACCCCCCTCCTCTTCCTCCACCTCATCCCTCTCTTTCACTACATTCAGGCCCCCTGGTGAAGAAGACTATCATGTTATAAAAAGCAAAGTGTTATTTGACACTTAGGCGCTAACCCAAGGCCCCTCCAGCGTGGCTTTGAAAAAAAAAGATAGTGAAGTCAGGGATAGCGATAATGGAGAGATAGTGAGAAAAAAAGGAAGAATAAAAAGGGAGTTTTATATTTCAGAAAGAAGGTAAATCCCCGTTCTTGATCTCAAATTCATGTTTGCCGCTGCCGCTAGAGGTTTGATTGGTGCGGTTACTGTGTTATTTTTTCCCTGTTTATAAAGAATATGAAGTTAGAGGTGAAGGTGAAACATGCTTTAAGACTTGACCAAGGAAACAGTGTCTCTGGGTTGTAATCTGCATCTAAACCTGAGTGTCAGCCTGTGAATCATCTGCTAATTTATTCAAACTCCAACCAATGCCAACATTTCTTTGGCAAGGGAACGTGACTGGAAGTGATTAGTGACAGAGACAACTTGACAACTTAATTTTATGACACACTATTGTCTCTTGGCCAGTTATTTATATGGCACTGATAAAATGACGAGACAGTCCCAGACTAGAGAGATAGTATATAGATAGTTAAGATAGTTATCTTATCTTATCTTATCTTATCTTAGTAGACAATGGAGAGTGTGTCTTGGTGAGGTGTCAGGTATTCTCCTGAGCAGCTGAAGCCTGTCTTCAATCAATTAGTTGATTGAACATTAGTTGGCAAAAATTTGTTTGCCAGAAATGTAATATAGATGTTTTTTGAACAAGCAAGACATTTGGAAAAATATAATGGGCATTTTTCACTATTATCTGACATTTTATAGACAAAGAGATTTTATTTATTAATCAAGAAAATAAACTGATAGACTGATATAATTGTTGATATCAAATTTATCTGAATATCTGTAATATCTGAACATTTTATTGACTATTTGATTTTTAAAAAATTTAAACAACTGATAATTACTGAGGGACTGCACGGTGGTGCAGTGGTTAGCGCTGTTGCCTCACAGCAAGAGGGTTGCGGGTTCGATTCCGGCTTGGGACTCTTCTGCAACCCTGTTCAAACTAGACTAAATGGTGTTCAACACTATTAATTATATTAAGGTGGATGTATTTTACATTTTCATACCAGATAGTGATCCTGAAACTGCCCATAGTCTTTTTTTCTTTCTTTTTTTAGTAGGTTTGGTTGGATATTTGTAATACTACCACTTGGAATTGCAGAATCTGGGTAATTCAATCATTTATCTGTTACTTTTAGCCATCTGTCAAGCTGGTGAAAGCTGTTTCCCGTGCAGACAGCTTGTTAGAGCTCTTTCCATCTCCTGGGAGCTTCAGAAGTACTTAAACCCCTAGTTAGAAAATCCCTATTTGTTTGTTTTTATATTCATATTTTACACCCTATATTATCTGTTGGCATTCTGAGAACGTTCAGTGTTTTTTAGACAATGTAGTATCTAATTATGCATGAAAAAACAACAACAGTGATTTCTTGTGTTTTTTGATCCAGGTGATCATCCTCGAGGATTACGCAGATCCCTTTGATGCTCAGAAGACCAGAGAGCAAAGGGAGGCAGAGCGGGTCGGAGAGAACGATGGCTACATGGAGCCTTACGATGCCCAGCAGATGATAACTGGTGAGACTTTCATCAGTATACTCGTCCAGCCTTCCCTTGTAGCTGCCAGCTGTTACAGTAAGAGCTGTGATCTTTCATTCAGTTCCTGTATCACTGGATCTCTGACGTTCTCGTAGCCCCCGTCTGTGTGAATGAATCCCATTTTCAGTCTCTGCAGGCCGAGCAGCGAGAACACAAACTCGCTCCCCGAGTGCTCTCTGAACCCCATGGGGTCGCCATGGCAACTGCGCTGCGTTCGGACAATGGGTGCAGTTTCCTGCCCCTGCTTCCTCTTTCCTGTCTCTGTTTCCTGGTACTATTCTCTAAAAAGGAAGCTGGCTCTCCCCCACCTCCTCTCTGTGTAACCCCCTATATGGACCTGTCTGACCATTTATCAAAACTTCCCAGCATCTAGGAAGACTGGCGGTCCGTCGTCCAATCACATGCTCTCCTGACCTTTCATTCCATCACTCCATTGTTTGAACTAAAAGGGTTACACAATAGCCTGCTGTGAACGTGAACATGTTTTATTGCTAGTGTGCTCTAGTAGGTTCTACTTCAATGAGCGGCCGTGCTGCTTCCAGGTCTCTTCAGAGGAGTCTACAGAGGATGTGATGATGTGACTGAGTCAATTTATGAGGCTTAAATCATACTGAGGAAGTAAGCAGGAATCTGATGTCACTGTGACTCAATAAGCGATGCCATGACAGCAGGGAAGCATTATTATTAATGAAGCAGCTGACATCAGTTACTTACCACCTCTTGTAAAGGCTTTAAAAGTTGCAATTACTTTAAAGGAACAGTGTGTGTAACATTTTGGTGATCTATTAGAAGATATGGAATATAATATTCATAGCTATGTTTTCATTAGTGTATAATCACTTCAAACTAAGAATCATTGTGTTTTTGTTAGCTTAAAGTGAGTCTTTTGTATCTACATACATCGTCTTCTTCACAGAGTCCGCCACGTTGCTCCGGCCATGCTCTAGAGAGAGCCTTTCATGTTTTTATGTTACCTGAAGGTTCTCGGACACTCTTGTGAAACTGCAGTAATGTTAGCTGCAGAGTGCAAAACCGCAGCACCGCCAGCCGCCGTCTAACTTCCGTTGCTACTAAAGTAGTGTTACTATGGTAAGGATGGCCTCTGAGCGAGGTGAATGGCGTTACCGTCGTTTTGCACTCAGCAGCTCACGTTATCGCAGTCTTAGGAGGGGAAGAGTAAGCGGATGGGTACTCAGTTGGTTGCAGTTTGCAACCACATCACTAAATCCTACACACTGTACCTTTAATAATAGTTAATAAATAATTTAGTGTGTGTTATTGATCAGTTATAAGCCATTAATAAGAAGGACTCCTGGATAGCCAGTTTGTGAAAAATCCCTTTGAGCGATTGAACTTCTCATCCTCTGGAAAACAATCTATCCATTTTAGGGCTGTCAGTGAATCAAGATTAAAATATTTACTTGTGATTAATTAAAAATCAGTCACCCATCTGTTTGAAATATATCTTAAGGGGAGTTATGTCAAGTTTTTAATTTACTTCTGATCAACATGGGAGTGGACAAACATGCTTGCTTTATGAAAATGTATTTATATATTTGTTATTAGAAATCAATTAACACAAAACAATGACAAATATTGTCCAGAAACCCTCACAGGTTCTGCATTTAGCATTAAAATATGCTCAAATCATAACATGGCAAACTGCAGCTGAACAGGCAACAACAGCTGTCAGTGTGTCAGTGCTGACTTGACTATGACTTGATCCAAACTGCATGTGATCATCATAAAGTGGGCATGTCTGTAAAGGGGAGACTGGTGGGTACCCAGAGAACCCATTTACATTCACATATCTTGAGGTCAGAGGTCAGAGGACCCCTTTGAAAATGTCCGTGCCTGTTTTTCCTTGCCAAAGTTTAGTGCAAATCTGGAGCATTATTTACCCTCCATGATTCCTCCGGTTTTCCAGTTTCATGTGATACCAGTATCTTGGGGGCGGCAGTAGCTCAGTCTGTAGGGAGTTGGCTTGGGAACCGGAGGGTCACCGGTTCAAGTCCCGACATGGACCAAAAACTGAGCGTGAACTGGTAGCTGGAGAGGTGCCAGTTTACCTCTTGGGCACTGCCGATCCCCTGAGCAAGGCACCAAACCCCCAACTGCTCGGGGCGCTTGTCAGGAGCAGCCCCCTCACTCTGACATCTCTCCATTAATCATGTATGTGTGTTTCAGGTCTGCATGTACCATGTATGAGTTTAACAGAGTGTAAATTGAATTTCCCCACTGTGGGACAATAAAGGAGATCTTCTTCTTCTTCTTCTTCTTCTTCTTCACTCTAGCTTTAAACTGGACCCGCCACAACCTCTGGAACATCAACTGTGTTAATACATTGAAGAATGAACAAATTTACGTTAACGCGTTATTATTGCAGTAACTTTGACAGCCCTAATACATTTACAACTTATTTATTATTGAATTAACAACAATTATAACATCATTAGGATAAACACCAGCATATGGGTTTGTCACAACCTGGCAACCCAACATGTTTTCTTATTTATGGCTTATAACTGGTCTATTGAGCATTAGTAGGCTAAATGATTTGATAAAGCCATTAGATACAACTCATAAACCCCTCATTAGAAGTGGTACTGTTACAGTTGTTCAACCTTGTAGCCTGTTAATAATCTGGATTTTGACACCCTCCCAGTCCATGCTGTGGCTTGTTTTGGTCTCGTGTTCATAGACAGTTGATGTAGACTGCCTCCAGTGTTTTTCAGTCTCTTGTCTGGGATTCTTGTCATTTACTGACATATTAATCCTTACAGCTGCTGCAGGTGATGTCATCATCCATCACTCCAGCCCGCCTCTCTAGGCGGTAGTTCATTACTGATCCCTTATCACAGGTTTTAATCTTTAATCCCTTTGTTGTCTACCTGCTAGAGATTAGACGTCGGGGGTCCAAGGACCTGCTGAAGGTTTGTGTGCTGATGGAAGCGAGCGAGGGCATAGCAGAGGAAGGTCAGCCCGTGCCCTTACAGATATACGACGTCCCGTACGAGGGAGGCGGTGACGGGGACAAGATGGCGGTCACACGTCCCGAGTTGGATCCTCGACCCTCCACTGAGTACGAGCTGCCCTGGGAGTGGAGGAAGGAGCACATTGTCAGAACTCTGTCAGGTACACCAGACATTTGTTACACCACATCCAACACAATGACATCTAAGAACAAGGAAATGTGTGTTCACTTTATACCTCAAATTGTTTTTAAAAGTAAATAAAAGAAATCCATCACTGACTACAGGGTTGCTGAGCTCATACAGCCTCTTCTCTGCCTGATATAAAGTATATTTGTTCAAAAACAACAACTCAGGCCTGCTCTCACATTTATATTTTATATGCTGCACAGACCAACAGCATATTGAATAACATCTTGCATGAATCATCAAACTGCCGTCTCCCTATTCCATATTTACTGGAGGCTTCAGCACCCAGTTCAAACTCAGGCACAGTCAGTAGTTTCCTTACATGACTTGATATCTTTTCTTGTCTCTCTTCTTTCCCCAGCACAGTTTGACAGCTCTGAACGCCAAACCAAAGATGAGACCCCTCACCCCACACTCACCAGGCAGCCCCAACATCCGCTAACCCAGCCGCCACCATCACAGCAGAATCAGCATCTGCGGCAGAAGAGCTGGACCCAGAAGATCCTGCGATCCTCTCCTCCGACCCTGTCGCCATCCTCCACTCCCATCAGCAACCCTGACCCCGAGGCCTGCTGCGTTGACCCCTCGCTGCCCCTAGAGAAACAGAGGTGAGGAGGTGAAGTGACACTGAAAACTGTGATAACCAAACTTTAAAAGTAATTCAGTCTTCTGCATGTCAGAATGTGTTTCTTCTTTCTTGTTCTTGCAATAAACCTCACTCCAGATTTTTTTTTTTTTTTTATAGATTTCAGTGTTATGTAAGACCCATGCTCTTTTCCAAGAGGCTTGTATGAAATGAGGCTCTAGACTTGATCAATAGCAGATGAAGTGTAATCCCGTCCCACTCCCGCCCTCTGTCTCTGTCTCAGCTGGTACCATGGCTGTGTGACTCGCCAGGAGGCGGAGTTCCAGCTGCTGTCCTGCAAAGAGGCCAGCTTCCTGGTTAGGAACAGCGAGTCGGACAGCAGCAAGTACTCCATCGCCCTCAAGTGAGTACAGCCTGAAAGTGCATTGGTGGTGTCTCATGGGCTGAATAACCATGTATTGATCATATACTATGTACAAGAAAGGGATTAAAGTTAGGGCTGTCAATCTATTAAAATATTTAATCGCAATTAATTAATCACATGTTTGTTCATAGTTAATCGCAATTAATCGCAAATTAATCACATCTATCTGTTCAGAATGCACCTTACAGGGAGATTTGTTAAGTATTTAACAGTCTTATCAACATGTAAGTGGGAAAATATGCTTGCTTTAAGCAAATGTGTGTATATATTTACTATTGGAAATCATATAACAACACAAAACAATGACTTCTTATCAACATGCGAGTGGACAAACATGCTTGCTTTATGAAAATGTATTTATATATTTATTATTAGAAATCAATTAACACAAAACAATGACAAATATTAACCAGAAACCCTCACAGGTACTGCATTTAGCATAAAAAATATGCTCAAATCATAACACGGTAAACTGAAGCTGAACAGGCAACAACAGCTGTCAGTGTGTCAGTGTGATGACTTGACTATGACTTGCCCCAAACTAGATGTGATTATCATAAAGTGGGCATGTCTGTAAAGGGGAGACTGGTGGGTACCCACAGAACCCATTTACATTCACATATCTAGAGGTCAGAGTTCAAGGGACCCCTCTGAAAATGGCCATGACAGTTTTTCCTCACCAAAATCTAGTGCAAGTTTAGTTTCCTTTGCGACAAGTTACTATGACATGGGTGATACCAATGGATTTCCTACGTTTTCTAGTTTCCTATGACACAAGTATCTTCACTGCTTTAAAACTGAACTTTCGACAGCCCTGATTAAAATGTGTTTAGTCCAGTTATAATCTCAAACGGAAGATCCACACACTGTAAGCTCCCAACAATTTTGACTGTGCAGCCTTTCGATCCAACGGAGATGTCTGTCAGGCATTATCACATCACCATCACAAACAGACACACACATCCGTCACTCAGCTGACTGTGATCTGCATGATTGAGAGACTCTCAGGTTGGACCAGTCAGAGCTGAATGACACCATCTGATACTCCCACATGTTAGAAAAGCATATATTTAAAACAAATGAATCAAATATATCACATAAATCTGGAAAACAATCAGAAAATGGCAAAATATAGAAAAATAGAAGACAGTAAATATTAGTAATCTAATGAAAATATTTGTATTTCAGGAATATGCTCTGATTGGCCAACTTGCTGTTGTTTTTGCAAATGAGTCATGTGATTTGTGATATTTGACTAATTTGTTGATGCCTTTTAAAATACATGCTTGATTGATATTGTAACAAACCTGCTGCAATGCTTTGCAGCTGACCTGCAGATTGTATATTTGGCAGACCTGTCTTAACAAAGGCCAAAAGAAAACTGGGGAATTTTAAAATCTTATTTTATTGTCTATTATAAGCACAAAAAAATCATTGCGACACAGGTTGGTTCCTTCCTCTGTCCATTAACTTTCAAACGTCACTTGTCAGTCTTATGAGCCATACCATGGACTAGGCTGACAACATACTTGAGCCTCAAGTTGAAACTCAAGCCGGCCTTCAGACTGCAGCACTAGGAGCTGACCCTGCAAACAGAGAACACAAGGAGAGAGCAGCATCTGCTGCATGTGACTTAAAGGTCCTATATGTAACTTTCAGAGAATCCCTGTTATTAATAACACCAGTGGATGTTAAGCGAACTGCAGTCAGCTCGCACGATCATTCTATACAATCATGTATCACAGAATAACATGTCCAGTCTCTATGATACAAACTAGCTCGCCATTTGCTAATTACTTCTGCTAATGTTATGAAGTAAAACCATCCTGAGTCCTTCATGTAGAAATCAGACTACTGACTGTTAAAGGCAAGTTTCTTTTTAAGTTATGCTTCCATTACAATCTGTTCACACAATGGCAATACAAATGAATTAATACTTGTAAAGTGTTACATACTGTATAGTACCTTTAAGTAGACGACAGAGTGAAGGCACACCTGCCTTCAATCAGCACCTGAATCACAGCAATTAGCTCACACACACACACACACACACACACACACAAGAAAACCTCTCCGACTCAGTGTGAAGGTGAGCTGATATGAAGGTGGTGATACAGGTCAACCCCGTTTACAATATTGATCTTGATGTTTCTAGTTCCTTTGTCAAAGGGACATGCTCTGTCCCCCATGTGGGACAATCAGACAGGGTCGTTCAGCTCTGCTCTGACTGGCTAAAAAGAGAGAAGATTCATGCAGATCACAACCACCTGAGTGGTGAATATGTTGGTGTCTTTCCTTGTGATGGAGGTTTGATAACGCCTGGCAAAGATCTGTTAGATCAAAATGTTGCACGACTTAAATTGTTGGGAGCTTTTACTACAGTGCAGATTTCTGTTTGATTCTTGCCTTCGTTTATTTTTTCATCCAGCTCCTGTTGAAGTTTTTTCGATTGTGCATACTCTACACACTGTTCATAATTCATATTTTTTACTGTCGTTAGTCTTATTGTCAACAAATCTCTTTAAAAGACCAGAGCCAGCGATTAAGTTCACATGCGTGTGTACAACAGTGTGACTTACATCTTGTATCAGTAAACCACACTTTTGCATTGACCAACATGTTTTTTCATTGGTTTATTTTGAGTAAATTTACTTATTTATTTATATTTAAAAGGGACCATGTACAGTTTAAACATAAATGCCGGCATTTGATGCAACATACCAGATTATTGCTTTGAGCTAATTCACATCTGTAGTCCCATATAAATCCCACAAACACTGTCCTGCTGTCGTGCATACTCACATAAACACAAACATGTATTGATCCACCATTAAAGATAGTCCCCAACAAATTCACTATTTACTACTACTACTTCTGTCAACTAGACATGCAACTAGTCATGATTTATACATCCACAAAATGTGAATCTATATTTGCAATTTTTTTCCACAAATCAACACACATAGATACAAATACATACATGCAAAAAAAAAAAGATAAAAAGAGGAAAAATATGTATTTATGACCAATTTTATTGTGGACGACAGACCGACTAACACTCTGTTGATGTTGGTCTTTTCATGATATAAGTCAAATATAGAATAAAGCTAGCTTTATCTTTTACTTTTTAAAAAAACCCTTTACATTAGTGAATATAAAGCACACCAGTAAGTGAAATAGATGTGATCAAACTTGTATAACGCAGACTTCATGATACGTCTCTGAGGCTGATAACACATCCACCCACAATATATTAATTTATAACAGTCTTGTATCAGCTTTGGGTTGCGTGTAAAACCCTTGTCTCCCTTGCTGTCGTCTGTGTGTGTGAGTCAGGACGAGCCAAGGCTGCGTTCACATCATCGTCGCCCAGACCAAAGAAAGCGGCTACACCCTGGACCAGAGCAGCTGTGTGTTCCCCAGCATCCCAGAGGTGGTGCACCACTACTGCACCCAGCGGCTGCCTTTCGACGGCGCCGAGCACATGACTCTGCTACACCCAGTGCCTCGCATCCACTGACTCCACCACACCCCTGCTTAGGTATACAAAACAAACACACCTCTGGGCTTCTCCTGCATGGACAAATTGTTTCCAAACATCAGTCAAAGCCCTCACCTCTCCCGTCAATGTGTACTTCTACAGCTGACTTCATAACTTGACTGTATGACCCTGCTTTGAGTCATATTTTTATCTGATCATCACTGTGTCTGGATGTCTTCTTCTGTCTTTATTTTACTTTGATGTGCAGCTGATGCAAAACACTTGGGCTGCTGTTTTGCATGTCAACAAGGGGAGAAGCAGGATGCAGATGATGAGGCACTTTTAATGATGAAATGTGAGTTGGATTGGGACCAAGACTAATACAAAGATGTTTAATTATCCAACGCGGCTCTATTAGATGCTACACGTGATACTTTTGTTATTGTTCCTCATTTACTAAGAAGCAGACAGGAGTGAAACGCAGTAGTTTGTGGCTCTCTTCCCCTCTCTGGTGGATGTGCTGGTACACTACACCAACATGCCAACACAAAGAACGCTCCTCTTTCCTCAAAACTGAGTCAGTCAAATCCACACACAGAGCGTATCATTACACTCATCAAGATATGAACAAAGACAAGCTTATTTTAATATTTGTGCTCGCAGCATATTCCTAATTCATACTCTTATGCTTGCTAGTCGTCTGTAACCACTGCCCCTTGAGGGTTTCCACCGTTTTACTGTGAATGAGGGAGTTGTTTCCATTGTATTATGTGTGCACTGTGAAGAGTGAGTGATTCACCCTGATGCAATGTGCCTTGCAGGACCATGGCTTAGTGTTTTTCATGGCGAGAACTGAGACCATATTTCATCTTTAATTTTCAGCTCAATGAGCCTGTTAATTCTGCGGAATATTTGTAAAATAAAACTGCAAGTTGTTGTGATTTGTGGTAAGAAAACACTGTAAAGTTAATGGATTTAATGGGCAACTTTAAATGGGATCATTTATAAACAAGAGAAACTAATGATTGATATTGCAATAAAATAATCAAGAAATAATGTTTAGACTGTAAAAAGAAGGCTTTTGTTGGTAAAAATGATTCAGTCAATAACACCATTAATGCCCACTGGTGCTAAGAGGCAGAACACTAAATTGAGAAGTGGTAACTATATTATATTCACTAAAGTCTTATTTTTCTTTGTGTATTTTAAATGTAACTCAAACTGTTGGCACGGTGTGTGTACTTTTAATTTAGAGATGCTGGAAATCATTTGGACAACTCTGCAACACAGCCAGGTTTACAATAAAATATGGTATAACTAAGGTTATGTTGTCCTATGTTATATTTATTTTGGAGGTCTGCCATTTTTATGTTCCCTGCAAAGATTTAAAGGAGGTGAGTTTGTAGTTTTTGGCAGAGCACTGAAGCAGAAGTTCTACACAAGAAGACGCACCTGCTATGCATTTTCACCATTCTTGTTTTTGAGACATGTTGTTCAAACATTGTGAAATTGATTAGAATAAAAGGCCCTGAATTTGGATGCTGGCGATCCCCCTGTGAGCATCTCTCTGATCCCAATAAATCAGCAACATGAACAGCAACACGTGAGGGTGTTTGTGTGGGTGATGTGCGCTCTGAAAGGGAGTGATCAAAGCATCAAACTGCCTCATCGTCCCCGAGGAGCCGGCCTCTTCACAGATGCTGGAAATGACTGAATGAGGGCACTTTTGAGCATAATGAATCTTTTAACTGTGAGCGCTTGATTGTGGTTTCAACACTTTGGTAATTTGTCTGGAAGTTTAAGTGCTCCATTTCACTAAAAAGGGGGTAGATTATTATGCCAGGTTGGAGCGAAAAGGTGAGGAGGAAAGGTCTAGTGGGGAGATTAAGTTCAGGCAGCAGGATCATGTTGAGGACAAACATCTTACGTACCTGCAAGGTGCACCTTGTGTGGATCTGAGGTAAATGCAGCACTAAAACAGACAAAGTGTAAGAGTAGTATCATTACACCTGTGTCAAGGATGCTTAATGTGAAGGGAAAAAACAGCAATTGACACCACCTGTGTCCTTTTCTTACGTATCGTTCGCCCCTCTCCTTTACCTCACTCTGTTCGCTGTTACCTGAGGCTGATATCTGTCTGTCACCTTGACTCGCGAGGAGGACGCTATCACTGTTTGCTCCTATTGGGTGCCTAAAGTTTGTGTTTTAATTTATGAAGGCAAGTGACCCACAGGTTACATTTCATCACTCTAAACCAGAGTTTAGAGGGAAACCAGGGGTAGCTTTCAGCTGCCTGGTTGCAGCTGACGTAGGTTATGAGACACTTTTCAGTGCCAGGGTCAGGCCATTAAATAGGTGTTATCAGTCACTATAAGCAGCATAGATGTGGATGAATAGGGGCCTACTACACCCACTAGTAGGTTTTTAATCATCTATTCACAGGGTTGATCACCGAAAAGAACATGACAGCAACCTCTGGCTTTGCCAATTTTTTTAAACCACTGGAACATTTTTTAAGGAAACCATTTCCCTCCTGAACCAAATTCAGGGGGGGAAATGTGTCTTTGGTGGAAGTGCTAACAACTCATAGACATCTGAAATGTCACAAGGGCCCAACTTGACACACAAGTCTAAAACATAAGGAGGGTTTAAGCTTTAACAATGCTGTGTATTCTATGATTATATATATTTTAATGTAAAGGCTTAATCTAAAAGGTATAGTAGCTCCCCTCTGAAATATAAAGTATAAAGTGCCATGAAATGGAGATACAGTACTTGAGTAAATGTGATTGGAGCCTGTTATATCAGAGCATGTTCTTTATGAATTGTTAGCGCCAGCTCCTTGTAATTCATATGTCTCCTGACTGCTCTCTGGCAGCGTGCTGCAGCCATAAGGCCTCTCGGTGCTCTTCTATCAAGATGGATTTCATGAACTTGAGGAAAGCAGGCCTTCTCAAATTCTACCCAAGAGAGAGAGCGAGCTACACCTGGAAAGGAATTAATCATCATATGATATAGACCTGGGGCCATCTTCGCCACTGTATACTTGAATGAATAATTTCATTTTGTTCTCACATGCATGCCACCCTACTCCCCTCTCAGGCTTGCATGATGGCTTGACGTGATCCCTGTCTGACGGACGCGGCGGCTTGACATCTGGGCGCCGCTTGACCTGCTCTGTTGGTAACCGAAGTGTCCCTGCCTCCCTTATCAGATGCTTCGGGCTGGCTGACAGTGACATGGCCCCGGCTTTGTGTTGCTCATCTCCTTTCCACACACTGGCAGCATCTGCCATGTGTGATCCAACTGCACAGACTCTTCTTGCCTCTGCGGTGGAACCGGCTCACCTTGTAAGGTCAGGCGTGTTTTTAGATACTGTTTGCCTCAAGCCATTGTTTGTCCAAGTGTGGCTGAGAATTAAGTAAGTCCTCCAGAGCATAAAGTCTTGGTGGATGCCTATCTTACCATGGCTCACATCTGAACTGATACACCTCAGTTACAAGCCTAATTTTTACTGAAAAAACATCAGCCTTCTCCCACAGAATCCCACTGGAATTTCATTGCATTTAATAAGCACTTGATTTAAATACAAAAATACATTTATTGTCTAAAATGTGCACAAAATAACCCTTATTACATGTGAAAGGACATAACTCACCAGTCCAATCAATGGTGAAAGAGTTTACATTAAAAAAACAACAGTGCACTCTTAAAAATTCAAACAATAGTTCCCAGTCTTTCTGGCTTATGACCCCTCACATACCCCCTTCACATATAAAAGGTCTATGAGTTGTTAACAGTCTAACCAAACTTCCCAGATGGTTTTATTTGAATTAAAAAAGCAAAGATTAGTGAAAAGTCTAAATAAAAAAACTTTCCACGACAACAGTCATCTCATGACCCCTCAGATGTACCCTGTGACCCTTTGGAGAGGGCCGATCCCTAGGTTGGGAAGAACCACTGGACTAAACTACATAGTTGTATGGAAAAAAAATACTTGTGTACTTTCTTTTGGTTTGACTACAGGACTTTTCTTGCACTTTTTTTTTTTACATTGATGTATTGGCACTTTTACTTAAATGTGCTGAATTCAGAGCACTTTTATTGCCTCCACATGGCGACGGCCAAGCCAGCAGCTTGCAGCGAACAGTGTAACAGCACTACCAGTGGAAACAACTGGTAAAGACCCGACAGAGCTAACAGTGTTTGCCTGCGGGGGGACCAGATGGTGGCGCTATGCTTCTGCTGTGAAACATCGTGGCGGCGTTATCAGCTGTAACCGCCTTATGGGAGCAGCGCAGAGCGATGGCTGTGAGTTAGCCAACTGGGCATGCTCACATGCACTAACATGCACGGCCGGCCCGGTAATGTCAACAAAGCACAGAAAAGCTCGGATTACAAAACACAGAGGAAAACGACTTCATTCTCTGCTCAGTTAGACGTTACTCCTCTATATCTTTACATAGCAAATGGTTGTTTGCTGGTATATTTATGCTCTAGATATCATATGGAGCACCTTTAAGTAAAAGATCTGACTACTTCTACCCCTGTAGGTATACTGTAAGTCTATCATACAGTATGTGACCAATGTTTCAGATTGTGTTTGACATACTGTTGTCAGGTCTTTTTAAACTGTTCCCCATGGCATGTAAATTTCCTTTTAATGCACCTGCAGATGCAGGATATTTTATTACTGTTTTTATTGCTGTTCTACTTATTTATTTTATTGCCAATTTCCTTCATTGCACCTTTACTTTTTACTATACTGTATTCATCTGTACTGTTGTTGCTGCTGCTATGACACCCAAATTTCCCTCCGGGGATTAATAAAGGTTCATCTTATCTTATCTTATCTTATTATTTTGTCTACCCTCTTTTATCCACAGGTTGTTTGCTTCCCTTCAGGCTACAACAGGGTTAACAGACAGAGTACTGTTTTGTTTTGAATTGTTTACCTCTCTGCTCAAATATTCAAACCGCCCAATCAGAGGACGCCTTCAGAGAACCCAGCAGGGCTCAGGAATGAAAGCAGATAGGGGTGAGCCCCGCCCATGGCAGACCTGGAATCAGTTTCCTCAAGATCACTGAAGGTAAGAAGAGGAGTTTCATCAGTGTTCAAGCACAATTACACCCAGAAGTGCAGAAATCCCTCCAGCTGACAGGCGAGGATCTGTGATTCAGCTGCTCAGCGTTTCTTCAATAAAACTGACGAGCAGCTGGGAAAACCAATGAGGTGGAAGAAGACGTGTTGATTTACTTATCTTTGTGTGTATGTGTGGGTGTGTGTGTGCTGACACTGAGCGACAGTAAGTGTGCTAACAGTCACAGCAACTTTAGCATTCCTCTGTGATTATACCACTGCTTTCCAAGTTACATACTTGACTAATGTACTCCATAAATTGGATTCACTCCTCGCCTATGCAGTCCCTCCTTCATTCACAAACACACACACACACACACACACACACACACACACACACACACACACACGCATACAAACACTCTTTATCTCTGCTCACACCCTCTCTCTTTCTTTCTCTATCTGTCTCTTCCTCTCCTCCCTCTGTCTCTCGCTCTTTTGAAGAAGTTTTCCATGCACATCCAAGTCAAACATCTGGGTCAGCTTATATCTAGTGGAACAAGACTTGCAGGATATTGTTGGCAGGATGTGCGAGCTGGAGCAGTTTACTCTGTGGGAATCCCCAACACACACACACATAAACAGGCACACAAAGTGGACGCTCACACTCCAACACACACTCTTGCTGGCACTGTTTCTCTCAACTTGATTTCCAGGTGCAGCGATTCATGCCCGTCATGTCCACGCATACTTGAGGGATTTCGAAGAATGTGAAACCAAACACGCCACAATAAAATAGTTGGTTAAATGCCACGTTTAATATTTTTGGAAGAATGCACATTGGTTATTACCAAAAAGGATTACAAAATATGCGCAAGAAAGGGGATAAATCATGTTGTTCAACGCTGAGTACATACAATTAATATGATAATCTGTAATATATGTTCACAGATGTGCAAGAAGTGCCCAAAAATCCTGGTGTGCGTTCTGCTAAACTTCCTGTCTTTCCAGTGCCTTACAAGAAACTGTCCAAACTGTTGTATTGTGTTTGAAAGAAGGTGAAATATACCCTGTCCTGTGTGTAAACCAGTCGCTAACTGCTTTGAGTGTGACTAGCTCCGGATGTGCTGTGTGGTATGGAAAAACAGTTGCAGGGGTGAAAACAGCACTCCTGCTGAATGCCCCCGTGTACTGAAACCCACAAACTATCTGCTGGACCGCTCCCCTTGTGTGTAGTTTACAAATTGCACAAGACAAAAATCCATTGCAACTGTGTCATCTTTCTCTTACAGTTATTTCACCTCCTCCCCCTCTTCCTCTTCCCCCTCTTTCCACCTCTCCCTCCCACTTTTCTCCCTCTCTTGCACTGATTCAATTTTTCTTCTCCGCCGACTCGCCCGTGCCTTCGTGTTTCGGTTTCTCATCTGTTTTGCAATCCAGGAAGAAGTCGTTGCAGGCGACGGTGAGGGCGCCCATCAGGATGATGAACTCAGTGAAGTCCACCTCCCCGTCGTTGTTGGCGTCCAAGTCGTTCATCACCTTCTCAACCGCTTCATTATCTTTGGAGCCCTGTCAGAGGGCCGAACAGAGAGACAGAGTTAAGAATGTGTGCTCTGTTATGTGTGTGTGCGGGCATACATCACTGCGCAACCTTGTCTGGACTTGCGCGTCTGAGTATGTGAGCGCATACCTACACTTTGCAAACTGCATCAGTGCACATTATTTCACACACTCCTTCTCTTACCCCTAAATAAGTCCCCAGCTCCTCTAGTAGCAGCTCCTTCAGTTCGCCCCGGCTCAGCGTGTACTTGTCGCCCTCCTTCCCGGAGTACTTGTGGAAGGTTTTTATGAGCATCTGCATGGCACTCTCCAGGTTGGAACTGGGCTCCTTGGACATGCTGAAAAGGTCAAAGGTCATAAAGGTCAGAGTCTGCCACTAAATGCCCGCTCCAGCCCCAACTGCATGTGCGGTCACATAGCAGTCAAGGGTGAAGCCACCAAGTCAAGGTGACAGTAGGACAAAGTGACAGATGGATGGAAGGAAGGAGGTTTTCCCCATTTCTACACAATGGGTTGAGTAATGCTCTGCGTGTAGTGCAGAGGCTATTACTGACCCTAATTTAAATAGTGTGGTCACTGTGTGTGCGTGACCATTTCAGAGGTTTGGATGAAAAGATGGAGGACAGCTTTTTGGAAAAGCTTTTTGAACAATCTTACACACATTGTGTCCGGCATCTTGGAGCTTCTTTATGCTGGACTTGTGGAGAGACTGCACACACAGACACAGATAAGTCACTGTCAATGATGCAGAGTTAGAGGATGAATTTTATTTTTTTTTTTTTTGCAAATGCACTTTTCCTGTCACCTTGAAGATAGTTTTATGAACATTTTTGACAGTCCACTTCTTGGGTTATTGCTCTCGTAAGTTGAGTGGTTAACACGTGGAACAATTAACGTTGTGGTATCGGTGAAAAGTTCTTTGTTCAGTGTTGAACTCTGTCTGTTGATCGTGTAACCGCTTCGTCATTCAAGATGGAGATTAGGAGGGAACACACAAAACTCGTGAATGTGATGGTAATTACATTCGCAAACTAAGGGGCCTGATAACCTCACCAGCATACTCTATGCACTCACTTCCACACTCGCTCAAGTCTAAAGTTTAGGGATATGTAAAAATAAAAGCCTATGGCATCATCTTGAAGCTAACCCATAACCGCGCAGAGTACTGCTGAAGGACAATATCAACCTGTCAATCAACCCCTGTGCATGGTTTATTAACTATGAGCAATTACAAAAGGAGACAGGGATGCAGGGATAATGTCACACAGCGGTTATTGCCTGTCATCATGCTGCAGGGCATTGTGTCAGAGAGGTCAGAGTTGTAGGCCGGCAGAGACAAAAGAGGAGGCGAGTGGACACCAAAGCTGGTTAACTGGAAAATCTATAGGGGTCATCTGTCTAACTCGCTGACACAATACAATAGGAAGCCATGGAGACGAGAATACTGTGAGTAACACAATATATTGAGTATGGTAATAATAGATATGCATGTTACCTCTGTGATGGAGCAATATCTACATATGAGGGGCCTATGAAGTTAAAAAATGGTTAAAAAAGGAGTAAAATCCATGCTTAAAGTTGTTATTCTTACATTTTACATACTTTATTATGTAACAATAGTTTTTGTTATTTCTGAACACTGTTTTGCCACAAAATCCCTATTGGCTTCACTTGTTTGATGCACAAACTCCCTGTCATGTTCATCTCAAAGCTTGCACATCAAATGGAAGCAAACGACACAAGAAAAAAGTTCAAATGACTCCCACAGTCCTCTTCTGCACCAAATGCCCTGTACCCAGTGTCGTTCTCCTCTGAAGCTATTTACTGCAATTGCACAGCCAACAAAATGCTTTTTAATTTACTATACAAGTAGACCTTCGTTAGATGCAGAGGGGAAAGTAGAGTGAAGAAACCCCTCGAAGCTGTCTGTCTTACCTGAGTGTTGATGGAGGGCCTCCTTTGTCTTTGAAGAGGTGCAGGGGACTGAGCCAAGGCAGAGATGGATGGGGAGAGAGTTTGCCAGTGGCTTAAATATCACCTGCCCTTCTCCCTCCTCCTCCTCTTCCTCACCCCCCAAACTCCTTCATCCTTTTACATGCTCTCTACTTCTGTTTCTCTATCCTCCCTCTCTCTCTTTGCAGGTGCTTTCTCTCCATCACACACACACACACACACAGACACACACACACACACACACACACACACAATAAGATAACTTGATTCATGCAAGTAACTAAGCACATCAAAACACATAAAAAATATCAAATATTGCGATATATTTTGTGATACTGTACTGATTCTCAAAAACACCACTGATTATATATATATATATATATATATATATATATATATATATATATACATATATAGTTTAGTTATAAGTTAAGTTAAGTATAAGTTAGTTAGTTAGTTTATATAGTTAGTTTATATGGGGGCGGCAGTAGCTCAGTCTGTAGGGAGTTGGCTTGGGAACCGGAGGGTCACCGGTTCAAGTCCCGACATGGACCAAAAAACTGAGTGTGAACTGGTAGCTGGAGAGGTTCCAGTTTACCTCTTGGGCACTGCCGAGGTGCCCCTGAGCAAGGCACCAAACCCCCAACTGCTCGGGGCGCTTGTCAGGAGCAGCCCCCTCACTCTGACATCTCTCCATTAATGCATGTATGTGTGTTTCAGGTCTGCATGTACTGTATAAGTTTAAAAAAAAAAAAAAACAACAGAGTGTAAATTGAATTTCCCCACTGTGGGACTAATAAAGGAGAAGAAGAAGAAGAAGATCTACCTTTATTAGTCCCACAGTGGGAAATTCAATTTACACTCTGTTTTAACTTATACATGGTACATGCACACAAACACACACACACATGCAGAATGGAGAGATGTCAGAGTGATGGGGCTGCTCCAGACAAGCGCCCCAGCAGTGGGGGTTTGGTGCCTTGCTCAGGGGCACCCGGCAGTGCCCAAGAGGAAACTGGCACCTCTCCAGCTACCAGTTCACACTCAGTTTTTTCCATGTCGGGACTTGAACCGGTGACCCTCCGGTTCCCAAGCCCCCCTACAGCTGAGCACTGCCGCCCCCATCTTCTTCTTCTTCTTCTTCTTCTAGTTTACATGCAAAGATTGACAGTCCCTCAGTTCTTGCAAGTAACCAAGCAGATAGTAGGGGTGCAAGATAATATTGAGTATCGCGATGTGATATGTGTTGCATGTATGTATATGTATGTGATATGATTATGTTTTAGGACACTGTATTGATTCTCAAAAACACTATTATACTAAAAAATTAACTCTCACTCTGCTTTAATTCATTTGCAAACTGATGCACGATCTCAGTGTATGAGCCCTCTCAAAGTGCTGTGTTGTTGGATGTTACAGGGACTGTGATGAAGGCAAACGCAGATCCCGCTGTTCTGATTACATTAAAAAATTCATTTTTTTTTACTCAGATTTTATACATATGGTGGTGTGTACTTTTTACTATGACACTTTTTCTAAAACTTGATTTAAAACACAATATATTACAGTGCTTACAGCATCAAGTATACGATACCTATCACGATACAGGGGTTACGATTCAGTATATCACAATATTTTGATTCATAAAACATATAGTCACGGTACAGGCGTTACACAATATATTGAATCGTAACCCCTGTATCGTGATACGTAATGTATCACCAGATTCTTGCCAATACACAGCCATAGCACATAGCAGGCCACACAAACACAAATTATGTTATCGTCACAGTTTTATTCAATATTAGCCTTTAAACATGTTACATAGAATTAGCAAAAATGATACAGCATTACATGTGAAGTTGAAATACTAGCATAGTGGAGATTACTGGATATGACAGTGGACTGAAATGAGTCCAACAGCTAAACACACCCTGTAGTACTTGGCAGGAAATAAACAGAGTACATCAGCGCACAATGATGAAAGCCTGCACAACATCCTGGGAATGGTCCCATAATCGCAAACATTTTGGCCCAAAGCACATCCATATACTTGTATGTACACTTATTGTATCCACCAGGAGGGTTCTTAACGCAAGCTTTTATCTTACTGTGTCTCAGAATGAATGAGACGTATTGTGTGTCATTGAAAATCTGGTTGCAAAACACTCCCTGCCGCAAATCTGCTGTGTTTCGTTCCAGCATGTTTTTAATCTACATGGAGTTAAGACTGGGGTGGGGTTGACACTATGGGACAGTAACAAAAAACTGCCAGTGCAGACAGTTTAAGCTCTTTGTAAGAGGACTGAGCTCTCACAGCTCACTCCGTCCATCTCAATAGGTTAAAAGAAAGCAATAGCTGCGATAGAACTGCTAGTGCTAGTGCAAGTCAAGGCATTTTAAAAGGGACATATCATACTCATTTCCAGGTTTATTCTTGTGTTTTGGGTTTCTAGTAGAACATATTTATAAGTTTCAGTCTTCAAAAAACACATTATTTTTCTCATACTGTCTGTCTGAATATACCTGTATTCACCCTCTGTCTGAAGCGCTCCGTTTCAGCGCCTGTCTCTTTAAGACCCCTCCTGAAAAAGCCCAGTTTACTCTGATTGGCTTGGGAGAAAAATATGGTGCACCTTTGCAAAGGTAGTTCTCATGCTGTGGGCGATATATTCCAATGAGCCTGCATGTGACACAGGAAGGGGAGCCAAATCTGAACGGTTTATTGAATCACGTTTTCTGATCGACAGCAAAAAACTGACTGGGTTGTTTTACTTCACAGTTTGCTGGTTGGTAGGAACTCCAGATGCTCAAATGTAAGAGCGCTGAAAACGTTTTCATGATATGTCCCCTTGCCAGTATGCCAATAACGAGAATTTTGCTTAATCCAGTTTCTTTTTTGAACCATAATGTTGCTTATGATGGTTGGTTAAGAGCAAAGAACACAGACATGCACTAAACATGAGATTTATGTACATGTTGAACAGAAAGCCGGCTGTAGATGGTGCAAGAGAGTGATATGTTTCCATTATTCACAGGAAGTACCATAAGTAGAAAATGTTTTGATATAAAAAGAATATAAGTTGTAATAAAAGAAATCGTAATATAGCCTAAATAGCCCAAAATGTCCAATAAGTCTGTTAGTTATAGAGCATGCAGGAAACACAGCGTACTGGTATAAAGGCTGAGCAGAGTGTAAATGAGAGAGTATTTACAATGGGAGTGTCGCAGCGAGGCAGGGTGACCACATGACTCACATTTATTTGTCTGGCCCCATTTTTGCTGCTGTGCAGTCTGAAGTGCCAGGTGGTGTTACAGTGCAAAAGGTGCACATTTGGTAGCGTGCCCAAAATATTGCATGCCTTCAGCACTACGTGGGCTGGCCAGGTACATATAACAAAGCGGGGCCTGCTGCAACATGAACCTTTTTCTCATGGCTGCATTATTGATGATGAGACAATTTACAAATCATTAAAGTGTAATTAACAAATATCACGTGACAAAGAATTTTCAAGTGATCTCCATAGTGGTCCAAATAAGAAAGAGTCAGGGTTAAAAAGATAAATATAAAGAAGAGGCCAGGTCCAACTTAAATATTTGGCCACAATAATTTCAAGACAAAGAAAATACTATAGCAAATACGTTTCTGATGGCATGCAACATGTTATGTTTTAGCCTGTTACACCACATGGATTAATATTTATGGCTCAGTATTTTTTTTTTTTTTTTTTTTTTTGCACTTCCGACACCGATCTCTCTGACACTACCACCTCGTCTGATGGGCAGGATCACTGGAGCCCGGGATTGCTTTCATGTAATTGTTTTGTGTCCCAGGGTGTGTTACTCATCAAATGCCTAATCCAGTGGTTTCCCAGTGCCTGTGTGACTCAAGGATCCAGTTGCAGGTCAAACAGGGTCTTTAAAGTGTATGAGGGGTGTGACCGACACACAGACATGTGATCCTGAACAACTGGTGCTAGAACCGGCTGAAAACAACACGCAAAGATTAGCAAATTTAATGACAGCCAGGTTTCTGTCACTCCAATCCAGTGCTACCAGGGGTCCCTCCAGTCACATTTATGGATCAATAACCATTGAAATGCCATATGGTGTAGAAGAAACACAACAAATATAAATTCACTAATTGTATCGTAAAGTATAAAAACTGCCACCAAGTGACACCTGTTATCTTCTCTGCCAGTTCTAATCCAGGTGGATTAGGTTGCATGAGCACCTTGTCTGGCCGACTCCTCTAATCACCAAACCACTCCTATGGGACTATTTTGGGCTCCCTATTGACTGTAAGGGCCCTTTGGTGTGGATTCCACTCTTGAAAACTTAATTATTTAGCCTATAGGGCCGCACTCGATCTTCCAGTTCTCAATCCATGGATGACTACGTATAAAGGATGCATACTGGAGGAAGTGAACCTCTCTGGGAATCACAGAAATGAAAGAGAAAGCCCATAAAGTAGACTAGAAGGAAAGAGAAATGTGGGCATTGAGTGAGCACACAATTAAAATAGGCTGAAGTAATGCAAATATTCAGCAAAACAATGTGTTTATTGTCATGCCAAATCAGCTCCATAGCACTGTGAGTTAAAAGACGAGAATGTAAAAAAAATTATATAGTGTTATTGACAGATTTCCATGCAACCATTGTAGGAATAGTTTGACTATCTGGGGCATCGAGTTAGCTGAGAAAATTGCTACCACTCATATCAATATGGTAAATTTTGCCTGTGCTACAGCAGGCAGCCGATTAGCTTAGCCTCGCTAATATAAACACTGGAAACGGGGGAAAAAGCTAGCTTGGCTAGTTTGAAATGAACTAAATCTACCTATCAGCAACCCTAAAGCTCGCTAATTAACATGGTATGTCTTGGACAGAGCCATAGCTGTTTTTCTGTTTCCAGAGGGTTAGCTGAGAAGACTGATACCACTCTCATATCTGTATGGTAAATACTGAGCTAGCAGCCGTTTAGTTTAGCCTAGTTAGCATAAACACTAAAAACATGGGGGAAACAGCCAGCTTGGCTAGTTTGAAAGTAACAAAAATCCACATACCAGCGCCTCTAAAGCTCTCGACTTGGCAAGTTATTGGAGAGAGCCATGGTAGCTGTTTTCCCGTTTCCAGTCTTTATGCTAAAATTAGCCGACTGGCTAATGGTTGTTGCTTCATACTCAATGGATGAAAGCTAATAAGCATATTACCCCAAAATGTCAAACTATTCCTTGAAGCCATTAGTGCTTAGCAAGATATATATACTGTCATATATAGTTTTACCAAGGACCAATATGTGTAAAGGAGTTGAAGATAAGTGGGGATAAGATAAACTTGGGGAGAGGACGGTATTTAAACTTATAACATCTTGGCTGCAGTGACACTTTGGTCACGTGTGTCAGTGTGCTGCTGCAGGTCAATTCATATTTTGCAGTAAACTTTTCACAGGGATATGGCATGCATATGATAGTGTACATCTGCATGCTATCATATATTATCATAATGAGGTAAATGTGCTATATAGTGGGATGCACATGCTGTACATATGAACATAGTGGTAACTAATAGTACAAAGCAATGCTTCTACTGTCATGTACATGTGTTATTTATCATATATGAGGAATGGAACTGGGTTTGTAGTGTTTGAACTTTTACCGATTTTTTTGTATTTCAAAGTTGCGTGCATTTGAAAAAAAAATCTTTAGTGGCTTATTCTTATTTTGGCATTAATGTGTTGTGTTGAATGTACTAATCGTGTAGTGTGATTTTGATTTGTGATGGATTGTCCCCTATGAGGTCGCCTCCTCTGTCTTCTTCTCTATGTCTTCCTGCACGGCTGCAGCCAGATTCTCTGCAGCTTCCACCAACATTTCTGTTTCCCCCTTCTCCTCCTCTTCTTTCACGACCACTTCCACTGGCGCCACCACCTCTTCTGTTGCTGCCGCCACCTCCGTTGCCGCCGCCACCGCCGCCGCCGCTGCTGGTGCTGCTGCTTCTGCTGCCGCTGGCTTCTCCTCCTCCTTCGCCGCCTCCGGCTGCGTCTCCCCCTCTGACTTTATTTCTACCTTTACAACACTTTCTTCTACCTTTACTTCAGCAACTGCTTCTACCTTCGGCTCTTCATTCGCTTCTGGCTTTGCTTCCTCCTTTGCCTCCGTGTTGTTTGCCTCTGCTTTCTCCTCTTTATCTGGGGTGCTTTGTGCCACTTGTCCGGACGCAGCGTTCTGGGCGGTCTCCTCCTGAGCGAGGCCACGCTGCTCGCTGAGCGAGACCGCCAGGTAGCCGACCAGCTTCATGTACTCCTCAAAGCCGACCTTGCCATCCTGGTTAGCGTCCAATCCTTGGCCCATCTTGCTGACCGCCTCTTTGCTGTCTGTGTCCTGGATAGTGGGCACACACAACCATGAGACAATTAAGCACGATGATTAGTAACTCTACCTGGACTCCCACTGGTGAAATCACAATACACAATTAGTAAATGACTCTCTATCAGTGGCTCTATCTGCATTATGATGCTGATGAATGTCATTCTATCATATCAGATCACTTTACCTACTGTATATTACACCATCATTTGGTCATTTTGATGCTAATGCAAGACTACTGTGTGTTTTTTTTGTGAGGTGGTTACATAATGCAAGATTTCAGAGAGGTTCAATTAAGTGTTCCTAACCGAGAGGATGTTGGACAGCTGGTTCTTCACAAGGCTCTGGAATTGACTCTTTCCTAGACTCTCCTTTCCTTTGGTCGACTTCAGGAAGACCTTCACCATGGTCTGAATAGCAGACTCCATGACTGCTCTCTCTGGGAAAAGGAAGAGGTGTTAGATGGATAGATGGATAGACAGACAAACAGCAGACATGTGCAGAAGTGATTCAACTTGCTGCAGTAGCGTGCAGCGTAAAGGGAGGAAGTTCCAGGATGTTCTGATTCAAAACACATTCAAGTGATATAGGCCCATCCGGTGGAAAATGAAACAGCGGATCTCCTCGTGTCCTGGCGAGGCCTTTCGTTTCAGGTGTTGAGTCTATGGAGCTGCAGTAAGGGAGGGACGGTGACGTGAGATACGTGGAGAGAGGGTGAGAGGGAGTCTGATTGAGAGACAAGCCGTGATACACAATGGAAGTTCTGATCTTTGATAGGTCATCTGATCTGCTGAAGCAACCGAAGGGACTAGGCTTCAGATTACCTAAGGGATTACCTAGTCACTGTCTGCTCCTCTCTCTCTCTCTTTCTCTCTCACAAGCTGTACCGGCCTCTCTCTTTCGGTGCCACTCTCTCTTCCTTCCCACACAAATACACTCAAACACATTTCACAATGAGGCTCGATGAGGATTTTAAGGCGTTTGTTACACGCCAGCAGCGAATTCCTGCCCATTTAAAAGACCACCTAGACGTTACATGACTTAGAGACGCAATCACAACCGTAAGATGTCGACAGGCGGATAGGCAATCTACAAACATTGCTCCGAATGTAAAACACACCAGTAGGTGACACAGCTCTGCAGGAATTCCATTCATTGCTGTCTGTGGAGATCACTTAGACAGGAATTTACAGGCCAACTCCGGAGCTAGTTTGCCCCACAGCACTGAGAGGATAATGTTCGAGGCGACCATACTCGTCTGTCTGCTTCAGTATTCAAATGCGAGCAAAGCAAACAACGGTACAAACCAGTGAGAAGACACACTGTACTGTAGATTCCTAGCCTCCTGAGCCGAATGCTTGTTTGTAGGCGACAAATTCGTACCTCAGTTACAGAGGTGCGTGTCACACTGAAGCAACCCCTGCAGCCAAGCAATTTCTTCTCCACAGCGGTCACTATGAGCAGCATATGTGGCCAATTAGGGCATGTGCGTCTGTTAGTCTCATTAGAGAGCTCTGACACTGCAGCACGGATAGGGCCATTAAAAGCTAACATTTCACTCGACCCCTTTAAGATTTTACTCCGACCTGCTGATCTCCAACTGTCATTCTGCTCTGACACATTCTGTCACAACAGGGCCACAAGTTTGCAATGTAGTAGAGCAAACATATATCTGATTGTTAATACAGCAGTCATTTAACAATAGTAATAATGTTATCTGAGCATAGATTCAAAAGAAGTTCATTTGGCACATCTTTTTCAAAACTCCCATCCTTCTACATCATGTATTTTTTCGGTTTCTTTGTGATATCAGAGACACAGCCTGTGTTTTGTAGGAAATTTAGGGGACTTCTTCCTGCTCCGGTGGAGGTGACACACCCTCCTAGTACACAAGGGCCTTAAGGGCTCTCCTTGCCTCCTGTCCTAAAATACCCAGCAACTGCATTTCTTCTATTCCTGGGTTCACATTTCAGTCCATTCTCACATCCATTATTTACCAAGTGACCTTTCTTAAGGTGGTGTTGCCCGCCTTGGACAGAGTCCCAACACGTGGCCTATAATTTCGACAAATTGCATCACCCGTCCCACGTCAGAGATACATCTTGTCTAACCAACCCCGTTGTTTGTCTCAAAAAGGCCCCCGAAAAAACCAACAACTGCGCAAATAATTAAACACGCGGGCCTACAACCAGAGGTTTCCCGTTTCCCTCCAGAGCCCAAAGGAGATTGAGTGTTGCGTTTCCAAATGGGCGAATGTGATACGGTATGTGCGCAGAGTAATGACAATACTACCGCTCGTGTGCGGCATAAAATATTAACAGAGGAACAAGTTCGGTTGTGGCTGTAAATTGCGGTGAGCAGCAGCGGCTGTCTCTCATCCAGTTCTACATAGTTAGGTTTGAAAATGCAGATTGAACGTTGCGCAACAGGATTCATCACCATCAACACCATAATTAGCTATTTTAAATATTGAGTGCTGAAAGAAGTTGCCATAGACGACACAAAAATCCACCCGGCATGCCAGCTGTCACTCGCTCAGGGCCTCTTTATGAAAAAAAAAAGCATATTTGTTGATTTTGCGCAAAAATGCGCTTTTACGCGCGACCCGAATGCCCACTGGATATACCACATAAACCCAACACTGTCAACTCAATTTTTCATAGGCTATTTGGCAGTTGATCGGCGACTTGACAACTGATCTACATCAAAATATCAGATATCTTTCCGAGAGAGAGAAAGAGAGAGAAAGCATATGGCACCAAACACCAAAAATAAAACCGAAAAAGTACACGTCAATAAAAGCAGAATAGCCACCAACTATCATTATTCACTCTTTTATGATAAAAGTGCAACATGAGCCTATAAACTAGTGCGGGCTGGAGTCATTGAAACCGTCCTGCAGTCAGACCGAGTTTCATGGGATGGCTCTTTGCAAGAGTCTATCGAAACGTGGCAAAAACGATGAGCAAACACAATGCTTATACGCAGGAGAAACTCAAAAAGAATCCAGAAAGACGCATTCAACTCACCGTATACCGTCTGCGGGACAAGGGAAGTGTACAAATGTGCGCAAATTTGGAGTTTCTGCCCTCTTCTCCGCCTTTCTACGCCGCTTTGAGCCCAGAGAACTTGCCAAACTAGTAGGACAGCAGAATCTCTTCCGTGATTTAGTTTTTTTTTCTCTCTTTCCTTAAAACTTTTCCCCCCTGACAAGTCAAAGGGCGTGTACCTGGAAGAGTGAGACAGAGAGAGAGAGAGAGAGAGTGGGAATGTGGAAGAGCGCTTTTAACTCTCAGGAAAAGGGAGTGAAAAGTGTATCAAAACACTTATAGTTGGTTTTTATTGGAATTATCTTTGGCTCACGGGCCAGCTGTTTCGCGTCATGTGTGATTTGCGCAGTTTCACGCCAACTAGGCAGGCTTGTGGCTTGGAGCGGCTTCATGTGCAGGGACGAGTAGACAGATAGGGGCGGGGGGGATATTACTTCATCTGCACAGGGCTCGGTGGCTTTCTGAACTATTTCACTTATTAAAGTCATAGAAAAACATTTGGAAAGTAGGCCATAGCTATCATCCTTAATCTGATAATCCATTTTAGAGAGGATGTGTCTGTTTTTTTTTTTTTTACACATCTGTATGTCTCATAGAAGTGTTAAAGTGACACAATTCAACAAACGTTTGAAAACCATGAACCAACTTATAGTTTTCAACTACAAAAAGACAGTTTAAACTTAAATCTGGCTGGAGGGTCAAGTTTCTCCCATCTGACACTTTGGAAATAGAGAATAAAGAATCAAAAGTGAAAAAAAACTGTTGTCATTCCAAGGGCGTCAAATACTGATGCTTTGTCACAGCAGCTGGCGTTACACAGTGACGCTTAAGGCACCTTTTAGTGTTGAGTATGAGATGGGTGGATGGGTTTTTGTTTACGTCAAAACTAGGGCTATCAAAGTTTACATGATAATAACACATCCACAAACTAATTTTTAAATACATTGTAGGTTGTAGTAAGCTCAGTTTTAAAGCTATAGCTAAGCTGGTAGCATCACATGAAACTCGTAAACCTTAAAACCAGTTCAAACAACTTTACTAATCCCTCTAGCAGCTTGTACATACCCCCCTCCAAAAAAAAAAAACATAGACAAAAACACAGCGACACTAAACATCACAACAGTATATGTAAGCTAAAAATATAAACCTTCAACAAACAATAACTTATGTAAATATAAACTTAAATAGAAATAGAAATATAGGCCAATAATAAATAGATAGACTGAGTAAATACAATGAAATAGTCTAATAAGGATAGAATGAAATAAAATAAAAGGATCTGTGATGAAAGGGATAAAAGTCCATAAGAAATATAAAACCTTAATAATAAACCCAATATAGCCAGTAAACCAATAAAAAAGGAGCATTCAATAATCTGACAGCACTGGGGATAAACCATTTAGAGTATCAGTTTGTTTTACAAGCAGGTAAAACATAACAACGTCCTGACGACAAGAGAGAGAATTCATTTGAAAGCACATGACCAGGAGTTGATAAAATGTTTTCCCTTGACCTCTGACCTCTAAACACTGCATGTGAATGAAAATGGGTTCTGTGGGTACCCACGAGTCTCCCCTTTACAGACATGCCCACTTTATGATGTTTGGAGCAAGTCATAGTCAAGTCAGCACACCGACACACTGACAGCTGTTGTTGCCTGTTGGGTTTGAGTTTCCTGTTATGATTTGAGCATATTTTTTTATACTAAATGCAGTACCTGTGATGGTTTCTGAACAATATTTGTCACTGTTTTGTGTTGTTAAATGATTCCCATAATAAATATATACATCCATTTTCCATTTACATAAAGCGGCACATTTGCCCACTCCCATGTTGATAAGAGAATTAAATACTTTACAGATCTCCTTTTAAGGTACATTTTGAATTGATTAAAAATGTGTGAGTAATCTGTGATTAATTGTGATTAACTATGAACAATCATGCGATTAATTACAATTAGCTATTTTAATTGACTGACAGCTCTATTGAAAACATGAAGCACATGTTTACTATGAAAGAGTGATGCCGAGGGGTCTGATAAAGCTGGGATGACAACGCGTTGAAGTAGCAGCGAAGTCAGTGTGGGTGGCAAAAATGGTGCAAGAGGTAAAGCAGTCTTGACAGGGCTTTCAGGTGTTATAAATTTAACTCCCCAGATTAAATCTCACTACTGGTGCGTCTTTCTGTGTGAGAGATACACGCCTCCACACTGAGGCTATCTCAGAAACCCACTCAGACTTCCCCACACCGACAACATACACTCAGCCTGCACTCGATGTAGTGCCCTGTCTCTCACTGTAATGCTGCTGACTCATGTGCCCACAACAGCTCCTCCCACATTGGCACCTTTAGCATGTGTAATTTTGATACAAAGGTCACATTGTCTTATCTGTTGAAAGATCTGCATTTTAAACATCATCAGCGAGCAGTACCTTTCTCTCTTTTGCAGAATTAAAACACGCCTATAGGCTATAAAACAGCTGGGGAGGAAGCCAGCACGCATAACTCTGTCTAGACATCAGAATGAACACAAAGTGACCGTATAACACCGAGAATTAAACAGTTAAACAAGGACAATGCAATTAAACCACAAAGCTCCCAAATGCCCCAAACATAATGGGATGTATTTGGTCCATTACGCAGTCCCTTGAGAGGCCTGAGTGACAGACAGTGAAGACCTTATGCTTAACGCTTGGACAGGCAGCTTTGTGCCGGCATTACGAAGCTCTATGGAACAAGATATGGTCTGGATGGTGTATTTGTGGCAGCAGTAACGCATATAGGATTACAGACCCGTAAATCAAGGCTGTAATACACTCCCACTCAAATGCCTGGACATCATATAATGTGGTGAATGAATGACAGGAGACAGTGTTGGGTGGCTGAGGGTTCAAGACAATGAAGCCTTTAATTCAAAGTTCCCCCACATTCAACGAATGCTTAACTAAAGAGTTACACATGTGGCACCGACTGGTGGGGTGATGAAAGAATCCAAATGCCTTTGATTTTTACAGTTTGACAGCTCCAGTCGAGTTGATCGGCGCTGCACAATCTGCTCAAAGAAAGCCACAGCTGACAGAAGAAGATGGTGGCAGCGAGCTCTACTGACTGAAGCCTCCCTGCTTGCTCGCCAGTTTCCCGATCAGCTGCCAGAACTCACAGAAAGTCAACTCCCCGTCATTGTTTTCATCCAGGGAGCCCATGAGCTGCTCGATGGCCCTGGGATCGCTGGCGTTCTGTGGGTGATCACATCATAGAGGTGACGCTGATCAATGCAAAATCACCCTGAGGTGCAACATTAGCTACTCTACAAGACTGTCCTGCCACCTAATGGTGGAGTGTCATAATAAATTTAATTCATTAATAGCCACATGCAGTTTTCTGATGATAAAATCCTCCAAAAACATGTTTAATGCATTTGATTATATGTACAGTATATGCATTGTACTATATATATACTATATGTATACTATATATATATATATATATATATATGTATACTATATATATATATATATATATATATATATATATATATATATATATGAGTGGACAACAGTGGGAAATGGATCTTATCTACTGTGTTCAATTAATATATGTTGGAAAATGTGCAATTAAGTCTACATTTTGACAGTGTCTGAATTATTTGAGTCATTTTCATAGAGACGCAATCATCACACATCACAAATTTCAATACACTTGCAAATTTGAAATTAATTGGTGACAACTGTGACAAATGGCTAATCATTTAAGGTGAGACGCCTGAGGTAAAAACGTAATTTTTCATGCACTGGTCATTGGAGACTTTGGGCTACTAGTGGAAAGAAAACATCCAAAGTAGACATTTAGGTGTTTATTTTACCACTTTGTCTATTTGCGTCTGTAGATTTCTCCAAAAGTTAGCATTGGATAATGCTTAATTAGGATATCTAAACATCAAATTTCAGAAAACTTGCAATACAAAAAAAGTAGGAAAGTGTTTTCAAGAAATATATCTTTTCCCATATATATATATATATATATATATATATATATATATATATATATATATATATATATATATATATATTAGATTAGTTCATTGTTTTTTTACCCTACTCATCTTGATATATCAAGTAACACCATTAAACATTTAGTAGTTATAGCTTATTAAATGTGGTGTTTGCTTGCTTCCCTTTGTTTTATACCACTGTAAGTTAAATACATTATTTTCCCTGACAAATTAAGTTATTTTTAAGACATTACTGTATGCTGGACATCATACATTATACTGCTAACTTACGATGGGGAATTGGTGTGTTTACATTT
Source organism: Pterois miles (assembly GCA_947000775.1). Classification (NCBI taxonomy): domain Eukaryota; kingdom Metazoa; phylum Chordata; class Actinopteri; order Perciformes; family Scorpaenidae; genus Pterois; species Pterois miles. The sequence continues at coordinate 7,872,149 of CAMQGK010000638.1, read as the reverse complement.
GATAAATTAATTGAGTAATGGGAAAAGATAACTGGTATATTAACAAAGAAAATCAGCTTTAGCTGCAGCCCTAGTATATTGTTTTGTGTGTTGCAGCAGGAGATTTCATAATAACATGTCATACACCGACACACAGCATAATTCATGCGCTGAATTGAAGTTGAAAATCAAAAATTGAAAAATTGAAGTATAAAATCAACATATATTGTACATTTTACAAGCTGATGATGTAGATTATTTCATGTGCTACCCAGGACATGATGAAGTGACATCACACTCAACATTGAGAGAGTAATCTGTAAAACTAAGGATGAGGGTAACAGTGGGGTTTCATGTAAAAGCAATACACCCACAGTAATGTCTGAACAACAGAGCAGAGGCTGTAAACACGCTGCATCATAAACTACATTTTCTTTGATAAATGTTATCTGTAGGTGCTCAGGATGAAAAGGAAGATATAAAGCATCAGGCAAAGTGTCCCAGAAAAACAGGTCTGAGATTTACCTTGACATAGTTGGGCAGCTGAGAGGTCACCAGGTTGTGGAACTCGTCTTTGCTCAGGGTGCTGCAGGATCCATCTTTCCCAGCGTAGGTCTTGAACTGGGCGACGAGGGTGGAGATGGCAGCTTCCATGATGGTTTGTGCCGAGACCTGGGAAGTGAACAGAGAGAGAAGCCTCAGCAAACATCCGTCACACCAGATATTAGTCAGAAAAACAGTGTCTGCGGTCTCACCTGTTTGTATTGAGATGCTGTGCAGTGTGTTAGCAAGAACCTCGTCCCTCCACTCTGAACATCACGTCCCTCCATATATACTCTTCATCTCCGTCCACTGATGCACACATCAGCGGAAAACCTGCCCTCTTCCCCCATCCAGCAGACTGGCCTTATCGCTGCCTGATTTCCACTAAAAGCTTCACATAAACACACACGAAAGAGAAAAAAAAACTTCCACTCTGTCCTACAAAGGGCAAATTTGTACTGATGATAGCACAAAAGCCATTTCCAGTGTGTCTGCAGGGCATGGGTCTCTGTCAGGACGTTCTAATCAAGCCACTGAATCATGCATGCCTAAGCAGTAATTGGTTTATACAAAACATCACATGCAATAATCTGGCACTGAGGACAACACAATGTCGTTTTCAGGAGCAAATGTGTGTAGAAAGAAAGACATCCTCGTGAGGACAAGTACAGAAGCACACAGAAATGTTTGCAGAATTCAAAGAATGGCGAGCTCCCTCTGCAGTTTCGTTATTGTTCTCGTCGGCGCTTCCCTTCTCGTTCATCAGCAGCATATCAGGTCAGTGACTGGTTGGTTCATGTATCATGGCGTTGAGGCTGAGAGAGAGTCTGTACCAGCAAATGAGTATTTCATCTAGATGTAAATATTTTAGCTCGGCATCATAGGCATGATACTAGATGCCTGTCATTCCAACACTTCCACTTCCTGTCAGAGAGTGAGTCAGACAGAAGTCCACAAGGCTGGGTATCACCACATTTTTTAGTACTAAAATACAAGCAAGAGATATATTATGTGTAGGACTGTCAATCAATTAAATATTTAATCAGGATTAACTGCACGATTGACGATAGTTAATTCTGATTAATCGCAAATTAACTGCACATTTTTTATATGTACAAAATGTACGTTAAAAGGATATTTGTCTGATATGTAATACTCTTATCAACATGGGAGTGGGCAAATATGCTGCTTTATGCAAATTATGTATATATTTATTAGGGGACTCAATTAACAACACAAAACAAAAACATATATTGTCCAGAAACCCTCACAGGTACTATATTTAGCATAAAAAATATCAAATCATAACATGGCAAACTGCAGCCCAACAGCAACAACAGCTGTCAGTGTGTCAGAGTGCTGACTTGACTATGACTTGACCCAAACTACATGTGATTATCATAAAGTGGGCATGTCTGTAAAGGGGAGACTGGTGGGTACCCAGAGAACCCATTTTCATTGATATACCTTGAGGTCAGAGGTCAAGAGACCACTTTGAAAATGGCCATGCGTTTTTTTTTCCCACCAAAATACAGCACCAGTTTGGAGCGTTATTTAACCTCCTTTGCAACATGGTTGGTACCAATATCTTCACTCTAACTTAAAAACTGGGTTAATGTGTTAAAGAAATTAGTGGCATTGAAACTAATTTGTGTTATTATCGCGTTAGCTTTGACAGCAGCCCTAACTGTGATATTTTTTATTGTCTCCATATAATAAATGAATCAAATGTAGCGTTTCAATGGTGAAAAATTTATTGAACTTAACACTGACTTCCTAAAAGAGGACATAACTGATGAACAAAATTAAAAATGATCCAAATTTTTCAATACATTTTGTCCAGGCATCATCTACATGCACATCTGAGCCAGTTCCTACATTAGCCCTCCTGTTGTCCCGCAAAGACAAACACTTCTCAAATATTGATTCAACTTTCATATGTTGAAATTAAGCTTTCTTCCGATCCCTTTGGTCTAAAAAAAATAAAAAGTTCCTTCGTGCAAACAGCAGAGAACATTTAACAAAATCTCTGTTCATATGTAAACCCTGTGACATTCATTCTCTTCCATAGAGACAAGCAGTGTAAACTTGTTTCCTTCTTCATCTCGCAGAGGCAAAATAAATCCAAGACCCCTTGTCCAATCTACGATATTGATGATAATAAAGGCACGTAAGCAGTAGCTGGCAACTAAATTTCTGAAAATCAAAGTAACCATTTCCACATTCAATGTGTACGTATGGCCTACGACAAAGTGTCGCTAAAAGAAGGAAAAGAGTTGCAGTGTATGTAGAATAACCGAATAAATAAACATGAAAAGCTTCTTTCAATCGCTGAAGATGAGAAACAATCACAATGTGTCGACTTTAAATTCACATCCGGCAAAAGAGGGAAAACGTCATGATTGAATATGACTACAATCACACACTAAAGCAAAAAAGAACTCAAATAACTAGCAAACACTGGGAAGCAGTCCTGTGACACTTCATGTACCTTGCTTTGCTTTTATGTTTGGCTCATTCACCTTAATATTGGGGGAAAAATGTACAAGCTTCCTCACTTTGCACTAAATAAATTTGACTATATCATGCATGTGCATGTAAGTTAACATGAACCTGCTAACGGCACATTAACTCTATACTTCTGACTCTCTGGGATACCCAGTATATGTAGATCATGTGTTGGAGGTCCCCATGGCTACATTACAAGAAATATTAAAGCGAACTAATGGTCGGAAAAAAAACAGAACAGAGAAACTTTGCCGTAAATATGAATGTTTTTGAAAAGTGCTAAAGTGGTTTTAGCAGTCATAAATTCAGCTACTATGGCTATCAGTTTGTCCTATTGCTTTTCTTTTTCCCAAACTGGTTGTTCGGCACATCTGCTGTCAACTGACAGTTGTGTAGTCGGAGGATGAAAAGTCAGACGTAGAAAGCCAAACACTCTGGGGCTCTCAAACAGCACTGCTCAGTGTGTGTGTGTGTGTGTGTGTGTGTGTGTGTTTGCCCAAATCTACCAAAGAGCTGCCGACTCAAAACTGGTCTGACCTGATCTGATTCTTATCACTGAAAGAACCGGGATCCTCAATCCTCCGGGATTGGACAGCTACACTGTGACTCCAGGCAAATGGTATCTGCAAAAAAAATGTCTCAGCATTTGTTTTAACCTGCTCGGAGTGATTTCGGGTTGTCTTTACACCGTCACATCACAGGGAAGTATGTAGCTGATAACTTATATAACACTATATGGATTGTAAGAATATATTTAATGGTGCTCAATGGAATTATTTCTGCAAATACCATCTCCTTAAAGCCCAGTTTTGTGTGTGATCTAAATATTTTCATGAACTGCAACATGCACTACATTTTGAGAAAACACTATACAGTAGAGGAAAACCCACACAACACATTACTGAAGGACTTCGCATTAGGAGGCATGACCTGACAGAGGTAGGTAACAACAACTAAGTCCAAAAATGACAAGTCTAGCTTATAATTAAAGACTCCGAGGGACACGTTTATGAGAGGCACGACCACTCTGTACCAGAAGCTACTACAATTACAGCTCAGAAGAGGAGAATGTAGGCAAGAGATGTCCTATAAAACCATGTTTCCCTCTTTGTCTATTTAAACCGTGGTGGCGAACTTCCACAGGGCTTCCCGTTCAAACTCCTCCATCTCCTCCTCCAGGGAGTCGTCGTCCTTGTGCCCGCCGTCCTCTAAAACGTCCACCATGTCCTCCAGGATGTCCGCCACGTCCTCGGCGAAGTCGCTGAAAAGGACCCTGTCGTGGATGAACCCGCCGTCCTCGAAGAACTCGGCGGTCAGCTTCCTGATCTTGTCTTTGCTCTCGGGTGAGGAGCCTTCGAGCTTGCTCAGGTAGCCTTCCAGCAGCTCCTCGAACTCGGGCAGCTCCACTGGGTAGAGCCCCTCCTTGGCGGCGCAGTCCTCCACGGAGCTGCAGCCCAGCTGTGGGCGGATGTTGCGCCTGAGCTTCTGCTCCTGGTCTCTCCAGAAGTCACTGTTCTTGTACTGGTGGGGCTGACGGGGCTGCTGCTGCTGCTGCTGGTGGTGGTGTTGGTGGTGTTGATGTTGGTGCTGATGATGATGGTTATGGGAGTTCTTGCCAGGCTTGTTGTGCCACGGTTTCTCCTTCCTCCTCTCCTCTCTGTCCACTCTGCGCTCATCCTTCTTCCTCTCCCACTCGTCCTGGTGTTTCCTCCAGGCCTCCTTGTGAGAGTTCTGCTTCTTCTCCTTCTTCTCCTCTTTGTCTCTCCATGCTCCCTCCTTGCCATGCTTCCAATCTTTCTCTCCTCTCCTCTCTTTTTTGTCATCTTTCTTCCAGGGGTCATTGTTTTTGCCCTTGCTCCCTTTCCATTTGGACTCCTGCGGCTTCTTCTTACCCCACCTCTCGACTTGTTCAGAAAGCTTCTTCTGGATCTCCTCCAAACTGTCCCTCACTCGTCTCCTGTCACCTCCGTCTTTCTTCATCCCCTGCAGCCTCTTCTTGCTCTCCTCCAGGAGAACTTTCTGCCTCTGGAGTTCTTCCTTCAGCCGTCCTCCCTCATGTGTGTCCTTCCTCTTCTCAGGTCCAGCTGCTTTCTGGTCGCTCTGGACATCTTTGTCACCAGGCTGAGGGGCTGAACTCGAGGTAGCAGGGGGCATCTCTTGATCAACTATGAAGGATTCAAGATATCAAAGTTAAAATGGGTTTGGTAGTTCATTATAGCATAAAGGTCAAAAGATAAAACTTTTATATCATAGTACCTACAACATGTCTGAATTGTTTTTATTGCCAATATGTGAACAGGTTGTAACTTATTCTAAAAAATGAGACCCTCAACAACTTTTTTTTTCCCATTTTTTTCCAGGATAATCCAGCGGATGTGACGTTATGCATGCTTGTAAGCGCCTTTAGCTCCACTCCAGGGGTAAACCATAGCTAACGTTTGGTTAGAAATAGAGTCCCCAAACACGAACGACCAGCCTCCACCACAACTCAGACTCCAACACAAACTCCACGGAAGCACAAAATAAACAAAGTTGTATCTGTTGTGGGAGCACAGCAGGGCCAGTGAGACAAGGGTGTGTGCACGTGGGAAGTGAGTGGTGTAAGAGAGAGAGTGAATATCAAGTGAATGTACAGTGGAAGTTGCAGTCTGTGCAGAGAAAAATGCTGCAGCTCCTCAAGACCTGCTGAGTAATGTGACGGGGGTCAACTCCAGAGCGAGTAATGTTATCGACTCTGGCCAAGGAGACCATAACTTCGGTGTCTCCCCTGTGCTGGCTGACCACGGTTGGGAGGCTGAAGCAGGAAAAGTTAACACTTGGATCTACATCGATTCACGGATGTACCTTTGTTCATTATTGCCAAACATGTGAAATATATAATGACATTGTGGTTTTAGCTGGCTAATGTTGCTAACTCGCTAGTGCGACCACATAACCGTGACTGTCGTTGACTCAACAGATGTCCCTGTTATCAATCAATTTCAGATTCTTCATGAGAGTCTCTTTAACTGAAATCAAAATGTAACAGTCCAGATTTAATTCAATATTAAATGATCTAATTCATGTCAGGTTTGTGATATCTTACCTGTGAGCTGGCTGAGTTCGGTCACCCTGGACCTCAGAGTCTCCAGCTCTTTCTTCAGCTCGGGCAGAGATGACAGCTCCTCCTTCAACTTCACGTTTTCTTTTTCCAGATCTGCTCTACCCTTTTCATCGCCGCTCACCGCTACTGCCTTCAATGCTGAGTTGAGTTCCTCTTTCTGAGACTAGAGAAATAAAGAAAAACAGCGAGATTCACATTGCAGGGGCCGGAGGTCCCGGTGTAAAGTTAACAAAAAGAGGAAAAAATTGAATTTCCCCTCGTGGGACTAATAAAGGAATATCTTCTTCTTCTTCTTCTTCAGACAAGCGCCGTAGTCAAAGCCAGGATGTGCACAACGTTGACAACAATCAAAAATGTTTATTGAAAACATGCTGTCTATATAGTGCAGGGCATTAGACCATCATGAAATGATAAAATGACATCATTAGCATCAATGTAACCGGTATACTGACCTGTAGTTGAGCCTCTAGCTGAGCGATTTGCTGGTTTTCCTGTGTCAGTTTATCCAATAGCTCTTTCATATCCTGTGGATCACTGCTAAGCCAGTCCTGGATGAAAAAATCATTGGCAAATGAATAAAACACATACTTTTAAATAATCCTATTTAGCAAGTGTCTTTTAAGTTTTAAGACTCACTACAGTATAGACACTGAGATTGAGCTGAGTGAAGTGAGAGATGGCGGGAACAGACCTGGCTTTGTTCTCCATCGCTCAATTCAGAGGCGTCAAAGTCACCTGTCAGATAAGAAAACAAACACATCTTTTACATCAACTCTTACAACAGGCACTCTTATTGACAAACAGCTGCGAAGATGTCCTACAACTGGATATATAAGATGCTTTTGTTGTGAAAGTGCATTCTGTGAGCTCAGGCACTACTTGTACACAAAAACTGTTTATTTAAAAAAAAAAAAAAAAGAGAGATATTTTGCAAGCAAATTGCCAGCAATAGTTAAGTTTCCCCTCAACATTCAGTGAGTCCTTCATAACCGTGATGGAGAGTGTTATTGTACCATTCAGAATGTGTGTTATTTGCAATTTTCTGCTGCCGCTGCATGAAGTGTCAGGCCAGATAAGTATTTGGACAAGCTATTGAGCGTTAGCCAGTTAGCGCACAAGCTTCCACTGCTGATGTCTTATCTGTAGTACTGGACCTACCATTATCCAGGTCAGAGAGGAAACCTGTTGACATGGTACAGCTTAGTCAACAAGCTCTAAAAACAGACATCTGCTGCTGTCAGCTGCAAATGATTATGCAATTTGTAAATACAGGCAAATTTGTAATCATTTTGTGTAAGGTATAAACAGGTGCACAGATCCTCAGATAAAAAAAACATATGTATTAGGTAATAAGTATTGTAAATATGATTTTTATAGTACTCTTAATGACAGTGACTGTGAGCTGAAGTTGAGCCTGTTGTTACTGTATCGGACTATGAAAAGCAGAAGCAAGCTAGCAGGCTCAGTTGTGTGTCAGAGGAACTCACCTGAGAGGAAGAGGGAACCTAAGAAGAGCAGGATCAGAGAACCCACAATGCACTTGTTCAAGGAGAACCACGGCTTTTCCTCCTTCTTCTCAGCCAGCCTGAACTCCACTTCTTCTTCCTCGTCTTCCTCGTCTGATGTCCTCGGGACATTCCTCCTCCTCAGTCCTTCGTTAAAGCCGCTTGTGTCGGCAAAACTGAAACCGCTGGATGGTACTACGGGAGGAAGAAATATAAAAGGAGGAAGGAGACATCCTGAGCATGAAAAAGCAACGGCAACACAGCAGAGGGACGTCACATTTTAGAAATGCATTCTTGAGAAAGATGATGACTCCGAGCTTAGAGTTAAACCACAGGTATTTCAAACGTGGCCCAGAGTCACTTCAACAAATCACCGCAACATCTCTGACTACAAATGTGTCAGAAATTATAATTATCTACGAGCAGACTGCCTCAAGCTCAAATACTAAAATCTACTAAAAACAACAGTGTGTAAACACTGACAAAAACAGGCTGACAAAAAAAGTCAGTGCTGCTCATGGAAATGGATGATATTTTCTCAGTAAATTACAACAGCAATTTCATGCATGGGTGTTTCTTCATTTTTCTCAGTGGGGTGTTCGCCTCCCTGTCACACTGATAAATCACTTTCCAGATGTTAGCGTGACATAGACAAGAAACATGCTAACCGATTCCTCTGCCAAGAGGCTTCTCGTTTTCTGCTTCTACTGACTAGAGCTAATTTCAAAGAGTGGTAGACCGCTTACATTGCTCAAGGCTGTGTTACCACAAGAACCCACAGGGGCCCACAAAAAAACCCAAGTTCACTGTGTTGTAGTTGGTTTATGGTCATATGACAAATTGTAACTTTGTTCGGGGAAAAGCACAATATAATCTGGGATGATAAGGGCTTTAAAACGGGTCTTGCTTTCTTATTCAATATCGAGGCCGATATTGTGCTTATGTGGTGCATATACTCAGATCAGTTTATGTCTAATCATATTATCACACAGCATATCCGAGGCCATGTGTTATTCCAGCAGAGAAAAACTGCACACAATTCACAGAGAGTGACAGGAAATATTTGTTTCACTTCTTTTGTATTGTAACCGTCCTGTCTGGAAATAGTTTGTGCTTTTGTCCAGCTAGTAGCAAAGTGTGAGGATGGGGATGTTGTCTGGTCAGACAGGGGCAGATTTTAGTGATTTGGGAGCTCCGGGCAAATGCTGTCTTGCTTTACTTTTCACCCTCTCTAACTGGGAATGTTGATATTGGTGATGGTAACAGAAGCAGGCCAACTCAAAACCTTTTTTTTTCAGAGGTAAAACTCTTCACTGTAAATGGTTAAACTATTAATACCTCACATTAAAAGTCCTGCATTCAATTTTTACTGAGTGAAAGAGAGGTATTTCAGCACAATGTACTTGGTGTCTGTATGTGATGCTGGATAATAATGCACCATAGCTGTATCCATTTTTAGCAAATTGTACTGTAAATTACCAAGGTGTATTGGTGTTAGTCTATTGTGTGATGTGCGTTTTATTGTATTTCCATATTTGCAGTGTATTTTGGTTTTCGTCATATTGAAAGCTGGATATTTTAATCACACTGTACATGTAAAAGCCCAACTAGGGACAAGAGGTGTAAATTAGCAATAGCTATGAACTCTCTCTGTGTAGCACATCCGTTTCATGCCCTGTATTGGAACTAGGTTGAATTGCATCTTCCGTGCCAAATAAAAATCAATCAATCAATCAAATTTGAATTGTTATATCTTGTGAGTCAAATCTGAATCTACAAACTAAAACATTTCTGTCAGGTAAATGTAGCACTAGAATGTTTTCGTCTGAAGTAGTAGTACACAGTAAGTAGTATACAGTTGAGCTACATATAATTTTAAGTGCTTGTGGGGCCTTTTGTACATTATTTCAGGGTACTATGGCTTAGAATAGTTATATGAATCAAGGCCCCAGGCGGTTGACTGCCTTGCCAAACAGTGAAGTCTGCACCAGGATGCAAAGCAAGATATCCAAACAGCTACTGGCCAAACTGCCATAGGGGTTCAGTATAATGTATGTACAGTGGGGGCAGCTAACAGAAGGTAGAGACTTTTATCCTTATTAAAGGAATGTATATATACTTTTAGAGGGAATCAGTGTGATTGTATCATGTTATCTATTCCTAAAGTAGTTTCCAACCTGTTCTTGTTTTTTCTGTTTCTCATTGTTTCATTCGAAGTATTTTTCATCCAATATTTCACAAGAAAACAGCAAAAATCCAAATCGTAATAATATAAAAATATCGAATTGAATTGTCATAATTATTCCTATAGACTGAACCCATACCTTCCTCTCTCTCATACTGGGTCACTGTCTCAGATGGCTCTATCTCCTCCTCTTGCTCTTCCTCTACCTCCATTGTACCAACAGTCTCTGGTGCAGGACTATCAACAATGGGGCTTTCTGTCACCAGGCTCCCTGGGACTTGACTTGGCGGCTCTGCTCTCTCTGGAACAAAGTCGATGTCACTTTCAACATGAGAGGGAGGATCAGCAGCCGTGAGGGTCTCTGTGGGGATGTTGACCTCAGGTTCAGCAGTGAAGACCGGACTGTCCCTGCCAATCGGCCCGATATCAGCGGCAGTGTCGAGTGCTTGCTCTGTGGTGACGGGGATCTCGGACAGAGGAGGAGCCGAGCAGGACTCCTCAGGCTCGGCTGTCAGGAGATCAGCAGCAGGAATATCAAATGGAGCCCCCATATCAATGTTGGTGACGAAGGGTGTGGCTCCCAGGTGCTCGTTGTCACTGGGGGAGCTGGTTACAATGTCATGGATGACTGGAGGCTGACTCTCCAGGTCGAGGTCTAGAGGGTCAAGAGGGTTGGGTGGGAGAGGACTCAATCGGGTTGGACTAGACGGGATGGGACCCTCACTGGACTCTGGAGAGGTCTCTTGACACACCTAGAAATAAGGGCAGCAAGGAAAAAAGTTATCTGTGAATACTTTTATACTTTCATCTTTGCAATGAAGGTGTTATTTAGACTTGTGCCTCCATTTACTCCCCAGTCTGTACTGTCTACAGTACTTCTCGTTCATCTAACAACTTCCTAAAAAAGAACAGGTCTCAACTTCTCAAATTATATTGCGCGTAGACACTGGCATAGTAAGACTGAACAGTGGTGGCACCAGTCTTTAGGTGGTGCTATGGTGTTGCTCCACCTATCAGTGAGGGTGTTCTAAAATTTAGGGTTTCCCAATAATGTGTTGATCACCTGTTCAGTTTCTACTTAATTTCCACCCCTGACACTTGTACATACAGGCTTAGCACCTGCTCTACAATTTCAATGTCATCCTATGTTAAGAACATGGCGACATATTCAGCTCAAGGGATGTGGATGTAAGGTTCACGAGCCTCAGCCTGCGATACAAACACGCTTCAGCATTAAATTTCACAAAGTTATGCCACGGACAGGGCCTGCACACAAGCAGCAGACAAGTTTGTGCACATTTCATGCTGCCAGTTAGCAACACACTGACCAATGAATCCACAGTATTCCCTTCTATATGTTATGTGAATGAGCATCGCGTAGTGTTCGTGTTGCGACCGACCGTGGTCAACGAGAGAGCGACGGCGGTAGAAACAGCTGTTTCTATACGCCCCTTCTGATTTTGAGCGATTGCTGTGATGCTCTGATTAATAAATATAAATAAATATTGTTTTGTTTGAGATGACAGTCCAGTTTAGTTTTGTTTAGTTTTAACACCTGTTGTTCAGTATGATTCAGGCAGTGTGGATTTCTAATTTCTACCCCTAACCCACCAGAAATCCCCTAACAGAAACTCATCTACACAAACACATTGAATCTCACAAAAACACTCGAAAAGATGTATTCTAAGGCATTAAACATTTAAAAAAATATTGATAAACCACAGTAATGTATTGGGGGTGCACTTCCAAGCCACTTCCTGGCACCGCCAATGAGACTGAAGAAGTATCCAGTTACTTTACTGAAAACGCGAGAGCTGCAACTATAAGTTGATTAGTTAACTATTAAAATAATCACCAACTATTTTGATTATTGATTAATCGGTTTCAATATTTTTTAAAAGGAAAAAAAAAGGTGAATGTGAATAATTTCTGGTTTCTTTACTCCGTATTCAGTAAACTGAATATCTTCGAGTTGTGGACAGAACAAGACATTTGAGGATGTCGCCTTGGGCTTTGTGAAACACTGATTGGCATTTTTCACCATTTTCTCACATTTTATAGACCAAACATCTAATCAATTAATCCAGAAAATAATAAAATGAAAATAATCATTAGTTGCAGCCCTAGAAAACACATCACACTCTACTGAGGCTTCTCTCCACAACTTGTATGACACATTTCACCCTGTATGGTTCTTAAACATGGGTTCAAAATGCTAACTGTAGAAGGAGCCTCTTGATTCTGTTGTACTGGCAACAAAGGGGGGTTATATAAAGTTGACTGCACCTGAACTGGGAATGAATAGTCGGGTTGGCTGTGTGTGAGCCATAAGTAGGTACATCAGGCTGCTTATAACAATGTAAATATGCCGTAGGATCTTATTGATGTTGTTTAATTGTCTAATTTATGCCTTGACTGGATTATTGTGTAGTTTATTGTGTACCAACCTGATGGCCTTCTTCAGACAGGACAGTTTCTACTTGAATGTCACTCACAGCAGCTCCTGAAACAACATTCACACAATGTCAAAACTAAAATATCAAACCAAAGAAGAGGTTTAAAAGCAACCTTTTCTGCCGCAAATATTTATCTCTTTCACAACCCGAGGAAGTAGCCACAGACTTGTCACTACCTGTCACATCCTCAGAGAGACTCGGGGCGTCACCCAGGCTCTCAGTGCCGTCATCCACAGGCCCGACATTCTCAACAGCGGCTTCCTGTGGAGTCAGAAGATGCAGGGAGATCAATCTTTCTACAAAAGCTTACATTAATGCCTACAGTGTTCTCGTTGGTAACACTGTCCTTGACATTTACAGCACAGGCATGCATGCACATGCACACAACCCTGGGCTAGGAAACATCAATTTTTCTCATTTATCACCTGACACTGTAACTGAATCGCAAGATTTTTTTTTAAACTTGCGATAATAAAGCACATGCCAAGTCGGTTTTCTCCCATAATGATTTTGCTGATGAAATACTAAGATAATAGCAGCTACAAGTTACAGCTCGACTTACCTTTAATAACCATTATTGTCTAATGTGATTATTATACATGTTGACTTCAATACTAATATATACTAATATAGCTATCACATTTAGTCTATTAACAGTGATATACATGTGGTGAGCAAACTATTATCTCACTATAATAACACTGAAGTGGCAGAAGCCTCTGTATGTATGCAAGTTCTTGACAATCATTCTTCCGATTGACTTCTCACTTGGTGTGTGTATTGCTGAGAATGAAGGACTGTGTGAAGTTGTTTGTTCTCCGTTCTTGAGAAAGCTGCAAGCCCCAATACCAGAGGCTTAGAGATCGGCCGACTGCACTAGTGCAATAAAATGCAACAGCACCACATACTACACATCTATAACCTTCACCATAACCTTCATAATGACAGGATTTATTGCAGGGATGTTGGATTTGATTAGTTGGGTGTACAGTGACATTGGAGGATTTTCTACTACAAGAGAAATACTGTGGAATACTGGGAAGCTTAGGTGTGCAAGTACAGGCATGCAATATTTTAAAAGGACCTTGCATTTATGAGCAAAGAACATAACTATCCCCCAAAGTATAGCCAGGCATAGCCTGCAGAGCTTCAAGTTTCGGTCTCCTGGGCTGGTTCTCTGTCGTACCTCGGGGGAGAGGAGGGTCCAGCTGTTGGTCGAGGAGCCACTGCTGCCTGTGCTGTTGCTGTTGTCAGACATCGCCCCCTTCAGGCTCAACGTGGCACAACACGGTGCAGACTCAGCTTTCTGCTTTTCTGCAGACGACGACAGAAACAACGTGTCTTCATTGAACATGCCTCATGCAAACACTACTTTGTGGGAGTTAACATCATCTAGATGTAATAATCGGACTGTAACGTGGTTATTAGTATTGATAAAGGTAGGCTAACAGTCAAAATGGTGACTATGCACAGCGCTGAGCATGAAAATACACACAAAATGACTCATTTTCTTCAATATTTTGATGAAGATTATGCAAATAGTAGTTTAAGAGGATTCATTTGTGCATTAACGTTACAGTTTGGGCGCTAGTTCACCGCACACCCGGGATAAAGACCGGATTGTCGTTGATACAAGTTATGTAACAGTGTGTTGGCATCCATAATATACTGCTGCGCAGTTAAAACGGATTTAATCAGAAGAAACAGGAATCTCCTGCTTGTTTTCATCACCGCTGCTATTCCCAGCTGACCATTCATTCACATCCATCCATCCAGTCCATCTGTGTGGCTGTTATATTACCAAAAATGGTCAAACCCCAGACACGAGCGGTTCATTGATCCAGACACGAACAAACAACGGTTAATACTCACGCGCGGACAACACTGTGTGCGCTTAGCTTCCGTTTAACACATGTACAGACCCAAAATAAAGGGGCTAATAGCTGTTGTAGCAACCCATTTCAGGGCTCACTCGTCATGGTAAACAAAGGATGGTTAGCTGAGTATTCCCACTCCCACTCTTCCGCGTTCTCACAGGCCCCGCTGCTCGCGAGCGCTTCAAACACCTGCTCGACGCTCTCAAATTAAGCACAAAGAAGACGTTTTATTTACCCAACTTGTTTACACCTCAGTCGATCGCTGTTTTTCCCCTCACAACGTTTTGTTTTTTTAGTATGAACAACGATCCTCTCTTCCCGTGAACTTGGGAACTTTGGGAATTCCAAGCTGCGTCACGTCGACCAAGGCGCCGTTCATCCAATGGGATTTCAGCACAGACTGCCGAGCTCCCGCCCCTGAACCGAGGCCGGACCAATCAGGTAGAAGTGTGAAGTCAGGAAAAAGGACGGACAGCAGGGCTTGATTGACGCACGCAGGTGAAAGTGGCAGGTGATGAGCACAGATCCTTCCCGTGGTCTTTAATAATACAGCTTCATATGTGAACCCAACCCTCAAGATGCATGCGTGTACACATATATATATACTCAGAAGGGAGAGGCTAGCAGGACCAGCCGCACACTGACACGTCTGCAGAGTTATATTTGAACTGCGGGACTTACCAGAGTGGACAACCCCTCGACTCCGGTTGCTGTAGTGTGGACACTGATTTCATCATCTGGCTCTCTTTTATCTAAAATTAGGGCCTGTTAACTATTTTGTCTGTAACAGACACATTCATATCTGAAATCAGAGCCCAAACACCCACAGCATTAAAGAGAACTGGAGTCTGTGGTTCCGGATAGATTATTTTATATGTAAGCTAGGTTGAAAGAAGGAATATTGGTAATAATACCACAGTGTAAAACTACTCCTAAATTAAAGTCAAACAGTAAAAGTATTGCCTCACATAGTATTGCTTATTATGCTGCATTAATGTGTAAGGACAATTTTAATGTTTTGCAGCTGGTCAAGATCTTTAATCTTTAACAGTGCATCATACTGTCTAAAATGATCATATTTTGTATGTGACATCTGTAAACATCCTGTAAATGAACGACTAACTGGCAAATAAATGTAGTTGTAGTGGTATGAAATGCAGTGGAGTACAAGTATAAAGTACCATTAAAAGGAAAAACTTACATAAGATAGTGCGCTCAGTGCCTGAGTAGAGTAAATAGCTAGTTACTTCCCACCATTGCTAGTTAGCTGTATGTAGCTCATCAGTGACATGGAATTATTATATGTTTTTCACTTTGCAATGTCATTACACGTTCACAGGCTGACAGCTTTAATGAACATTTTATTTATGAGTTATTCAAGAAATATACTTTTAGGTAGCCAATAATAACTACCCGTCTTTGTAAAGGATAAAATACAAGGATGCCTATAGGCCATACATTTCTATTTTTGATGATAAACATGTGTAGAAGTACTTGCAATCTGGATTCTATGCCAAATGTGTACATTTAATTAATACTGTCAGGTAACATATATTCATAATTAGCCTATTCAGACTGCTGTCCTGAGGAACAGTTTACCAACATTTTTAGAGTGACTTTGAAATTAAATTCACAGTGTAGAGGCACAATGATTATAGCAGAGATTAGAGACATTTCAACAATAGTTTGTTTTACATATGTAAGACCTTCTTAGCTTATATGTTTTTATCGTACATGTTTCATATATGTAATACCTTCTTTTATTAGGCTATACATTTTTTTCCTATATGTTTGTAATACATTCTTATTTTATGTTTTTGTTGTATATGATCTTTGCCTGTTTTTTTTATTTTTATTTGAAGCACACTGAGTCTACATCTGTCGTATGAAATGTGCTTTATAGTGTAAATAAAATGTGATTGATTGATGGATGGATGGATGGATGTATTGATTGACTGCATAGATCAATAAAAAAAACTTTTTGGGAAGTTGTTTAAAACGGAGGTCATTTATCAGGACAGAACAAACCATAGTTGCTCTGGAAGCATCATGCTCCCCTTTTTGTCTCTTTGCTTAATGTATTAAACGGTGTCAAAATCATGGATGTATTGAGAGACTTATAACCAAGAACTTCTAGTTCTTATAATACAGCTATAGTTTAAAAAGACACTGGAAATCTATACATTAAAATACAGTGGAAATATATGGGTCAGTGGTTATGCAATAAAGTATGTCATGTGTTGCATACTTTCCTCTCAGGAAATTGTACTGTATGTGGACTTTTTTTCTCCGCTGTGCTGACCAATTAGCAGACACTGTAGCAGTTACGCAAATTCCCTGCGACAGACAGAATTGACCAATGGCAAGAGAGCTATCCAGATGGATTGACCAATGGGAGGAGTAGAGGTCTATTTGAACGGTGAAAAGCGGGCTAGCAAACATTCGAGAGGGAAACAAAGAGGGGAGAACGGCTTACTACTGTTGGACGCGAAAACTTGGATTAATTGACTTTTTCTGGTCAATATACTTTGGCTGTCATATAAGGTAACTTTTTAGCCCCATCGGTTGCGTCACACAATAGCAGAAACATAGTTTGGCGTTTAGTTATCAAAGACAATCCTTGTTCACGGCTACTTGAGCGACGTTAGCTTGACTGCTAGCCTCTCTAGCTTAGCAAACTAAAACTCGCCACAACGTTGGCCACTATAATATTTGTCTAATTATTTTTTTCTCATTCTGGATGTTGACTAAAGTTAATAATCTCTCCGCCAGGTCTCCGTCATGTCTCACAAACAGATCTACTACTCTGATAAATATGATGATGACAAGTACGAGTACAGGTGTGTATGGCTCATATTTATCCAATATTTAATGTAACTTTGTCAGCTTGTCATCGCTATTTCACAACGTTTTTTGCAACGTGGCATTTTTCAAAGACAGTTATGTAACGCAATACGTCATTATTCTTTGGATCAGGTGGATTAATATCTGCCCTTATTTTCTACAGGCATGTAATGCTACCTAAAGATATTGCAAAGCGTGTTCCCAAGACACATTTGATGTCGGAGACCGAGTGGAGAAACTTGGGGGTCCAGCAGAGCCAAGGATGGGTGCATTACATGATCCACCAGCCAGGTATTTAATCTTGTGTCTAGGGATAGCTGTCTTCAACAACTTAACAAAGCAGTCATAAAAATCTGTCTTGATTTCTTTCTGATGAATATTGTTTCCTTGGTCCTCCTCTATTATCATGCCAATAATAGACATATCTAATGGCACCATTGGATGGAAAATAGGCTGGGAAACCTGTAGCTGTAGAAATATCAAAAGTACAATACCATAATAAATTAACAACCACAAGGCTTTTGGTATGACCAGGTGTGAAAGTGGGATTCAGTGGCCTCGTTAAAGAAACTTCCTAAGTCTGAAATCCTACATTATCTCAGTGTAGGATGACATTTGGGGTTTTTGGTATTCAAGAAATGTTTTCTAATTGTATTTATGACAAAATCCTCTTAGGATAGATATTTAACTGTCACAGAACCATCCTAACTTAAGGATTTCCTAAATTAGGGATCCTAAATCAGGAAGGCATAGACCCAGCCCTAGATTCAAAATAACTGCCAAAAATGGCAGCACCACTATTGTTTTGTCTGTATGGCAGTGACAATGAAGATGATGAACAACATGAACACCAAAATATAATAAGTGAAAGGCTTCTCAAACCACATGATGATGCTTTCAGTTTCCCAGACCTGATGTTAATGGGTACGGCTACAATGATTCATTTTTAATTTGATTGACGTGCTACATCCGGCTCTGGAGAGGCCTACCAGGAAGTATGGAGTGCTAGCTAGTGCTATGGAGTCAGGCGAGAGCAGTCTTGGTATTTTGACTTGTCCATCTCGAGTAGCCACATCAGTACATTCAAATCAAAGGTGTAAGCATGACAGGATGAGTGCTGACTGAAGAATCTAATTTATTTACACATTCATTTACGAGTCAGTTAATTTAGGATTTCTTTAGATAAAATTGGAGGTCTGAGACTGGATGAGACAGTCATGAGGTCTGGAATTGCCTCTGTAATAGGAAGACAGGATTTTTTTTTTTATAGTAGCAGTAGTTAGGATATTATTTGAGGCCCCTGTTTGAGATAACAGTGTTGATATTCATCAGAAGTACTGCACTGTATATAATGCTTCTAGATATTTGGGAGTGAAATATGTGTGAAACTTCTGTGCCAGACATTATTTGACTGCAGGGCACACTAACTCTATGAGCAACCATTCTGTTTTACAGTTGTCATATGATGTGTGCTGAAACTAAACAGGCACATGAACAATGTTTGACAGTTACGGTGCTGTGAAAAAGTATTTGCCCCCTTCCTGATTTCTTATATTTTTGCACAGTTGTCACACTTAAATGTTTCAGATCATCAAACAAATTTTAACATTAGACAAAGATAACCCAAGTAAATAGAAAATACAGTTTTTTTTTAAAACGATGAGTTCATTTATTAAGGAAAAAAAGCTTTCCAAACCTATCTGACCCTATGTGAAAGCATATTCGCCCCCTAAACCTAATAACTGGTCGTGTCACCCTTCACGGCAACAACTGCAATCAAGCGTTTGCGATAACTGGCAATGAGTCTTTTATATCGCTGTGGAGGAATTTTGTCCCACTGTTCTTTACACAATTGTTTTAATTCAGCAACATTGGAGGGTTTTCGAGCATGAATGCCCTGTTTTAGGTCATGTCACAGCATCGCAATCGGATTGAAGTCTGGACTTTGACTAGGCCACTCCAAAACCGTCATTAAATTTTTTATTTATTCATTTATTTATTTTTTAAAACCATTCCGAGGTGGACTTGCTGGTGTGTTTCGGATCATTGTCCTGCTGCAGAAACCAAGGTGGCTTGAGCTTGAGGTCATGAACTAATGGCCGGACAGTCTCCTTCAAGATTTTCTGGTAGAGAGCAGAATTCATGGTTCCATCAGTTACGGCAAGTCGTCCAGGTCCTGAAGCAGCAAAGCAGACCCAGACCATCACACTACCACCACCATGTTGCTATGATGTTGTTATTATGAAATGCTGTGTTAGTTTTACGCCAGAGGTAACTGACACATACATACATACGGACACATACCTTCCAATATTTTCCCAAGTCTTGGGGATCATCAAGAAGTTTTTTGACAAATGTGAGACGAGCTTTTGTGTTTTTGGTCAGCAGTGGTTTTCTCCTTGGATCTCTCCCATGATGCCATTGTTGCCCAGTCTCTGTCTTATTGTTGAATCTTGGACACTGACCTTAACTGAGGCAGTGAGGCCTGCAGTTCTTTTAATGTTCTGGGTTCTTTTGGGACCTCCTGAATGAGTCGTTGATGCTCTTGGAGTAATTTTGGTAAACCAGCCACTCCTGGGAAGGTTCACCACCATTCCAGGTTTTCTCCATTTGTGGATAATGGCTCTGACCGTGGTTCGCTGGAGTCCCAAAATTTATTTGATCTGAAACATTTAAGTGTGACAAATATGTAAACATAAGAAATCAGGAAGGGGGCAAATACTTTTTCACAGCACTGTATGTCGCTCATGTGCATTTAACTGAACTGGTCCACTGCAGTGTTTAGTTGATTGAAGGTGGCACCTTGTATTTTGTTGGCCCTCTTTGCTCCAGCTAGAACAATCACCATAAGGGGACCACGTAATCTTGTTGTCTTTCAGGCAGAATTCGAGAGATGCAAAGTCTGATGTGGGGGGTTTGATGTCAAAACGGGTTATGTTTCACCTTTTTGAAGAGGTGGTTTGCTTTAGTGTGGAACGTTACAATAGATTTGGTGACCACGACCATATGGACAGCGATTGTCAAACCTAGCCACACCCGTCATTGAAAAATAACAGGAGTCACAAGTCAAGTTTCCCCCCCAAATAGAATCAAAGCATTCACATTAACGCAGCAGAGAGAAGAACTGGAGAAAATATGATTTAAAAAAAAAAAAAAAAAAAAGAAAGAGAATTTTTTATGAAACAGTCACTATATCTGGACACTAGTGCATAAGACAGGTAATCTGAAAAAAAAAAAAGTGCTTCTCTGTGTCCTTCAGTGCTCCTGATGACATCTGCAAGATTTCACAGACCGGAGGAAAACAACCAATCAGCTGAGCTGGAGCCTGAGGTGTCTGAGCAGCTGTCAATCATTTGCAAACTCAGCTCAAACAGTCAAACTAGGCAGCGCTGATGAAATATGAATCAATATTCTGTTACTGTAATGCCTATTTCTCACGTAAAATGTTTTCAGAAACATCTTGTAGTTGCTGTTTAGCTGTAAAATGAGTTTGTGACCCAGCAGCCAGGTTGAGATCAGTTGAGGAAATGCAAAGCACTGCCCACCAGCTGGAGCAAACTTTGTTAGCCAATAGTCTCTCTCTCTCTCCCCCCTCCTCTCAGTCTTTCCTCTGTCTCTCTCTCTGTCTGAAATGACCTGTGGTGGGCCAACGTCTCTCGTCATCAGCTCACTAGAATTACAATATTGCTGAAAGGTTATTATTATTTTTTTTTTTTTGCTCAAAGATGCCAAAAATATTCTGCCTACTGCAGATAAGTCAAGTAAACATTATCTCTGCTTATACTGTATATTATTTCTATATTTATATATTTACCTCGTTCTTTCCTCTTCCAGAGCCACACATCTTGCTGTTCCGGCGCCCTCTGCCTAGCCAGAAGTCATAAGGGAAAAAATCTCCAGGTCCTTTGGAAGATCAAGTCCTACCTGCCACAGATCATTCTGAATAGGGATCATTCTGTGAGATTACCAAACACTTACATGGTAGGCGACTTGTGCTTTGGGGCTGATCATGTCGGACCTGGAGAAGGATTATCACATTTTTGAACAGTGGTTGTGGAATGAAGTATGCGTTGAAGGAAAAAAAAAAATCACCACCCTTCTGTTAGGGAAAAGACTTCATGTGTTAACAGCAGCGACAAGCCGTCTGCCAGAAAACCTTCAAATCAGCTTTACACGGTCTTTTTGACTTAAATCTGTCCAACTTGCTGAACGTGCTTGGATATTCCAGCTTTTTTAGAACGATTGTTATAAGATGCGGAGAGTGAAACTTGTTCTAACATTTTGAGTGATTCTGGGTCGAGCTCTGGTCACAAGCCAGACAGAATAGTTTGACTCTGAAACATCACAGTGCGGTTTGAAGTGACATGTTGCTGCTTGGTTTAAATGACACTGAAAATTGACATTTAACACTGTTTTTGTCATGTGCATGAAAAGCCGCATCAATGAATTGCCTAGAAACTAGTTTTGATCCCCATAAGAGCATATTATTGGTTTTGGCCTACTTTAAAGCAGTGTTGATGGCTCTGCTTGTAACCGTGAGCTGCTCAGTATTTATGAATGTGTTGCCCTTTCTGAAATAAATGTAAACTTTTAAATCTTTACTTTGGCAGTGTTTGGGGCTTACAACTACTGTATGATGACACAGAGCCACTTGACACATGGAAAGGCATATGAAAATGAAATAAATGGCAGTTGATGGAGGATGCTACCTTAAAAATGCTCTTATAGAATAAATCTGGATGACTGAATGAGATATTGAAAAGCCATTTATTTGAGATTGTGGTATTGAGTACCATTTTCATCGTCACACTTGCACCCACTCTGACATGTTTGTGTTTACCTTCTGTCCCTTCTTACTACCACACACTGAGGCGAATACTTTTGCCGTGAATAACTGTTCTTTGAACTTGTGCCTTTTTCTTTAGTTTTGCTTTTGTTCTGTTATTTTTGACAGATTTATTTTTTTTTATTATGTGTATGCGTGGAGCTGTTCCACCTTTCAGATTTATTAAAAAGAATAAATGCCATCAAACCAAAGTTATGATGCATTTAGTCTTTGATGAAATGACTGAAATGAAATCTGTGTTGGATGATGTCCCTGTAATCTTGAAAGTAACAGAATAGTGGATTGCTATAGATGGAGTGTGGG